>JAJQWJ010000003.1:80405745-81605745 GCA_023637945.1 Phaethornis superciliosus | reverse complement strand
TTGCTAGAAAGATGTAGAAGAACTCTTTTTTTTTTCTCTAGAAATGTTGTTTTTTCCTCAAATTGAATTATTTAGAAGGTAATTCAAGACTCATCAGGCTAGATACACACAACACAGCAAATGGCATGGAAACTGGCAAGACAGATAGATCCTGGCTTTAGAATGTAGGGCATTTTGTTGCATTTTACATTAGGTAGATCTGAAATATAAAGCTAGAAGAGTATTGATATCAGAGACCAGAAAGCCACATACCTTCTCAAAATAAACTGCTGTAACCACTTATTTAAACTGTCATTCTCCCTGTTCATCAGACATCTGGTCTTTAGAGTGCATTAGCTTTCACAGGAATAATCCTAACAATACTCTGCCCACCAGCCCATAGATGAAGGCATAAGAAGATGGGGATCTGAATCCTATCAGGCAAAGAAAGACATTTCCTTGTATGAGTACTCTAATTACTAAACTAAAATGTACATGGAGTTTCACATCTTCCAATTTCCTCCTTGGCCATTTTTTTCACAAAACAAAGAACAGTTCCTCACTGAATTTTGGGGCTCTTGGATGAGGCCACATATATACAAAAATGTGGCTTGTCTTTGAATACTGACAGGCTAAGGAAGAAAGTGCTAAACTGCTCACACTTAGGCAGATCAGAACATGGGTAAAGCTGAGTACTCACTGCCAAAGAAAAGGAGAAAGAAAAAATATGCATCTACAGAGGGTAGTCAGTAAAATGACTGCCTGAGTAGAGGGTTTTAGGATGGTGGTTTGAGATTCCAGTCACTAAATACTGTCCAAGCTCTGCTTTTGAGTTTAACTCTGCTGTAATTGTCAAATCTAATAGGTTACCAATACGTATATCAAGAAAGGAGTATATTCAGTGGATAATATACACTCTTATCGGAGATGCAAGAAGTCTGTAGTAATGCAACAAACTCAGTAATCATAGCATAGTTTCTAACATGTAGAACCAATCTGGGTCAAGTGTATCTACATGTAGATCTGATAATGAGCACATCATGTAAGTTGGGATGAATATTGTGTAAGGTATGCATTCATTCAGAGGTATGAGAATCACCTGAACAACAGAGAATTGATCAGCTCTTTCCAAGAATCTATGGCTACAGAAATTATAATACAAACCTGGAGAGCAAGGCATAAAGGCACAGCGAGGTGTGCTGTGGTTGATGTATATGCATGAGCAGTCCATGTATTTGAAAAGCAACAAAAGGAAGTCATGGCTTAGTAAGAAGGAATCTCACCACTTCACAAATTACCTCTGATTTACCCAGGGGATATTTGCTACTTCAGGGATGGAGCTAAATAGCCCTCAGTGTTTATACAATTTCTCTGAGGTTATTTATAATCATGTCATCCCGACACTTCTCGACAGGTTAATCAGATCTATAGTCTCAGTGAGACTTTAACAGTCAGAAAGCAAATCAAAGCATCTTTATTTTCATGTGCTTTAGGACTAGAAATGAAAACACCAGGCAGACAAATGTCAGCAGTTTTTAATGTTAATGAGTCAGTATGGACATTGAAAGAAGTTGAAAGACCCATTCTTCATCCAGATGCCCTACAGGTGTTCCTATGTGATTAGGTCATTTGGTCCAAAACAGATAATTAATGAAGAGTTAGGTACTGATATTTGGACTTGACTTCTTTCATACTTGAACTTTAGGAAATGTAAAGTACTATTTTTATCCATGAGCATTTAGTGATCTTTACTAAGGATGCTAGCTTGTGTATTATAAATACTGCAGATTATTTGGAGCTCAGTTTCTCAGTTTCAAATATGAAGCAATTAATTTATTATTTGCTCTAAATGTTATGGATTAAAATTTATCTAGAATCTGTTTCCAGAGATCACTGGAAATAAGTCCTTTAAAAATCCAACATCCAGAATCTATTTTAGCTCAGAAATATTCTACTTAATATTGTAAAATTTGCTCTGTGTACTGGTTAGATTTAAAGAAGTAGTTAATGTCAACTAATTCATTCATAGATTCATTCAGTAAAAAAAAAATAATACAACAGCAGTAAATGTTACATTTCTGGAATCTAGTTCTGCAGATCATGATACATTTAAAATGTGATTTCACATTCAAATGAATGCCTTGGAATATAGATTTATGAAAAGCTGCATTAATTAATTAAAAAAAAAATGCTGTGAGGAAAATTACTAAAGCCAGATCTTATTAGTAGACATATTGTTATTCATAGACCTGTATCAGAAAATAAGTAGACCCATACTGAGTCAGTAACTGTACAGGTAGCCCAGTATATATATATATATATATATATATATAGCAGTAGGCTCTTGCTCTTCAAGGAGAGGGTGAGAAAAGTAAAGAGTAGTCCTCTCCTAGTCTTCAGCTATTTTTGTTTCAGGGAACTTCCCAAGTTATACATGGCTTTTAGGGATTCACTGACCATCAGAGAATGTTTTTTCCACCTGTTTGTTCATCCTGTCCTTAGCCATCCATAAACCTTGCACCCACAGCATCCTTTGGCAAGGAGTTCTGATGGCCAGGTGTCTGGTGTCAGATGTTTTGTTTTATTTGAATCTTGCTTTTCGTTGCTATCCTGCACCTCTTTGCACTGGGAGAAATAATGAGCAGTCTAGCCCTGTCCAGGCCACAGTAATTTTTGGGATGTCTATTCCCTTCTGCCTCTCCAGCACTCTTTTCCAGACTGAACCCAGTTTACTTAGCCATTAAGGCTCATAAAAGGTATTCTATTCATTCAGCAGAACTGAAACCTACAGTGACCATAATTAGTTGCAAAAAGAATGGTAGGACATTTTGTATTAAAAACAGGGATGTGGGAAGACCATAAAATGAAAATATTTTGGGAGATAATGACAAGCATGTACCCATCATCTACATTTCAACTCCAACAGTCTCAGAATTTGCCTCTGACACTAATTTAACGAGGGATTCTTTTTTAACTTGAAAAGAGAGAAAAGGGATGATGCTCTACTTGCCTTTTTTATTAATGGTTCCAATATTGCTAAAATATGTCGAGTATTTAGGGTAATACTATATCTGAGTAAGAAAAACTTATATTTCCTTTTCTTCTTTCTAACCATTGCACAGTCAAAGTGAGGAGAACAGAAATCAAAATCATGGTCATTTTGGGACTAAAGGATGGAAGAATATTAAACTCTTTTTGCTTCTTACTCAGTTTTTTCCTAGGAGAGATCCAGTTGCCTGTGGTTTTTTGTCTGTGATTTCAAAAATAGTAGAAACAAGACATGCTCTGATGCCAAACAGAAAGGACTATAGTACTGAACTTTTGGATTTGCAGAAATCCCCTGCCTAAATTTGAAATGTCAGTCTAGATTTAAGGTTCTGTCTTACTGTTAAAAATGAACTCTTTTAAACAAGTGTTTATATCAAGATTGTATTTCAGTCAAATGCAAGAGGAATTCCTTCTATGTGACAGTTATCTCAATGTTCCTACATATTTATATTACACAAGGAAGTAGATCTGGGCTTTATTACACCATATTCCATACTCAGAAGGAGAAATAAGTGAATAATTCTCAAGAATAACTGTTTGTAAGGAATTCACCTTTGGTTTATGTTCAGACAACACATGTCAGTAGATCAATTTCTCTTTAAATTATCTGTACTTCAAATCTATTCTATAATGAGCCCTGAATATGTTACTCTATTGAGTCACCACAACTTTACAAATTGAAGTGATGCTGCTTAGATTACATGACAGTGCTGATAAGACATGGTAATTTTCCTCTTTCCTGATTAGGCAAGCATGCACAGACTTTCCATCTCAGCGCCTTCTTCCCTTACGTTTAAGTTTGATTTTTGAAATTGTTTATGAATGTAACTTTGAAATTCAGTTTTCACGGACATGAAGTGCAATCATTTCCATATTCACAGGAGGCAAATCCAAAAGGAGTATGAACATAACCAAGGATATTTAAGTCAATCTTAAAAAATGTCAGTAGAAAATCTCTGACATCATTTGCCCAGCTTCTAGTTGAAGACATAAAGGGATTTATATAAATATTCTTCAAAGTTGGTATCCTCTCTTTTTCAGCATAAAGACAGTGCTCAATTTGTTCTGATCCAGCTACTGAGGAGTTCAGTACTTCTGTTAAAATTTCTATAAGGTAAAAAATCTGTCTTTCACTTATGGGATAACTGCTTAAGCATCAATCCATAAAGATTAACAACCACTCAAAATGTTGTGTATGCAGAATTGTGCCATACTGAATTAAGAAATCACATTTGTACGGAAGTGAGCAAAACTTGATTCCTATAGACTTCTGAATTTTTTAACATCTGAATGTCTTTTTGTATTTACCCACACATTTTTTTTGAAGTTAAGATCATATGGGAGCAGCCCCTCTCCCCCACCACCTCCTCCCTCTAAGTTAAAATTTCACCTCTTTTTAGCTTGGTAACTGTGCAGAACTGATGGGCTTTATTTCTGCTAATTCCCATAACTGAGGACAGATAAGCCCACACTTTGAGGTGAGATTGAAAGAGCCCTTTCCTGGTATCTTCCTCTTGTGTGACTGGAGACCACAACTCCAGATGTCTTTTCTCTGTTTGGTACTCACATAAAGATTAGTCTGCTTTTTCTTTTTCCATGTTTAATTCACACAGAAACCTATAATATTCCATATCTCAGGTTTAGCAGAGGCCATGAACTGGAGGCAGTGATGTGAAAGTATGTTTTCTGAAATAGAGGCAGCCCTGGTTGCAGCAGTCTATTAAAAGGGACTGCAGGAGGTGAGAGATGAGTGGCTAGGGGATAGTTTGCCTTTAGTTTGGAGAGGAGTAAAGGGGTAGAAAGAGACTGTGACTGAAAGCTGGGAATTAATTTGCTTTCTCTGTCGATGAGATCAGTCTGAGTGCTCCTCAGCTTTCTGTGGCCTGATGTTACACTCAGGGTCTGTAAGGGCAGAAAAACCTCTGTTCCTCTGAAGTTTGTTCATACCAGGTGGGCTTCACATCAAAGGTCAAGAATGTCTGTGCAGAAATAGAGGCAGGAGCAGGAACACCATGTACCATGAACTAAGTATGTATACCCTAATAACAGTCATAAGAAAACCAACCCTGTGTTCAGTTCTGTACAGAGGATATATACTGATTGGGGTAATGTCCTATGCCTATAGAGTGCTGTCCACTGACCTTAAGAAAGAATTGGCTGGCTGATCCAGGACAAGCGAATAATACAGTTTGGGAAGCATGTAATTACACCTTGGATGCTCAATTTAGGGTGGAGGGAACCCAGCCTGAAGGACAGCTTCTTAGTTTGAAGTACACAGTTAGGCAATGAGCTAAATGCAAGCTTTATTTTTCCTCTCTTGTATCACAATTTGTTCAATGATTTCCAAACAAGAACAGTAGAAATACTTGAATCTGTCAAAACAGTGTCACTGGACATGACAGCAAATGCCTGTGCTGTCCTTGGGATGTAAAAATGTGAGTCTCTTGACTTAGAAGATGTGCATCTGCAACTTTCAAAGAGGAGAAGGACCAAGCTTTTCAGAGATTCAAGAATGCAAATGTATTCACCATTGCAAACAGACAAGTGATAGCACATGTTCTGACAATGACCATGATATCTTGCTAAGCTCAAGAGCTGATGATTTTCTTCTGCAATAATATTAACCAGACTTTCTAAAGAAGCTGCTGTAAAAATCCTTTGGAAAAGTCAGTGTGGTTTGCAGTATACTTACTATAGAGCTGATGAAGTTTTTCCAACCAACCAAACTCAAGAAAAGTAGAGAGGAGAAAGAAGGAACTACATGTACCTGTAGTTGATTTAACTCAAATATTGTTTAATACTCTTGTCTATGACCATCCTTGGTAATTTATTTGCAAATTGAGTTGTCTGGACATATTTATGGATAGGATTCAGTAATTTCACAAAGCTTTGCTCTTGTGAGAGTCTTCACCTGAGAAGGAATATTGAAATTTACTGTTCTCCAACCACTGCTCTTGTATAACACTGTTTTGAATAAGTCATTGATGCAACTAAAGATGACAATAGTCCCAAAAGACTTCCCACAAATGGCAGAATTTTTACCCCCTGGCTCTAATGATGCTAGTATGTGCTGACAGCTGTGCACTGGCTGGACATACACCAGTTCATGAGGGACAACATTGCTGACTTTTTTGATTTTACTGCACTTGGGAAGAGTATGAGCAACATAAAGACAAAAGTGCCGTGTTCCAGACAGAGCTTGTGTCAACAGTATGCATTTAAAAACACATCCTTGAAAACTCGAGGCATAGCTGGCAATCTTGGCAGCATGATATAATCAGATTCCACTTCTGATGACAGTCACAGAAATTACAATGAAACCCAGACATTTTTTAAGATTAAAATCCATGTTTCTGGGATGAAAGAGATGTTTAACATCAAGTAAAAGTAAATGTGTTCCTTGAATCCCTTACACTTCTTGCTGAGGTATATCCATTTTTTTTTTCCAAGTAATGGTTATTTGGTTTTTGGTCTGGATTTGTCCGCCACCCTCCTCCTCCTTGCCCAGCATTATGTAGCAGCACAGAATAGGAAAGGCTAAAAAAATAACTCCACTGGTGTCTATTGGAATTTCTTTGACAAATTCCTCAAATAATCTATTGATTATTATCTCAAACTTAAGAGTCTGTTCCAGGTTACAACATTGAAGTGTAGCTGCTGGCAACTGAAGTGCCTAAACTCCATAAAAGTCAATAACTCTGTTCTGTGGATGACTCCCAAGAGATTTGCAGCTGACCAGCTGTCAGAAGCAGGAATTCAGGTACCTCAGATTACACATCTAATGCTATTTTAGGTGTCTGGTGGTGTTTGAGGCATCTGCAAAAGACTTAGAAATGCAACCAAAAGGAAATCCTTTTCTGGGAAGCATCTGGAAGTTCTCTGGGTTTCCGTATGACATTATTTTCATACAGCACTCCACACCTTCATTTACACAACAGAGCAGACAAACACAGCAAGGAAGTTGTTTTCCATCAGATTCATAAAATAATTCCAGTGAATTGCTTCATTAAGAACAGAAGAGTCATGAATCTGGCTGACAATTTTACTGTTGAGTATAATGTTTATGATATAGAGGTCTGCAGAGATATTCTATCTAGGCACTATAAAACATTCCTCTATTGATGACAGGCTTAGGATGCCAATTCAAATTTAAAGAATTTGGATTTTCTTTTTTTCTATTTTTTTCCCCTGCTTTTTAGCTCTTGTGGCAGGAATATAGTTAGGGTGTCTTCCATATTTAGATTTAGAAATGCTGTATTGAAAACCATTCTAAGTTTATTATGACCACTATTCCATTTAATAGAAAATTAGCCTTCAATCATCTCAGTGGAGAATAAGGATTCTTTAAGGGTTATTTACTGGACAGGTCAGTGACAATAAAGTCAAGAGGGAAAATTAATCAGTACCATTCAATGCTGCTTTCAGTAGGTTTTTTTAGTTATTTACATTTGGCACAGTTACCATGATAATAATTTTAATTTTTCAAGCACTTTTGGTCATGCATAAGAAGTCACAGAATTTGTGGGTAATATGCATGATGCAACTTTTTTGTTTCATGCCCACAAGTTCACACAGATAACTACCACAATTTTAGTTTTAAGAATAGCTGAAAAATCCCCTTTCCAAGATACAAAAAACTGGAAACAGCATCAGCCATGTGATGTGGACTTGGCAACAACGGGACCAGTGCAACTGAAGATCAGTTAGTTATTCACACAGGCTCCTTTCTGATCCTTCCTTATTGCAGCAAATACATATTCAACCATTTCCAAACAACCCATCCCACCCCCAGATGTTTTTTGTAGCAGGTCTGGAAGGACTGCAAATTCAGGGTATTTTGGACTGAGGGAAAGAGTAAATTCCAAGTCTTGGAGCACTTTCACAGAAGGCTTTGCCAGACACAGCCTCCTTCTTTGTGCAGAAAAGGATTGATCTCAAGCATGCTGCTGACCACCTGCTGGGAAATCTGACACAGGAAGAGGATTCCCCCTTGAAGAAAGCCAGCACTGGCAGTTTAAGGCTATGTGTGTTATATTCAGCATCCTAAAACTAACTGAGCTAAATAAAACTGTGTTTCTGAGTCCCTGTGCTGGGGGATCAATAGATTTATTTGCAATAAAGTATAGCACTGACAAGACTGTGCTTGACACAAGCCTAAAATATGTTGGATGCATTTATGGGCCAAATCTATGCTTGGAAAAATCAGCACAGAGCCACTGTAAGACATAAGACAAGCTGACTTCTGTAAGATAATGGTTTCACAAAAAAATTACCCATCCCTTATATGCTGTGGAAAACATTGAAGTTGCATTCTTTTCACATATTTTCAGTCTTTTTTCTCACTGCACAAAATCCCCCACATTTTTATTACTCCTCAGAAAAGGTTGAACATATTTTTCATATCTTCAATTTTATTAGATGAATGTAGCAGAAAATGGCCTTGGAAAACACAGTTTTTACTAATGGACCATGGCCTTGAATGGCCTTGTCATGTCTAGAGCATACAATTTTATAAAAATACCTTTTCTTTGCTTCATCGGTAAGAACAGGTAAAAGTTTGTTAAGTTTATGTATGCTACAGTAAATTGTTCCAATTTTCAGCTTCCTTATTTAGACATGACCATATTACAAAGGTGGTCTGAAACACTTCAAAGTGTTGCCAACATTCTTTCTTTTTTATAGATTAACCAGTATTTGCAAAGAATTTAAGGTGGGAGAATAAATAATATTATTTCTTCGTATCACTAGGTCACTCATTCTATTTTACACCAGACTTCAGGAAGCTCTTTTGATTGAATGCTATTTAGGTAATTTGGATCAGAAACTACAGTGTTTGCCAGTGGAACAAATACAGTATTTTATTAGAAATACTGAGATCTGTTTAGTATATTTCTAATTAATATTTCCAGATCCTTCCGTACACACTGTGTCTATGTTGTTAGAAGTTGCCTGTGGAAAAGAATACTTCACATCCAGAAGAGCTAATGAACTGGGCCACTTCAGGTTACCTTATAATCATTTTTGTCAAACTTTCTTGGCAGTAGCACTATAGCATTGAAAATCTGCTAGTGCAAAATGAAAAAGTTGACAATTATGGTAAGATTCTTCCAATGCAAACATGTAATTAATTAGAAACATGCAAGCTAGGCAAGAACTAGATAGTAGACACTTGGCTTCAGAAGGTAAAGATGAGACATTTTGTTTATTAATTACCTGTGATATAAATAAATTAATTATGACATTGCTTGCTTGCTTGCTTGCTTGCTTCCTCCCTCCCTCCCTCCCTCCCTCCCTCTGAGGTCTCCTGACTGGAAAGTCTAAAAAGAGTTCACACATAATAAGTGGACAAAATAGTTCATACATGACAATCCAGTAAGATTTCCATGTTTCTAAATGCCTATAGAGACATTAAGTTCTGTCTGAACAGAGTTTTGGCTCTGTTTAGAAAGTGTAGATGTTCAGTAGTTTAAGTCAACAGTTATACTAGAAATTTCATACAGAAATAATAGGATCAGGAGATCATATCCACCTAAGACAGGCCTTCACACCTAACATTGTGAAATAGTCTAGAAGGTACTTTCCTGTAGTTTATAGTAAAATAATTTTCTGAGTGAAAAAGGAGTGAAGCACAAGTAGTTTTGTTATTTCAATTAGCTTTTACAGTGCCCTAAAGTAAACCTGAAATTACATCACAGTATGGTAAACATATTTCATTTATCACCCTGATAAAATCATGCCAGCCATGGTATTTGTCAGTTGAATATATCTATAAAGTACCTGCTTGTAGAGCCAGAGTGCTCTCTGCTGCAGTATAGTAAATAATATTCTAAAAATGAAATTCAGATGAAATGAAGGTGTTTCCTGTTAGTAGAAGCCTGTTTTTTTGTTTGGTTGATTTTGGTTTTTTTGGTTTTTTTGGTTTTTTAAATGGAATTAGTATTTGGATATTCCTCATAAATTGAGTTTTAAGTCCTGTAAGCCAACAGGAGTAAAACCAAAATAAGCCATATCCTGCTCTTTCAGTAGCTGTACTTCTTGAGTTTCATCCTGAAATATCCCCCATTTGTATGAGTTTCAGTTAAGTTCATTTGTGTGCAGGAAACCTACAGACTTATCAGAAGCATCAGAGGAAGCACAACTTCTGTTAAAAAGTGAGGGTTTTTTTGCATTTGGAAAAAAACAGGCATCGCTGACAGATGATTTACTGGCTCCAATAAAAATATTACTTTGTAAGAGATCCTGGGATTTGATATCACAGTCAAGAAGGCCCAGCTTCTTTTCAAAACTGCAAGCAGGATGCTAATTTTGGCAGTCACTTGCTTGTCCTGTGAGAGTGAGTCATGCATCACCTGCAGACACAGCAGCAGCAAAAGGGGATAAATGCCTCAGCCCCAGCTCCCTGCTGCACCCCAGAGCAAGTCAGGACCCCAGCTTCCACCCTTTCTCTTGAAAAAGTGCTTTCCCTTGCTTTCTGGTGAAAAGAAGTTGGGCAAATTGAGCCTAAATAGCTCAAATATTTTATGCAGGAATCACTCACCCACTTGAATTCTCTGAATAAAGTTACACTATGTTCTGTAGAGTTAGGTTTTTAAAGTTATGACTCATTTCAGGATAGTAGCAGATGTTCATGCAGCTCAGCAAAAGAAATTAAGAAAAAATATCCCCTTACACTTCTAATCGACCTCATCAGAAGCTGAGATGCAAGAAACTTCTCTTTATAGCACCTTAAGTGAATCACTCTGTACAATGTGAATAAGTATGGGGTAATACAAGTATCACATAAGAATCAAGTATGCAGGTGGAGTTGAATTTTGAGACTTTCTCCTGGGAAGAAAAGATTTATTTTTTAGATAAATTACTCCATATAACACTGGGTCAGATACAATTTTCTGGCCATATGAAAGAGAATAGAAATACCTGTTGAAGCACCACATTCTTGCCTGTAAACCCAACATTTATAAGGTGCCACCTGTCTCTTCCTGATGACCAGACTTGTTGAAGGATGTGGAATACTTCAGAGGTCAGGAGGGGACTACAAAGTAATCAAGAGTCTGGGAGAAAAACCCTTCTCCTATGAAGCTTAAGTGACTCTAGGTGCTTCTATTTGCTTAATCAAAGAGAATACAGAGAGGCAAACCAGTCTCTGTACCTAGTTGCTGGCAGGTAGAAAACAAGTCTTAAATCTTTTCAGTCTAGTTTGCAAAACCTTCCATGACCCAGTATCTGAAAGCTGATTTGGAACAAGCACACCCAAAGAGTAAGGTACAGTTTCCAATCTTGAAACAGATTCCTGGAGTAATGGTAGAAGGACATTGAATTATTTAAATCTAAATTTGATCTCTGTAAACATCTGATTTAGTGCTGATAGTATCTGAATGGCTGTAGTTGTGGGGGTTTTTTGGGGAGAAAACCTGTAGCCCTTTTTCTTTACATTTTCCAGGATCAGCTTCACTTTTCCATTCCTGAGTCCTAAAATTCTCCTTCCCTGAGTGGTGCAGGGGCTTGGGGAATAAACATTGTAGTCAGATCATCTGTCGTCAGTCCAGATGAACCAGTCACCTCATCTCTGCTCCTTCTTTCTCCTCACTGCTCCAGTGAGTCCTCCACAGGTTCACCATTCCTTCCAGAAAACCTGCCTCTGCGTGGGATACTTTCCACATAGAATCATAGAATCATAGAATCAGATGGGTTGGAAGGGACCTCAGAGATCATCAAGTCCAACCCTTGATCCACTACCGCTGCGGTTACCAGACCATGGCACTGAGTGCCACATCCAGTCTCTTCTTAAATATCTCCAGGGACAGAGAATCCACTACTTCACTGGGCAGCCCATTCCAGTGTCTGATCACCCTCTCCATGAAGAAATTCTTTCTAAGATCTAACCTAAACCTCCCCTGGCACAACTAACCTCCCCTGGCACAACCCTGGCACATGCCACAGTTCCTCCCAGGAGCCTGATCCAGTGTGAGTTCTCCACAGAGCTGCAAATTACTTCAGAGCACATCTACCTTCATGGGTTGTTGTGTTGACATTTGTTCCACTGTGGACTTCCATGAGCTTCAGAGGAACAGTCTGCATCACTATGGTCTTCTCCAGGGATTGCCGAGAAATCTCTGGTCCAGGACCTGGACCACCTCCACCTCCTTCCTCTCCATTGCCCTTGATATCTGCAGGGCTGTTTATCTCACATTTTTCCTCAGCTTGTTCTAGCAGGCATCATTTTGCCCTTTCCTAAGTACACTTACCTTGAGGTACCACCACCTTGGCTGTGGGGCTCAACTGTGCCATGCAGTGGGTCTGTGAGGGCCAGGGCTGCCCCACAGCCTCCAGCACCAGAGCATCTCCAACCAATACATTTTCACTCTGACCTTTTTACCTCAGCTGTAGAGGGGATGATGTAGAACAACCTGAAAGGCAAAAGATGGAGCCTATTGAAGTCTTGTGGTCAGCCCCCCTGGTGGTCCAGGCCTGGCCTGTGCAGGTTGCTCACCAAACCATTGTGTCACATATCCACTCTGTGACCACGCAATGAGGAGAACCTCCAGGGACCAGAACAAATACTGCTGGGGAGTTTGTGCTAAACATAGCTAATGTTGAAGATTACTTTAAAAACAGTCTTAGACTGAAGACCTAAATGGAGTTTGGGACCAGGAAAAAAGTTCCATCTCATCAAAGTTCCCTAGAGGTTTTCGAACAGTGTCTGTCCCTCCTGCACCACCTCTTCTCACTTGTGCATGGTGTGGTAGGTTCTGATGGAGTATATAACTCCCACTTCCTAGTTCCCTTCCAGCAGAAGGCCTTTAACATGAGAGGTACTCTTCTATTGTCGGTTCATCACTGGTATGAAAGTATCTAGATATTTGGGACCAAAATGCTTATGTTGCTTCTGGGTGAGTGTACTCAGTACAAGGATATCTAACTACAATGAAGTCACCTGTGACATAGAGGAGGTCAGTGTTGACCTTCTGTTGGCCTCTCTATCTTTAAGACAATAACTGAACTCCATAAAAAATATTTTTAAATGGTTTCATGGTCAACTAGACACGAGTGCAGACAGAATAGGATCAGGCAGCATGATGTTTTCACACCACATCATTAAAAAGATGTGGCAGCATGCAGTTAATTTTATACAAGCCAGAGTGAGTGCCAGCACCTAGGTACCTACTTTATACCAATTTACTCTCCATTCAGAATGAGGCCTTGGAGACAAAAGGCTCTTTGTCACAATGCCAGTCTGTGTCTGAAATCAGGTTGCTAAGGGTGAAATGATATCACAGTGGCTCATGTGTGTAAATTCAATAACGCTATTGCTTTCAGGTCACCCACAATATAATGTTTTTTTCTCTACAGTACAGTGCCCTACAGCCCCTTCAATAGGCACATAATCCAGTGTGCATTAGAGTAAAGACAAATTTTTATTGCCAGTATATAAAGCTGTTAGACATTATATCATATATAATTGTAACTACCAAAGTAATCTCCCCACTCTAAAAAGACACTTATCATCCTAAACAAGTCCAAAGAGTAAAACTGTTCAGAATGTTTTCAAACTACAATAAAATAAAGCTCAGAAATATTTGAAAAAAAGTTGTGACAAGAAAAATATATAAATGTGTACGGCAAAGCTTTCTCTGCATCTGTAGATCAGATCATTTGTAAATGTCAAATTGCTACTTTAATAATTTCCTTGAGCTGAAACAGTCCTTAATCCTACACTTGTTTAGGTAAACCATGTGTATCTGTGGGGTGATCTCCAAGTTGAAATCAAACCATTAAAACAGATGCACACCTCCAAAGAACTACAACTTTCTCTCTCAAGAACTCAAGAACTCTGTCCCAGAGAATGAACCTGTAAGCTTTCAAAGAATGAAATGCATGAAATTCTACAACTCATGATTAAATATTGCTGTGAAGGTTAGAAGTATATAAAGTAAGTGGAAAAAAGAATTAGTTGAGAAATTAATTGGTGATTGATGCTGACTCTTTTGTTAACATCTGCCTGAGGAAACCTCTAGCCTATGGAACATCCAAGACTGAGGAGAGAGGGAGGGGTTAAGGGAGATATGGGGACAGACTCCCCTATGCACACACATAAATCGTGTGATTTATCTTCTTTGCATCAGCTGCCATCACTGCTTCCTACCTTGTGGACCTCTGAGCTGCAAGAGCAGTCCTCATGTCTTTGTGACAGTATAGAGCCAAAAATGTTTCTTCAGGTGTTGTAGAGTGGAAGTAGGCTGCATGAAAAAGCTGTAAAAGGGCTAGATGATGGCAAACAATAACTGAAATATTTCACCAAAGTTGTATATTTCACTGGAAACATTTCAGTCTGCTCTGAGTTCAAGAAGATTTCCAATCTTCCTGATGCTAAATGATCTAAATGATTCAAGAAAAAGAAAAAAATAATTAGAGTTTTACTGTTTACAATTTTACTTGTGCATGATGTTATTCTGCTGCTGTAAACAGCTTGGTTGGTATGTATCTAATGTTAATATCTGCTCTGAAATAATTACTCCAGTCATGCAGTTTGCTGACAGAAAGAATCTTCAAAGGTAGATGTCCTGAGAAATTATCCCAGCCTATGGATGCTTGCTTCTCTCCCTTGACTGTAAAGGAAGTCTAAAGAAATAACTCTGTCATGAACTCTTGCACCCTGCATATATCTTAACAGCAGGGCATTACTTTCATCATAGACATGTTAAAGAGCCTGGAGCTGTTTGTAGAGAGTCTAACATCTTCTACTGGCTCCTATTTCTAACAGACAATGAGATTTCATTTAAATTGGAACTTTCCAAGGGTACTTGTAGAAATAACAGTATGAAAGTCAAGAACTGATAATCTGTGTTCAAATGAATTGTGTTAACTTCACTTTTCAAAATAACTTCAAGTTTAGGGTTTTGTTTTTTCTTGTTTATATATGTACCATGAGAGATCAAAATAAGAATAACACTACTCAACTTCATCAAAACAAGGAAAAAATCACTTGATTTAAGCTTTAAAAAAATTCTTTTGGAAATTCAGAATGTTTTATTTTATTCCTGTGGGATTTCCTGTCAAATTACAAAAAATCATACAAAACACCAAAACCTTCCGGACTAAACTATTTCTTCAGCCAGACTGTTTCCTTCATGTTCTTCCCACATATTTTTACTGTAAAAGTGATGCAATTTTTGTAAGAGCTTTGTATCTAATGAGGAAGATTCTGAAAGCCTAGTTATCTGGTACTGGGGCATTGATTTGTTTTTGAGAAGGATAGATAATCTTCAGGTGGTTTGAATGAAAATGTGTCCAGAAAAAAGAACAGTGTGAACTATCAGTTGCCCCTCTTTCAGTGGCTCTGCTAAAAATGCCAAAAATGTAATAAAAAAGGATAAATAAATAACAGGTTCAGGTATTGCAGGGTAGCAAGATTCAAACTTATCAAAGTACTGTGGTAATTTGATATAATAGTTAAAAAGAATTAGTAAGATATTGTGTGATCAGAACACATATGGTAAAAAATAAATTGTATTTGCTCTAATTAGGTAAATAGTATTTTTTTCACAGTGGTATTTGGGTAGGCATGATAAAAGTGAGCTGTGAAAAATTAATCTTTGGAATTTTCCAGTCTACATGTTAGCCATTTTACATGAAAATATACTTTTTCTTCTTCTTTATAATTTCAATAGTAGTTATCTCCTGCTAATCTAGTTTAACTTAATGAAATGAAATTGTCTTTACTTTTAAATATTTATGCCTAAAATTTAGCTTTATTTCAAAGCCTCTGCAAAATATGAAATGGGATTCTTCTTATCTCAGTGCTTTCTTTTTTCTGAGAAGCTTTTTTAAACTGAGAAGTCCTTTTAAACAGTATACCATAAATCATGGAAATGTTGCTATTGTCAGCCTGAGTGTGAACGATTAGAAGAATGTTAATTATAAAAGTGACTGAAATGAAACAGAATCAGAGGAGAATCAATTAAAGACAGGAAAAGGCTAAGTGGGATCTTCCTTTTCTTGTTTATTAAATACTCCTTCTTCTAAGTTGGTGGCAAAAGAGACCAATTTCTTTTTTTTTTTTTTTTTTTTTTAATTTTTTTCCAATATGAGCCTGAATTTCAGACTATTTCATGTGTGGACATGAGTTGAGCAGCAAATGGGGCAGACAGAGTTTTGTTTCAAAAAATGAAAAAAAAATGAGAAAGAGTAAAACAAATTTAAAATTTAAGAAATGTCAAAATATACTCTGGACTAGGCTTTTACTTGGTGCTGCTGGGGGTTAGTGCCTTGGACATTAATGGAATGGTTCCCATTTCCAACAGGTCTGCTCCCAGCCCACTAGACCAATGTTTGCACCATATACACCGTAAAGGAGATAAAGAAATACTGAGAGAGCTTTATCTATTTACCTAAAGTAAAAAAGCTGTTTTTTAATGGGTGAGTGCTATAAAATTGCTGGTTGAGTGCATGTTCTCGAATAAAAGGCTACATTACTTGCCCTGCTCTGTACAGTCTGTTGAATTATCAGATCTGGTTTGCTTTTTACCTCACATACGTTGGGCTCTGTACTTACTCTGATCTTTAGTTTGGAATTCATTCTTTGAAATGTCCATGACTTCACTAGGTTGTAGCAAAACACTTTTTTTTTGTGTGTGTGTACTGGAAAAAAGTCCTTTTTTAAGTATTGCTTGATGGTCATAATACGAGATGTTTTCTGGCAGCAACAGATGCATTGGCAAATTTTATGTCCTTAAATGAATGAAGACAACATATGTGTCTACATGGCTATTTCTCAAGACACCCCCAAGAGCCACCTACTTCTATAGTTGTAGCAGTATGTGGCTCAGATTGGCTGAGGTACTTTCCTTCTTTGTCTCCAGTAGTCCTGTATTTGGGAATATTAAAGTAAAACATCCTGCTCTGATAAGATTTCTGTATTCACAAAGCACTTGATTTAAAACTGCTTGCTGATGAATCTAAAAGCTGGAAGAAATGGCAGCAGCTATTCTCTGCACTATCTTTCTACATCCTACTCTTTTGGGATGGAAAGAGGTGCTTCACTTACAGCTCAGCAGGTAATATTGTGAAGATTTTCTGGGACCTTGGGGACTGCTTTTCCTGGATTACTCTAGACAGGGCAGACTAATGAAAAGTAGAGGGTGGGAAAAAGAAGAGGTGTGGGCCCACTGACCCATTTCTACACACAGTGCAGCGCTTTTTTAATCCAAGTGTAAGATAAAACCTCTGGAATGCTTCTTCTGCACTGGCATTGCCTGTTTTTCTGTGTATCTCTGTCTTCTCTACACTCCTCCATTAGGTAAAAAAAAAAGTTGATCCCTCAAGCATTTTCTCCTCCAGACATAAGAATCTAAGGAGTCTTAGTCTCTCTGCATGTATCCTGAGCTTCAGTTTCCTAATGACTTTGGTACACCTCTTTTGGTTTTGCCATAGCACCAAAATCTTTCTTGCACTGCACACAGTACAGATTTTCTCAGAAGCACTGAATGGACGGGAGGGAACACTCTTCTAAATCTGTTGAATATGATCATACTAATACAGCCCATTATGCAGCTGGCTTTCACTGCCAGGGCACATTGCTGGATTAAGATCACCTTGATGTCTACTGCAATCTCCAGCCCTTTTTCCACAGTACATTTCCACAGACAGTCAGTCTTGTTAGTTTATCTCTACAGCCATCTGACAACCCAGCATGTGAATTGCATTCATAGAATCATAGAATCGGCTGGGTTGGAAGGGACCTCAGAGATCATCAAGTCCAACCCTTGATCCACTACCGCTGCGCTTACCAGACCATGGCACTGAGTGCCACATCCAGTCTCTTTTTAAATATCTCCAGGGATGGAGAATCCACTACTTCCCTGGGCAGCCCATTCCAATGTCTGATCACCCTCTCCATAGAGAAATTCTTTCTAATATCTAACCTAAACTTCCCCTGGCACAACTTGAGACCATGCCCTCTTGTCTTGTTGAAAGTTGCCTGGGAAAAGAGACCAACCCCCCCCCTGGCTCCAGCCTCCTTTCAGGGAGTTGTAGAGAGCGATGAGGTCTCCCCTGAGCCTCCTCTTCTCCAGGCTGAACACCCCCAGCTCCCTCAGCCTCTCCTCACAGGACTTGTGCTGGAGTCCCTTCACCAGCCTGGTTGCCCTCCTTTGGACCTGCTCCAGGACCTCAATCTCCTTCCTGAACTGAGGGGCCCAGAACTGGACACAGGACTCGATTCCCATCTTTCTGTTGTCAGCAAAACTGAGGGAAAATTTTGCTTCATCATGCAAGCTGTTAATGAAATTGTTAAACAGTAATGACCCCTGAAGAGTGCTGCTTGAGCCCATACTCACAGTGCAGATGCTCATCCCTGTGGTGTCAGACTCAATGTGTGGCACTGTGGGTATCTTTCTCTACTAAGATATGTTTTCACAATCAGTGAAGAGATTTAATTTGTGGTTGCTTAAGTAAGACTCAAATCATGTGTTAATTTGCAGTTGTTCCGTAGAAAGGACAGGCCTGGCCATTCTACCTTACTCAGAGCTTGGAGATCGAGCACCAGACTTGGTCAGGATTTGTTTCCACCAGTGAGAATGCAAGGTTTTTATTGTAACCAAATCCGGTATAAGAGAATAATTTCAAAATATCATCTTTCCCATCTAAAGCACATATTTATGTTGTGGTCTTCTGACCGCTTGGGCACATTAAGAAGTTTTTCCAGGTTCTAGGGCTGCTCATTCCAGTACGCTATTTTTCCACTTAACAATATGAGAAAATGAGTGGTTTTCTTTTATATAAATCTTAGCATACTAGAAAAATACCTTTTTTCTTTATATATAGAATCTTACTAGAATTTCTCTGAAATTATATACAGTATATGTGATGCTGGTTTTGAATCTATAATGTCCACATTGTGCCTACATTGTGCACTTCTTCTAAGTACAGAATGGGTTTCCAATCCTTCTAAAATACCTAATAATTATTATGGGGCAAATCTGTTTTTCCTTGCTGACAGAATCTGTTCACACACAAGTCTTCACTTTTATGACTGTTACTTTTTCTTTTTTTTTCTATTTTAAATAAGAAACAGATATTCTGGGAGCTTTTCGTAGCACCTTTCTGTTTGTTTTCAACAAATTTAAAATAATTTAAATGATACTACTTCCTAATGAGCTACAGTGGGCATAGTCAAATGACAGGACTAAACAAATCCATTTTTATACTCTCCTGTTGCCAGCAGTTTAAAACACTCATCAGCTAATCCCTTTTAATTTAAAAGAAGTAATTTTCTGCTTTACTTCAGTCTCTTGCCAGTCACAGACCACCACAGTAACTTATTTCACATATATCCTTTATTTGCAGAACCTTTTCTGGGGATGGGAATGAAATGGGGGAAGGCAGAGGAAAAGGAGTACTAAAAGGTCCATTTTATTTTGCTTTTGCTTTGCCACAGATGAAATAGATGCTTTATCTCCCATTACTTTTTACATGTGGTCAGCTGCTCGATTCTCTAGCACAGTGTTGCACAGTCTAAGCACTGGACAGACCATAACATTTATTAATGATGTCAGCAATATAGCTCTTTACTAGGTAGAAGTCAATGTTGCCTGTGGCAAAGTTTTCATGATGGATTAGGTGAGCTTTTTTTTCCCCTACTGTTTTAATTTCCAGACAAGAACTCTGTCCAGCTCTTTTCCTAATGTTGTGATCTTAAACTTTGAGACTAAGGACAGGGTCAGGAAAAAATATTCTTGACTGAATGAATAAGTTGATGAATTCTTAATTCTTTTTCTTAGAGAGCTGTAATTTTATTTTCACATTTCTTGACATACTGAAGTCTTTCACCTTACCCTAATGGTGCTAACACCAGGTGTAGGACACATGAGACATTATATTGCTTTTTTTCCTGTGACTTTATAACTCCAAGTTTCATATTTTTATATTTGTGTGGAAGGTTGATGCAATGTCTGATGTACTTCTAAATAAGACATTGTAAATGTGTCTGACAAATCGCCTCTCATCACCTTCATGACTAGAGTACAAATTAATGAATTAAGCTAGGAGTTTCCTGGCATAGAAGAGCAACATCAAGCATTTCTTGACAAAGAAAGAAAAAGAACAACATTTTATTTCCAGAAAAAATTCTCAGCTTGTTCCTAAGCATTGTTTCCACAGTTCCCATCTAAACCTCTGCAAAAGACTTCATTCTGGTTCAAGATACCTACTGCAGATGAATAAGACCAAATCATTAGTAGATGAGGAAGGAAAAAAACATGAGGATGAAACCCTTCTAAAGGTCGTTTTTGTACACACACAGTCTCCCTCAGGAAAAAAAAAACAAAAAAAACCCCCAAACCCCAGCTATTTTCATTTTCTCTGGCAAAAGTTTCTCTAGAACTTTCAGATATAAACATATATATAAAGATTATTTTTTTTTTCAACGTCTATATATAACCTCCTGCATACTTTCAAGAAATAGTATGATGGGGGAGGCAGACCCATGCAATACAGTAACCTGCATTTTTTCAAAGAAACCTTGTATGGGAGATTCAGTATTGTAAGGAGGCTTCCTCTTTCTTTCTGTTATGAGAACTGGGTATATGGAGCAGTGGTAGAATGCAGTAAGTATGGGTGAAACGGAAAGGGGGAAAATGAGCATGTAGAAAAAACACCTAAAAAGAAAGATAGGTTAAACTAGTAATTTTTCCTTTTAGGCTCAATTTGAAGTTCTCTCTTTGCAATGAAACAACACTATAAACAAATAATAGCTACATCATCTAGGTCAAAGATGATTACTTCCATCTTGAGAGAACTTGAACACATCGAAAATTTGTGAAGGAGAAATTTAATATTTGGCCTGACTATTAAAAGGGTTAAAGACATTCAACTAGAAGATATGCAACTTTTAAGGTGATTGGTTGAATCACACAAAATCAAAAGAATGAAGTCCAGATGGAAAGCTAAGGTAAACACTGTCCTTACTACTTACCACCACCCAGATTCTGAATATGAAAGTTGCTCCAGCTTTTTGTTACAGAATTTCTCTCCACTGAGTAGCTCTTTTCATTCTTTCATTCTCTCCTCCTTTTCTGGCAGCAAAGCACATTCTTTTCCCTGTAATGTAATTATACACAAACACACCAGCTTAACCATATTGCCATGATCTAGCATCACCCACAATCTGGCAGATGCCACTGACAGTAAACACAGCTCTGCTTTAAAGTCAGTCATACAGATGCACTGTTTCTATATTTAAAAACACAGTTTCCATAGCACGATGAAACTGTCTGTACATACTGGGGACTGACAACAAAGTTTCCTCTTGAGGTGATTCTGTTCAACTCTCAGAAGCAATATTAATGCAGAACAGGTATTATGTACAATGATTCTTATTTTAAGATCTTCTGAATTTGGAAAAAAAAGCTGATATTACAATAATTGTTACTTTAATATCATTGCCAGTTAAATTGCCTAATTCAGAACTTGTATTTTTGACACAGCTGTTGGCACTGTTTACTTTAGTATCTTATAAAAGGAAGTAGGGTCAGGATTATACATGGAGTTCTTCCTCCTCATTAAACTCATCCTTTGATTCCCATACTTTTTCTGTGGACATAAAAGCACAGTACAGATACAGAATCTTCTCTCTGGTACAGTGGGTTTATTGTATTCCAGTGTAAGATATTGCAGCCCCACTGATTCTGATTGTATTATAATGCCTAAGACTAATGTAACAGTGGGTGAGGTTCAGACCTTCCCAATATCAAAGCAACTTTGCCCCAATACGAGTTACAGAGAATTTTCAGGAGTGAAAAAAAAAATTACATTTAAAATACTTTAATTTCCTGTCTTTTTTTCTTTATCTGACATTGAAATAACTTAAAACACTGCTTTATAAATCCCTTTAAAGTTATGGGATGCATGCTCACTATTTTCCTGCAATTTAGAAAAGATGTAAGAACATAGGCAACCCTCACCCAGCAGTGCCTCGTAGTTTTAAAAAGCAGAAACATGAATCTCAGTGTTTAAATTGCCTGTTTCATCTGAGCTTTATTTGAACTAGCTGCTGTAAAAAATGAAATTCCCAGTGTCTCTGCAATTGTCTCAGATATGTAATTTCTTTCTTTGCCCCATTTGCAGTGAAGCAGGAGTTATGGAACATGGAAGGCTACATCAGGGTTGTAAAAACTGCTATGAAGTTGCCTAATTCAAAGGGAAAAGAATAAATTAGTCTTATGCTAAATAAGAAAAAAATCATACTCTAGAAGAGAAAATCACAGTATATTAATATTAAAGAACCACAAAGTGAGGTAAAGTAGAGCACTTAACAGTGTGTTTCTTATCTTTCTCCAGGCATAGTTTTTTAGAAAGAATCTTGAAGATCTGAATTTGAATGGGATTATAAAAGGATAGTCAATAATGATGAGTGTATATAAGTGAGGAATTGTTTTCACTTAAGGACTGATGAATCCTCTTGTCTTTGAATCACAGTTCCACACAGTAATTTACAAATATGTAAAAGTTAAATTATTTACTAATTCTCCTGGATCAACCATTGCAAATGGGTTCCTATAAATTTTCATGCGAGTGCTGTTTTTAAACAGCCATGCTTGTGAAAAGAACGAATCTTAAATCTGAACTAGGTAACCTTTTTTTTTTTTTCCTTTCCACACATAAAAGTTAGTATTTCCAACAGCAATGCAGGGGACAGATGGTTTTAGAACAAAAACTGTTGAATTACTCTCTCATTCCAGTAGCTCATTAAAACCTGTCCAAGAACTAAATCTAACCTTCCAACATTGCTTTGGTTTTGTTTTGACATCCCAACAATCCTTGCCAAATACTCTGGGACACTATAATCTACACAAGAAAGTCACTTTCTCTTGGAAGTACACTGCAGCTTCATTTGTTCTCTTCTCTCCTTGATGGGCTGGTTGTTGCTTACCCCAAAAATGAATAGGATGGGCTGCAGTGAATGCTATAAAGTCAGGGTTGTGAGCCAAGAAGCAGACAGGCATGCTTGTTCAAAGTCATTCATCTAGTGACTTCACTGAGAGTGGAAATGAATTTCTCATTAAAGGAAAGTATTTGCCTTTTAACTTAACTGTTCTTATACTCTCACACCACAAGATACGTGAGTGCTACCAGGAACACAGAGAGACTGTGATGAAACACCACACTCTCTGCAAAATTCATTCTAGAAATTCCTTCTGTATTTGTTATAAGTTGTTGAAAGAAAAAACATTTTGTGTCCATGGCTCTGTCAAAATATTGGGAAGCCATGAGGAATAAGCTCCAATTTGACTCCTTCATAGGAGCAGGAGGAAATACTTTTTACCATCTTACTATCAATGACAAGCGATTTTTGTCTTAGAGAAAAGACTGTGCAACTCTGGATCATCTAAAAGTTAGCATATTATATACCCCATTGAATGTCCAACACTTGAGGTTTGCTGAAAAACTACAGCTTCATCAACAGGTTGGCATGTTGGCTTTTAGCCAACACAAGCATCTCCAAATTCCCTTTGTTTTTCTCTAATTTTCCACTTGTTTCTGGATAAAAGTCAAGGTATTAGTCCCACCTAAAGTATCTGGCATCCACTTTTTTGGAGTGGGTTTTTTTGGTGTCTTTTTTTTCCAGGACTGTGAGCTATCCCCTGAATGTATCAAAACACAGTCACACACTTCATGCAGAGATGACATCCTAAACTGGTGTTACACTAATTTCCCCAATTCTCCACAATTTTATTATTGTCCACATTTATATTACTTATCTTCCATGTTTCATATTATTTAGTCCCAGGGTAAAAATTCAAAGGCTGATTTCCTCTTTTATAAACTGTGAACTTTTTAGTGTAATTAGAAACTCAAAAATCAGGAAACGCTATTTGGGCTAAGAAGTTGTGCACTTCTTAGCAGAGTCAATAAAATACTGAACACATCCACAAGGGTGCTGCAAAATTTCTTCTGTTTATGTTTAATGTTTAAAATGTTTATGTTGTAAAAATTATGTTTAGAAGACAGAATATTAGGGTAGTTAGTACAGAAGCAGTCCATCAAGGACAAAGATCCACTGGTGCTGATGAGTCAGGCAAGATGGGATTTTCTCTGTGGGCATCTGTAAAACGTGCCTGAGAATTTTTGTGTTATTGTTGTAGAGAAAGGAGAGTGAGTGGCATTACAACTATGATACTTCTCAAGTCCAGTGCTGAACTGGAAGATGTTTTGTGTCTTATCTAGTGTATGCTTTGGAACGTATATTTGTAAATATAGTATATGTAGGTGGCAGCTCATTAACACCTACCAATTGGTGGTAAAACTCTCAAAACAGAGTAACACAAATATGGACAGAGGAAGAAAGGGAAAAAAAGGAAAGCTGGATTGATTAATCTAGTGACAGAGTTTAAGATCTGATAAGAAATCCTACAACATTAAAATACTTTGGGAAAGATTTATGGCATTGACTTTTTAAGACTAGAATATTAATAACTCTAAAAGCTAAAGAAAGGTTATCACTGACACTAATAATGCTTTTATAGAGTCAGAAGATTAATGTTTTGCTTCTCCTACAAATAAATCCATTCTTTGGGAAAAAGGAGGATCACACAGTACTGTTCTGCTGAGCATAGCCAGTCATGCTTTTTTCAGCCTAGGATGAAGGAAACTGGTCTCCATGAATGCAAAGGTATCCCTCACGTTTACCATTTATTGAACTGTACCCTCTGATGTCTGAACTTGATATACTCTGCAGGTCCATTGCTTGGAAGTGCTGGGATAAACTGTGGCCTAAATTCTGGGATTTATGTCCAGTCTGGAAATAGGCAAAGCATGATCTAGTGTCATGCTGTGGATGAAATTGTGTCAAAATTACTGAGTGGAAACTAGATACGAAGCAGAACTTAAAGGTATATCTGAATGTAGAGGAGACTGTTGATGAGAGATGTGGCATGAGAATAGCCATTATTTCAAGGATTATTGGCAAGTGGTCTGGCAGAGAACATAAAGGCAAGATTGAAAGAAAGGGTTAGTAACACAAAAGGATCTGGGCTGATAGCATTACAGGAAACAAAGAGAAGAGATGTGGCAAACTCTGTAGAGGTTGAGGCCTTTGTATTTGGAGCACAGGAAGTAGAAAATAACTTGCTGCAAATGGCAGTAATTTCAAAGTGGGTACTTATCTTCTGCAAATAGTCTTTATCTGTTTGGCCTTACCCCTTCTGAGGGAAAGACTATCTTGGTGGCACTTACTTGATTAGATAGGAATATGAACAGCTGTGAAATCTAAGTGGTGGCTGTTCAGGAGTTAACTTCCCTGATTTACAGGCCAGTGTTTCTTAATCTAATGTGCCCTTGCTGGACATTTTCGCCTTGCACCTCTGTGCAAAGCCAACTCTATATTTGTAAATTGTGAAAACTTGATCTAGCAGTGAGCAGTGCAGAAAGTGTATTCTACCTTCAGCATTTGAAAACCAACAAGAATAACAGCAAAAACAACAAAACCACCACCACTGCCACCACCACTACTACTACTAATGATAATAATAATAATAATAAATAGCAGCTTGGGGAACAATCTGAATTTGCAGAATGTAAGGGAAAAGAAGAGAGTATTCATACTGCATATTTTCCTCCAAATTCCAGCAGCTTTAAAACTTGTTAAGCAGTAAAGAAAGATAATGAAAAAAAGAATTTGTATTAAAAATATATAACCAAACTGCCTTTCTTCCTCCACCATGTCTTAGTGATGGGCGTGGCAGTGCCAGGTTAACAGTTGGACTTGACCTTAAAGGTCTTCTACAACCAAAATGATTCTGTGATTATGGGTACTTGGAAAAATAAAATAACTATATTTTTTGTCTGATGAGACAGAAACAGTGTCTATTTTGTTTTTGTTGCAAATGTTCCTGATCTTTTGTTCCTAGCTCTTAGGAACCATAATTAAAATATTCAAAAACTAATTGTCCTTTTCCTCAAATTCAGATGAGCAATTTTTTTTCCATATAAAAGTGCTCAGACAAAGCATTGCACAGTTGTGACAACAATAATAACATTAAAATTGTAACCTCAAATTAACACTGCTGAGAACAGGTCATTATTCAAATGAAAAATGAAATGCTGATTAGCTACAACAAACCATTGAGAAAATGTCTCAGAAAAGATTAATAAAAAAGCTTTCATGGAAGTTGAGAAAATATCAAAAACTATATGGGAAGCAGCAGGATAATTACTAGTAATTGCTTCCTTATCCTCCTAGAGTGGTGAATTTTCATCACATTACTGATCTGGAAGTAGAAGTAGTACAAGAGAGACAGATATGAGACACTGCTATGAAAGCTCTGAAGAAAATTACTAGAGAAAACCTGCAGGACAAACTCAGCACATTGAGTAGACAAGATCAACAAAGCAGAGTCTTGGTAAGGGCGAGAGACTGCTGAGGAAGAAAGGTTTGATCATTTCTCTGTGCTCCAGGAGTCCTGCATATTGAGCTGATATTGCTGATAAGAATTTCTGAAATGAGAAAGACAGTAAAACCATATGCACATGAAGAAAGATGTCCTGTTATGCACTGTTACATGTCTGCCTGAATTGAATTTTCTTGATTTCAAAGCATGTAGCACCCTAAAGATCTGGATTAGCCATTGATGACTGCCACTCCTAAGTCAGGTTCATTCAGATTTTACATCAGTTGACTGTCAACTATTAACTTTTGATCTATTTTGTTTATGAAGAAGCCTCATCACGAAGCTCTGACCTTTCTTTAGCTTTATTCTATCTTTTAGAATAGTATTTTATATTCCTGTGTATCAGTTCTGACTATATATCTAATATGCAAAATCCAACTTTTCAAGTGTACGTTCAGCCTGCTTCTACCAAGTTCCTCATGTGGTGTGAAGCTAAACAAAGGTATAAACCTTCCATTAAAAAACACCCTAAAGTAAAATAACTTGTTGGTACTGTTCTTTTATTTACATACCTTCATATGTGATGTGGAGATATTAAAACCAATTGATTAATTGGCATTTATTCACTTGATGTTTTGTGCATAAAAGCAGGAGGGCTTAGTTCTTGTATGGTGAATACCTATATTACTTAAAGTGCTCAACTCTGTGGTTAATTATCTTTTAGCAGTCTTAATTTGGACATCCCAAAAAGGAGGCCTAAAAAAGATACTATAATATAATAATGCTCCTACTACAAAAGATTTACAGAACTGAGAAACCCTCTAGTAAATAAATCTATCTAAAATTATGCAAAAAGCCTTTGCTATGTATCACTTTTATCTATTGCAAACTTCAATCTCCCATTTTAGTTCAGGATTAACTTACTTCAACAAAAAGTTCATTTAATACAGCCAGTAACCATGAGGAAGCAGAATACACATTACAATTAATAAGGTACTTAGAGAATGCACATGTTCCAAACTCACCTATTATAACTTTATAGTGCCATATCAGCCTCACTAAGGAATGGAGGGCTGTAAAATGCCTTCTTTTAAGGAGACTGCTCTATGTATCAATTTACTGATGTACCACTTACAAAAGTCAAACCCCCACACTTTACTCTTTAATCTATTCACATAATTTCAATGATTTTAATTTCTTTTTCTTCACCAGAATTGAACTGCTGTGGCTTGATTTTTTCCTACAACTTTTCCCTGCTGGGTGTGCACGTGTTGGAATCTCTGTGGGCCAGACATCATGGGAGCAGTCACATTGCAATGGCCTGCATGAAAACCATCTGAATTGTTTGTTTGCCCTCCTCACTCACAGCAGAGCAGTGCTATCCTCTTGAACATCCTCTACCATCATCTTTGTCAGAAGGGTAAGGACACCTTGGATCCAAGGTAAGAACTCCCCTCACCATCCAGGCAGGTCCCACCCTTTCCGAATGTCACATGTCCCACTTCTCCTGGAAGTTCCATCTCTCCTCCAGTCACACTGTCCTTTTGCTCCACTTCTTTCTTCCCCTTTGTCTAAAATGGCAAAACATCATGTGGGCAGGCAGCCCTGGGACTGGTTGACAGCATTGTTCCCTGCCATTTTACCCACAAGTGCAGGAGAACAGGAAACCCGTCATGCAGCACATTACACCAAAGCCACCATTTCTGGAAGCTTCGTACCTCACGGGTTTTCATGCTTCTCTGTGAGTCACTGCTTGCCATTTTTTGAAACAATCACATTTATGTGATCTTGAAGCACCCTCTGATTGGCTGCCTATTTTCTTTGGCCCAAGAGTTGCTGTTCTATAAAAGCAAGTACCTATATAAACATTGTTATATTTTTTCTCTAATTATAGAAAGTAATACACAAATATGTATGAACATATTTATTTAAATGCTTTATAGATATCATATATATGGATTTCACTCAAATGTAAAGATTTAGATATTATATAAATTTATCCACAAAATGGAGGGGAGGTATGTAATGTATCGGATGTTCTATAAGAGCTAATGAAATAGATAATTAAAGTTGAAATATAAATATGAAGTAGTAAAATAAAAATTTGGGGTTCATCATTTTACAAGGCTACCAACCAGCCCTAATATGTTTGGACTGGGGGGCATTCACACAGATGGAAGATCATGAGCAAGTTATATCAAGCCTTCAGTTTCACCTTGTCTGGTCTAATGAGCTTCTGCTCTCAGGAGCCTGGGAGCTGTAAGGCAAATTGACTTGTCTGGTATGCTGCATGCTGGAGTCTGTAAGGAGAGACAAGAGATCAACAGCATGGCACCACAGCCAGGGAAAACCAATTCCATGTGGCTGTGACATCCATAAAAGGCAGAACAGAGTCAGCTGGGACTTTGGGCAGTACAGGAGGGTTGGCTGTCATGGTCTGGGAAGGCAAATGGATTTGTGGCCAGGATTGGTAGTGATGCCATGCAGGTGGTCAGGACAAAGTGACCTCATCAAGGGACCAGGCTGAACAGTCTGAGTTTACTCACAAGAGAAAAACCAACCTCTCGATTTTTCCTGCCTTCCTCTTCCAAAGCCTTCATCCCAATCCAATCATAAAGTCACCATCAACATCTTGAGAAGTTTAGAAATAAAGACATAGAAATAATGCCTTGATATTATGGCTTAAAAGCCATTGGATGACCTGAAAAGGACAACTTTTTTAGTTGAAGGGAGTTTAGTTTTAATTTAAGAAGAGAGTAATAATGCCAGACTTCAAGTTTACAAATACTCCCATAGAGAGAATAGGATTATTTCTTCAGATCAGTGTTGGACAGGATGAGAAGAGATTAAGTCATAGTAGGAAAATTCAACCAGGATGTTCTTATTCTAGCTATGTAAAGATTTGATTAAACACTGACTTCTATGGTTTGGGGTTCTGGGGAAGTTCTAAAAAGAGATATCTTTTTAAAAAAGAAATGTAAAAAAAAAAATGTCAGAATTTACAAGAGATAGTGGATCCTGCCTTTGTCAGAGTAACATCTACCTCTCCCAGTAGATGCTATATCCTCTCATACCATACTAAAGGCAGAAATGCTGCAAGGATTTTAATGTGGAAAGGGTAGAATTTAGGATGGGCATGTTGGTTTGTGTTATTAAAACCAAATTCAAAATAAGAGGTACTTTATAATTCAAAGACATTCTTCTTTTACTTGGGACAATTAATGATGTCTCTGACTTTTGACTGGTACTAAAGGAAGAGAAATATGCTCCTATAGGCATAATTTCTCATGCCAGCTCCTCTGGATTTTGAATTTGCAAGGATTATATTATGTCAGCAAACTCAGACACACTTTTAAAAGTTACATCAATCATATATAAAAAAATGTTCATAGAGACTGCTAACTCCATAAAAAACCTCACTGAAATATGTATGAGAATATTCATTTTTGCATAGGAAACACAGAAAGTACAGTCAACACTGAAAAAATTATTCAGGAATATTTTCTTAGTAAGAGCTTCTGTTTCAAATGTGGAATAATCTTGCTTAAACCAGTTTGGGATGGCAGGTCTGTTGGGGAAGATGATCAGTCTTTGGCCTGTTGTGTGTTTCTTAGGGTTTACTCTGGACTACATTAAAAAAAATAAAATAGAAAACAGAACATCTTTTCCTTACATAGGTAACTCCTGCACATAAGAATACATGATTTTGAATGTTCTCCAGGTCTGGAGACTTTATGACCCAGTTTCCTGACATCAGTATTAGCTATTTATCGACCTGGATGAGGTTTGAATGACAGGCCTAGGGTGACATCCAGAAAGACAACATATCCACCTCCAGTTATGATCCTGCAAAACATAAAATCATTTTTCTGTCTTTACAAAAGTGAAACAAATAATAGCACTCACCTACTTTTCTTATACAGAGAATGGTAGAAACTGTTTTCTTCCAAAGATGATCTACAGAGTTTAACAAACAGCATAGAAAGCCACCAACAAATGAAGAACTAGGGAGTTCTGAGCAACTTACTCCCTTTCAGAGGTAACTTTGAGTATTGTGTTTACTGGAAACCAGAATAATTTCTCATCATCTCCCCTCACTTCTGGATCCCTGAGCCCCTGAGTATGGGCCGTGTGCTTTCACACTGGACCATGTGGTACTTCCCTCTTTACAGACTGGCTCCAGCTTGGAAGGAGCATGCGGGGACTCCAGGATGGAATTTTGGGGCATTTCGGCATGACCATGACATTCAAGTAATTTTTCAAAGCCTGACTAAAAAGGTAAGGGAGATAAAGTAAACTTTGCACTTCATTCACATAGGGAAAGGTAACAAGTGTACTTTAAAATCAGTGACAGCAACAACAAAATGCTCAAAGAGTTTGTTGTTATTGTAGCGGGATATGAATTTGCTTAATGAGCACCTGAGCATAAGGAATGGAAAGATCTTGATGTTCCAGGTATTCAGTAGCACAGCAAATGACTCTTTAATCCCATGTGGGGTATTTTATTTATGTTTTTACTTGAAACCTGACCCTTTTATTAAAACTGGAATTAGATAACCCATATGACTAAAGCCCACACAGATTATATTGTATTGATATCGAAGGATATTTAGACACTCTAGGTTTGCAACTTAAGTTCCTTGAAATTCAAGACATTAAAAGCAAGCATTAAGAATATAGTTTCCAAGATTTTAACAAATATTTTTTTGTAAATATTGGAAAATGAAGAACAGAATTAATGATATTTTGTAAACATTTAGTTATTTATAAATCATGGAAAGCATTATCCTTCATCACATATTTCAAAGCTGGAAAGATTATATAACTGACCTTTCCTTAATCTTGTATTGTGCCCTCCTGCAGAAGCAGGCTGTTTTGTCTACATTTGTCTCATTCCAGCAGATGTTAATGTAAGATAAGACCTTTGGTTATACAAGAATTCTGTTTTTAAAAATTCTGCTGATCTAGAACAACTATTATTCAGTTCAAGATGGAAGAAGTATCCATCTGTATTTTTTTCATTTATTAGCCTCTGAAAGCTATTATGTGTGCTAATATATGCTAACAGGAAGTGAAAAATAAATGCAAAATACTTATGATTGCAGAGCAATGACGTCTATGCTAAACTCCAAATTAAGCAGTTCCTTAAGTTGTTCTGTTCTCTGCAGATGTTCCCACTGATTTAAATATGATGGCTGGAAGCATAAGAAGGTGCATGAGGTAACCAAGAAAACTATTCTAGTGCTAACTCCACTAGATCTTGGCCCAGCCATGCAGGGAAGGTGGTTCATGGGAAGACCACTTGGCTCAGATGTTCTCCAGGCTTTTGGGTCTGGAGCTATATGTCATACAGGCAGTTTAGATGCCCCATACTTGTTTCTGTGGTCAGGATTTGCTACTATATTTAAGTTTCTCTGGAGACTCTAATTATTGTAATTGTTTTTAAAAACTTTTAGAGTGTCAGATGTGTCATCTCATGAGCTCAAAGAACCAAAGCTGTTTTGTTTGGCTCCTTCATCTCTTCACCTCTTGACTGCCACTGGGTAGCTAGTGACTTCATCCTAGTGTGTATTTGTTCATGCGTACACAGAGACATAGTTTTGACACTATATATGATATTTTTTTTGTTGGATAGCTATTACTGAAATATTTGGAGGGGTGTAGAAAAGTATTAAGCATCAACATGACTGGATTGTGAGCCAAAAAAAATATGCAGTGCTAAAGACAAGGAAGAAAAAATTCTCTCAAAAAATAGCTGAGGGCAAAAGACACTACAACAATCTGAGATGACCTTTAAAATACACATTGGTAAATAATATGCAAAGGGTTAACTGGAAATTCATGCAGTCAGAATGAAATGATATCTGTGTAGTTTCTGTTATGCTAGGACGAGACTGAGTCACAGCCACATTATTTTTCAATTAGACAGTTACAGAAATCCCTTTGTTCTTCTGTTTTTAAGGGAGAAATATCAATTCTAAGAGAACCTTTGCTTAAAACTAGGATTTGGAAGCCCTTAACATAAATAACACTCCACTGCAAATCCTCCTATGTTAGAGCAGTCCTGCAGGGTGGATACTGTAAGCAGAAGACAAGATTTTATGATTCTGTGATCTTGCACAGCCACCATGTAACTACTGAAAACTTAAAAATAGTGTAAGGTACAGCCTGGGTTCATCCAAAGCAACCTTTGCTATAGTATAGATGTTTATAGTTGCTCTTAGAAGAAAATAGAGAAGCAAAAGGAAACTGTACAACCTCAGATGTGAATTAGGTGGAGAAGCTGGTCAGCTCAGAAGAGCCTTTTGGTTTTCTCCTGGATGCATTGCACAAACAGTCTTGGTTGATGGATGAGCAGTGGATTAACTCTGGACCTGATCCTGCTCACCTACTTTTGATGTGTACATCAATCAAGTCTCCTCAGGTAACTCGTGTAGTCAATACCAAAAACTGGCCACAACCACAACTTTAAATTACTTTGCTTTGTCTTTGTAGAAGACCCTCTCTCCCTCATTGTTGAAAAAAAGAAGCCCAGGAAGCTCTTTCAGATGATGTGTCTGTGGGTCTATCTGGACAGAGAAATCCCACGGATTATCTTGAAACCCCCAAAGCAATACAACGAAGATCCAGCATTCAAAACACTAGTTAGAAAACCATGTATATTGATGGTCTTTTATATATAGGTTTTGAAATCTTCATGCTTTTTCTTCCCATTAACACATTTTTTTCTTGTCTGTTACTAGCTATGCCTTACTGACATTTAGTCTCAGAGTATTAGGCCATTTTCAGCACACTCAAATTTAATGATTTTAGAAATAGACAAAGGATGTGCAGAATATCTAATAACTAATCAGGTTCTGAGTGAGCATTTATGGCCTTCTTACTCAGTTTAAGGGGCCTCTGGTATGAGTGATTTCCAACTGGGAGAAGCTTAGTGTGGCTCCCAGGGACCCAACATGGGGTAAAATGCTATCTTATCTCAGTAGGAAGTATTGATGGATAAGGTATGACCTGGCTGCAAAAATGTGCAGGGTGTCAGTCCTGAATGCTCAGCCACAAGGTGGAGGACTCCCCTAATTTGTTAAATTTGTTTAAGTATCTGGCCCTCATCTGCAGTCACCAGGTCAGGCTAACTCTTTGTCAATTAATAAATTCAGGCAAAATGGAAAGGAAAAGAGCAAAATCATATATTGGAAAGATGGAAACATCATGGCAAGACAACTTATCTTAAAATAGCTAGGAAGACAGTGCTTTTTTTTTTTTTTTTTTCAGCTCAGGAAATCACCTAAATCATTTGACCTTTTCTCATTCTATATCCAAATTTCAAATTTTTGGTTTCAGGTAACTGAATGTTTGCTTTTATTTTAATAAAAATTTTTCAATTGCCTTTAATTTTTTTTTTCCAAATAATATGTGGCTTCCATTTTAGAATGAACCATCATTTAAAACTGGAAAAGGATACAGAATATTGTAACTTTTAAAAGACCTTTTAATGTAATAGTAATTTCTGAGAAATGAGAAAAAGCTTGTCTGTATATAATATTTGTTTGACCAAAGATACAGCTAATTTTATCAAGCACAAATAATAAGTGATTTTTGTTTGTTTGTTTCTTTTCCTAAGAAACTTGGAGGGCATACGTTTTCACTGTCTTCAATTCTTTTTGAGGAAATCTCCAGAATATTTTGGTTGGATCCTCCCTAAAAACTCAGCAGAAGAGGTCATAGTTGTTTGACTTAGATTTCTTGCAAGTATTTTTTAAACTAGAAGTTGCTTTGCTGGTGAAGTGTGGTGAATATTTAGCAACTAAATGGTTACTAATAGTCATTATGCTACATGACAGGATTCCTTGCTGATTAATTCTGACAGGGAATTAATTTTCAGATGCACTCCACTACCCAAGACTATTGTCAATATTGCTTGACAGTCAGGATAAATTTGGGAAGATCCTAATTAATCACTTCAAATTGGGTCAATACAGCATTTCTCATTGCCTTAAATATATACCAGATACAAGTATATTTCCCAACTTTCCCATTTACTATTGGTCAGTTTACTAGTGCATATGTTTTTCTTTCTGACTTAATGTCCCAAGAGGATATACAAAGTTGTCAGGTCTCTACAGCTGTCATTAAAATAAAATCCTTCATCAGTACTGGTCTTATTGTCAGCTAAAATGGATCCTAAAATTGAAGTGTGCACATTTTGCTGTAATTTTTTGACTTTATGAAGCTGGGTTCCCTGCCAGCTTCTCTTAGCAGTGGTAATAAATGTAAATTAATAGCTAGTACCATTGACTGGGTCATATAATTTTCTAATTCCTTCTCAGATTTGCACTGTGTTTCCAAATACTGTTCAGAACCAACTTCTATATTTCAGTTCTATTACTATTCTTGATAGTAGTTCTGCAGATATCTCTGTATCTGACATTTATGGATTAGTTTCCTTAGGCAGAATTCATTGAGACAAAGATTTTATGAATCCCAGGAGTCTAGAAGGATGCCTTTAAGTCATCATACTTATTGCTGTATTGTGCTATGATTACAGAATGAAGATTTCTTTGCAAAGGATTTGCAAAGGATTTTTTGGGAGGGGTTTGTGTTGTGGGGTTTTTTTTGTTGGTTTTTTTGTTTTGTTTTGTTTTAATTAGCACTTAGATTTTCTAAAAGAAATAAATTAAGCAATAACAGACCTTGATGATAAACTTTATAATATTACTGGGAACTGAAAAAAAAAAAAATTAAGCAGAATTCAGTTGGTGACATCTAGCTGAAAAACATGCAGAACATTCTTTACTTGAATCTTATTGCTTGTAAGTTTAAGGTTTTGTAGGAGATTTCTTATTTTCAGTGTCTAGAAGGACTACAATGCCAATAGTTTTTTCGCAGACACTTTAGTGCTAGGGTGGTTTCCAGAAACATGTAGCTTGATGGCAACAATCAAGCAGTCCATCCTTCCCAAACCCTGCTGGTTTTGACAACAATGGGGAAAACCAGAGGAGTTTCACTACATAGCACTAGTTAACTAACACAAATTTTCTGCATACATATATTTCAAACTCTTCAGTCTTGAAGAGTGGTTTGTTTGATTAATTTTTTCACATCATTTGCAAAACTATTGCCACAGTTCATTGACAAAGAAGAGGCTATGTAAAAAAAAACAAACAAAAAACCCCAGAACAAACAAATGAATCCCAATTATCTTTCCACTTCAAGACCTTCCTATAAACCTGGCACATTACCGTGAGTTATTTTGACCCTCTGGCTCAAGAAGCCCTGACAGAAATGTAGGAAATAACAAGCTCACACAACTTTCCAGCTTTCATAAAGCTTTTGTTGTTGTCAAAGGGCACGTAAATCTCAGAGTGAGATAAAAATTGAAGAAAAAATTGTCATTTCTTAGGGCAACTCTTGGCAGGATTAACTAAGTGAAGAAAGAGGAAGACTGAAATACAAGGTTAAAGAAAATATTTAAACAGTTCTAATATTTGTCAAGTACAATTAAATAGAAAAATGAAATAACATCACAATATAATAATAATGAAAAAATACATCATCAAATCTATAGGTTGTAGTGTTGTAGGACTCTTTACTAGAAGTGTCAGCAGAGGTGAAATTCAGGCTGCACCAAACCTGTCTGTGTTTAAGTGCAGCATAAAATATACAATGAAAATCTAGTGCTCACTTAAATAATGAAGGATCTACAGTCACTGCTATCAAATTAGTACTGGGTTACTAAAAATCACTTTGTATTGCTCTTATTACCTGGGTTTTTAGAAATGCTTAGCATTGACATTGGCTTAGGTCTTCTCCTGTTGCAGTAAATGGAATTTAACCTGCTAACACAAAAACAGAAATTGAACTTGGACTGATCAGACAAGCAGTTTGCGTGTGGTACCACATCTGAAACAGTGATCACTCTTGGATGTTTATGGCAAAAGTAGCAAGAATAGGATTCAGCCTCATTCCATCAAAGATTCAATTATATCCTACCACAGAAATTGCATCCATTGTGTCTAATAACTACCTTACATCAGTTTGTGCCATCTGAGATTTAAATCATTAATCTATCTAGACTTCACAGCAGCCTATGGTGATGTCTTTCATAATTCCACTAGACTCTATGTGAAAAAACACATCCTTTTTTGAAAATGATGCCTGATAATTTAAACAGATGTCACTAGTTATTGCAGCACCAAGAGAAAGAGTGAGTCTGCACAGGATATTCAAAATGGCTCCAGCCTAGCTCTGCATTTGGAAAATCCTAGAGCTGGATTCCTGGGTAATGCTGTTTTGTTTTGGTGATGTGTTTTTTTTGATTTTTGTTTTTTTCCTTTATTTTTTTCTAATAATTCAATTTTCCCCCCCTTGTCTATAACATCTGTCTGACAATTATCTATGTCTCCAAGTCTCAAATTAACAATAAGAAAGAAAAATCCTTCACTAAGCACATATAAGTTTTCCCACAGTCATTTTGCATTTATTTCTAATAAATTTCATTTGACATTCTTATCACTTCAAATCCAGGGTTATCAAATCCTTCTGTAACTTTTTACAAATGGCTTTGAAGAACCATAAAGATCATTGTGACATTACTAGCAAAATGAGAAAAAGATTAAATAAACCTGGTGACCATGCAGTCATCTCAGTATTGGAGATTCCGGGGTTTGGAAGCTGCATATGGTAGTAGCTGCCTCTTGCTAAATGCACATAACTTCAGTCTCAGAATGCTTTGGGTTTGTGGGTTTTGGTTTTTTTGTTGTTTTTTTTTTGAGTGAAGTAGTGTTTTGTTTTGCTTGTAAAACCAAACCATTCCCTGCGATGCACTTCTGCATCTCAGGCAGAGCCAAATTAATGCAGTCAAACAATATTTGACTGTGATATTATTAATTTTGCTTGTCATTTTTTTAATTGCTTGTCATGGTTTGACACGGTGTAAACCATTTATTTAACTTTTTAAATGAAGGTGTGATTAAAGTTAAAAATATTAGAATTCGGAGGCAAATTTTGTCCTTTTTTTTTTTTTTTTTTTTTTTTTAAACTTGTGTCTCTTCCTGTCATGCTCACTGATGTTTCAGACCAGACCTGCACCATAAACATGGCTTTCCATCAGAGAGATCAGAAAACCCATCAGCATCTTTAGTTTGGAACCTCTTGCAGCACCTTTAAAAAAAAAAATTAGGAATTCTCAATGATGTCCCCTGCACTTGTGAGAAGGTGTACCAGTCACTGGCCAGCTGCTGGGGTGATGAAAGGTGAGAGGGCAGAGACAGAGGAAGGTCAAGTCAAGGTGTTGCTGTTCCTGTATAAAGACATGCAGACAAACTGTGTCTGACTACAGTACCACCTTCGGCTGAGAGAAAAATCAGAAAAGATATTTATTGTTTTAAAAAATTATTTCTGCAGTATAAACACAACTTGGCACAGCAGACCATATCATACTACAGGGAAAATAATTGTGTGTCAAGTCTAAGAGCAATATTCACATTACATGTTTTCTGATATACCAATCAAGGTACTTTTGTATGGGCGGGGGGGTGGTAAAAGTGGAGGGAATTACTTGCTGTTAAACAAGTCTTGGTTCTGTTTCCTCCTGGCAGAATACTTATTCTGAAAGACAATGCTATTGTTCCATTTAACGTGTCCAACTTTCTCTTGAACTGAGGGGGAAAAGAAAATATATTAAAAATTTTACTTGTTTAAGTGTAGTTGAAATTGATACAAGAATGTTGTGCTATTACTGGCAAACACATTGATAAAACCCAGACATTGTGCATGAACAAACATACCTAAAATACTGACTGGTGGTAGATGCTTTTTCTCTGTCTGGTGACAGCAGTTTCTTGATGTGACCTGTTCTGTTGCAGTCAACAGTAACCTTGGAGTCTTGAAATGGCTCTAGAAAACTATGGGATTTTTCTGTACAACAGTTTCCTGGGCTGGTATTTGAATGTTGAGAAACATAAGTAAACAAAATGATCACATATATAGTGAGAAATAGACACTATACATGAAGTGCTATAGTCAATCATAAAACCTGATCAATAATCAATAACACACATACATAATTTAATTCAACTTAGATGTAAATAAATGCAGATGTACTTATTTGACTGGAGTAAGATTTGGGGGGTATTTTAGCATTTTTAAAAAATTTTACAGATCTGCAGAAAACCATTACTGTACGGATATTTAAATACCTCAGCTGCAGATAAGAACTGGGCAAAACTTTTTCTCACGATCTCTTAATGTTTTACTGCTGGGGTTTTTGTTTGATTTGGTTTGGTTTCCTTATCTTTCTTCCCAGTGGGTTTTTCCCAGGTCAAATTGCGGAAAGAGGTGGGATCAAAAAAGCTCGAAATAAGTTCCTATCATTCATTAGGCAGAGTTAATCAACATTTAGGTTCACAGGTACACACCTGATATCATGACCACATAATTTTTTGATATTTCTATTTACTTTTCATAAGTGGTACTCTAAATCAGCTTAAAATAAAAAACTATTCACAGTTAATGTACTTTAGCTGATGTTATTGTCTCACAGAATCAGTGGATAACAAATATTTTGCTAATCTTCTTATGCTGGAGTTCAAAGAATTTTTAGCATTCTACTGACCCTGGTTTTTTATTGTAGTCAATATAAACAATGAGGGTTTTCTCTTTGCTAATGTAAAAAAACAAAAAAACAACCCAGAAATCCAAATATTCAAATAAAAAAATCCTTTAAAAATCACCATCTTTCACTTAGTCATATGAAAAATCCAGACATTTTGTGTGGTATCCATTCAAAACCACAAATCAGGACAGAGTTCCTCAGTACTATGTTTCATAATACAAAAATGCCTGTGAAGTTCAGCAAAACTTTCGAAGAACCTGGGCTGAGTTCTGAATTTTAATAGAATTAAAAAACAGATGCTTGACAGATTTGGAGGTTTGCACTGAAAGTTTGCCCAGCTCCTTTTCACAGCTAAATGAGACACCTTTTATTAAGACAGCACTATTTTGCGAAGTTTTTTTCTTTTTTCCATTTCTCTTAATAAGATGCAGTTTGAAGATCCTTTCTGAGAAGACTGTTTTTCCTTAACCCCTAAAATGAAGAGAAAATGATGGAGAACGACTGGCCCAATGTAATCCCAGTTTTATAGTGCTGTGAATGCATTGTATGTTGCAGCCAGAATAGAAAACTACAGCGAAGATTTGAGCTGATATCCAGCGGTTTGCAGATGCTTTTCTAGCCTCTTAGCTGACTCTAGTCACACATTCATTCCATTTCACCTGCTTTTTTGTCATCTGAATTGTCTCTTTGCTCTCCTTTCAAAAGTTCGATTTACAAATACTTTATCACACTCAGTTTATGCAACATTACATGTGGCTGCCTAAAGAGAACAAAAACCAATTTTTACTTAGCTGGCACATGTTCTTTAAACATTACTCAGGTCTTATTGCACCTATCATTCAGACGGTTGTTGGCACTACTAACTCATAAAACCTTGCACAATACAAACTGCAACATGGGGAGTTCCTTAGTATATCCTGAGGACTGTGCTGTGTTAAGGAAAACACTCCAGAAAATATTTTTCCAAAGGCATGCATCATGTTATTGAAGCAGAGTTTGCTTTTTATTGAATGTCTGTAGAGTGTAATGGGCTGAGAATTGCTGTGACTTATGCATAGGCTAAAGTACTCTGGGAAGAATAATGCAAAAACATTTAATTGTACAGTTAATTTGAGGCTTAGTTTTCACATATTGCTAATTTCAGTCTTCCCCAGAATTGCCATCTAGCCTCTGAGAAGCTCTTTCCTACAGCAACAATCTAAAGAGTAAAATTAGAGTAAAAGAAAGGGCAAAATATGGAGGCAGTGGTATGTTTGTTATAACACCATAAGGTCCAACTCTTGATGCTAGATATTGTAGACGTACACCAGAAGAATTCCCATCGAGCATTTAAGATGGAATAGGAAGTCTAGAAGAGGAAAAGGGATGGAGGGGTAGGGAAGGAAAGTAAGTTTTCTGAGAGCTCTATGTAGAACATAACTGCTTAAATCTGGGAATTAAAATAGGAAGATTTCTAACATTATTCAACGATTCTATGAGATGTTAAAAATCTAAAAAGAAATTAATAAGGAGTTAAAGAACATTCTGGAGCTCAAGAAAACCCCAGCAGCTTTCTAATCTGTACCTTTTAAGACACAAGGAACAAGGAGTTCAAACATATCTAAGAGGAAAAATACAAGTTTGGTTGGAAACAGTTGGCAGAAGAACTTAGACGTGTTTATCAGGTGGCACACAGACAATTGTTTTTTACAAGTCAAATGAGATTTAAATGAGAAAATAAATAACGAGAATTAAAGGAATATCAGACCTTTAAGAAGGCCAGTAACAGCCCTGAAAAACTGCAATAAGTCTGATACATTAATTCTCATGGACAACAAGAAAAGATCAGTATTTGCTGATTTGTACTAAAATGAATACAATATATACTTTAGATGAGTTCAAGTCTGAATTTACTGATCCCTCTACTGAAAAGAAAGGTGGAAAAAAATATGCCCCATGGAAAAAGTAAAGGAAAGAATATATTTTATAGCATTGCCTAAGTAAGTTAAATAGTTATGAAAGATACACAAAATGCCCATGATCTCATAATAAAAATATATGTTTCTTATGCTGGGCAATGGAGTTATGTGAAAAACACCTGCCAGCCAAGCTCAGTCTACCAGTCACATATGTCAGCACTTCAAAGGAGAGAAAAATAAGAGAGGAAAAGAAAACAAGACTAACCAAAAACATAGACCAAAATTAAACAATTAAAACTAAATACAAGCAGTTGAAGCTAGAAGCCTTTCCCAAAAAATCACTATTAAACAAATACATAAACTAATTCAAAATGGCTTTGCTTCAAAAGAGATTTTTTTCATCTGATCTGAAAGGAAAAATAACCACTTGGTAAACTGTTCAAATATGCCTGAATGTCTTTACATTTAAATGCAAATAGAAAGATGTGTTTGTCATAGCTGCAGCTTAAGTTTCCAGTGATGTGTCTTGCTCTATTTGGATTGCCTTTTTCTAAAAATGATATTTCAAAATTTTAATATTGGAAATTCACTCATTGCAGTACTGGACTTCCAACTATAATCAACATACATATTGGCTTTATGGCAACGTCCATTACATAAAGATATTTTTTCAAAATAATAGTTAAGATTTTTGGTTTATTTTTTCATAAAGGGAATTTTTCTCTGTGGAAGAAGAAATGGGAAAAGCAAGCATTGCTTTGGAAAGCATCATTTTCTAAGGCAGCTTAAACAAAGTCTTTTCAACTATAGTTTACATGTTGCTGATGTATTGTCTGCTTTTCTTGTCTTAGGGATTTTCCACTTTTTTTTTGTTTTTTCATAATGAGCTAGATTCTTCCACGTACACTCTTGAGTGTTTTCCTCTAATTGCTTAGAGATTTCTAAGCTTTATAAGCAAGATCCTAATATGAAAAAAAGAATATATGCATTATGAAAATATTGCTGCTCTTAAAAGCTTGTGCTTCACACAAGATTTTTTTTTTGTAAATCAATATGTTTTAATATAATTATTGAATGATAATAACATTGATGGAGTTTTCTTACATCTCTATGGGGTCTGTGTGCTCTAATGGAGATAGTTTTAGATTATTAGAATGTATTAGTAGATTTAAGCAGAAATTTGCCAAAAAAGTTTTGAAGTTCAGTTGTTGCAACAGCTATCTAAAATAACGTAGACACAAATCCAACTCTTTTTGTCTGAGTGGAACTCTCAGTTCACTGGAGACTGGCTGAGTATCAAGCCAGAGTGGAGACGAGTACCTGCAGTCTGCACTTTGTGTAGATAAGGAAATGTTCTCTGGACCAGGGACTGGAAGCCAGATGTGACTCACACCTCCCCAGCAATGTCCCAGCCTGCAGATTAAGTCAGCCCCCTCTTACAGAGTACCCCATTAGAAAGCAGACCAGTTCCAGAGAGAGAGCTTCATGCTAAGAACACTTGCCCAAGAAAAGAGCAATCTTAGGTACATTCCTCTTTTAACTAATAATTTGCAATCCATTCCTGGTACCCATTGATCCTCGTGACCATGGAAGCATCTCGGCACCTTTCACAGGTGGAGCATTTATGGGGCATCAAGAGTGTGATGTTACACCTGGTCAGAGCTCAGCTGCTGATCATGTGTTGATCAAGTTCTTCTCTCCCAAGACATGGCCAAGTCACATGTGGTAACTAATGCTGCTGATCATAGAATCACAGAATCATAGAATCGGCTGGGTTGGAAGGGACCTCAGAGATCATCAAGTCCAACCCTTGATCCACTACCGCTGCGGTTACCAGACCATGGCACTGAGTGCCACATCCAGTCTCTTCTTAAATGTCTCCAGGGATGGAGAATCCACTACTTCCCTGGGCAGCCCATTCCAATGTCTGAATATATGATATTGCTGTGCAAGAAACCTGGGTCACTTTGTGTTTCGTTAGAAGAAAATGCTCTATTGTATAAAGACATTTTTGTGATTAGGTATGTTTTCATTTTAGTTTTAAGTTCAATAATTTTAATAATTTTTTCCCCTTCCCCTAGTTTGTCTCTTGCTTACTTCTGTGGTAAAAAGGAGTCCTAGCAATGAATATTTTGGCAGAAGATATGAACATTTACAGGAATCCAATAAGAGATAGGGTAAGAGATGGCTAAAAAAATATGGTAGTTGAACTACAAGACTGCTTCCAGCCTTCAACAACAAATTTGCATTGTAACAATTATTTTTAGGGAGATTTCAGGGAACTACAATCTGAGTGTTTTTTAAAGCTGAAAACTTACACTCTTGCTGTTCATAAATCCTTCAATAATGTAGAAAAGGCTTTTAGGGAGCTCTGGCTTGCTCTCCTTGCTTCCCCTAGCTTCCAGCTGCCAAAGAAACAATGAGCACAGGACCCCATGTGGCTTCATGAATGCTGCTCAGGAGTCCAAGGTATCCTAGGGTTCCCCTTTTGTTTGTTTTTTGGGTTTTTTTTTGGTGTGGTCCCACAGCTTATTCCACAAAACTGGGGCAAATTTTGTTACTCATTTCATCAAAATTTTCAGCAATTTGGGACTGTGTTCTGAATCAGAATATTTGGAAATATCAGAAACCTCTAATGAAAGAAGACTTTATACGAGCATCTCTAGTTACCTGAGGTCCTGCCAGTCATCCAGGGCACTACTTCCAGGAGTCCTCCAACCTCCTAACTTCAAACAAAGTTATGGAGAACTTTAGGCGATTGAAAATCAGGCTCAAAGTAGAATGGCTCATGGTGGGAACTGTTCTGATTTGCTTAGAATCCCATTAATTTTTAGCCATATTGAAACAGTTGGAAGCTGGAATGTGGAAAAATATACTTATCATGTGTTTGGAAAAAAATTCACACAACTTTTGTATCCAAGAAATACTACAGCAAGTCTTCTGGACTGTAGTAGAGCAGCAGCTAGTAGAAGGTTTAAGTGGTGTGTGGACCTTTGTGTGAGAAAGCAAGCTGTGGATAAATGGCTGCCAGTGCTCCCCAGAAGGACACTTTTTGTGGTGCATGTATCAATTGACTCCTCTAGAATATGGTAGTTGTTAAAACGAAGTAATCATCCTAAAATCTGATACAATTGCTCTTCCACAATGGGTCACTGGACTCTGTGCCCTGAGCCCCTAAAGCCTCAAAAGCGAACACAGGGATGCTATGGGTTAGTCCCTCCAGCAGGGCAGGCACCAGAAGCAGCTGAAGGAAGAAATCACATTAGGAAAATCAGGTTGCCTTCAAATGCTTATCCTGCCTGGAAGCAGATCCATCTCTCCAGGGCTGGAAGTGACTGTTTCCACCTGCAGCTGGGCCAGGGTTGCAGCTGCTCCTCAGGCAGCCCGGAGGAGCTGAGCTGCTGCTGGATGAGGGATGGCAGGTGATGGCAGATGTGCTAAACAGGAGCTGTCTTTGACATGGTTATGATGGTATACTGGTCCTCATCTGGACCTTCAGAAGTTCTGGTTGTGGGTTTCTAAATTTGCCGCCCAGCCTGGAAATAAGTTGTTCCCAAAGTAAGCACTTGAGAGTGGGCTTTCCAGCCAGCTGGAAATGCAGCTTTAGTAGGGCACCCTCAAAGAGGTGATGGGCTGGAAGTGAGATTGCAACCAGACAGCTTGGAGCTTGACCCTGTAACTAGTAGCAGAAATCCTTGACAGAATGCTGTAAATCTTGAGAAGACTTACATTTGGAACATTTTTTTTCTGCTAGCTCTTCATCATTTGGGATTACTATTTTCTGGAGTTTATTTTAATTTTTATTTTTTATAACATCCAAATCTACACATTTTTTAAAACTGCCTCCTTAGATATTCTGGCAAGCCTTCAGCCTGGACTACTGTTTGAAGTGAAATTCTGTGGCAGGTTGAGTGTTACGTTTGATCTGTTCACAAAAATAACCCCACTTTCAGTCAGAATTAACCTTAATTTTAGCCTGAGAGAGAAAGGCAGTACAATGATCCCCAAGAGAGCATGTCTCTCTTATGTTGCTTTCCAACAATTTACAGTGAACAGTATCTGGATATTTTTAATTTCTGTTCTAGTTCTTTTTCCTAACTGCCTGTGTTTGATGATGGCATAACACTTTCAGAAGCAAAAATGAAATGCACAGAAAACTAAAACAAATTGTTATAGAGTTATACATAGAAAATATTTTTTTTTAATTCACTGAAAAAAGAAATAATAACACTTTCATTATTCCAAGGTGACAACCAGAATAAATGTTCCTATAAGGATGTAAAAGAATTGAAAAACTGCTTGCTGCTTGAGTTCTTTCTTTCTAGAAAGCTAGATAGCTTCCAGGTAAGCCTTTGAAGTAAAAGCCAGAGGCTTTTTTTTTTTTTTCTTTTTTTGGTTTTCTGCATTTATTCACTTTCTCAAATTAGGTCATATGACTTGGATTGGCAAGAGGGGAAATTTAAATTTGCTTTAATTCTCAAGGTCTTCATGCAATATTTGCATTTATTTGGTTGTGGCAGATCCCATAGAAAATAAATACTGCTATGAGCTCACAGAATCAAAGAAATATCATGGTTGGAAAAGATCTCTAAGATCATTGAGTCCAGCTGTCAACTTAGTTAAAACTAAGAGTTGGACCCAGTAATCATGCTTGCTTCAGGCTATTCTCACCCTGCACAGGCCTTGAGGCTGCCAGCAACCCATGCAGAAGAGTCAGAAAGGTCTCAGTTTCAGCACTCAACTAGACTGGCTGCCAGATAAAGTCCAAATTATTCTTTAAAGATATGGGCAGCTTTGTAATCTACTTTATATAAGTTTTCAACTGCTTATCATATATATATATATAATATGTATGTCATCATATAGATTAGCAAAAGATAACCTTAATGCAGTACTCATGAGCTGAATTTATTTTCTTGCCTTGATGCTGTGTAGGAAATGAACAGCTTTTAGGAGTCATGGCTTTTGGTATCATCAAATTATTTCCTGAAATATCTCTTCATCTTTGTTGCTGGTTCACTGGTCTCTGATGTGTTACATTTTACAAATTAATATCTCTGGTTTGTATGTTAATGTATGAAAATAATTTATTCTAAGGTGTCAATTCTGAACTTTTACATTACCAAGTATTGACAACCACCCCAGCATAGTCTCTAGCAATAAAAGAAATAATTTTTGTTGACACTTCTTGGCTTCATGGTGAGGTTGCACAGCTTTGCAAAAGGAGCTGGTTCTAGCACTGACTTGTTTAAGGAAGTGAAAAGTTATTCTTCATGGAGATTGTTGATGTGACTTACTTAATTTTCTTCAGATTCGAAGATGATTTGTTTCACAGATATTTTACTTCCGAATACAGTCTTTGTAATGTGAATTTATTAAAAATTACCTAATTTTTAACAGAGCTATAGTGAAGAATTAGTTCATTTAAATATGCTTTTACTGTATACATGTTAACATCTGCTATCTGTGAGACTACAATCACAGATAAACCAAAGGGCTGCATGATAAGCCTGACAAGAATCTTTCACTGGCCCTACACCTTTCTCAATTCTCAAAACTAGTTTCACAATATGCACACTAAGGTGCTTTAAAGAGGTGTGATGGGACACTACATAGGCAACAATAACATTTCAGGCTGCTGCTAATGTTTCCTGGTGATCCTCACCAGCATCCCTTTGGAGGTGGATAGAAATATTGCATCTCTGAATGTAGACTGCTAATTACATAGTGTGTTGGTGAACAACATTATTCACATGCAAAAGGAGACCTGTTCATGGTCAGGAAACAAACACAGTCCCTGCAGTACTTTCATAGGCAATGTGCTGTGGCTTTGGAGCTGATGAATTCTCAGTAGTTAAGAGAGAGACAAATGGATATGCATGGCCCATCATGCAGTTGTATGGCAGTCATTGTAGCAAGCTGTCACAGAGCCATCTCTGGGTATGGCTGTTGAATTTGAAATCAGAACCACAAATGGTTCTGTTTTTCAGGATTGCTCTGGTCACCTTCAGAGCAGAAAGATGTGTTCAGGATGTCCTGGAAATGAATTTCTAAATTATCCAGTTTAGTGTGAATACCCTCCTGCCACTGAAAAAAAAGTTTAAAGAAAATGAAGCACCAGTGCAGCTTAAGATATTCAGTGTCAATGAACAACACAAAGGCTAAGTGGACAAGTAAGGAATTGCACTGATTGCTGGGACACAGACTCAGTAAGGAGAATCAAGTGGCTTTGGCTCATGAGGTTCGATTTGGATCATGCTTACACTCCTGCTGATATATTTGCTGAATTGCTTGGTCAAGGAACAATGTAGAAAGTTTGGCTAAGGTCCTTCTCTCAGTGTTGTTAAATGTGCAGTAAAACCTGTCATGAAGATGGACAGTCAGAGGTTTTTCTTTTATGTGCATATGCTCTACAACCTTCATAAACATTCATATGCTGGCTATATGCTCCTTGAAAAGGTGCAGGGAAAACTCTGCAGAGAGATTTTCCTCATTAGTTGTAGCTTTACATCTGAGAGACTGTTCAAACCTTTTGTCCTAGAGGATTTCAGGCCTCTCTTTTGTGACAGGGTACCAACCTCAAAAGCAACATACCTGTTGGTCTTGTAATGTATATTGATGAATTTGTATTTCTAACCAAGTAAATTTCATGAAAAGAATTAAATTAAAGGGAGCATAAAGTAAAACTTTTGTAATGAAATAGAGCAAACCCCTAATGCTACTGATTCCTGTTGGCTAAGGGCTAACTAGACACCAGGGGGAATGCAAACAACAACACAAAAGAAAACCTGCAAAGATATTACAAACAGATAAGAGACAATGGTGATGGTTAAAGTCTGATGTCACCTTACAACACCACAATGGAGTCAGCAGAGGAGTCAGCAAAACGAAGAAAGGGTAAAAGTTCAAGCCTGATGAAGACTTCTTACTTCCTCCAAAGACCCCCTGAAGACCCCAATACATCTCCCCAAAAAGAAGACTCCACCTAGATTCCGCCCAGACTATGAATATTATAATGAAATGAATATGTATAGATTTGTACTCAGTATAAGGTAATGCCAGAGCTTTGCCCGGTGTGCTTGAGGGATAAAAATTCTGTCCTCTGCACCCAGCACTTCTTTGCTTACTGCAATTTATTAATTAAATTGAGCTACTAAAGAGAATATTGGGTCTCGGTCACTGGTCATTTTTATAACAGTCTGCCCATGGGGCACAAAGAGCCCAGTACCAAGTCCATGTTCCCAAACGTGTAAGAATGAAGCATCCAAGTTGCATCCCATCTCCTGATTCATAATCCACTAGAGCAATGCCAGATGTGTTCTGTGCACAGTGCTTAGCCCTTGCCCTGCAGATGGGCTGTAGGAAATGAATCCGTCTCAAATGCAGTTGTAAGAAGCTGGGAAAGAAGCTGACTGTGGGCTGCTGAAACTATGTGTATGAGGTTGTCAGTAAACAAAAAGCAAGAATTAAAGTAAACTTGCTATGGTACTCCCTGCCCTGCCTGTGAACACACTGTTGTTGTGTTGGATGATGATGTGATCATTCCTCCTTTGGACAAAAATAAAGCATTTGCCATGCTCTATAGGGACAGGAGCAAAGTCTCCCACTTTTCCTGACATTGACAAGAGACAAAGAGAAGTAAATTATCACAAGTTCATGCCACTACGCAGCAGGCAGTGGGGTGCCTAGGTGACAGTGATGGGAAGGGTGGCCAGGAGCAATGAGAGCTGGGGCTCAGTACAGATAGATGAAGAGGTGCAAATATCCCAGCTTTTCCCTTGCACCTGCTCAGCACTCTGACATGGCCCTGGGAAGAGCTGACCCAACCCTCTAAAAAGGCAAACAAGCCTTCCTCCTGTGCAAACATTTCATACTCCAATCTATCCTGAGGCAGTGAGAACATTTTTTCCATGACTGAAAGCATTATCTTTTCTATGTAAACAGAAGAATATAATATCGTGGGAAAAAAATCTCTTTAAAATAACAAAGATTGAGATTCCTGCACTGAGCAGTCTGAATCATCTGCCCTCAGGGACAACACATAAAATAGTGCTTCTGAGAGAGAGAAAAAAAGATCAAAACACAAAAAATATTCTAGCTTAATATTTATATTTTTGTTAAGCTTCCTCACATTTCACACTTAATTTTCTAAAAGAAAAGGACCTTGCCTTGATAGATCTTCTATTTTACAGTAATTAAGCTGAGTTCAAATATATTTTCATCTTTGTAACTGCAGTTTAAGTAGGGCACTGCTGGAAGACATCCAATTTAGAATCTGATTAACTACTTTTGCCTGACACTTTGTATTACAACCTAGCAATTATCTTTTTTTTTTTTTTTTTTCTCTCCTTTATTGTACCCTTCCACTGATTCCACTTTTTTTCTTTTTTTAAATATACCTACCATCACTTTTAGCACATTCGTGAGATGGATCTTCCTGTGCAAAACACTGTAAAGATCCCATCTGAGCCACTGAAAATGTCTGCATGGATTCAATTCCCTTACATCAACTGAATGACCTCTTCATTTGAGCTTCCCCATTGCTGTCTGCTTCAAGTCTGAGTCCAGTGTCTGTCTTGCCTCTGTTTCTCTTTTTTGCTGCATGCATCAGGGACAGCATTGCTAATATTCAACCACAGTGTTATACATAGATACTTGAGGGAGCTGCCATGCTGAAAGCATCCAAATTGTGACAACACAGAGCTCAGCATGGGCTAATTCACCTTTAGAGAAACTGCAGTGTAAATTGGTCCACACTCATCTCCATGCCACTGCCCCCACTCTGCTTTGACACTATAAAATACCTGTATACTGCTTTCCAGTGTTTCCAGTCTGCAATCTAGATATATCCTGATACATGATTTGTTAAATGAAATCTCGTAGAGAATGTTTTGTGAAAAACAGACAAGATTTTCTATTGCTGCTGAGTCTTCTTCTTTCCATCTAGACTGACCATCCAAAAAAAAAAAAAAAATTACAATCTGTGATTTCAGTCAATATTATATTCAATATTTAACTTCAGAGTTCAGTCTTGTCTGCTCAAGCAGAAAATGTTCAGATTCATATCCAAAGTTCAGGTCCAGGGTAAGTCTGTATGGCATTGTAGGCTTTTATGGACCTATGGACTTCATCTCCAGCTGTGCATGCAAAAGATAGATTTTCACTTATTTTTAAATATATTGGGTGTCTTAATTCTGTTTTCTAGTACAGAATATTAAAGTAAAAGATATGACAAAAACATAATAAAAGTGATGTAAACTTCTCAGACTTCTGCACCTGGGATTATGGGAGGTGGCAACAGGTAAGCAACTGTTTATTATCTGTTTGCTCCTGTTCTTCTGGTGGGTAATTTAGTTTGGAAAAACTTAATTCTTTGGAGACCAATTATAAAATAAAATTATGAAGACCATAATAAAATGTAGATGGTTTGTAACATAGTTTCAAAGTGAGTAGAAGTTAAACTAGTGACAACTGTCCATGTAAGACACCTGTCTGGGACCAGTGTTGTCAAATAATATCCCAACCTCTACTGAAGCTTGAGCAGCAAAATGTAATAAAGGATGACAACAGAGTGTGTGGCACAGACTGAGGGAGGCACATTTGCTTATCTGCCCTAACTTAAGGGACTTAAAAATGGATGTCTAAGTCTAAGCAGGCCATGTAAATAAGTGTTGCATTAATGGAGAGAAACAGACACTTTCTGGTACTGACTCAGCTAATCCTACACTCCAGGATTTAGAGAGAATTATGACAGCCTCTGGAACTGCCTCTGTGTTTTCCCTTGAGCACTGGGGATAATTTAGTTGTGTAATATTTAGGTAGTAAAAGTGAGGAAGGTGAGTTGAGCCATAAATGATGTTTTGAAGGAAGAATATTTAATTGTGTATTACTTGGAGCTTTTTGGGTAATTGTTGCAGACTTCTTCTTAAGCAGAGTTTAAGGACTTTGAGAGCATCCCTGCAGTATGTGAGAAAGAGTGCTAGAAAAAGCTACTCCATTACCCCTTCTAAAATGTCTACTACTGCAGTGAAAATGTGCTGCAAAATAATTCTTGACCCATTGAAATCAAAGCTTTCAGTGATTTAAGAACACCTAACATTTCAATTGCTGTTCTAATCTGTCACTGTAGTTGCTATGCTACATTAAAAACCTCTCTCTGAGGTTGCATACAAGTGGGCCAAATTAACAACTGGCATAAATGGAAAAAAAAAAAAGTCTGTAGGTCAACAAATCTTGTTGAATTTTAGGAGGGCTCCAGGATATTTACACACTTTGGTTTAATTGAATTCCTGTGTCACATAAAGTCTCTAAATTCACAGACCTAAGTCTTCTGACTTTCAGTGAAAGTCAGACACCAAAGTGCTTTTGTGAAAAAGCTCATATACCCTTAATTTGGGTCCTTAATTACAATCTTTTAAAAAAACCCAACATATTTAAGTTTCAAATGCTCTGATCCAAGAAGATGTCATAGGTGTCGCCTTTGGATGGGATCACCAGTAAGAATAAGACAGAAAATGGGTACAGGGTGGGAGTCTTTTGGTGATACAAATTTAGGGCTTCATCTGACTCAGTCCAGGGCCAGTACTTCTATAGCATGCTTCAGGCACTTGGTCATAGCATGCTGGAGGAGGAGAAGAGCCCAGAATCACAGTTGTATGGTGTTTTCCTTTTGTTTAATTTTAAATTCCTCTCTATATTTAGAGTTTTTCAAACCTTGAAGAGAAATTAGCCTTGGGAATACCAAATATATAGTATAGTAATATTTCTGCAAACTCCTCAGCTAAAGAAATATACTTCAATCTTTATTAAAAAATATTGTGACAAAGAAGATAGACAAGGATGGAGGTTGCTATGATTGCCCTTTGATTACTCCACACAGCCAAAAAGGTCTGTTCTATTCATTTCTATCTGGTAAGCCCTGTGTCTAGTATAGAGAAGAGATTAGTCTTAGACAATTTAAGAAAAGATCTCTGTGATTTTTTAGTTATCACATGAAGAATTCATAATTTTATCCTGAGCTGTTTCAGTGTAATTACCTAGTCATGATGAATTTCCACTGCCACTCAGTTGTACTCTGTATAAGCTGGTTGTAGCCAGTTTTGCTCCACATACTCTTAAAGTTCCAAAATAAAAGCCGATGAAGTTGTTATGCAGTTATCTTGTATTGCCTGTTGCTTTTATGAAAAATGTTAACATTGGTACCTTCTCATTGAGGAAGTAGTTTCATATGAACAAGCTTTGCTTGCCTCAACAAATATTTTTAATATGTCAGTTACTCTCAGAGATGATGTAAGCAAATGTGGCTTCAAAGGTATTTCTTTTATCTTTTGTTCTTTGCAACAACTCCATCATCCTTACATTATCTTTTTTTTCAAAACACAGTTTATTTTCCTGCACACTTACTGATAAAAGAAATATCATTCTGGGCAGCCTGTTATAGAGCTGGTGGAAATATTGATCTTGTGGTATAATGTAGAGCACCTGCAGTAGTTCTGATAGAGTCCCTGTTGCAATACTGAAGGTCAGTGAGCTGTGCTAGTTTCCAACATGTGAGGATCCTGATAGTATGTGCACAAAAAATTAATCTTGATATAATATTCTTTAATTTCGGGTGTCTGTTTTCAAAACATAAAGGAGTTACTTCTACAGTGACTAGTGGTTGACGAGGACAGAGATTGACCTCTCCCAGTAACCAGGCCATGACTGTAGCCATCCTTTAAATTGTACAAGGGGTATGGAGGAGTTTTTTGGCCTGAGCTGATCACTTTCCAGCTACACTCAGTAATCGAGAACCTAATCCCCTCTGCCACATCTTTTCACCCATCTGGCAGAAGCATCTGAAAGAAGCAGCAAGAAGAAGGGGTTATGTAACAGGCAGCCAGACCATTTTTATGTCTGAGAAGCAGCTTTAATACCTCAAGTTAATTTTATTTGAATTAAAAAAAAAAAACTTCAAAAAGAATCTGGTAATTTGAAATTGGAAGTTTTGTAAAATAAACGAAACTTCTACAGTCGCCATTAACCAAGAAAGATTTTTCTTTTGTAAAAGATGTCATTACCTACTTAATACATTTTTTATAACATTTCTGATTCATCTTTCCTTGGAGCACATCTTGATAATATATCAAGCTCACTGAGAGATTAATCTAACTGGCAAATGGTTGCAGCATTCACTCTTCCTGTTGCCCATCATTTTTTCTGGAGAGAAAAATATTCTGCCTTGGTAATATAGTAGTTTTTAGTTCTTATTTCCAATTTACACTTTTCAACATGAACTAATATGTACTCCATGAAGTCAGAGGTAATGTATTTTATTTCTGGAAGTTCCTCAGCTGAACAGAGCTGACCAGTAGTAAAAGTCTGAATGTCCTAACCACTTACATCTGCATTTCTCAAAAGGATGCTACATCTCTTTGTTGTTGTTTACAGTGTCAAAATAGGTCCCGATATTTTTTAATTCAGTATATTTTTTTTAATATTTTGGAGTTTCCAAAATAGCTCTATTTGACAGATCTCTCTCCCTGATTCTACCTATTGGTCTAGTCTACAAGGTATTTGTAGTCACTAACAGCTGGGGGTTTTTGGTTTTTTTTTTTGTTTTGGTTGCAATGCATCATAAAACATCAAAGTATTCTCTGTTGCAGGTAGATGGAGTTGTGATAGAGGACAGAGAAGACAGGAATCTCATGGAGATTTTTTGCACTCTTCATTTAGAGGTTGTAAAAGCTAAGGTGATTTTATTCCTCTAACAAAGGAGAAGATCATAGATGCACCTAACTCATCCTTTCAATACCTTGTGATTCTAGCATGCTGCATAAGGTACCCATGGGCTTTTTCAGTTTCTCATGCATTTGCAACCTTTATACCCAGCATTGTAATAGAGGAGATTGTCAGAAAAACGCAGTTTTAGCAGTTACGGGGTAGAAGCACACACACTACCTCAAACTACTTTTCTACTATCTTTTGGTGGTCAGTATCCACATTTTCAAATAAATAGTGAACAAGAGGATATAATGGAATAATCAGCTTCTAATACAGTTTCTTTCTTGCTTCATTTCAGAGGGAAGACCTGTGGGATGATTCAAGTCTCAATGGTAACTGTAGTTAGCTTATTTCCAAGATGTAAGTTCTGAAAAGCCCTGATGAAGCTCTGCCTAGGTATTGATGCATATGAGAGACAGAGATAGCTCAAAGTGGCTGGTGTTCAAATTCCACAGGCTTCTGAAATCTTTGGCTAAACTTTTTAAAGTGGGTAAGGGCAGATAAAGTTAAGCAGATCTCAAGCCTAAGCCATTTTGAATTTCAAAAAGAGACTCCACCACATCTTTTTGCCTGTTTTCTGTGGTGAAACATAGAAGTTTTCACCATTTCAAACAGCTTCTGTATTTTTAGTTCTTTATTTCTTATTGTTACTAAGTACTCTTTTTCATATCAGTGTGCAGGCTTCCTAAAACACCACTTTGAAGCTTGTGGTCCTGCACTGGAAATCTAAAACTAGCCTCAAAATAACTGCAGGGAATAAATGCTAGAAAACAATCCAAGCCTGGTAAAGGAACAGATCAGATAATTTAACATCTTTTCAGCTCTGAGTTCTATTTTTCTATAATGACTCACTCTGTCTCCTGTCAGAGTCCTCTGCTGTGTTTTTGCTTCTTCCTGTCTTATGTTGGACAGAGAAAAGAATGAAGAAAGTGGCTGTTTGCTTTGTATCATCTTCTATCATACTCAAGGTTTCCACAAGATGACTGTCAGTCTTGAATAAGATATGACATTTCACCTGACAGACAAATACCTTTTCAAAAATTGGGATATTTTATTTATCTATTTAATCAATTAATTACAGTGACTTTCAGAGAATTTCAATTCTACTTTTTTTTTTTTTTTTTTTTTTTTTTTTTTTTTCATATAAGATTATTTTATTCTTAAACTTTGAAGCAGATGTGTCAGGTTATTTCTTCACCTGTGGAAGAAGCAGAGGCAAGAAATACCAAAATATATTTTCATCATAATTTCAACCTTTAAATCCACCACTTCTCTATTTTGTTCTTCTTGCCTTGCATTTCAAAAAAAATGTGAGAGAGGAGTAGCATAGAAGCACAGCCCTGTCTTTAAAAAATCAGTGTCTCCTGTTCTCAGAGTATTAGACATAAAATTAAAAGATGCTCACAGTAGACTCTTGGTAGCCCTGTTATATTCTTTCAGTGCCTTCACAGTCTTCACAGACTGTCAGAAAAGACTCAATGCTATTCTGTATTCTAGGATTAATTTTTTAGCATGTATCAATTAGAAATGGATCCTCGAAAAAATATTTTTCCAATTTATTTTGTGGTATTTAATTCTCTTTGTTTACTCATGTATTTTTTAATTTCTATGACAACTTCTTACAGAGGTCTTAGCCATTTATTGAGCAAATTGTAGTAATCTACTATTTTAGCACCAAATATATCAGGAGCAGCTGAGTTAGCTGGTGTTGTTTAGACCTTATTGCTCTCTACAACTACTGAGAGAAAGTTATAGTGAGATGTGTCAGTCTCTTCTCTGACAAATAACAAGTGATACAACAAGAGGAATAGGCCTCAAGTTGTACCAGAGGAGACTCAGATCAGATATTAGGAAAAATTTCTTCGCTGAAGGTGTTATCAGGCACTGGAAGAGGTTGCCCAGGGAAGTGCTGGTGTCACCATCCCTGGAGGTATTTCAAAGAGATGTAGATGTGGTGCTTATGGACATGGTTTAGTGGTGGACTTGGCAGTGCTAGGTTAATGGTTGAACCAATGATCTTAAAGGTCTTGTCCAACCCAAATGATTCTCTAATTAGAAGAATTCTAGCAAATTAGAGAAGTAAAATTATTTCCAGTAAAAGTAGTGCTACTCAGAGTCTTCCCTCTCTCCTTGAAATCAATAAGGTTCCTACCTATGAAGAGCAAGAACTTGACCTTTATTACTTTTTAATAACCCTATTTCTATGCATGTGTAATATCCATAGAAGACAAGATCCAAAGAAGAGACAAGCAGCCAATAAATACATTTTAAACATCAGGTGTCTGGAGCAGAATCCAGAATCCTGTACAAAATATCTGGCTAGCATATGAAGCTCACAGTCAGACTTAGATACTCATGAACATCCGTTTATATGAGCAGCCTCAATCCACTTTCCAACTTTCTGAAACAGTCTTGTTGGAAAATGGACTCACAGTAGTGCACCTGATGCACAGGCTCCTTCATCCACTCTGGACACATAACCCAGAAATCTTGTGTAAATCTTGTGTAGATCTGTGTTGATTCTGGTGGTGGATGATACTTGATCCTTTGGTACTACAAGCTCCTCTTGAGAATAAGCGGTGTCAGACACTGATGCAAACTCACATTTCTCATTAATATATTCAAATGACCAGCCTGGTCTATGAGATGAGGATGTCTGCTGTCACCTCTCTCCAAAAAGTTCAACACAAACAGCAGAAGGTAAGATTTATCTGATGAGAGGGCATAGTTATTTGGCCTAACAATGAAGTAACTCAGAAGGGAAGAAAAAGATTTTGGTTCTTACTTTCAGGACCATGTTTTATACAATGACATTAAACACTGCTGGAAACCAGGTGTCAGTTTGTGCTCTACCCTGTAATATTGAGTGTAAGGACACTAATTTGTGGAATAGGATTCTGAATGGTTTGGAAGTTCTGGAAATTTGAAACTCTAACCTGAGTGCCATGGCAGCAAATAGGGGGTGCAGGTACCTGTACGGGGTGATGCTAGTGGATTTAGTTTTGTGGTAGGTGCTCACTGTCTTTACTGAATCTACTCCAGTAGATTCACATCCAGTGAATCCAGTGCCCACACAAACTACCACAGCAATGAATGGAATAGACACTGCTCAACTATTTTTCAGTTTACACTTATTTATGAAACAATATTGGTAACAAATCATTACAAATAACAATATCGTTAATAGTTTCCTTTTTTAATTTACTAGATATTTTCCTTTTATTGTTGCATTGTATATGGAGCGATGTAACTCCTGCATTGTTACTGGAAGCATGAACCAGAGCTTTCTAAATAAATATTATAGAAATTTAATAGGAGCAACATGTCAAAAGTATCTTTCTGCAACATGGAAAAATGTGCAGCATTCATGTTTCCATATTTTTTATTTTATTGGTGGCATACAGGTTTTTTAATAGTACCAGCATATGTTCATTATTTTCTATAAGTTTGTAAAACTCAAAAATCCATCTGTTTTTCTATAGAAAGTTGGCAGAACCCTATGCTATCTACATGTGGACCAAAAAAAAAGAAGCTACTGTTACTGACTGTCCTATTTCTTTTTCTTTCCAATGATGCTGTTCCTGACAGAGAAAATGTGAAATAATGATAAGCTAGAATAGCCTGTGCCTGCTCTTGTTTTTTATACAAAGGCTGATATATACCTAGCAGAAACAAAAAGTACCTGCCTCACAGACTTGGCAAAAAGATGAGTATGCTCCCGAAACATGACATTGTAATGAGCTGAGAATAAAAAAAATAAAATTATCCTCTGAATTCATACAGATCTCTCTGGTGGGTTAAAAAGTAAGAAGGCATTGAGATAAGGGTGTAGGTGGGAGATGAAATGATGGCCTGGTAGAAAAATAAAGCCTACAAATACACTGACAAGTTTTTTTCAAAAATCATTCCCAGAAAATATCAGGAATTTTGAAATGTGGCTGCATTTGAACAAACATAAATCAACCCAGTACTTTGTAATTCTTTGTTCATTTCTTACTTTTCCTTATTCTTTGATAAATTTCTATGCTATTGATGTAAAGGAGATATTTGTCAAGGTCAAATCTCTCTCTAACACTTCAGATTAGTCAAGTATTTGCTAATGCTCAGCCTTTCCTTGTCTCAGTAGCCAACCAGCTGGAACTCAGCAGGCTGGCTGCATTAGCAGTCTATGATGACATTATTTGTCTATTTTGGTAATTTAGCATGATCAAGTGAGATGCCTCAAATGCATAAAACATGGTTTGTTAAATGGAATGTTTTGCTTTCAACTATGGAAGGTATACCTGACATCCCAGAATCACAGGGTTTGTGCTGACAGAAGCAGTGATTTATAGACAGGTCTGGATGCAACTGCAGGGTCCCCCTGAAACAAAACATGAAGGCACAAATCATATTTTCATGTGCAGAAAATCTATATTTGCTGTACACTCTCTTTCAGTTGGTATTCTATAAACCCTGCTTTCCTGGGCATTTGATCCCCTTATTTCTGTGGGTTTCCTCATTACTTCCAATATCTCTACTGCTGTACACTTTGCTTGTGCATTTTTCAGGGTAGGAAATATTTCTCTGCTATGCGTGGTCACTCTCTAGCTAAATAGAGCCAAGGTGTTTAAAGATTATTACCCTAGAAATGATAGATAAAAATCATAACACGATATTTAAAAATATGACTTATCTACCTAGCCATTGCACTTCCATTTTTGGCAGGCAGAAGATCCTTGAAGTGAGGATGCCCTGAGATTTGTAGCATGATGAATATTGGAGCTGGCAGAATCTCTCTTCTGAAGTTGAGAGAAATAACCAGCAAGTTTCAGAACTAATTTGTGTTTTGGATCAAAATAGAACTTCACAAAACATGTCACAGACTGGAAAATCCAGACAGTGTTGCAGACTCACAATACCAGGACTTGGTTTCACCTCACCTAGGGCTAGATGTGTGCAGTGCATCTGAGCTATTCATCGAAGACTTTTATGCTCAGCAGGGAGGAAGCAGCCATTTCAGTCTCTGACTCATCCGACCTACTTTAGCTGTTTACTTCCAGATAGGATGATTCATTCCCCAGAAGCATCCGTATCTTCCCAATACCTATACACCAGACTTGGGTGACTACCCTAATGCAGGTGTCTCAGCAGCTGTACTGTAGATGTCTAACATTAGGTTGCTGTCATTCGCTGTATCTCAAATGAGACATGAGCTCTTCACTGAGATTATCTATTGCAAAAAATTTCTAGAAAAAAAATTGGAACTTCCTTACCATAGACAACGTTGGTAAAAGTTTCAGATAGGTGGCAGCAGTGTGCTTGCAGTACCAGGTGGAAAAGGTAAGTGAACCCCTACTCAACCTCACTCTCCTCCATGGGGGTGGTTCTGTTACTGGGCAGCAGAGGAGCTTCCAGGCAATCTCCAGCCATGAACAGAAACTGGCAGTGCCACCTTGTTCCTTTTCTGATCTCTGGGGACAATGTACTTTCCCGGGAGCTTCTGGTCCTCAAAGGAGAGCACACGGAGCCTGTTTCTGCAGTTTGAAGCCAAAATGATAGCACAGACTTGAAGGGTCACCAACAGTATGGGAGGAGATCCAATCTATGCATGCAAAGTCCTACCTTTTATTGTTAAGAGTTTTGAAAGCTTACCAGCTAATTACAACTTTTGTGGTGCTATGTTTTTATCACATGTATTGTTTACTTTGGGCTTCATAGCTGAGGCAAAATTAGAAATGCTTAAGCTACCTTATCTCATTTTCATACTTGCAGAAACCCAGGGGAATTTGAAAACAACTTTAACCTTGAATTTCCTGGCTACCTAATGTTTGGACTTCCTCAGAACTGCCCTACAACACTATTTTTCAAGTTTTCCCTTAGGGTGTTTACAGCATTGGCTTCCTCACTTCCCCTTTTGCTTACCTGGGAATTTGAAAATAAGTTTTTTTAACTGTCAATGTTTTTGGCTTTGGAGGAGAGTGCAGCTTCCAGGCAAGCTATAATACACAGAATTTTGTGTTCAACACAGTGAGTGATTTAACTGAAATATTGCAGCAGTCAGGTTAGCACGATTTACTGCAGTAGCCAAATATACATTTAAAAAGTTGAAAATCAGACTTTATTGGGATGGTACCAAATAATTTCTGATAACATAGCAACACAGCTTCCATTTGCTGGCATGTTTAAGTCCACAATTTTATCTGTGCTGGACTGTGTCTGTTCTAATCTTGGTGGAGAAATGACCTGAGTGAAACTGTCAAGTACTTCATCGTTTAGATACTGTACCATATCTGCAAGTAAAGAACCCAACGATGGTGCTGAGATCACTTGTAATGGTCAGACTTAGATCAAGGCAGGATCTGTTTTGAGAAGTCTCATAGGAATCTAAATGGCTGGAAAGGAATGAAAAATTGGAGACCCACAGAAGACAATCCAGTGACTATTTCCTGGAAACATTTGATCCTTAAGCTCTGGTTGGAGTTAGGACAGCATATTTACTATCCATGTGCTATAAGTTCCCCCTGAACTTTCCTGTCTCAACACCCCAATCTTTCCAGATCAAGTCTAACATGGAGACAGACATTACCTTTTGTTTAGGTAAGAGGGAACTTTAATACTATAAGTTAAATAGCATTCATAGCTCTCCTGATATTAAGGTTAGGTTTTCACAGGGTTTGCTTAGTGCTGTGTGTGAATCCCAGATCATGCCATCATGCTCCCCCTCTGTCACTAGCTCAGATGAAGCTCAGAGGTCTGACAGCATCAGCACGTGGGGACATGAATCACCTTTGGTTTCAGCACAGTATCAAGCACAATGACATACAGGCTCTATGCAGTTTACTAGAAAGTACGGACTGAAAAAGAAATAATTAATTCAAATGGAGGTAGAACTCTTCAGAGAGCTGCTTGTCCAAAAAAGTGACCAAAAATAGTGCACTGTGATACCCTGGATAACAGCACAGAACTACATCCTAAGAGGGTAAAATTGCCTGAAAGTCATTGAGAATTTTGGATACTTTAGCTAACATTTAGTCTACATTCAAGTTCTGCCCTGGGTTTCCAGAGAATTATTCATCTCTGAGTGACAGTGGTAATAACTTCTTTTTGTGTGTGTATCCTTTTTTAGCTTTTCTTGTGTCTATTTTATAAAGTCTTCATTATGTGGACTTTGTTCTAGGCCTTGTACAGTTCCATGGATATTATTGGCTCATAAATAATTTGGCTGAGGGACAGCAATGCTAAAATAACTCCTCATTTGAATCACAGAACAGTAAGACCTTTAAGCACATGCCTAACTTGAAATGAGGAAGCACAGTATTTGGATGCTAAAGTATTTGAAAGGCTCTAAATGCCCACAGAGCTAAAAGAAAGGTCATTGTTCTGTCACTGTAGTCAGGCAGTCATACTAAAACACAGATTTAAAACTTCCCTTACAGAATGAAATGCTCCTGACATTTCACCACATAGAAGCTGAGTATGGGAGAAATAGATTTAAAAAAAAACTCAACAACTAAACAACCAAATCAACAAACATAAATTTATGCAGAAGGAACTATGTGGGCACTCAGTAGGAGACACTGAATTTTGCTGTCTTGAACCTGGACCTGATTTACAACGTTAGTAGAGAGAACAGCTTATTATGCCACATCATAGTTAGACAAGTAGAAAATTTAAAAAAACAAAACAAAAACCCCAAACATAATTAGAGAAAGGAAAATAGACTTAATTCAGATTCCTAAAGTACTTAAATGCCCAGACTTTCAGAGCACTCATTCAGCAGATCTGAACTGTGGAAGGTCCCAGAATCTGCTTTGGTATCCCATCCTTGGAGCTGTCTTGGTGCCTAAGATCCCCCTGCTGTGAATAGAAGGAATCCTCTAAAACTAAGTGCCCAAACCTCTCTCGTCATTATAGATTTGAGACTTACAGTGAACTCACTTGTTTATCCTCAAATAATATTCAACAGGTCAAGTCTTGTGCAAAGCTGGACTGTCAAAAGTTAGATTTCTCAGGCTATCAACCTATTGCTTTTCAAGGCCACTAAACTATGTTGAAACTAGGAGCTTATTTTAAGGGTACACCAGGGGTCTCTAGATATATCCCCTCTCTTGAGTTTCTCATGACAGCTGTCAGAACCAGGGAATATACTCATAATCATGGAGTTCTGCTAACCCTTCAAAGTCATGGCAGCATCTTATTATTATCTGGGAAGACTTTTATTATTATCTGGGAAGACTTTTATTATTATCTGGGAAGAAAATTATCGGAACTTGTCTGTAGTGAATGAAAAAATCTTTTTTCAATCATAGAAACTTCCCCTCAGGCCCTCTTCCTCTTCTGGCCAACCCAAGACAATATTTTCTCTTGGGTTTCTACTGTTGGTCCAGGGCCTGCCAACAAGAGCCAAAAGATATTTTAGATGGAGAGAAAATAGAGTAAGTCTACATTTATATGTAAATCAGCTACTGATGTTTATTTGCTACAGTAAACAAAGTGTGGTTTTTTAAAATAGGAAATGGTGAAAAAGACCAAACAATGAATCCTCAGTGCTCTCTAGTTACTGATGAAGTTAAAGTATAACTATAATTTCTGATTGAGAGAAAGAAATGAAAAATTTGAGCAAGCATTGTAAAGCAGACTGATTTATTTTCTATTTTCAAGGCTAGATATTTTGCTCTTTAAATTCTGAAGGTAAATTTCTTATTACACTCCAGATGACAGCTCTCTAGTCCAATACTCCTTCCTCTTCACCCATACTGAGTTCTTCATGGCCTTTGTTGTTTCGAAAGATACAATATTGATCAAATATGTGTAAAGGTTTACATCTCTACAGCACTGAAAATACAGTGTCTGACATTTTTAATGGTATCAATTCAGTAGCTACAAACTTCATATTAGCAAGTACAAAGAAGCAAATATAATTCTGGCATCAAACTTTGAAGACCAGAGTCGTCTTCTGCTTTTCCTCAGCACTCCCCTCCCCACTTCTATTACATTTCAGTTATAAAATATTTTGGAAAAAAATAGCCTTTGTGTAAGAATGACTTCTGTTCTAGGCTCCGATCTCTGAATTGGCAAAGTCCTGACATCTGAGTAACATGAATATGTTAGGTACTTGCAGACTTCATAAAGCTTGGAGTATTGGTACAATAAATATTGGTACAAGCACATAGAAAATCATACACTCAAGACAGAGTAACTTTTTCTTATAAAAAATTTCTGTTCAGAGTACCACCTAAAATGGATTATCTTTTGTTTTTACATCATGTGACCTTAGACCTAAAAAGATGGTCAATGAAAAAGTGAAAAATTTCAGCAGAGTACAGAAGAAAATCCTGAAAACTAGACATTTACTCTATTGTTATAGAGAAGAGAAGAGAAGAGAAGAGAAGAGAAGAGAAGAGAAGAGAAGAGAAGAGAAGAGAAGAGAAGAGAAGAGAAGAGAAGAGAAGAGAAGAGAAGAGAAGAGAAGAGAAGAGAGGAAAGGAAAGGAAAAGAAAGGAAAGGAAAGGAAAAAGAAAAGATAGGTGAGTTTGACAGGGGCTATTAACTTTTGAATAGATCTTGTAATAATTTTCAAAGACAACAACTGCCTTGTGGTAATTTTGATTGTACACTACAGATTGGAGCCTACATACTTCATTTCTTTTCCTCTGTTCTTTCCAGCTGCCCTGTGGATATTCATGTTCTTTGGAGGATGAGATTAAATAATGCACTTACTGGTATTTAGACCAGGCTGGATAACATGGAAGTAGCCATGAATAGTACTGAACCAGCAAGAGAACAATAGATGAAGTGATTTATATGTTGCTTCCTTTCGTGATGCATTTTTTTTTTCTTTTTTAATTCTGAGAGGGTAAACTTAAACTTTTGTCAGTACAAAATCATGAGCAAATGCATTTTTTCTTTATTTTCTAACCTTTCAAGAAAACATTTTTTTTTACAGGTCAGTCTTCCCCATACTCATGCTAATATTACATAAATGATCTCTAGAATTAACACTGGCTGCAATTGCTGCTTGTTTATATAAAGTCACTGCAGAATTAATTCCATGCAGACATCTGAAAATGCACAAATATTAAAGCAGGTTTTCAGAAAAACAATTTGTTGTGCCTTGTTCTTTTTTTACTATTTATACATTGGCCCATTTCAGTATGATCTGCTAAGATTATCCTTATGAGAAATTATTAACTGCAAGTATTTCCCATACTTTTAGAAAAGATTTTACAATACATAAGGTTTTCAAAGAGGCTGCATATGAAACTGTGTTATGCACAGTGCACATATATCCATATACACACAAAGTCTCTACTGACAGCAAAATCTAAGCTATGTGTTTATCCCAGCAGAGAGGTCAGACCAGTTTCAGAGGCTTGAGTTTCACAGACTGTAAGTGGTAAGAAGTAAAGTAGTGTGAAGCAGTTCCAGAAGCTCCTCTTATGGACCAAAAATTAAACCTGCTCATCCATTTGGGGTCCAGTGTATTTAGTTGATTTCTGAGGATTCATTCCTCAGGGAATCTCTTTTTTGTTGTTGTTTTTTTTGTTTGGTTGGTTTTTTTGTCAACTAACTTTATTCAGATGCCTACTAGGCAGGGAGAAAACACATCCTTGGTGATCTGTAGCTTCAGATCTGTAGCTTCAGAGAGCTTTCTTTTGCTCTCTACAACTACCTGAAAGGAGGCTGTAGCGAGGTGGGAGTTGGACTATTTTCCCAGATGACTTTCAACAAAACAAGAGGACACAGTCTTAAGTTGTGTCAGGGGAGATTTAGGTTGGATATTAGAAAGAATTTCTTCACGGAGAGGGTGATCAGGCAATGGAATGGTCTGCCCAGTGAGGTGGTAGATTCTCCGTCCCTGGAGACATTTAAAAAAAGACTGGATGTGGCACTCAGTGCCATGGTCTAGCAACTGCTCCGGTGGGTCAAGGGTTGGACTTGATGATCTCTGAGGTCCCTTCCAACCCTGCTAATTCTATGATTCTATGATTCTATGATTCAGCTCTCCTAATCCTATAAACCCCATGATGGGGCAGTGAGGCTGTCTCAGAGAGGCACTCTGCTTCCTTCCTGCTGCAGGGTAATGCTGCCACAGTGCTAGGAGAGCTAACAAAAGGTTTAAGCACATTTAGGTCAAGATGCCCTGGGCAGGACCTCTGACAGAAGGTGCTAGTCCTCTGCCACAGTAAATTTGTAATTGACATCACTGCCATTGACCTGAAGATGCTACAGCTGAACTCAGCCTTCTGCAGGAGGTAAGCAATCCTCTCTGTGTACCAGGGACTTTTAAACCACTCAACATGGAAATTTAGGCATTTGTGGAATTTTAACAGCAACCTGGAAAAATTCAGTATCACCTACTATAGATATACCATATAGGAGTAAATGGTCTGGGTGAAGGGTGGGGACTTTTTCAACTAAACAGTGGCTGAATGTCTGATAATACGGCTGCTTTCTTTAATTGCTACAGGACAATGTCAGAGCTCTTTTATCATCACCACATTGTTCACAATTTCATCCTTTTGTACTCACTTTGCATGCTTTTCTAATTCGAGGCAGCATTGTTTTACATTTATCAAAGGTCAGAGTAATATGTTTTTTAAAGATTTGTATGGCTGTTTTTTTTGTGTTAACTTGTAATGTTAATGAACTGCAGCATCCACAGTCTCCCACTGAAATTTTTGCCAGCATCTTGAAAATGTAAAATGATCTCTTGTGACATTCACAGATTTTTTTTTTTCCTCAGTGCTGGCTGACTCTTCAAGCCCTGTTAGACTGATATTATCAGCACTGTTAAGGAAATGTAATCCCTGATGGTGCTTCAGAGGTTTTTTGTAGTACTCATAGAAGGTGATCTGAACTGATTTGTAAACCAGTAGGAAGAGTGGGGAATACAATGCCCCCGACAACAAACTGTCCACTTTGGCATCTTCTTCAGTCTCTAAATAAGATATTAGTAAAATACTTATTGTAGTACAACTTGAAATGGTTTCTCTAGCCTCCTGAGTGGAATCTATAGCAGAAAAGCTAGAGGGACTTTTCTAGGAGGTATTCCAACATGATTCTGGAAAGTACCAGCTAAGGTTGGTACTAAGTATCGACATAAATTTACACCTCAAAAAGAAAACATTACTAGGAGCTTGCATTTCTTCACCCTTTGTTGTTGGAGCCACATATGTCCACAGAAAGAACAACTTTCTCCCCCCGATGTTCAGTCTGTCTGAATGTCCTTGGTTTCATGCAGGTTTAGTGAAATGGAATGCTGCTTCTAGTACTTTTCAGTGCCTAGCTTCTGAGAGAGAAAAAAAGTCTAATGCTTGCAAGGGCATCTTTGAGACGTGGATAAAAAGAACTCTCTGAGAAGTTTCACAATAGTATTCAGACTCTAAAATGTGGTTAAAAATTAATTTTTAATACTCCTGTTAATCAACTGCCAGATGTCTGACTCAGGTTTCATTGTCTTATTTGAAGATAAGAGCATCACATAATAAGCATCCTATAGTCCAAAACACTTTCTAAGAAGTGATGCTAGGAAAGAGACAATGAAAGAAAAATGATTACCAAGATAGAAGGTACAGATGGTGAGCTATAAAACAGTAAGATCTGACTGACAGAAACAGATGAAAATATGAAAGGAAACAAGGACGATAACTCTATCGCTTTTCTTTTTCTTCTGTGTAGCTAAATATATTCAGCAAAGAGTAAGGTATTAACTTATTTCTTGTATTTTTAAGGAAATTAATATCAGTATTGAATAATTAATTTAATATGACATATGAAAGCTAAAAGCAAGAAAAGTATAGTTTATCCTAATTCCATGGCTACTAACTGAATTGTCATGAAAAATAGAAAAATATATTTTAATGGATATGTATCCTAAAAGGAGAAAATATGCTAAGGAGACTTTTTTTTTTCTGTTAATCACAGTTTCTTATTCTAGTCAGAAAATACTGTATTATATTTCTAGTTAACAAATAATGATAAATTGATTATATAAGAATGCAGGTTTCTTGAAAACAGATAGGCTTTTTCTTAATCCCATTTCCTCCTATCGTTCCCATCAAATTATTCTTCTGGTTGCTCTCAAAAATCTGTGCAGCTTCACCTTTTTTTCACTATACCAACCTATGTGCAGTTTCCTGCACCAGTCAAATTCAATCATGTTTTAATATATTTCTAAAACACAAATGAAAATATATTGAAACATAATCTTGTTCTCTATATTAAACCAAGAACTACTTGATGTTTTTAGATTTTACCCAAAGATTTCATTTCAGCATTCCCTATTATTACCACTTGTGATAGTTTAAATTTTATTTAGTCCTTGGAAGTGTTCAATATTATCTCATGTTGCAACACATAATCGTCAGTGGCCTGATGCCCAGTAGACTTTTTAACCCAGAGTCAAATGTTCAGATTGCTGGGAAAAACATTTTAACAATAGGCCACTTGGTCAGGAATCACCTTAATCATCCTGCAATGAAATGGGCAGGACAGAAATGAAAGCAAGCAATACAGCTTAAGCAGCTGTGCTGGAGATCTGATGCCTGTGGATAATAAGGGAGTGTGCACAATCTTTCCCTCCTTGCTTCAAAATTCTCTTATTTACTCAATGACTTCAGATCAGCTGCCTGTGGAAGGGACAGATAACATTCTTATCACTACATTCAGATGAATTAAAGGATCTGAATTTGTATTCTTTCTCATGAGATAAAGTTCCAACTTGAGTTGCTGTAAGAAAGATCATAATTGAGCATGAATTATTTCACATTTAATATCAAAGTAAAGGGTGAATTCATTATTCTTTCTGTGGCAAGTTCCATCTACTAGCAGTGTCCCAGGAGTACCAGCGCCCGTAGCTAAAGCCTATATTTCAGTAGAGTATGATAAACAGTTTCTGTGCTAAGCTGACACACCAGACTGACATGCCATCTTTCTTCCCCTTCTCTACTTCTCTACTTCTGCAACGATATTCATGCTCAAACACATCCATACAAAAGAAGCATTTCTTTTGCAGTTGACTGTCTTCATGCAAACCTTTATAAAATTTTTAAGTAGCATTTTACAGGTACAGAACTATTCTAACTGAGAAACCAGAAGACTTCACTTTTATGGCATGGGTCTTGCAAGTACATCCAACAATAGACAGACCATCTGTATCAAATTTTCCATCTGTTTTTGAGATATAGGCAAAGTAAAAGTCAGTATTTAGCTTTTATCAGGTGTTTGTCTCTGATTCCTCGGAATAAATGAGAGGTCAGTGTGCCAGATTTTGAGAACACTTTAATTATCCTTAGAAGTACAAAGTGCTGTCCCATCTATAAAACAGGACAGAGACTGTTGCCTGGCATACATGAACCCAGCTGAAACCTCTTAGCCCCAGACACTAGGTGCTGAATCAAAGATGCTTATTTAGTAACAGTCTTTAGTCCTTCCTTGGTCTCACCCCATGCTCAGGCACTGCCTCTCATCCAGCTAACTCTCTTGGATCAAAACCATACCAAGGAACATGGGAACAGTTAAACCAGGTCCAGGTAAACCAGATAAAGGTGCCAGAGCACAGCCTGGTTACCCCGCTCCTCTAGCATAGACACTGTCTGAACCATTATTTGATTTGGTTTTATTGCACATTTTAACTAACATTCACAGGGAATGTAGTTCTTTTTTTCTCTTAAGTTTCATTTGCATCGGTTTTAGCACTTACGTTTCCTCAGATGTCTGGCATTTTATAGGTAATGTAATGCCTTTCCTATCCTAGTAATGGTAAAAAACATTTCTTTTTTTGTGTTCCGTAGCTATGCATATACTTATTTTAGCAACAGCAATGACAGAAACGGTAGTAATGAAGCAATTACTGCTGTGCTTGAAAAAAATTGCTTTTACTAAACCATTAGTTTTCATATAAACATGTGATAAGTGAAAATTAATTCAGATAAAAAAAATACATGCTTGATAGTTAATCCTCAGTTCTGACAGAAATTTATATAAAATTAGAACGGTTCACATATAAAGGCGTTTGGCAAGAACCTGAAAATGGAAGCAGAGAATGAGAGAATAGAAGTAATTCAAGAGGAACAAGATAAAATGAAAAGAGAAGGTCAATTCAAATGCTTAAAGCACTGAGTTTCAGGCAGCTTTGTTGAAGTTTGAATAAGGGTAGAGAACAGAAAAGCAATCGTGGCTGCACTTCCTTTCTTGGGAAAAAAATAAAGGAACATTGCACTCAGTTTCCTTAGTACATTTAATGAAGGGTACAGTATATGATATTCTAGTGTTCTAAAAAACATTAAGAAAGATAAAAAATTTTGCAAAAGCTTGTGGTTTTTTCTTTCTTTTCTTTTTTTTTTTTTTTTTTTTTCCTTTTTTTTTTTTTTTCTTTTTTGACAATGAATGTTGAAAAAAAGCTACTTTATGTATTGGAGTCTCTAGTCACCACGGCAACATCTTTAATGTGGAACTCAGGAGTGCTCCTAGTTTCTTATTCCTTGTCTCTCGGACGAATTTTATCTCTTTGTCAAGGTAAGAAATGAACATACCTATCTGTCCAAGGCTAGAGATTGGTTGGCTTCAGAACACAGCAAATGCAGACACCTGGGCCAAAAAACAGACAGGGCTGAAAGGCACAGCACTGGAGGTCAGCTCGCGTGATGTGCAGACAGAAGTTGGCACAGAAGGAGAGAGAGATGCCAGAGAAAGGTAATTATGCTGTTATCAACCTGGTAAGCTGAGTTCAAGACACCAGTATTATTCCCATTTTATCTTAACTGCAAACAAGAATGCAGTTAAAAGTCCAGTATTTCATACCTCACAAAACTATTTTGTGCTTTTAATATTGAAGCTTACATAAATAATAATTTAAAAAATCCCTTTATTTGCATCTCAAAAACTATCAAGGGGTGGGGTTTTCAGACACAAACAGAAAATTTAGATGATTTTCTTTGTTGAAGACAAAAGAACACCTACATTCTTGCCATATTTACAAGAGATTTTTTATTCTGAAGAAATCGAGTAGAAGGTGTTGGACATTACAATCAGCTTTCCTTTTTTCTCTGTTGCCCTGATGATACTCTTTCCAAATGGATTGCTTCAAAACATGTCAGAGTGGCATTTGCACAGCTCTTATGCATCTTTGTCAGGAGAGGAGATGAAAGGATGCAGGAGTAGCAACCTTTCCATTCATTCTGAACTCTTATTTCACACAGCTGACTTTGCTCTCGCTCCATTTTTCCTGCACAAGACCTCGGTGCTTACACAAACTGTGCTGATGTCCATGGAGCACCAAACAACATTGCTGACTGAATGCACTGCTGAAGGTGCAAGGTTAGAGGGCCTGAGTATAATTTTCAGAATGTTTCTATTTTGGAATCTTCACATCATCCATTCATACAATACTGCTAAGAAAATTCTACTCTTTCAAGAAGTTTTGTTAATAGTTTTGTAGGTAAATTCTCACCTTTTTTGTTCATTTTGTTTTTGCTTGTTCTGTTGCATCTCCACAGCTAGCAGCTGTTTTTCTCTGTTGCTTCTCACAAATTTCTGAGTTGATTTCTGGTTTCTTTTTTTCTCAGTCTTCTGGCTGTTTAGAAGGTGAATGCAACAATTCTAGGACAACTGGAAAATATCTAATTCATGCCATGATCCACCAACTTATCATCACAGATAAAAAGGTGCAAATTTTATCCAAAATTAGGAAATGCTATCCCAGTGTCCAAGCTGTCACAAGTCAAGAGGAAGAGATGCCTTTTCTCTAAATCCTTCTTTTCAAGCTGATAAATGTCTCCTTCGTGCATTATAAATATATATATAAATATTTGTAGACAGATATTCACTGCAATATGCTTCCCACTTTTGTCTCTAGTGATATCTGCTAATATCACACAAGAAGACCATAAAACTGGGGAAAAGATCAGGTCTGTTATTCCAGATGAAGAAATGGAGTAGCCCTGTGAAGAGTGACAGATGCACTTGTTTGCAGATCATCCTATTTGTCTGTCCTCTGTGTACAGCTCTGGCTGCAGGTAGGCTCTGCTGGCACTGTGTAGCATCTTGGTTTAGGCAGCTAGATCTAAAACCAGAGAGGGATTAGCCACAGATGTACAGACAGGTGTTCTGGAGAGCCTGAGTCATGATTTACTACTATCATTGAAAGGGCTTATGGGCACAGACATTTTCCATTACCTCAATGAAAACTGACTGTGAAAATAACATAACTCAAAAGGCTCAGCAGTCCACAGACATGTGGAGCTATCAGCAACAGATGGAGGGAACATACTTGAAACAAATGAAGCAACTAATTGTAGGGCAGAAAACACAGTGTGGCTCTTGGGTAAGATATGGAAGGTAATACAGCATGGTTACAATCAGATACATAAAAGTAGAACAAAAAGAAGTCACGATGTAGATTCTGTAATATTTTATAAATATTTAATGTACATTTTTTCCAAGGGATATATTTCCAGAGCTTATATGAAATTTAAATTACAGGGGTTGGACCCATATAGATGCATGTGCCTGTTACTAGAGGACTTATACCTCAAAGGTCTCTTCAGGACTCAAATAAAGCCACACCACAGTGAATTTGTATAGGCTTCAAGGGCCAGGCAAAACATTCAAACTGCAAATCTTATGAGCTATGGAATTATTATTTTTTGTAAATTCAGAACTTGTAGAACAATTTGACATTTGCTCAGCCTAAAATTGCAGTTATTAGGCAAGGAAGTATAGCAAAAGTGAGGTTATAAGGAGTTTTGTTTGCCTAGACTGTTTCATTGCAGAAAGACATTGGTTGGGACACCAGGTTTTTTGCATGGCTTGAAGTCAGAATATCTGCCAAGCCAAGGCAGCTGCATCTTCAACTCAGATGGTCAGAGAGCATTTAGAAAGGACTAGAAGGGTACAGTGTCCAGCTGTCATTAATAACTAGAGTTTAAGCTTTTGGTCCTAAATATTGTCTTTTGTCACTGTCATGAAGTCCTTGAATTTTAGTGTCTTACTATTTTTGTGTATGCCTGAACAAAACCATCAGCATGTATTTTTCCATGTATTTTTTTTCATTGCTATTTATAACATAGCTGCTGAGTGATCTCAGCCATGGGGTAAAGGCTGAAATGTCTTCTCTTCCACATGAAATATGTTTATATCTCTGACAGTATACTGTAACAGCTTACAGACAACTCTATCCTTCCTATTTCTATTCCTAAATTCTGTCCTGATTGTAAATTATGGCAACATGTAATTAAGTTTTTTACACACCTGTAATGGAAACACAATCCTCTATTTTGTTTCCATGTTTACACAGAACATGAAACAACAGGTGAAGGAGCTTTTATATTTGAAAGGTTTATTCTTGGTTGAATACCCAGGTAGTTTCACGCTGTTAGCCTGTCAACTGCGTGGCCAACAAAGTGTTTGTCCCACCTGGGTTTTCCCCAGGCATGGTGATTTTTGCACACCTTATGGGAAATCACAGAGGACAGCCTGCACCACAGGAAAGCTTTCGTCATCCCCACATCACCATAGGCAAATTAGAGCTTAAGACAGCTCAGCTGTCTGGGATGGGTTATTTCCTCAGATGCCAAGATCAACAAAGACAACAGATTAGCAAAGGCATACAGAGCATTCAGAAGACTTCATAAAAGAGTCTGGACCAATAAATACCTGAAGAGAAGTACAAAGATCAGTGTCTACATAGCCATTGTACTGTCTACTCTTTTATATGGGACGAATCATGGGTCATCTACCGCCACCACCTGCAACTCCTTGAGGGCTTCCATCAGTGCTGCCTCCATACAAACCTAAACATCCACTGGACTGACTGCATGACCAATGTCACTGTCCATGAACAGGCAGGGGTCACCAGTACTGAGGCCATGATAATGAGGACATAGCTGTGCTGGGCAGGGCACATCTCCAGGATGGAGGATCACTTCTTCCCTAAGATTGTGCTCTGTGGTGAACTTGCCACCAGCTGCCGCAACACAGGAGCCCCAGAGAGGAGATACAAGGACTCCCTGAAACAATCCCTCAGCTTTGGCCATACTGACTGCCATCAGTGCTCCACTCTGGCCTCGAGTAGGGAGACATGGAGACACCATCCATAATGCTGCTGCCTCCTTTGGGAACACACGTAGAGTCAGTCTCAAGGAGAAAAGACAGCGCAGAAAGAGCCATGCCGTGGCTGTCCCCTCACAGGAGACTTTCTGCTGGGCCTTTTGCAGCCGCACTGCCTGTCCCACAACTTTCTGCTGGGCCTTTTGCAACCACACTGCCTGTCCCACATCAGCCTTATCAGCCACCAGTGTGCTTGCAGCAAGCGTGGGGAGAGCCCTTCTGAAATCTTCGTTCAGGAAACCATGGCAATTAGGGAAATCACAAAGTAAAACCATGATGCAACTAATTTTTTTTTTTTAATGATTTTTTTAAAAAATATTGTTTTGCCATGTGACCTGGGGTAGAACATCAGCATGTCAACTTATTTTTTTCTATCTACTGGCCTTACACTTAGGCGGCAGGAAGCCAGCTGGGAGCACAGATGAAAAGGACAGTGTCAAGGTCCCAAACCAGGACAGACAGTGACAAGGGTGACAGGCACAGAAGCACAAGGTGGGGAAAAGGGCAAAACCACTGAGATTGCCAGGAAGTGCCTGTGAGGGGAGAGGCAGTAGGAAGAATGAAGGAAACAGCTTGTTAGCATGAGGGAGCTCAAACTGCAGCCAGCACTGTAATGATACATCAGTACTTTTTAGTTCTTGCTGCTGAACCTGCTGAGATCACTTTCAGCTCCTGCTGTTTAAAAATGTAACATTAGAAACCTTTAGGAAAAAAAAAAATAATTGGATTTTGACTGAACTGGTTATTTTTTCCAGAGACATTTTTTAATTTGAAGAAAGTCTTGGACTGTCACCTAGAGTCTCCCTGCTGTTACCTCCCCTGTATCTGGGCCACCCTGCTGGCTTCCTACGTGGTTGTTCTTCCACAGACCACACAGTTTGTTAATGGGACAGAGAAGCCCAAAATCTCCATCTGGGGAGGGTGGCCTCTCTGTAGTGCACTCACCCTGGTCCAAGGAGGTGGTCTCTGTGGTGGCAACACCTGGTCCCCTCCTCTCTTATTGTGGCAGTAAGAAGTAACACCTCTGATAGTTCTTGAATGCTAAATACGTAAGAAAAATGAAGTACCTGATTGTTCAGATTAGAAACGGGAATTATAATAGGATCAATGCAGTTGAAAAAATTTTCAGCATGGAGGATTTTAAGCACACCACAATCTTGTCTTTTGGTCAAAACCATGTAACTTAGAAACTCTTCCAAAATAGGTAATTAATAATGAGACTACTGAGGCTCCATTATAATTCATGATTAGAGGTGAGCAAAAGCCATTCACATCAGACTTGACATAAGAACAAGAAGTCTTGTCAGCATATGTCTGGGATTGTTTTTTTTTTTAACCTTTTAACCTTTAATTTTCTATATGCATCATGAATATTAAAGCCAAGCTGTGTTTCAAAACTGCTGCTTCAAAAAAAAGAAGGCAGTTTTCTTCCTTTGCATAATTAATTCACCATATGAACTATAATTACTGTGTTATAAAGGTATGTTCTTGTAACACGGAGAGGATGTTTGGTGCTCCAGAAGTAACATGTTTGATAAGTGGAGAATACCAATGATACAGTGGCCCCTGGCATACCACTGTACATAGGAACACCCTCAAGTAACGTTTTATGTTGCAAGTGCTGAGTTTAATCTGATTCTTCAGATCTGTGGCAGAAGAAAATGTAAAATTCAGGTCCAAAGACTTGAACCTGCATCTTTTGAGAGGGTGGGCATGGTACAACTGGTGGACATAGCCACTGACCCAGGCAGGGGAGATATAGCTCCCAGAAGGCTTCTTATTCTGCAGGGCATTTCTAATGCCAAGCCACAAAGAGCTGTATCACCTCTTGTGCTAGAAGATAACTCTCAGGCATCCACCTCATACTGTGGTAAATGATGTCCCAAGGCTAGAAACACTTCAAAGACCAAACAAGACTGATTATCTTGACTAGGTATCCCATTTTTTAAATACCATTTAAAAAAATATATTACCTTTTTAAGTGAGATCAGAAAAGAGGTCTTTCAGCTCCCTTACTTCAGTGGAATTACTCTAAGCTTATAGTTGTATTATTTCAGTCAGAATCAGTTCCCACATAAGCAGCTATTCAGTTCCTAATACTTGGAAATGCATTGTTAAAAGAACTTGCCAGGAACCCGAAGCACCCTGTAGTAAAACGCATCTCCTCCATAGCTGTGACAGCTGTGGCCAGTGGGCTTGCTCTCCTTTTCTTTTAAAATCCTATGATTACTTCTAGGAGTCTACAAGGCAGAAAAAGAAGAATGAACATAAAAACTAAAGTTCATGTAAATTTTTATTCACATAGACAGACGAGCTTGTGAAAAATTGAAGTGTGCATAATTTTCTACCTTAACATTTAACAGTTAGCCATTTTTATAAATTCATCATACACGCACCTACAACTTCTACTTTTAGATTTACATTTGACCACAGTTAGTAGATAAATTAATAGCTTTCAGCTGAGCAGTCTAGTTCCATTTCGTATTTGTCTAGCTTAGAGGTCTCGTACTAAATTACTTATTTTCTCCTAATCACAGTATGAAAACAACCAAAAGAAACATGATCTTTTGGGAGCTGAGACTTGGGTAAAAATTGGCCAGTAATAATAAAAACATGCTTTTTGTCTGTAATGATGATACCTTTCCTCAAGACTGGAGCATAGTAACATGATGGTATTAGGGAAAATTGTTCTATGAAGATCATGTTTTAAATTATATATGGATTAACTGCAGATTTCAATTACCATTGCTGCCACCGGAGAATTCAGGATGAAAACATGGCTCGTTTAAAACCAGAAAGAAACAAAGCATATATTACAGCTAGAGGGACAAATTTCCACCTAATAAAAGAAATGTGTAGCTACTCAGTTTGCTAGCTTCACATTTTATTTGCACTTCAGAGGCTTTAAACTCCCTGCTTCTAGTGGGAGCAACACATCTGGGAAACTTCTGGTGTAGGAGGCTAGAAAAATGAGGAGTCTGTAATGTTTTATGGCAGTCACATTAAGAAAACTACTTTCATTAACTCTACAGACAGATTATACATTTCAGGGCTATTTTGTTTTATATTTCAGTGTATCAGAGTTCAGGGTTTCCCCTGAGTAAAACACTAGTATTGCACATTAGAAGCCACAGATGAAACAGCACAAATGAGAACAGTTTGTATCAGTGGAGGAGATTATGAGTTCAGCCCCAGGTAAAATGCCTCATGAAGTTATATTTCTCATAGAATTCCTTTCACTGTTCCAGGGTAATACTTCACCATTTGAGTTACAGCAGGTACTTCAGGTGGAAAGTATGAAACAGGAGTTCTTTTCACTTGAACCAGAAACCAAAAATTTTAATGTTTGTGCTCCTTAGAGCATGAAACATTTAAAAAAATTTAATTAACTCTGATAGAAAAACACTATTAAGATTATTAGCTTTTAATGGAGTTGATCTCTCAAGTAATCCCTCTTGCAGAAATTTACTTGCGATTGTTTTAATTTTCAAAATCAGACCTTTTGAACAGCCACTGAAAACCCTGGAGTCTCTCTGTTAAGCTAAATATACAGCTACAAAGTTAACAAGAATGGCTGTGATAAAAATCAAAAATTGTTTAGGAATTTCTTCCAAAGATGGCATGTGTGTCCTGTTGAAACATACAGACACTGAGATTCCTTTCAGCATAATAACAACAGACAACACTGAAGGTGAAGGAAGGCCAGATGAAAAAATTACTATAAAAGTATCACCCGTTATTAGGCAGGATTCAGATCCCGATCGACATATTTAAATGTAGGCATCTATATGTAGATCTTTATGATCCCATAGTCAATACAGCCAGGTACTAACTACCTATTGAACCACTAACCAGGTGACAGCTTCAGAAAGATCTGAATCACTTTCCAGAACTGATGAAAAGTACCTGATTCTTCCAGAAATGTTTTTCTGAAGGCATTTATTGTCTGAGGGGGAGCCCTGAATAAGTAAATGTCACAAGCTCCATCTGCATTGTCAAATTGAATTCACTTTGAATTTCTGTCTGATACTGTGGTACAGAATGAGCTTGTGTATTGTATATCAAACAATCTGACCCTGTCAAATACAGTGGTTATATCTAGACAGATATTAGGAGTGGTTTCTGGTGCTTGCTTGCTGACATGCTAAGTCCAGAAAGTACTTGGGAAGATGCTATTTGGCTTAAGCCAAAACTACCATGACAAATGAATAAGTACAGAGTCCAGATCCCATGATGAGGAACACTCCCTGGTGCTTTTTAATTTTCTAGCATAGATTGAGCTACTGTGTGTGGTCATTCAGAAAAGCACTCATTTTCAATATGAGCCTTCTGCCTGTCTGTGTTAGGAACCAATGACCACAGGATCATGAATGAACCGAGGATATCACAGCTTTTATCCCTTATGTAAGCTCAGGGATCTTCTCTTGTCTGTTCCCAGTAAGGAGAAAATAAGTTGACTGTCAACAAATATTTAGTGTATTATTTTCATACTTAGTATTTAGTTTTTGGTAGGATCCTCCAGCTAATTGGGAGCAGCTGAACTCACTTGGATTGAAGGTTAACATTTATATGGCCATTCATGGTGAACAAAGTAGGTAAGGCATCTGTCCATGAATCTATTACTGGACTCTGACCAAAGGCCTCCTAGGGTAACCCAGATGTTTTTTGTCCTCAGTGGTCAAACTACTCTAGAGATGATGCTAACCAGACCACCTTCTTATATGTCAGTGGTGGAGGGAAAGATTGTGGAAGCCAACTTTTAGATAGTTGCTTCCTAAAAAAATCTTTTGAAATTCTGGAGGAGGAAAGACTACAAGGAACTGTGAATAAATCTGGTCATAAACATATTCCAAAACACACAAATAGTGGGAATTCTTGTTTGAATAAAAGATCATCTCATGTACAGTTTTAAATACTTGTTTTGAAGCCTGACTTTGTCCTCATCAGGACAAAACTGCAATAACTGAAAATCTGCCTTGAACTATGTACTGAGATTGCTTGTGAAGCTGAGTTTCCTCAAGATTATCACAATCTCACAAGAAGCAAACAGAAGGCATTTTGTTTTCATTATGAGGATCTAACCTTACTAGTACTAGTGCAAGCCACATTTGCTTTACCTGCTTTCAGCTGTTCCCAAGCTTTGTTGCATCTCAAGAAACACATTTATGCACCCTATAAATGCATTAAATACTTGGAACCTGCACCCTAAAAGAATGAAATAGTTTTTAAAATGTCGAGCTCATTTCCAAATGGTTCTATGAATATCAAAACTACCAATGTATTTAAAAAGGACTAGTTATAAACTTGAAAGATGTCCATTGATGGATATTAAACATGGTGGTCCAGACAAAAGTGTTGACTCATAAAGGTCCTGAATCAGATTTAGCACAAAATATCAGAGAAAGCATCACTGCATGCTTACCAGGATTTCAGTGTTCCCAGAAGCAGCCACTACTAGCCTCTGTTGAAATCCACCTTTAGAATGCAGATGTACAGTAATTCTGACCTTATTTTCTAAGCAAAATATTGACTTTATGCATAGACCCCTTTCCCCCACATTTCTTATGGTTCAGTAGCCCCACAGTACTATAAAAACGTTCTATTAAATAAGTACACTTGTTTGTATATTGTAATATATGAGACTATGCTTATTCATATAAATAAATAAAGGTAAATAAGAGGAAAATGTTTTTTTGGAAGAATTCAGAGCTGCACTTGAGCAAGATGCTTAACCTGAAACACAAAGTAGCAGGTTTTAAAAAATAGTTTTGATGACTTGAAAGCTCAGGAAGTTAAAACTGTTCAGCTCACTACACTCAGAACAATGCTTCCATGATGTACCATGATGTACCATCACCCACACCATTTGCTTCCTTTGAAATTACACTAATTAATGTTTCTAAAGTACAACGTGCATATGAATAAAAGCAACTGGTTTTGGGTAGCTCCTTTCAAGATGTCTATGTCTTCTGTGCCTGATCTATCTGCCAGAACCCTGAGTTCCTAATTTCAATATTTCTGTAACCTTTCAGCAAAGCTAACACAATATCCACTGTTTCCAAAATGTATTCATGCTTACTTCTTGAAAACATCACTCACATTCTTTGTTGTCACCTCACATAATGTGATCAATTGGAGACTTCAAGAGCTCTTCTGGCACCAGATTTAACCCCAGAGTTGTGTTATTCCACTGCTGATTAAAAAAAGCCAAAACATAAATATGTAAACTGAACAGCTTTTGTCATTGATTCCATTATTGTAATCCCTACTCCAGTTGCTCTTGTAAAATAATGAATCATCACCATCTTATTGTAAAAGAACATGTTCTTTCAGCACCAGCATGATTTTCATGGCAAAAGCCTATTCATTCTGAACTGTTAGTATAATCTATGCATTTTTATGGTTACCCTCTTTTTCAGAAGGTTTTATGTTGCATCCTGCTGACAGTAATAATGATGAAAGGCTGGAGACATTTTCAGAAAACAGATTTCTATAGGATGTTTGTGATTGATGCTACTCTGTTCTTCTGGAATAAGTGTATGGATTTACCTACTGCTGCTTTTGTCAGCAATGGGTAAAAGGGAGATTGCATATATTCATTTGTGATCTCGGAAATTGAAGCATTACACATAATTTAACTCAGTATAAATCAATATATAAGGAAATCTCACAGGTTTTTGAGTAATGGCCTGATCTTTTTTTTACATGACCTTGCTCTTTTCTGCTGTGTTATCATCTTACATATGTTGACAGAGGATAACAGTCACATACTAAAATATACTCAAGAGATTTAGACATTTATAGCACAAAAATTCCTAAAGATCCATACAAATCTAATAGGCATAAATTGCTGCTGAGAGAGGAAAATCGGGTTAATAGGTCCCTAAGAGAATTTTGAAAATGTGAGTTTTGCCTCTGATGTTTACAATTATTTTTAGGATTTTGTGCAACCTCTTTGCATTAACATCCATTCAGTACTTTAGAGCAGTTTCTCAAGCTCTTGGAGGGAAGATTCTCAGCTGTCTTCATGAGATCCCCTGAGCACCCCATCAGTTCCTCAAGGCAGGTAGGGAGAGGCAGTCACAGTTGTTGTCTGTGTTTGTACACATCTCTCTGCATTGGAAGAACTGAACTGCTGGTGGCAATTAAGGGCATATTTGCAGTTCCCTACTTAAAAAAAAAAAACAACAAACAAATATAATAAAACAAAAATATAATAAATCTATGTATATCCTTCATCACCTGTATCTAATATTTTGATGAGATGCTGAAGAAATCAGAAATAAGGAGAGAAAAATACTTGCAACAAAATCTGGAGTGATGGCCAGAGCTACTGAGCCTTTCTCTGTGTATTCACTGGAAAAGGATGGGTGACAAGAGAAGTTTTATAGCACTGTAGGGAGTTAGTAAGAAATGAAAGAGCTAAGTCTTACAAAAACACTTGGATGTATTTGTCTTGGAACAAATATAGCTCATGTAAAGACAATGGTTAGAGGAAAGTAGTTTGAAACAGTTACAGTATTTTTGAAAAGATTTTTTAGAATAGAAAAGAAACTTGAAGAACAACTAACTTGCTGATACTTGAGGAATTTAAGACTCTTCTCAATGGAAACAGGCTAAGGAAAAAAATAACCCTTGCATGTTCACAGCCTTTCATACTTCTGTTCCACAACACTTTTGAATTCTGTTGTCATACTCAATATCTCTGTCACCAGAGAATGAAAAAATGAAAAAGAAAAAAGAAAAAAGAAAGAGAAAAGGAAAAGGAAAAGGAAAAGGAAAAGGAAAAGGAAAAGGAAAAGGAAAAGGAAAAGGAAAAGGAAAAGGAAAAGGAAAAGGAAAAGAAAAAGAAAAAGAAAAAGAAAGAGAAAAAGAAAAAGAAAAAGAAAAAGAAAGAGAAAGAGAAAAAGAAAAAGAAAAAGAAAAAGAAAAAGAAAAAGAAAAAGAAAAAGAAAAAGAAAAAGAAAAAGAAAAAGAAAAAGAAAAAGAAAAAGAAAAAGAAAAAGAAAAAGAAAAAGAAAAAGAAAAAGAAAAAGAAAAAGAAAAAGAAAAAGAAAAAGAAAAAGAAAAAGAAAAAGAAAGAGATAGAGAAGGCCTTGCCCAAGTTTATAAGGAAAAACACTACTATTAGTGAAAAGGAAAGGTCAAATCAAGCACACTGAGCATTCTGTTATCCCATCATGAAAAGATATTTTGAGATGTTCTGTTCAAAGCAAGGTAGCCAGAACTACTGAGGGTTAGACTCTGGTAAGTGCAAGTTAGTAAGAAGACAGAGGTGGAAATTCTGCCTTCAACTCTGCTCATCCATGAATGAAGGGTGACATTTTTTTTCCTGCTCTTGTGCTGCTGGTGCAGAAGAGTTGTGAAAGGTAAACTAATGCTGTTGGCATTTCAAAATAGGTAGTAAGCACAGCTAGGACCACATATGCAAGGAGCTTTAAGAAAAGGTCTATCACATGTTTCAAAGACAAGAGCAAGGCATCACATTTCTCTGGTAAAATAAGCATTTAGTCTATAGCTGGTTTTCATCAACAGGATGCTTTTCATCATTCATGATCTTCAGCCTTACCCAAAGCCGAAGAAGGCCTAAATGAACCACACTGATTCACATTGTATGAATTTGTAGAGAGCAGAATATGCGTGATATCATCTCAGGGCAATATTACAGCATACTGATGCAGCTGAGGTTGAAGATTACTCTAGAAATGTTTGGCATTTTAATCACAAGTAATGTGTATGCTAATAATTCAAAAGTTAATTGAATATTAATCTTCACTGTATGAAAATACAAAAATCATAAAGGTGGAAACTACTGAACTTTGAAGTCTTACTGATACTGCAAAAGCAAGACATTAAGTGAAGCAGCAGAAAACAGACATCACTCACATCTCAGTAAAATTATGATTGATTAAAATCAATAGAGACAAGATAATTGGAGGAAACTGTAGTGTCATCTATATAGTTCTTTTATTTGTTAATCTTAATTATTTTCTGGCTTCTATCTGGGAAGTGACTATCCCTTGAGAAAAGCAGACTATATATTTTCACTGGCTTTGTTAATGGAAATTTGCTCACACACCCATGTATGTGCCCTCCACAATCATCTCTCCCAAGCTGATAGTTATTGCATCTTTGCCTTGGAAACTAGTATCCCCATCAGCTCCTCTACACAGTTAACCTGCCTTTCAGACTAAGAACTTGGTCAGATAAGTTTTATAGTTGACTGATCTGCCTCTGAGAAGGTGTTCTGCTCAACATCCAACACCAAAACCAGGAGTTTCACTTTAGTTTGATTGAACATTTGAAATTTCATTGGATAGCTGTTCAGTGCATGAAACTTTTCCAGTGTTGTTTAGAAAATGATGCAAGAAAAGTAAAACCAGTTTTTTTTCCCCTTGTTTTTGTTTGGTTTTTTTTTGGGTTTTTTGGGGTTTTTTTTTGGTTTTTTGTTTTTGGTTTGTTTTTTGTTTTAAATCTTGGCAGAGGGAGGAAGAGAGAAAGGTATGTACAATAATTAAAAACATACTCCAGTCATATTTAGAGATCTCAAAACAGAAATTCATACAATACTTTATAGTAGACTTCCATCACCTGATACAGGAAATTAAAAATTCTAAAAACATAGTGCTCATGTTCAAGATTTACAGTCCTCAGCTTCCAGAATAATTGTAACACAAAACCTGAGCAAGTGAGATTGAAGTTTTCAATATCACTACCTCCAAGAGCTACTGAGGAGTGGGGAAGAGGATCTTCAATTCAGATACTGTTTTTTCACTTCTCTAACCAACCTCAGACTGAACATGGAAGTAATGACACTAAACAGAAAATATTATGAATGTGCAGATCATGGCAAAAGACAACAAACACAAACATGACATCCTGTGACTGCACTGACTGTGGGAGACATCTTAGTCTATGTCAATTTACCATAACACTTTCACATACACCATTTCTTCCCATGGAGGAAAGCAATATTGTTGTAGGACCTACTTGCAATGTGTCAAAATAGCATACACTCTCTAGACATTACCAAGCAATGCATTTTATATCACTTACCATACCTTTACTCTCTCATTTCAAGCATCTTCATTCCAATACAAGAAAGCATCTGTCTATAAATCTGACCTGATCTGTCAGTTTTGTGTGTGGTTACATGGGAAAATCCCATGACTGTGAAAAGCTGTGTCCATGGAACCCAATTGCTAGTTAAACCGTGACATGGAAAAAAAGGTCCAGGGTTGTCTTCAAGAAGTTAAGATTAAGAGCAAATCAGAAGTAAAAGGACCCACATTTTTTAGAGGCATCTAGGTACCTGACTAAAAGCCTTTACCAGTATAGAAAATCAGTCCTTGGAAGCATATGAAAACATACCTCCTTTGGTGCTGAAATCCAAATGCCACTGATACTTGCAAATCTGAAATATACTGCCTCTATATTCCCCTGTGCTCATACGCTCCTATGGTGTTTAAACAGGTACAAGGAAACCCACAAAAATCTTGTGTAAATCCCTGATGTAGCTGTAAATGATCCAGAAGCAATAAAGTGATGTGAGTAGAAAACAGAGTAGTTAATATTGCTTATACCAATACTGAAAAATGCAGAGAAACAGAAGTGCAAACTAAAAAAAACCCCAAAATCATAATCAAGGAAACACTGCCTGAATCTCTCCCTGTTAATTCCTGCTCTGCTTGGCCAGTATGACCTTGTGAGCCATTTTCTTTAAAATGCAGACATAAAATAGTCCATGTGTGCCTTGTATTTTCACAAATACTGGAGCAATATCATTGTATTTTATGCCAGTTAACATCTGCAGTTGTAGCAAAAAGCACATCCCATGAAACAACAGTTGTTTGATCAACTGTGGAAAACCTAGTTGAAAGTTAAAGGTAGTTGTTATGCCACAGGGAAGCCAAGTTTTATTGTTCATTAGGACTGGGATCAGACTGCAAATCTGTATGATTTAACTTATTTGTTGAGGGAAAATATTGAAAAATTAGGTTATTGCAGCACATGATGGGTAGGTAGACAGAAGGTAGAGTCGTTGATTGTGCGTGAATATGCACTGAATATTAAAAGAGGTTTCTGTCTTAGATTTGTGTCTACTTTCTTTAAAAGAAATAAGAGAAGACTTTAAATCCAATAAAAAACCATTTTGCTGTAAAAACATCTTGTAGAATTATACTTGAAAAGTTTATTTCATTAAAAGTCCCAACAAATATTTGAAGCTAGAGACCTACTAATGTTTATATCTGATTAATTCAATCAGTAGACTGAACACTTCCAGGCCAGAGTGCACTCATTACTCACTGGATGCAGAATTCAACTCCTCTGTCCCAGATGTCAGAAAGAGAAATCAATAAAGCTTGCACTACTTGGAAGATAGAAAACATTAACAGAAGATCCATTCTCTGCTTGCTTAAGATCAAGTCTCTTAAGTATTTGAGAAGAAAATACTGCATGAGTAACAGAAGTTTAAAAGAATTTCCTGGCTACTGTTTATTCAAAAAATATAAAAATAATGGGCTATATTTTAACCAGCAAAAATGTGAGACAGCCTGACATGTGGTGATGATGTTAAAGCCTGGACCTTTAATCCCAGAATTATGGTAGGGAAACCCTGACATTGGAGTGTCTTTTTTATTCTTCCAGCTCAAATAATTTACTTCTAAAGTTCGTGTAGACCAATGATTGTTTGCATTAGTAGAAGTCTCCAAAGGCCTAACTTTCCATGCTGCAGCCTCACAATGTCTTTTGCAGGCTTGGTCTGGAAATTTTGCCTGTTCTTCCATGGCTTCATTGCTAACAATTTGTTTTGGTGATGAACAGCTGTAAGTGCAAAATATTTTGGAGGCAGGTTGTGCTTGCCTCTTGCACCAAATAAATGCTATCTCTCTGTTACCTGCTTCCTTGTTAACAGTATATCTTTGCAAAATACACTGTTGACAACTTTAGAGAGTGATGCTTCTGGAATATCTGTACTAGTTGACAGGCTGGATAAAGTCTGTAGTAGCTGAAAGGCTGGGCAGTGCTGTGTTTCTGGTTTGGGAAGGGTAATTTGCAGGCAGTGTCTTAACATTTCCAAAGTGACTAGAAAGATTTTGAGTAGCTCTTTTTTATTTTTGTCTGTCCAACCTGGGAGGTCTGAAACTGGCTTTGTTCTTAGAGAGGAACAACTCATCCCTCAGCCAGTGCTGGGAAATAAGTTCCTTTTGTCCTTCCACTCAGGTACTCCCAAACTCATGCATCTCAAAACACATTTTACTTTTATCAGTTAAGGTCAAAATCTCATAGGTGTTGAAGCTATGGTTATGGTGTGGAAGTAAGGTTAATTGAGGGCAATGCTACAGTCTTGGGGAAGAGTGGCTGAGAAGATGTTGGGCGCAGGAAGAACCTGGGGGTGTTGGTTGACAGCTGGCTGAACATGAGCCAGCAGTGTGCCCAGGTGGCCAAGAAAGCCAACAGCATCCTGGCCTGTATCAGGAACAGCGTGGCCAACAGTCCCAGGGACATGATCATTGCCCTGTACTTGTCACTGGTGAAGCTACACCTGGAGTACTGTGTTCAGCCTTGGGCCACTCACTGCAAGGACATTGAGCTGCTGGAGTGGCTTCAGAGAAGAGCTACAAGGCTGGTGAAGGGTCTGGAGAACAAGTCTTATGAAGAGTGGATGAGAGAATTAGTGTTTAGTGTAGAGAAGAGGAGGCTGAGGGGAGGTCTTAATGCTCTGTGAAAGTACCTGAAAGGAGGTGGTGGTGAAGTGGGGGTCAGTCTCTTCTCCCACAGAGAGACAGGTGATAGGATGAGGAGAAATGACCTCAAATTTTGCCAGGGCAGGTTGAGATTGGATATTAGGAAAAATTCTTCACTGAAGATGTTATCAGGTGCTGGTAGAGGCTGCCCAAGGAAGTGGTGGAATCATCATCCCTGGAGGTGTTCAAGAAATGTGGACATAGTACTTCAGGACACTGTTTAGTAGGCATGGTGGTGTTGCATTGACACTTGGACTTGGTGTTCTTAGAGGTCTTTTCTATGATTCAATATCATCAGTTCACTAGAGCTGAATGTAGATAAGACATGTCACTTGGCTCCTTAGGAAACACAAAAAACCACCAAAATTTTCATTGTCATTTGACTAAGAAACACCACTCATGGTGCTTGATTTTGGGTTGTCTTCTCGTGATTTCACCCACCAAAATCACTTGTGCAGGAATGGAACAGACTCACTAACTTTCACAGCATCTTGTGAGACTTCTGAACAGCTCAACTACTCCAGCACTTTAGTACTTGTGAAACTCACCTACACTGGGGAGTACAAGACAAAAGGAGAAAAAATGGCAAAGAGCAGGAAAGGCAAAGGAGCGAAAGGGAAAGCAGGAAAAGGTATAATCTTTATAGCTTCAGATAAAAAAGTAAGGATTACAGACTAAAATTAGAGAATATATAAAAGAGAGAAAAAAAGCGCATTATTTTATAAGTATAATGACTTCCCCCAGTTTTATTCCCTAGTCTTTTAAAAATTACTTCCTCATGATTTTGAATGTACTTATCTCTAATTAGAATCTAAAACTGACACAAAACATAGCCCATCAACTTATTTCCAGTAATGGTTCCAACTTATAAAGCTTTGGACTTTAAATAATTGATAAATGTGATGAGGATTCCAACAGAATTGACAGGATTCTAATTACTCAACAAAATTAGTAACAGATGAACAATAATGGAAACTAAAGTCAGTGAAAAGTTCTTAAAAAAATCTGAATTTAAGAAAGAGTGCTACTTATCTGGCTTTTATATATTTATTTTACTTAAGTTACAATTATGCTAAAATTTAGAATTTCACAACTAATTCAAGGCACACTAATACAATGTAATAGTTATGTAGTAACTAAGTGACTATACTTACAATATTTCCTTTGAAGGCTATTAGGATTTCTAAAGATGACTGTAATTCTTCCAGTTTGCTGCCCTGCAACTCTCCAGAAACCCAAAGTAAAAGCCATCACAACAGACCAAGGGTCAGTTTTAACCTTTGCATTCAGCAATTCAATTAGTAAATCAAGCTTTTATGACTGAGATAGCAAAAGCCTGTGATCAATCCCATGTAAAGGTGAAATGAAAGCAAACTCGGGTGTGCATGGCCTTCTCTGGGCTTTTATTATATATCTGTTCCATAAACTCTTAACTATATAATTATGGTTTTAAAAAAGTATTTACTGTTTTAAAATTGAAAAAAACAGTGTTGATATGAACTGAAAAATGAACTGTATTACAGTCCATTATAATATTACAACAATAAAAAAACCATGCAGTTCTATTTCATTTCAGGCTCTGATGTTGTCCTGCCTTGCAGAAAGTACAGACTGAACAGACTGAATCTCTTGTACTGAGAGTACAATACTGAACCATAAGACCTGCAAGACACTATTTTTCTTGTCTTTGTTCTACCTCACTTTCCAATTGTTCCTAAGACTATTCAGAAGTCACTCTTGCCAACTCTCTCCTTGTACAGAGAAAAAGAATAAATTCATAAAAGTGAAAATAGTATAATGTGAATTTTCAGTCAATACTCAATACTGTCACAGAGCAAGATGGACTGAACAAAGGGTTGAAGTGTTATGTATTATTAGATGCTTATACTTCTCACAAGCAGGTCTGCTTTGGGAAGTGTGAGAAAGTTCTTAGCACTTAAGAGAGAAGATAAGCCAACAGGAAGCAGACCTAAGCAAGATGAGAGCTTGTATTGTACAGATGGGACATCTGTATCTGTGTAAATATCATGCTAATAACTATGCCCATAAAATATGCCAAAGTTGTTTTTCCCTTCTCACCCAAAAATGACTGTCCATCATGTTTTTCAGTTGTCATTTAAATCCTCAGGCAGTGTCATTTCTGCTCCATCAGTTTTCTCAGCTCCAGCTCATATTCCTGTCTCGCTATCTGAGCTGAATGCAAGTATTAAAAGTAGCAAAAATACTTTTCTCAGTGCCAGATCCTCTCTTAATCCAGTTGAGTTTGATCACTGTTAAAAATGGAACACACCTTTTAGGAAAGGGAAGTACCCTACAATTATAGTGTCAGCAGAAATGGGGCTGGGAAGGACCTTGGGTCATCTGATCAACTTCTTAGCTTCCACACAAGATAAGTGATACCTACAAAATTTTGCATAAGTTTGTCTAACCTTTTCTTAAAACTTCCACTACTGGAGATGCCACATACTTCCCTGATAGTCTAGTCCAATGTCAAAATATCCTTGCCACTAAAACAATTTTTATTTTCCCCCCATAATATCTATCCTAAATGTCCCTTATTGCAACTTAAGAACTATTATCATCTGAGCTATTCATCATGGATATGGATGTACATTATTCCCCTCTCTGCACTATTCTTTCTGACACTTGAACACTGTTTTCACTTCCCTGCTCAAACTCTAGATTAAGAAACCCTAGATCTCTCCCTCTTCCTTACTGGTTGTGATTTTTAAACTTCTACTAACCCCACTGCTCCTTGCAGAATTTCTTCTCATAGATTTGTGTCTACCTAGAATATCTGGTAGACACCTGGACAAAGCAGTTCAACTGTGGTCTTAACAGCACTGAATAAAAATAAGGATCCCTTCATGTATCTGGTTGCCTGAATGTCTGCTCAGACAACCTATACTTTAACACTTTTTTTTTTTTTTTTAAAGAATTTTATATTCAGATTATGATTCCCTATAGTCCCCATATTATTTTCTGGAGAGCTTCTACCAGGCCTAAAGATAGAAAATTGCACAGTGTGCTTCCAGCAGGCTATTTTCTTTTTGAATACTAAACCAGTGTGTGTTTTTCCTTCCAGTATGGTGTCATCCACCACTTTAATACAGTGCTGAGAAAAGTGCTTCTCAGTGCTTATGGCTCAATACCCAAACAATCAGTTGCAACAGTGAGGATTTATGAGATAGCCACAGGTAAGTGCTATGCATTTCCATACCCTCATTGCATCCAAAGTGAGGGACTTCACTTCCCAGCAGAAAATTACTACCTGGCTGAACAAACAGGAACTGACTAAAAATTAATCCATACAAGATAGAGCTTTTAAACACAGCAGCTATTCTACACTATATTGTATCAGTACTGTATAACTTTATGCTTCTGTGATTATAATGTCACCAAAATAACATCAAATAATAATATTTCATAATAGTTTTACAGCATTTTAATGATACATCTTAGATTAAAGCATTTTATAATTTACTATAATAAAAATAACTTAATCCAAAAGTTATAATTTTATGAAGTAGGTAATCAATATGTATATGTAAAGATATTATTAAGTAATAATACAATAAATACAATAATATTATAATATAATTTCATACAAAATAATATAATACACGTATATATGTAGATATATAATTTTAAAATCTTTGGGCTCCTTAACAATATTGGACACGCAGGCTATTATAGTAAACTTAAGTGTTTCAAGCATCCTGAGGCCAGCAGCACAGCTTGATGTCATTTGTACTAATAAATTGTCCTATCATCCAGAACAGGGTGGTCACGTTCAGGCTGCCCATTAGACATGGTTGCTGGCACATGCTCACTCCTGAGTCATGCCCAGGAGCATTTTGAGAGGGGCTTGCTTGCCAGGCATAGCCATGGGACTATTCTTATTCGTTACAGATGTGCCAATAACATTGCAAAATAAGACAACTTCTCTCCCCCACCTCATGTTTTAGCCAAGACTGTTCATAGATCTAGCCCATTCTCCTGGAACTGGATTTACAGAGTCACGACATGCTGCTTTAACCATTGCACCTCGTATAATCTCCATTTTACAGAGTATCCCAGTACCCCTGCTCAGGACTGAATTACATGGTGAATGAATATCTCAAAAAGAAGTAAAGAGAGTACTTGATTTTAGTGTTTCTCTTTCATGCATTTTTTAAAGATAATGCTCTTACTCTAATGTTGATGGAGAAAGAAAGAAGCTTCTGCCTGAATACCATGTGTTGTATCACCATTACCACCCTAATCAAGCCTAGATTATGATGACTGTCACACTCACCACAACCTATAATTATGTACAGTTTGTGCTACCATGTTGTTTAAAGACCCACGTCAGTGAGCCCATTATATAGTTGTGTTTAGGCAACATGCATAAAACTAGGAATGTGGGAAGAAATAACAAAGAGTAAGAGTCAAGAGTAACAAGAATAGCAAGAGTAAGAGACAAAGAAAATCTCAGTAGAAAGAAAAAAATTGTGATGATCAGGGTTCTAATGAATGTTTATTACAGCACAGCAGCTGCCAGTATATTGAGCATTCAACTAAAGAGCTAATGCTTCAACCCTTTATTCTTCTGAATAAACCTAATGATATAAGCATCTGAAGGGTCAGGACCCCTGCTAGCATTTTGTTACAGCTGTCTTGGGAGCTATGAATTCCATGGGGTTCACGTTTTAGCAAATTTCCGTGACTTTCAACATGTTGAGATGTTTGTGGATGGCTGGATGTGAAAGTAATTGGCTGTGCTAATTTCACTGAGAACCCCCGAGTGCTGCCAAATTAAACTTTGTGCTGAACAGACACTTGATAGAAGTAATTCAGCAAAAATAATAATAATAAAAAATTATGAGGTACAATTGTTACAATTTTAGTTCTGTTCATTTGTTAAGTATTCACAGCTTTTGTTTCTTGTGCCACAGAGAACCAGAAAAGCCAACATTCCTTCAAAGTGAAGGAAGAAAGAAGGTACTTAAGATTGTGAAATTTATTTGGATTTCTTAAGCCTTTGCTTCATATGACAGCTATCATGCTTGAGGGGGACTGCTCTTCTTGAAGCATGTCTGTTGTAAAAGAGGATTTCTTTTTCCTTTAAGAGAATGTTAACGACACTCAGCTTTTTCTGTATGTTCCCATTACTTTTATGAATCACCCTGAAGATTAGGAAAAAACAATACTTCTGCTGTTTTCTGTTTATTAGTCTTTATGCCCGGAAGGATTACTTGTATGTGAACCTACTGCAGAATAATATTGCTAAGTCTCAGGCTAGATTCAGTTTGTTAGTGAAGTGAAAGGCTTTTTTTTTCTTTTGGCATTGCAAAGAACTGATAATTTTTGTGTGTTTTTTTTTTTTTAAATACTCCAGTAAGTCTAAAAGTACAATGGGTGGAATTTGTGTTGTGTCCTATTAAGTGTCTTAACCTTTAACACTATAGTTGAAGGTTGTCACACACTTTACTGTGAACAACAGGTACCTTCAAAAGACATTTATTCTGGCATGTGTTAAGTATTTATTTTAAGGATATATTTGCCTAATGTTCAGAGATGCTTATTGCATTAAGAGTCTATAAAAGGACCCAAAGGACAATTAGCTTGGACTTGGATTTAATTTTTTATTCATCCTAGAACAGAAGACTTAGCACAGGTGATTATGCTTTTGTGCTTCATGGAGCAATATCTGAGCAATAAACCAATGGAAAACTGGGAAAAGGTTTGCTATAACAAATTCTTTATTCTTATTCTTGCAACAAAATGGTAGTAATGGTTCTGTAAATATTCTTGCCATTTTACAGACATATTTCACTCTTCTTAGATTCACAGCCAGCTGATGTTATAACCATATATGTTCTTATTATGTATAGATTTTTTTATACTTCCCAAAATATCTCATTTTCAATATTAAATGGGAACTGTAGTTTGTTACCTCTTCACAGATGCCTGAATTTTAAGTGAAGTCCTGAATTAAGGAACACTAGAATGGAAAACACCAAAGCAGAAAGTGCAGTTTGGGCTCTCTTGTCCGTTCTCACTTGGTTTCCATCAGTTTTGTTCATTTATCCTGTGAATTATTCTGGAGACCAGCAGCCTGATCTCCAGGTTAACAACACTGTTTGTTAATGCTGTGCTTCAGTTTGTTCTGGGCCTGAAGAAGTGCCAGGGTATGAACTTATTACTAGGCTACTACAAACCAGGGTCCCCTCTCTCTTTGGCACACCACATCCCTTTTGATTTGACAGGCAAGAAGAGCCTTTCTGAAGTCTTACCTGATGTGGTAGGTCAGTGGTGTGCATTATTTACTGATTTCTGCAGTCAGCATGCTGTTGTGGTACAGAAATTGTGCTGGCGTGTAACCAGACCAACAAACCAGAAGTTCTATAAACAGATTATTTTTTGGTTTTATTCATTAATTTCACTGAGTTAATTGGTTTATTAATCTGCTGCTAATGCAACCACATAGACACGTACTGAAGAAAATTATGCTAAGCTGCATACAATGTCAGACACACATAACACTAATCAAATTAAGCTTGCTGGATCATCAGAACTGACTTGATGAAGCCTTTTGTTTCTGCAGATTTCTGAACACCAGAAAAAGTGAATAAGTAGAAACAAAATAAACTTTCTAAATTTTTAATTATTCATCTTCCGTTTTGATCCATTATCCCTCCTATCTCTCTTTAAACAGCTATCAAGTGTATTTTATGCAGATTATTTCTATGGCTTCCTCCACTGCTTATTGGCAAGGGTTGAAGATGGCAAGTAGATAGCCTGGAAGGTGTTCAGACGTGCTGCAGAGAATCATTTGCCTTGTGCTTATGTCCAAATAACTATGTTTTGGTGAAGTGGTGAGAAACATAAGGCCTTTTAGAACTGGAATAAGGACCAAAAGGCCAGCTTGCCAAGGAAACTATGGGTCTTTTACACTCTTCTGGAAGCACAGAACATATTTCTCCTGCTGGGATAATTTCATCCTGTTGCCTGGGAAAGATGTGAATCTAAACAGATTCTGGTGTCTCCTGGTTTTGGTTTGTGGTTCACAGTTTATCTTCACAATAATTCAAATTCCATGTTTAAGTAAGGTCGTGGAGTCTGGTTTCAGGTGAAGTATGCAGTAATGCAGAAGGTCCAACCACATGGACTCACAGATTTTGCCTCTGTTAAATTATTTTTTAAATAAGTATCTTTTTCCGTTTCATAAAGTCTAGTATTCTGGATCTGTTATGGATGAGACCTAACTGCTTTGAAGACTTACTATAGCTGGCAGCCTGCTTGTGCTGTGAACATTTTACTATTGACAACAAAGAATTTTTTCTGCCAGCACAGCTACAGGCTGACACTTAGATTTAGCTCCTGGGTCATCTGTGCTGTCCTTACAGCCACCCATAAGCTTCTGTTGGAGTCTCTTTCCATATCTTTGTACAGTCAGCATCACATAACCCTTAGAATCAAGAAGAGTTCCACAGCTCCACAGCATCAAGAAAAGTATTCCATGGCTGCTCTTACTGTGGAGCCTTCCCTGAATTTTAGGTGGTGGTATTGTATGTTTCTGAAAGTTCCTCCCTGTCAGAATGAGAGCAAATAAATGATAACTCTGAGTATCCCATGGGAAAGGATGACAGTCTGGCAACATCAACACCCTGAGACACTGCTCTGGACTCAGCCAAGCAGCAGGTACTGATGGGACAGTGCTGTAGCTGTCACACAAAATGACTGCAGATTTTCAAGTACTTTTGACCTGCCATATGTGGAACTTGAGGCAGACTTACGGCTACAAAAATATCTGTAGGAGTGGACAAAATATTTGTCAATTATGTAATTGCTTGAAATAGCATGTGGTCCAGGTGCTCTGTGAAAATTTTGACTAGTTGTACTCTCATCTTGTAAGTGGACAGTAAACATCTGCAGTGCAAATAGGTCCTGAGATATATTTCTTTCCATTCTCTGCACTACCAGTGGCATTTTGGGTTTCATATCCTCTAATATGGACAGCTGGTTGAGACTGAACTTCCATAAAGGAGCAGGCATCATTGTGAACTGTGAAACAGTGGGCTCACAGATGTGTAAATTCAGGCACAACTTGATACAGAGAGCTCTTAACAGAGGTAACAATATACAAGAAGGAAAGTATACAGCTTGAGTGCTTCAAGCCATTGTTGGTAGAGGAAGAGGTAGAAGCAGACCTCTGAGATGAGCACATGAGATACATAAATTATTGAAAAAAAAAAAATGTTGTTAAGAAGGGAAGTTGACTGAGGTGACTGAGTAGAAAACACTCCAAATTTTTCATGACACAATGTATGTTAGAATTTGAAACTGTCTGAACCTGCAATTTTCTTTCACAGTGCTTCTAAGAACTGCAATCCTCCTGATTCCTGGTTTTAATGTTCCTTATAAGTAATCAAGTAGGCTAATAACATGTAGATACATTCAAAACTTACATGTATTATGTAAGTTACATGTATTATGTAAGTTATATATAAGATTTAGTCTAAGTTCGCAGCATGTCACCTACTCACCAATTTTATTTTTTTTTTTAGAACGAACTGCCTTTACCATTAAAGACGGAATACTGAAATAACAATATACATTATCAGCAAACAAATCAAAGTATGGCATAGGGTACTTCTGAAGTTCTTCTGAAGTCAGATATTGGAATGATCCCCCAGTGGAAGTGGTGGATTCCCCAACTTTGGAAAGTTTTAAGTCTCGTCTCAATGGGATGCTAGGACATACTGTATAAAAAAGAAGGGCTGCACCAGATGATCTTTGGGTTCCCTTCCAATCTGAAATTCTATGATTCAAGGGCTGAAGGCTGGGCCCATCCATGATATGTTCACCAAGCTCTATCTTTTCTTGATTCACTGCTGCAGAGCAGACCTCCTCTATATAGTTGTGTAAGGTTGGTTGTTAGAAGCATGGTTTACATGTCTCTCTCTGATCTGCTATAGATAGAGCAGGATTAATGAGAGAAAGGCTTGCTTAGGGATACCTTCCTGTTAGGGCAGCCAATCTTCTGGAAAATAGGTATCATTGTTGTTTGATTATATCTCAGGATCTGGCTGCATAGCAATATATCTAAAAGCTGTGTTTGCATTATGGTCTTGCATTCAGTCCTAAACAAATGACTCTTCAATCAATTTCTTTTGTCATCTTTATGTTGCCAGCACATCAACAAGGTGTCACCAAGATGAATGATGCACTGAGCTCATTATCATCTGTGTGAGTGAACTTACTGACTGCTAAAGAGCTGACCCTTTTCCTGAGGTGGAGAAAAGTGAGACATTGGGGAATGAGTGAAAAAGCAGGACTAAAAGTACATGACTGGAGAAGCAAGGAGAAAATTAGAACGACCCTGAATAAGAAGTGTTTCTTAGAAATCCTGTTCTTTTCTCTATTTTTTTGACTGAATGTGAGGTCCACCATATGGGCTTCTTTGCTAAGAACACTCATAGGACTGATGCATAGGTCAGAAGTATCCTCATTTTGGAAAAAGCTTGCAACTATCTGTTCATCATAAATACATGGAGAATGCATCTTCTGTTGCTGAGTTGGAGCCAAACATTAATATCTGGAGGTGGAATAAAGATCTAATCTCCCTGATTGGTCTGGCTCATGTACTGAGCCCCAGGTAAATTAACATCCTGAAAGGGAAGCACACAAGACACAAGTTTAGCAGAATTTGTTCTGATTTTAACCTGAGATTAGCATGCAATCCTTACATAAATCTGTAAAGACATCATGCTTGGAAAACTCTGAATATATTCAGGAAGGTTCTGGCCTTTTAAACCTGTCATTATCCTCTTTTTTTTTTTTTTCCTAAGTGCTCTCTGATTTCCTATACTGTAAGAATTACCACTGCAGATTTTTATTCATATATCGTATTTTATTTCTAGACTAATCTGCAAAATTTTAGAAAGGCATTATAACATCTTTTTCACGATCATGATTACTTTGCAGAGGCTGTTTGTCTCAGGCTTTTGGTCTTATTTACATCCTTATATACTTTGGCCTTCCTTGGTAGGGTTAATTCCCATCTAATCAAAGTACAATGGTGAGGAAAATTAAAATCCATAGAGATTTAATTTCTTGGATTATTAGGTTTTTTCTTGACAAAAGGATTGTACTAGTTTGATGAAAATATATTTTACCCATCATTTTCAGTTGCATCAGTACAGCTGCATTACTGTGGGTTTTTTAACATATTTTCAATACATAGTATGTGCATGTGCTGTGCAAATTCAGATGTTTTCTTTTTTTTTTTTTTTTTTAAATGTAAGGACGAAGAACGAACCTACAAATCCAGTAAGACAGTACCCTAGTACCTAAGTGATCACAGTGAAGTTTAAATAGACATTTAAAGTCTAGTCTTTCACCAAAGTTTTCTGGTCAATGGGAATATAAAATTGCTTCTTAGGTATGCTAAAAGCCAGTTGATGCCATATCTCAGAAGGTATTATACCAATCAAGGTTAGGCTGTCTTTGGAGTCCCTTCTTATATTGTTAAAAATGGAAACACCACAGGACGATATTGGTTTTAAAACAAGAGGACAGCCAAAGTATTTGTCTCTGTGTGTTTTTGTGAATTCCAGAGTATTGAATCCTATGAAAAAAAAAAGTCTTTAGATTCATATGAAGGCTATCAATTGTGTATACTAAATTTACTATGGGGTGTATTTTAGGGGAAGAAATTAAAGCTTACGAGAAGTAGTATATATCTTTGTGATTTATGCAAGTTTTATGCAAGTTTGCCACCAAAGGCTATGGCAGGAACTCTTAACTAACTTTATGTGAATTGGAAGCTCTTAGATCAAGTAAGCCATCTAGAAGATATTTTTTGATTGACAGTCATAACGCTGGTACAAGATTTATATACACAGTAAGCAAAACTGGTAGCATTAACATGTGGCTATAAAATTTTCTTGGCATTTATAATTGCAGAAAAATGTAGCCAACTCAGCTGTAGTGACTGAAAGTATATATTGAGGAATTGTAGCAGCTAAAACCCAGACACTCGAAAAAGAAGAGCTTTCAGTAAAAAGTTATTGCAAAATACTTAAAGCTGTTTATAATTTTCTGACCTATAAAGGGACAATAATAAATGACACACAAAGGATTTTTGTCTTAGTCCTACAGTTTCTGGCAAAGAAATAGCTATAATGACTTTTCCAGTACTATGTCTTTAAAAAAATCCTGTTAAATAGTATTTACACTACAGCTGGAGTTCCTCTGTTTAACTACTTTACTGTTTAAACAACCTAATGCTCAGTTCAGTCGTGATTCATACTGACAATTAGAAGGGGAGAAAAAAAATTAATTATGTCCTGATATTTAAAGGATTAAAAATCATCCCTTGCTAGGATTGCGAGAGACTATAGAGATTCAGAATATAAATTTCCAGATCTTGTCACACATGTCTCCTGCTGACAGAAGACAACTGCATACTGAAATCAGACCTGGAAAGAAAGAAAAATTAAAATTAAGAAGATTTTTTAAACCATCTTTACAATATGTTATGCTTTTGTATCTCTTAAATGTCTTTATCCTGTTTGTAAGCTGTTCCAGCACTGCAGATGACGAATAAAGGACTAGGGCAGGACAGGAGGAGAATCCTTTTACACATCTGCAGGGATATTTTCAAAGACAGAACTGACAGCAAGGTTCTTAGCTCCCATCTGTGCTTTGGAAAAACTCTCCTAGAATCTGAGAATTTACAAAATTATTTCAGTTACTGAGAAGGAGAGCTGTGAAGAGTAGGTACACCACAATTTGGAGTTAGCTACAAAGTTCTCTTTCCTGAGACTGTGAGAGGATTGAAATTGGCCAGAGGCTGAGACTCTACAGGCAGGAGTCTCTCAAGAAAACTATTTGGATCGACAGCTTAAATGGCAGCCAAGCTACTTGTCTTCATTCTGTGCATGCAAAAGCCCCGAAATGCTTTTATTTCAGTCACAGCCAGCTTTTCATCCTCATCTCCCCTTTCCCAAAGGAACAAACCCAGTATTTCAAGACAGATTCACTGCTCTGCTCTAATCTCTCTAAATGGAAGCAATTATGTCTTGCAGATCCTCTATGGGGATTTTCCCTGGAGGTACAGTGTGTGCTTGGGATTAGCATAACTGGCTCTTATTCCTGTTTGTGCAGAGGCTGTGATGCAGGATTAGATCTAGGGGGTAGGAGAGTGGCTGGAAATGATGCTCTCTGCCTATCACCAGCTGGCATCTGGTTCATGGACTCATTGCCATCTGTTACGAAGTTAATGTTAAGTTTGCTTCATTTTAATTTGGAAAAATAAATATTTTTAATTTTGATAAGTATGATTTATTTAGGAGAACTCAGTGAACTCACATGCAAAAAAAAATTGAAATATTCTAACTGTGAATATTTTCTGAATTATAGATGCTATCACAGAATTATTTCAGCCTGTGTGACTTCTGAATTCAAATGAGCAAAAAGAAGAGAAGATTAAGAACACTTTTTTAGGACAAAGAATCATAGTCTGTTCTTTTCTGACCTCTAACATGCTATGTTTCTGTGATCTTTTTGTAGATTTCATCAGCTTGTTATTCATCCTGTCCTGCACATTCCTGCTAATGCTTTAGAAGGAACACTTTGCCAATATGAAGCAGAAGAGTTGCAAAATTTCCTTGAAGAAATTCAGATTTCTGAATTGAAATTTGCCACCATTCTAGTGGCTGTTTTCCCCTAGTCTGTTTTTCATCGGTATGTAACCAGTAGACATTTTCTGCATGGGCATACTAGGATTTCCTATCAAATGCTGAGATATTTCAGCTCCTCACAAACCTCCTAATTTCCAGGAAATTCCTGTAGTTTGTCTGGAATGACTGACTGGCTAATTTACTACTGCACAGGACATTCCCTTGGAGATAACTGCAAAATTCTTTCAGTGCTTTTTGCTCAGACTTATACATAATGAAAGCTGTGGCACTGCCAGCCATACAGTGTTCAGTTCACTACTGTCTGATTGAGGATGAGCTCAGTAGCCTCATTTTTCTGGTATTTATGAGCACAGGGTACAGACAGATGTGGTTTGGGGGGCCGCACATGAATGCCTTTTGAATTCAGTGTCAAGTCAGGAGGGTTAATTTAAATCATCACTTCAAGCATTTTTTCTCTCCACATATCATTTATCATAGAATGTCAAACAGTTTGATACAGCTAGAATTGTCAGACAGGCCATGGGTTCCCATCCCAAGCCTCTCCAATAATTTCAGATTAAAATTCAAGTTTAGCTATGATTTGATTCTTGACATCAGCTATAACTGGGAAATCCATCACTATAGTGAAGTAAATTATTTTTTTTTTTTTTACTGCTTAACTCAAAATGAGTTCCTGGTCTTTTTAGCAATTGCTCCAGATATTTTACATTAGATTTCTTTAGTGAAAATGCAACTTAATTCAAAATGCATAATTAACAAAATTCTTGTCATGATGTTAGTACTTTAGAGACAACTAAGGGATAAAAACTCAGGCTGGTGGAGATACTTTTTTTCCTACCTTTTAGGTATTTCCCTGTAGTCTTTCAATGCTACCTGAACAAGCATAAAATCAGATTATTATTATTATTAGTATGTTAGAAAATATTTTCTAATATTTTTATTTCTAACTGGTTTACTATATGCGATCATATGGTTCAAGAGAACAACTGGAGACTTCTGAGGAAATTTTTTCTTAAGAGAAGTATCAAAAGCAAAGCTTCCTATAGGTTTTCATAAGAAAGTTTCCACCAGAAAGAATGAATGAACCACTATTCCACAAGCCAAGTTTCAAGTCAACAGCATGAAAGCATATGACTCAGCAAGAGTTTAAAAGAAGATCCTGCACAGTGCAATAAAGTTTATATTCTGGTGGACTGGCTGCTTTTTGATGGCTTTCATGTGAAGGATGAGTTGCTATTTGTTTCAGAAAAATCTTGCCTTTGTCTTGAGTCCGTCCGTCTGTCCTCCCTCCCTCTCTTCCTCTCTTCCTCTCTTCCTCTCTTCCTCTCTTCCTCTCTTCCTCTCTTCCTCTCTTCCTCTCTTCCTTCCTCTCTTCCTCTCTTTCTCTCTTCCTTCCTCTCATCCTCTCTTCCTTCCTTCCTCTCTTTCTTATTTTTAAAATTTATTTTATTTTTGAAGAGTGTCTCAGAAGTTGTTTGATCAAAACATTTCAAAGTAACTTCACACAATATTTTTTTAAACCAGTGATTATTGTTTTGTTGTTTAATGAAAAAAATAATGTGTGAACTTTTCATGCTCATGGATATCAGGGTGTCAGAGTTACAGTTTCTAGTTTTCTTCACTATTATTTGTGTCGATTCAATTTTTAAAAGTAAAATAGGAGACTTTATCATAAAGACCCAAGCTGTTTTGCCTGACAACTCTTGCACTTCAGTCTTTGCGTGTTTACTTGCTTGATTGAAAGCTAAGTTTGAAAAATTATTTGCTTGGCCCGATGCCGACCTATTAATATTCCCCAGTGCCAGAAGAAAAGTGGAGCATGCAATTCCCATGCAGTCCCAGAGAGGCCTCCATGCTGCTGCTTCTGCTGCTGGGAATCTGGCATATGCTCCTCCTGCACCTGCTGCTTTGCTGTTGCTCAGGGACAGATTGTTGCTCTCACATCATCTGCTCCTGATCTGTTTTCAACATCTGCCAAAAAACCTAAGGACCCACGGAAGCTTTTCTGTAGTGGAATGGAAGCAAATATGTTTTCTTTCACGTGAAAATGTGCCCATGCACAGGAATTATCAAGTACCATGGTCTATGGTAACATAAGCAGATCCTTCTCGGGAGAACCTTGCAATCAGATCTGGACTGGTATCAAGGCCTTATTAAGTGGATTTTTTCCATTGAACCTGATGGCTTCTTAATGAGGTCCCATCAAAGACACTGGCACATGTTCAAATGGTCTCTGATGAATAACAAAGACATTTCCAAGGAGGCTGCTACAATTCATGTGCAGTCTTGTCTGAGTCAGGAGAATAGCTTCTCTGGAGATATGCTTATGGAAAAGAGGAAAGATAGATATGAGGTAGGAAAACACAGTTATCTAATAGCAAAATCAATAGAACCAAAGTTAAAGAGCTACCACAAAATTATGTGACCTTCACCAAAAGTAAATACAGGTAACATTTAGTGGTTTTATTCTTTAAAAAAAACTTTTTTGCTGTTGTCTATAAGGGTATAGGTAGAAACTCAGACTTGGTAATTCCCAAAACCTATGCACCGTGCTGGTGCTGGTGGTAGAAAATAAAATAACTCTCATGGTAACAATGTGTGTTTTTTCCTCATGGTATAGCCATGAGTATCTTTGAACAATTTTGTTCTTGAAGTAGCAAAAAGAGCACCTTTGGAGGGACCTATTAGCATGATGAATGACAAACTAGATATTAAACTAAATATCTGGCAAGCCAGATATTATGTACTCTGTACCGTGGTATATGCACCTGTCACCTAGTTTGTCAAAGCAAACTTCTCTGTGGAGGTCCTTTTAGGTCCACTCTCACTCTCTTCTGTGGCAAGCCAGAGAAGTGTGCTAAAGAAGTTATGATTTTTTTTTTCAGCTACCAGCATTTCACAGATTATTTGCCTCAAAGCTTTTTCTTTCTGATTAAACCCACCTCCCCAAAAGCATTAGGGAATAACTTTCACAAAAAAGACTAATAAAAGAAATGGAACCAGTCTCCACAGTGGACATTGAAGAAATTGTCACGCTTCCAGATTGTACATTCAGCTGCATGCTATGAGATTGTAATGAGATTAGGAAACATTCAGATAAAAACATTTTACCATTAAAATTGTTGAAGCCAATCTTACAACCAACTCTACCTAAGCACCTGAAAAGAAAGTAGCTCTCTATTGTGCATATCCATGATAATAGGTACACTCTGTTTACACAGAAAAACTGTACTTTCCTCACCGATTGCTTAGTGTGAAATATCTGTGTGCTTTTAAAGCACAAAAGTGTCCTAGGAACTGTATCATTTGAATTTTTTCAACTAGAGGATAATTTCTTATCACACTCAGTTTAAAACTGAGTACAAATCAAATTAAGTCTAATGCATATCTTTTCTCTTAATATAATAAAGTAATGAAAATAATCAAATGAGGTCAGTAAAATAATCATGGAATTTTGTACATTTGTGTGTGTGTGTATACATGCTTCCACATGTTTTATATATGTAAAAAATCATTCTGTACAGGTGAAAGTGAGTGTTTAAAAGTCTATGTGCTCCAATATTTTCCATGAAAATTTTATGTGTTTCACAGAAATTAAAATTGGGATGTTGGACATTTAACTCATGACCAATACAAGGTCACATGGCGTCAGTGAGAAAAGAAATAATAATAAAATTTTACTTGTCAAAGTAAGGATCTGCTTTAGCTCAGGCTTTTCCCCCATCCCAGACTTTTCTCCCTCCATGAGAACAGAGACACAGATCACTTGAAGTTACGTGTCCAGGGCAGAAGCAAGGAAACTTGCTTGCCAGAACACAAACTGCAGAGGAACTTTGGAATATGTGCTAATATCTCCTCTTGGTGCTTATGGCAGGAATCCACCTCACATGAGCAGTGTTATGCTAAAAAATACCTTAAACGTTATCTCATATATTTTATCTACAGAACTATAAAATCTGTTTTAGTTCTTATTTATTCTGCAATATATGAAACAGACAGCTAGATTGCTTGGATGACACCTAATAGAAAACAAAATATGAATGAAATATCTGGTATTAACATATGAAAGAAATGAGCATGGATGTCATGCTATGGATCTCATGGAGTTGTGGAGCTTTAGAAGTTCTCTCTTCCTGTGCAAAAGCCTTTCTTTCTTGTATTTGCAGGACTTCTGAATTTTCAATATGTTAATTCCAGAAAAACGGTGCCCTGTGGATAGGAACAGCTCTCTGCAGTGCAGCAGGAATATTCTCTCTTGCTCCCTCTTTTTGTCTTATGTATACACACACATTCACACACAGGCACAAGGGTCAGTTTTACAAGAGTTGAGAGGTTACAGTACTCCTTTATGCAGAGCCAAGTCTGAGTACACTCGAACACATAATCCTGTCTAGCCTTTACTTTGTCTCACTACCCACCTTTGCAGGGAAGAGATGTCATGCATTTCACCAGACACTGTCTTTGATTGTCCTTTGGCATTTTAAAATATGCTAAAATCCCTCTGCAGATATGTTACAGCCTTTAAAGTACTTATTGGGGAAGACGCACAAGGCTTTTTTTGTGCTCTGTAATATCCTTATTTCTGGCTGGCCTGAAGACCAGTGCGGTGGAAAGGATCACCATGCAAGCAAGTTTGAAAACAGCTACGAGGAACACAGCGTTCCAAGCCTGAATATCTCCAAAAATACCTCTAAAGCAGCTTAGCCTGAGTGAGAGTTAAAAGAATGTGCAAAGAGGAGAGTGACTGGCTGAAGGAGTGAATTTTTCCAGACAATTAAGAGAAATATAAATAGCGTTTGTTTGTTTTGTGAAGAAAACTCCCATTCAGTATCTGAAAGCTAGACACCCTCATAAAGGGACCCACATAAATCACTTCACTCCCCACTCCGTCTCCACGCGGCGATCGCTGCCCAGAGCGACAGACAGCTCCTCTTCTCCTCCTCTATGGGCCTCTGAGCTGCCTCTCTGCTGGAACTGTTTGTCTGCAGTGATTCATCCCAGGATGTGAACCAGGAAAAGAAGGCTAAACTGTCTCTCCTGCTTGGAGGGAGGGGAAAAAAAGGGACCCACGTGTTCCCAAAGCATGTATGTGTCTCATTCTCTCGGAAAGGGAGAAATAACTTCAGGGCTGGATTGCTGGGTTTCAGAAGACCACAGAATTTTAAACATCAGGGATGTTTTCAATAAACACTATAGATGTTTGGCTCATAACCTTTTTCAGATTATGTATTTCAGTCTGCATACTGCGGAAATCTGTCTACACAACATATGTCAGCAACCTGAGCAGCTTTCTCAGTGCTGGAACAACATGAAATCTGCTGCTTTCCCTTCATCTTGCTTCTGGCACCCATGGTATTCATTTGGCTTATGTCACCAGACTGGGAGGGGGGGCCAGGGGGAGAGGGAAGAGGCATATGAAGGGTTGGCCTGGCACATGCCTTCCTGGGTCTTTGATGGATGAATAAACTTCTTGGAGCAGATTCCCCCATCTCTTTCCTTGCCTCTGCTCCGCTGCCTTTATCCATGCTGGAGCATGATAGGACTCCTGATTTTTAAAATCTCACAAGGAAACTTTTATTTTTTTCGTTTATTCCTGCTCTTCCCTCAGAAGATCTTTATCTAAACAGAGGTACGACAGAGATCTTACCATGCTAACCATAGCATGCTTCAGATAAATAAAACAAAGTAAAAGCTCCATACACATTTTTCACTAAGTTACTTAATCTGGCTGCATGGTACCTTCTTCTATGTTTAGGATTCCCTCCGCTTGGTGACAAAAAGCTTCTTGTGAGGATGCACTGAGTCATCTGAGAGCGACCTCTCTGCAATTTCAAAGTTTGAAATCTTAGGCCTGTTGAATCTGTATCTAAAAGATATTGCTAAATATCTTTTAGAAATTGCCATGCAAGTCACCCACAGACTTTGCAAGAAAAATGCCAGAATATTTATGAGCAGCTTATCTACTAAAGCTAGGGGCAGATATAAAAATAACAGCAAAACTATTCAGTGTGGATGGAAAGAACTTAGATGTTGGAAGGGAATCCAGTTTGCACAGGCATTTTGAAACTGTAAGACAATGCCCCATAGTAGCACATTACTGGGTAGTGTTGTAAATCTTAAGCAGAAAAAGAGTTAATTTTTTTGCCACCCAAGATTGGCCTGTCTATATTTTTGCTTTTGGAAATTTCATTAGCACAAAATATTAAAAAAAAGAGTTATTTTCACTTCAAACCACTGAGCACTTGTTTGGCATCTGACCGAGGTACAAAGATATTCCAGTTTTAAACTGCAAGCATAGTGAAGCTGGAGCTTTGCCTACAGAGATTATTTCTATATAAGTATATTAACTAGTAACATTAATAAGCTGCTATGGAAGAAGCACATGGGGTTTGCACAGTTTGTTTTGAAACTATGATACAAGGCTAAGATGACTTACAGGATCACAAAGAGATCTGAAAAAGTCCCCATATTTGCCTTTGTACATTTTGTACATCACCTGACAGTAGAACTATAGAGACCCAAAGCCTCATCTGCTTTTCATCTGGAGACAGAGCATGGCAGCAGGCAGCCAGTTAGCTGTGACTTGGAGGAGACAACTCTCCTGCCACACACCCCATTGACTGAGAACAGATACGATACTGAAGAGAGTACACATGGTGACTTTTAGAAGTAAAAGGCTAACCTGATATGCTCAGAAATTATAGAGTGATTCAGAGGAAGCTTTTAGTTGCATTATGGAAAATCTGGAGTCCCTCCACTTTCACAATGAAGAAACCTTGTGCAGATTTGGTACGAGCCTGCACTTCTACGTGGAGAAACAAGGGAGATCTAAGCCCAAATCTGAAGATAATCCCAGTGTTGAGGCTGGAAATTGTTAACTACTACAATATATAAATTGATGGACTTTTTTTGCTGCAGCTTCCAGACAATAAATATGCTGAAGGCCTTTGCCCATTCCCCCTTGTATTACTGTTAATTCCACAATCACAAATTTCAGAGCATTTTCTGTGTTCCTTAATTTGTTATCTCTCCCTAATCACCCTTCTTGTGGTGACCCACAACCCCTGCAACTTTCGCAGCACTAATTAAAAGGCAAGTGTATGGTTTGCTAAACATAACCAGGAGCTCTGTGCCTAAGTCAGGATCACAATTACTTAGGAATAGCTAGCAGACTCTGCCAATTTTTAGTTTATAAAACCATAAAATACGTTTCATGCACATCACTATAATTGTTCTGTATCTAGTAAACCCTGTTAATGTCTGTGTGTCTGTACTGTTTAACTTAATTATTCCTTTGAACTGGAATTCATACAAATTCCAAGGACTAGTGTTCATGTCTGCTGCCAGGGGAGATATTTGGCACCGTGCTGCTTTATGAAATGACAAGTAGAATTTCAACCCTTGTAAATATATTATAGAACTAACAGCTAACTCAGGAAAAGAATCTGACATAGTTCAACTATAATTTGAGGTGGAGAGTATGCAGCTGACTATCAGTACAAAGTAAGGCCATGAATCAATAATATATGGATGTATAGCATATCCCCAGGCATAATCTGTATTTCATCTGAAATCTCCGCTTCCCAAAGAGGAAGAAAGCTCTTTTTTTTGACTGCAGTATGGACAGCAAGGCATCTGCTAGTGTAGAAGAACAGAGAAAAGGTGATGGAGGCCAGCTTTGGGATATCTTCCTGAGCAGGTGGTGAATGAGGGAGAAAAGGATAAATTCACTCTATTTCCTGCATGGGAAAACATCCCAGCACAGAGTAAGGGACTGCCACCACCAGGGAGTGTATCTGCAGCCACATTTGGTGGTCCTTGAGCAACTACACGTTGTAAAGCCCACCATGACTTTCAAGGTAGCCACCTGTACCCACTATGAAACCTTTTCTAGAAATAGCTGTGGAGAGTGGCTATTGTATTGGGATAGAAATTGTGTCAGAGATGTAATGATTTAATGGCTTAGGTGATGGAATGCAAGGGCCAGGACCCTGGGACCTGGTGGATTGACTGATAGTTTTATGTCCACATGGTTCTTGCAGCACTGCCCAGTGTGGACCACCCATGGGTGCCCCATCAGGAGTGCAGAGTTCTAAGGCCTGGAGCCTTCTGCCCCACATCTGACACCACCATGTCCCTAGCACAATTGTTCCTCCTCCAAGCCATGACAGCAGACCTGCTGCTGTTTCAAAAACCTTGGAAAGGGTCTTCAGACCCTGCATAAGGTCTGTACCCATGACTTCACCAGAGAATGACCCTTGCTCAGTTGTTTCCAACTGAACACTGTATCCAGTTTCCCAGAAAAGCCAACCTGCATAACGACGTATACACGGGTTCTTTCCACAGCAAACTCAGTCAGTCTGCTCTACTGGGTTCACTCATACCTGATGCAGATTTATATCCTGAAAACAGATACTCAAGTTTTATTAACTGATCCTCCCACCAGTCCAACAGTTCAAACACCCTTTCTGGGTAGGTTCTGCTGCCAGCAAGGGCACACAAACTTAATGGCACATAAACAGGGAAAATTCAAGCAGCATTGATGATATTTTGATTTAAAAGAGAAAAAAACATCTTCTCTTACTGCTGTCCTCCAACACATCCTACTGTGCTCTCTGTGCTTGCTACATTTCTCCTCAACCCTCGCCTGAAAGGCGAAAGTGTGCAGGGTGTAAACCATCTAAAATGCTGACAGCTGACCACCTAAGCTGGTGAACAAGGTCAGAAACATTGTTTGGATCACACAGAATTCCCAGACACCTCAGTTGGCACCCTCACTTTATGGATAATGATGCAAGGGATGTGGAGAGAACAGAATCTGGGTACAGGAGAGAGAGCAGGTAGCACAGGCTTGATGTAGAGTGTACATGTTTTTTAAGTCAAGTCCAGAACCACTTTTGTGTATAAATTTTGGGTCATCCTGACAGATATAAGAAAATAAAAATGTCCCATTGAGTTAGTGGAATGGTCCATCCAGTGCCAGCAATGGCAGTAGAGGTCAAAAAGAACACGTGAGCCTCACCAACATCTATTGCCTGTTCCCCTGGGACCTCCTTAGCAGCAACATTTATATTCAGGCTTGTAGAGATTAGGTATGTCAAAGATTTTCAGGATCAGACTTGTCAGACCTCTGCTGCTAGAGCAGGCCATTTGCAGAGTGCTTACCTCCAGGTGTCCCTTCATGTGAACATGGGAAGTTAATACTCAGCCCTTACCTGTGCTAGGTTAGATGCAGGGGGCATTTTTCTTGCCTCTTGATTGTGATGAATTAAAGGACTGCAGAAATGATGTAAAGTGAAATGCAATTAATCTTCTGTAATCACCACTGCTGCTTCAGGTAGCTGCTATTGGAAATTGTTTGTGATACTGAAGTAGCAGCTGGCCAGAAATTCTATGACACAATGTTGGGGGTTTTTTTGCCAGAATTTTAAGTTCCATATTTTTTTTGTTCAAGAAGTGATCCGCAAGACTAAGAGGACCTCAAGACTTCAGAGGACCTAGTCTTTATGATTCTTTAGTAGAGGTTTAATTGTTGAATTTTGACATGAGACAGACCTCTGTTGAGGGAAGACTGTTGTTAGCTTTTGGATAGGGACTGTAATGAACTCTGATAGGCACTGGAAGCCAAATTGAGGACATATATTTGAATTTTAGGTCAGTTCTCAATGTCACTCAGCTTGAGAATTTTGGCATATGCCCATGTGCCAAACTGTCAAAGAAGTTGTACAACTTTTTAATACAGAATGATAGAAAAATAAATTGGAAATTTATTATTACTAAATGTATAAAATAAATTTTTCAAATATACCAAAGCAGCAACATAGCTTCTGTTTTTTGAAGCAGATTTTAAAAAGTATTTTTTTAAGGAAAACAATATGAAAAATGGTAAATATCAATTAAATACTATTTTGCCTTCAGGAATTTGCTGTTCCTACCCACTTTGAGTCTGGAACATTTCACCTTCAATAAATATTCCTATTCATGGTCTTCTGGAACAGACCCAGGTTAAATGAAAAGACCAACTTCTTCTAAATTGCCACCTCATTTGTACAAGGCTGTACTGGAAAAAAGAAACTGGATGAGTTTGGCCTCATTTTTCTAATCCTTAATTATGCAGTAATACCCATTTACATATTGGTTCAAGAAGGCTTTTTCAGGAGTAGACTGTGAGGAAAGGAAGAAGTAGAAGTGCTCAGAAAATTCCTACAATTTGCATCTAGGTGTCATGAACTCAGATAACCCTTTGGAACATCCATTTTTAAGACCTAACTTTAAAAGAAAAATTACCTGTCCTCTCTTTGGTTCTCTGTAGATATTAAAATGTGAGAACATTATTTTTAATGTTTTTTTGAAAACAGAAAAGCATGTGTGAGAAAGCTGGGCATGAGGAGCTGGGATTTTTCAGACCTAAGAAATTAATGTCATGCTTCTGTTTCTTCTTAATTTTGCTTTTTTTTTTTCTTTTTAAAAAAAGCAAATATAAATAAAAATATAGCATGTTATAGTGATTACACTTGAAAATAGACAAGACAAACCACTGAGCTCAAAGGGGGAATATCAGTGGTACAAAGTACATGTGGTAGGTTGATACTGATGGTGTTCTTCAGGGAATGATATGGGACCAATAAATGTTCAAGTGCATCCTCAGTAAATGAATTCACAAACAAAATCCAGATGAATGCAGCTGTAAGTAAACTGGAGGGCAGGGCTGCAGCTCAGAGGAATCTCATCAAGCTGGGCAAATGGGCTGACTGGAATCTCATGAAGATCAATGGAGGGAAATAATAAATCTTACCTCTGGAGAGGAATAGCCATAATCAGTATGACAGACTCAGGAGCAACCTGAGTTGGAAAGAAACTTGGTTGAAAAGGACCCGGTGGACAACCAGTTGATTATTAGGCAGCAATGTGCCCTTTCAGTGCTGAAAGCCAGTTTCACATCAGGCTACAGGGAGAAGACCAATGCCTTCAGGCTGAGGGAGGGGATCCATCCCCTCTTGTCTTAGAGTATTACATCCAGGTCTGGGCTCCCCACCACAAGATACGTGGACATACTGGAGGTAGTTCAGTGGAGGGCTATCCAGAAGGTAGTATATTGGGGAACACGATGTATGAGGAGCAGCTCTGTGAAAAGAGACCTGGGGGTCCCCATGGACAACAAGCTCAATATGAGTGAACAGCGTGCTGCAGCAGCAAAACAGGCCAACAGGATGCAAGCCATTGCATCAACATGGGCATCACCAGCAGAGATAAAGGATCATCCCACTCTACTCAGCACTTCTCAGGCCACATCTGGGATACTGAACTCTGTTCAGTTCTGGTCTCCACTATACAAAAAAGATTTGGACAGGCTGGAGAGAGTCCAGAGAAGGGCCAGAAAGATGAAAACCTTCCTGACCTGCCTGTAGGAGGAAAGACTGAGGCAACTTGGCTTGTTCCTAGAGAAACTTGGAGAAAAGAGGGTTTATTTCCACGTTCTAGTATTTTAAGTGTGGCTACGGAGAAGACTGGAGATGCCCTTTTTGCAAAAACTCACATGGAAAAGATGAGGGGTAATGGCTACAAGTTAAGTCCTTGTAAGTCCTCTTGTGGACTTTACACTTGGGCACAAGAGGAAAGCTTTTCACAGTGCAAACAATCAGCCACTGCAGTAATCTCCTCAGGGAAACAGGGTTCCCAAATGCTGGACATTTTTAAGATTCAACATTCTGTGTCATTTTGTCTTGATCATACTTTTGTTTCAATAAAAATATAACATGTTATAGTGATTACACTTGAAAATAGACAAGACGAACCACTGAGCTCAAAGGGTGAATATCAGTGGTACAAAGTTTTTACCAAGAAAGGTTGGGCCAGATGATCCTTGAGGCCCCTGCCAACCTGGTATTCTATGTTTCTATGATTATTCAGTGAAGCTGGCTTGCTCATCATGGAAGAAACTGCTTGGGACAAACTTCATTGCAGTCCTCCACAGCCTGAATGGAAGGTACTGAGAAGTCAAAACCAGGATGCTCTTAGGGGTGCATAGCAAAAGTAAAAGGGACAGCAAACTCAGTTAAAAGAAAGTAAAATGTTGTCTCTCTAAGGGAAAAAGTTTCACCACGAAGGTGGTCAAATACTGTAACAGGATGCCTGAAGAAATGTGAGGTATCTCCTCCTCTGCAGAACTAGGCTTTTATGAAATAAAATCAGGGAATAGATTTGAGCATGTGTGAGGATGCCTTGTCATAAAGTTAACAGGAGGGGTGTGGGGGGTAGGTGATTGTTCCTATGGGCTGAATTTACTCCCTAGCTGGGTGCTCATTATCTAGGCTGTCTGCAGGTGATGTATCACCATAGTATCAAAATACAGTTCTATCTTACCTTTAATGTAGATGTAATCACAGAATGTGCCCCAAACATTGTAAAACTCATTTGTTAATTGAAACTCCTGTGGCGTTTCCATGCTTGTTCTGATACTTCTTATGCTTTAGAGTTACCCTTTACATAATGAGAAGCCTTCACTAATGCTGGTGTAATTATCATTAGGAGCATAAACAATTTCTGAATCAAAGTCAAAGGTCTCATTTTCCTAAGCAGTTGCTAGGGGAGGAGATTATTTTAAGCTCTGAAACATATTTTCCAGTTTCCTGGGTCTGCAGTTTTCATGAAGTATGTAAATGTTAAACAACAACAAATTAATTCTCTGATGGCCTCTCTTAGCAGAGAGTAAATCTGTTAAAGCTTATGTAAAAAAAAGATCAGTGGTCCTCATGCAAACTATCAACATTAATTAAAGATCTCCCCCCATTTTATACAATACCTGTCTCTAGCTGTATGAATGCTATAGCAAAGTTGTTCATCTTTCCCTTTCCTTCCCTTCCCTTTCCTCCCCTTCCCTTCCCTTCCCTTCCCTTCCCTTCCCTTCCCTTCCCTTCCCTTCCCTTCCCTTCCCTTCCCTTCCCTTCCCTTCCCTTCCCTTCCCTTCCCTTCCCTTCCCTTCCCTTCCCTTCCCTTCCCTTCCCTTCCCTTCCCTTCCCTTCCCTTCCCTTCCCTTCCCTTCCCTTCCCAAGAAAAGAGTATTTAAAGAGTTATGGTAGGCTAAGCTGCTGTAGAAAAAATGTTCTTAAAAATTATTGTTATTATAAATTAAAATCTTGTTTAATAAGACACATTTGGTAATAAATAATATATCACCTATTAAATTGACCTGTTTTGATTTAGATTTTACAGTTTTTTAAAAACAGGGTTTTTGGGGGGTTTTGGTTTTGGGTTTGTTTTTTTTTTTTTTCATTTAAATACAGCTATCTGAGCCACAAGTAACTTTAACAGAGATTTGAAAGTTACCTCACCTGTAAAACAAGAATCACTAATCCAGTACTCCATTCTCTCCTCAAGGTGTATATACAGAATGTGGAGATGCATTGAAAAAGTACTTCAAGTGCATTTTTTTTCATCCTTATTTTACCTCTCTTGGTGTTTCTGATTTATGACCAAGTTGTCTTTTGGCAAATGTCAAGTCTAGTTTTCACTTATTCCCATATTTCAGTAAAAGAATCCTGTTCTGATTTCCACACCAGTGTGCAGGGCTGGTTTTACAAGTGGGAATGCAGAACTGAACTGCAAAAAATTATTTAATAGCTATTTAAGAATAAAAAACCACGTCCTTTAAATCTCAGGGTTTTTTCCTCCCCTTCTCTTTCCTTCAATGTTAAAAAATAGAATAGATAAAATATTATATATTTTAAAAAATATAAAAGGAGATAAACAGATTTCTTACAGTTCTCACTTAAGCTCCTCAACCTCTTTTTTTTTAAAAATCAGCTAATGCAGTATGCTGAAGAGGTAATGCTGATTAGTCAGTGGATTGTGACTTCAGATTGTAGTTCAGTCCTGGATTTTTTGAAGAGGAGGTATTTCTGAAAATGGGAATCATTACAGCAAGCAGAGACATGGCAGGGCCATGGAGGTCAGATCCAGACATGCATTACAATGTGAGTGGTCGACCTACTTCAGCCTGAAGAAAGAGGTCTGTCAGCTGGAAAAACTGTTCTCAGAGTCTGATAAAATGCTCATGAGCAACCCAGGGAGCTTTAAATGCTGTCAATGGGTCACTTGCTGATTTTTGAAATTGAGAGGTCTAGAGAAAAATAGTGAATCAGGGTCAAGGCTAAGGATTATGGGCACAGAATCACCACTTACAGGAACTAGTGGGGAATCATTAAGTGCTGCCTGCTTCTTGAGAAGCACTGGTTTTATGTTTTGTATGTTAAATATTTGAAAAATTTTTCTATTAGTATCTTTACTATTGAAGATCATGTAAATACTCCAAATACTTAGGGCTTAAGAGAGGGTTTGGCTTTGCAAATCTTGTCTTACAGTATCATAAGAAAGGTGGTAGCATAGTGGATCTATTAAAAAATATAATTTTCTAATGAGTTAAAGAAAAAAGAGAACTGAATTTTTATTTTATAAGATATTAAGATTTTTTTCATTAAAAATTTTTAATAAGGTAGTATATTCATTATTAGTTCCTTATGTTCCTATGCTTCCTGAAATGAAAGAAGTAAAGAATGAAACTTTTAGCTAAACTATGCAACTCCGTTATAGAGAAAAAAATTAAAAATGATGGCAAATATTTTTGTGAAAAATTTAGAAAAATTATAAATTTAATTCAAAATTAAATGCAAATGTTTTAAAAAAGATTCATAGGATTGGAAAAATACAAATACATTTAGTAAACTTACTGGAATTCTCGTTTCTTGATATGAAAACATATATGTATTTTAATGAATATACATAAAAGTAAATATATGTATATTTAAAAGTAGTTTCTATGGTGTACTTTCCACTTTTTGTTTGCACGTAGAACAAAAGCAGGATAACTAAAAATCAGAACAGGCTAAAAGAGTAATTGTCCCAGTTGCAGTTCATCCTGGGAACAAAATTAAGTAGAATTGATTCATTTTTTTTTAAAATTCAGTGAACTCATCTTTGATGTAACCCGATGGAACTCAGCTCAAAGGCTACCTTTTCTCTTGAGACTAAAAAAGTGATTGCTCCCCATTACTAAGACATTCTTACAATTTTAAAATATTTGGACTACATTAGCAAGTCTCCATTTCTTTGAAATGTGTATAGTTTTTCCTCATAAGTGTAAAGTTGTAAGTGATTCCAAGAAAGCTCCTCTTCCCTCAACAATAATTGCAAAAGACCATCGTGACTGATATGAATACATATTCTGAAGAATATTCTGAAGTATAAATGTTCTCACAATTGTTCATGTCTTGGAACAGGATAAAAGAAGTTCCTGTTTATGCCTTAATTTACTCCTTAGAGGACATCAATTAATAGGTAAGAATGAAGGGGTTCTGGATTAGAGTACAATTAATCTTCTTTCCATTTCCTGTTTCAAAGTTAATATAGTTATTTTCCTTAATCCTTTAAGGCAATGAAACTAGTCATAGTAGAAATTATATGAAACAAACAAAATTTCTTGCCTGGGAAAAATCTTTGAGAATAACAGTATCTAGTCATGAGAAATATTAATTGCATCTATTTCCCATTCCAAGGAGAAAATCTTCTAATGTTTTTCAAGTTTAATTGGATGTGTCCCAGACACTAAAGTTTACCTCTCTGTCTTTAGGATATTTCTCTACTTTGTAACAGATTTTCAATTATCTAAAATTATTTTCAATTAAAAATTATCAGTATATTTTACTACTCTAAACTCCCTGTCTTCATTTCACCCCAGTTCTCCTATTAAACACTAACCAGCAACATTTGCAAGAAAGTGTTTAGAGTGAAGTGAATGTGAATCATTAAAGATGAGAAGAGATGTAAATACCAATAATAGACAGTAAAATCCCTCCTACTACTTTCTAATTTTCTGAGGTGCTTTTGTTCCTAAAACTTAATTGTAGCTGACATTTAGTCAGAGACACATTTTAAACCTTGGGCAGGTAGTGGGCAGAGTCGGATTAACAGTTCATTACCAAATCTTTCATGCTGGCACAAATCCAATAAGACTTGCAAAGGAATTGCTATGAATTCTTAAAACCTTTCATCCCTAGATAATTACATACCAATCATTGAAACTCCCCTGCTGGCATACTCCATAGCTTGTAATTTATGCCAAAGTAAAACTGTTTTAAAATAATATTTGTCAACATTTTTCTCTCTCATCCTCTAATTTCCCTTCATTTCTTTTTTCTCATAAATGCGTGGTGTGACAGAAGCCACATAATTTGTGCTGAAAGAAAGCATCAGTTAAAAAAAAAAAAAAGTGCTGCTCTAGTGTTAACATAAGCATATGTTTCAAATGGGTAATAAGTTACTGTGTATCATTTTCTTCATTTATTTCTTTCTAGAGCTGAAATCCTAAAAAGGTGAGTTCTTTGCCTCAGCATAGTAATTTTCAGAACAGATATCATTCTGCCTTCCACTACAATAAGATTCTGAAGTTTAATTTTCATTTCGACTCTACAAAACAAATATGTACATTAATAGTGGCAATATTTCTTTAGATATAAATTAATGTGAATTGTTACTTTTTTGGATGGCAGATCTAATTAACTGTCCTTGAAAAAATATAAAATTGAGTAAACATTCAAAGTAACTTTTTCATTACTCATTACATTTTTGGTCTTGAAGACATATGAAAGAAAGGAAACAAATTTACCCGTTCTGATTTATCATGGTGTTAGGCATTTTGGAAAGCACTTCATAACTTTTACTCTTAGAAAAGTAAACAGAAGTAGCTGTTAAACAGTTCTCCAAAGAACACACTAGTTATGTGAAGTTTGCTCTGTATGACATGGGATGTGCTCAGGCAGTCACCTTGAGGATTTTTATCCCCCAGGTGTTGTAAAAAGGTATAACCTGAATAATAAGAACAATAATAATGAAACCCTAGAGAGAGCTATACATTTCATACAAATATATATTATGATTTTTTTTTCTGCTTCACTAAAAATTAAAAGTATAAATTCCTTCCTAATCCCTCAGTTTCTAGCCTCTGATGCCCAAGTCAGCCCCAGCTTAAATACCTTTATGCAAACACTTGTAGCATGGTGAACAAACAAGAGATTATGATCATTATAATTAATATTAATATATTAGTATATTAATATATTAATATATTAATATATTGATATATTAATATATTAATATATTAATATATTAATATATTAATATAATTAATTGGCCATTTCCAGCCCAAACCATTCTATGGTTCCAAGAAATTATTCACTGCAAGTGTGGTGAGATGCTGGCACAGGTTCCTCAGGGAAATTGGGTCTGCCCCCTACCTGGAAGTGTTCAGGGTCAGGTTGGATGGGGCTTTGAACAATCTGGTCTAGTGGGAAATGTCCCTGCCCATGCAGGGGGTTGGATCTGGGTGATCTTTGAGATTCTTTCCAACCCCAACCATTCTATGATTCTATGAATTATTCATGCAGGTTTATTTCAGTAAAGTTGAGTGGGATCATCCAGACATCCAGAAATGAGAACAAAAAAATCTAAAGTTGCTACAACAAAAGTTGACCTTGATTTTCTCAAGGCACATGTGGTAAAAGCTTAAAGGAAGTTCATAGGAAATAAGTAAACTAGAGGAATTGTACTGGTTTTTCCCTTTTAAATTTCTGAGCTGTAGGCTCTGCTTTAGGCATAATTCCTAGAAAATCAGACTACTGTAATATTTAGAACTGCCTGCAACAGATGTTGAGTTCACTTTTCTCTTCTCCCATTTCTACAGATGGGACGTGCAAACTTGCTCTTTGGCATACTTTGAGAGGGAACAATCAGATCCCTGGCACAGCCCCTTTGTGAGGAATCTCTCACTTAGAAGCATCACATAAGGCACCTCTTTTCCTCTAGACAAAGGCTTTAAAGAGTGAAAAGATTTAATCATGAGTGGCTAAAGCATGAACCCTTCTCAAATACAAGCAGTCTCCTGAACAGGATGCAAAATATCTGAAGTGATAGTGTTTAAAACATTAAAAAAAATATTGAAAGGTAAAAGTCTTTGTGAGCTTCAGAGTAAGAGCATTTTTCTTGTACTTTAAAAGTCTTTTCTTTCAAAGACCCATGTAGAGAGGCTGGAGGTACAATTGGTCTCAACACCTTTAGATCTCTGTATTCTCTAGGCTAGATTTCTTCAGAAATAAGTAGACATAAAGACTTTTGTGGAGAGTGAATCCTATTTCCTACCTCAGTCAGCTGTCTAAAGGTAAGACAGATCTTGGGATGAGATAAAAGGGGAAATTTTCACTCATTCCTCACTGACTACAAAAAAGGATCTGCTGATGACCTAGGATTTGGATAACTAACTTTTAAGCAATGGATTGATACCAGCCATTGCAATCCTTGGGAATGTTGCTTTTATACACACTTGTGCCTGTGCATTGCAAAGACTTGGATCACATATCTTCAGATATTTCAATTAACTGGAGAGCTGATGCTCACTTTTTCAACCCCTTCTATACAGATTGCTTTGGGGATGTCAGTATTGCCCATTAGCTTGTAGCAAACATTAGTATCGAGTTCCAGGTCATGATGTCAGATGTACCACAATGAAGTGGACAAAGATATCTAAGACATCTCATAATGCAACACATTTGCAGCCACTGAAAATGTAATTGGTACATGAATGTTTTACCTGCTTCTGTGGACACACCTTTGATTTCTGGCTTATGGTTGTTTCTTCCAAATAATGCTACTATCTACCAATCCTTAAAGAAAAATGGGAACTGCTTCAATAAACTACCATCCTGTTATGACAACTATAATTGATTTCAAGGGACTATAACAATTTGTAAAAAATTCCTAAACCCTATAAGATATCCAGAAGCAGTGGCTAAATACTCAGACTGGAGAACAATGTCAGAGTAATATGGGCCACAAAGGATAACAAAAAGGCACACAAAGCAAGCTGATGAGATCACATGTAATTGAAATTTCCCAGCTTCCTGGGAATCTTGGAAGGTTAATAGCACGGTCCATCCACTCAGGACTTCCCTGTACTGTCAGTCATGGCTCCAATTCTGTGTATCCTGCTCATACAATTCCTCTGCTTTGCTGGTCTGCTTTGCACACCTAGTTGGCATGAGCAAGTAGAAAGAGTTTCCTTAAATAAAGAGTAAAGGCAAGGACGCTGTAAGAATCACATGAAATATATTGTAGAAAAGAACTAGTATTATTTATTTGCTTCACTTTTTTTTTTAAATTTTTTTTTAGTAAGGGGCAAAGGGAGAATTTCAATATGAACCCGCTGGCATATTTAGTGAGGCAAAACAGGCATCTGTCTAGTTTCTGTTGCTACAATATACTGTGTTTGCAGAAATGTCTGAAAGTCTTGTTGGCCAAAAGTCCTTCTATTTTTTTTTTCATAGAATCCTGCTGTCTAGAACACAGAACTGTTTGTTTATGTCCAAATCTATCCATTTGATGTTCCCATGGACAACCAGTGCTTTCACAGTTAATCTGTCAAAGTTACGATCTTATTTTGATGCTCTTTTCGCACTACTAGTGGCAAGTACTGATAAAAAAAAAGGTATTTATACAAGTTGATGATTCATTTTTGTTATGGCATCCATGTCTTGCATATCTTTGGGCTATTTTTTTGTTTAAAAGACTCCTAACAGCTGTGTCTGAATTGCAAAGCAGACCCTGGGGAAGAGCATACAGTCATCTAATACAGGGAAATTACTAAAGAGCACTACTGCCCCTGAGCTCACGCCCATAGTTTTATCTCAACATTGATGTCACAGGAACAAATATGGGGTATTTGTCAGGGAGCCAGAGGTGTAAGATACTACATGTAATGCTCCTGTCTGATCACACACAACAGCCACGACCCAATTAACTATTAATTAGGATAACATCTACAACTGTCTTTACACATTTGTGCAAGAGTCTCTATTCCAAGACTAAAGAAGCCAGACATGGAGACTTCTTGTTCAGAGATTCTCAGAAAAATTGGGAATTAGAGAAGGAATTGAAAATGCATGAGCAAAACTCCATTAATTCCCTGTATAAGAAAACATTTCTGAGTTAGCAAGTCTCACCACAATTCAGTTTCCTTTAATTACTTTCCCACATGGACTCAACTAAAATGAACTACTTAAGGAAACACCCACATTTAAGTTTCATCCATTTTATCTATACATTAAGACGATACATTTAGTTAAGTTAGGCTTGTTTTGCTCTCAAAATCTCCTCTAAGAAAATCTTGGACAACATGTATGAAAGCAGATACACTTACCTGTCACAGCTGATTCCCTCTCAGACATTCCAGAACAAATAGCTGAGGCAGGAAAAAGGAGACCAATAAAAAGTATTTATATACTACATCATCTTACAAATTGATAGAATGTCTGTTTATGGTTATAACTCTGCTATGCAATGGCTGCAACAAACTAAAAAATAGAAATATTGAAAGGAAATATATAGCATCAGTTTTCACAAATAACTTCTAAAAAACTTTAAAAAAATTACTACAACAGGAGTGCTTAGATGTCGTTCATGTCTATTTTCAACCAGGTTGACTCATTTATGTTTAGGTGGAACTTCCTGTGTTGTAGCTTAAATCTATTATTCCTTGCCCTATTACTGGACACCACTGAAAAGAGGTTGGCCCTTTCTGCATGACACCCACTGCTCAGGTTGTTAATAGACATTAACAAGATCTCCTCTTAGCCTTTTCTAGAGGCTAAACATCCCCAGTTCTCTCAGACTTTCATCCTAGGAGAGATGCTCAGTCCCATAACCATCCTCTAGATGCTCTCTGGCAATTAACCGAATAACAGATGCTCTCTATTAATCCCCCTCCCCTCCCTGATAAGGGAAGGTGAGAGAATAAGTGAGAGGGACTTATGGGTTGGAAACTAAACTACAGATCTTTAATGGAACAGTAATGATAAAAAGGAAAAATTACTAAATATATACAAATATATAGGAAAATTGATACCACGTTCCTCTGTCCTTTCCCTCAGTAACTCTCATGTCATCACCAAGGAAAGGCTGGACTCCTGGGGTCAGAAGCAGTCGGGAGCTGGAGGCAGGAACACACAGATTCAGGCTGGCATGGGTCAGGACCACAGGCAGAGGAATGAATGGAATCCTCCCAGGATGCTGAAGCAAACAGAGAGAGGTGAAGAAGGAAGAAGTGGGAAGGTTTGACCCTCGTGATCCCTCAAATTTATACTGAGTATGACGTGTATGGGATGGAATACTCTGGTCAATTTTGGTCATTTATCTTGTCTGTTCCTCCCTCAGGGACCGTTGCAGGTGTGATCTTTTTTCTCCTTTTCTCCTTGAGGGCAAAATGTTCCTCAGAACTGGGCAGTGTCCTTGGCTCTGCACACCAGTCTCTGGCAGTAACTATAAACATCAAGTGTAATCAGTCCTAGAAGCAGACACTGTCTGAGAAACTTGCTGTTAATTTCAGCAAGTGCAGCTACTTACAAGAGACTTAACTGAAAGCACAAGAACAAGAAAGAAAATTACCTTTATCCTGGCCCAACCCAGGCATTTTCTCAACTCCTGTTAATTATCTGAACTGCTATGAAAGTACCTGTTTACAGACCATTTCTATAGAACATGTTTAGAGTATTGGTCCATTCTGTGGTGCTATTCCAGTGTTTCTTATAACTCTGAGGGAGTATTGTTATTTATGAAGTACTGAAAACTACTTGGAATACTGTAACCCAAAGCAGAAATTACTGTATCTCCTTAGTTTTAGACCAGAAGAAAATTTTGCTTCCCTTCTATTTTTTTCCTTCTCTTCCTTTTTTTTTTTTTTCTTTTCTTATTTCTTTTTTTTTTTTTCCCAGTCCAGACAAGAAGAAGAATGGTAATCTCAGTATTTCCTGTATTCAGTATGTTCCTCAGCTTTGTGTTTTCTAAAGATTGTTTTTTACCTTTTATCTAAACCAACTTTCTGATGGCAGAACTGTTCTTTTGTTTTTTTTTTAATTTTGTACATCATTCTGAGTATTTGGTCTGACAATCTCCTGCCAGGCAATGAGGCTTGTTTGTTCCTGAATATTTCACACTCATAAGCCTAAGGCATACTCCAGAAAAAAATTATATCAAAAGCCATTTTCCCTAAAGAAGGTCTTTGGTATCTGATTTATTCTACACCTATAAACTTCATCAGCCTATTAGAAAAGTCAGTAGGGAAATCAGGTGAATATTCACAATTCTTGCAAGCCTGAGGCAACTTTTACTAAAGCAAATTCTGTGATCCCTGAAGAATCTCTCAGTACATAGGATTTTACCCATGCTGCAGTTAGCTTTCTCTACAACAGCCTATGAAGATCATAACTAAAAGATGTTGACACTAAAGAAAATGCCTTTAGTTCTAATAAAGGTACATTTTACCTCTTCAAATCCATTTAGCAGATAACACAGCTTATTGTGAGACTTAGTTGCTGAGAACTTTCAGGAAAAAGCAGCTTTTTCTAGTTCAGTGATAGGAAACCTATCATAAACAGCTTATTGGCTGGATTTTCCATTCAAAAGATGTAATTGCTGCTACACAGTTTACTAGCATGTGAACAGTTAATGGTAAAAATACTGTACTTTTCATGACACAGTATTTCTACTTCTGCTTATTTATCTGGCTACAGAATAGATGCACAGAAATAGAAACTCCATCTTCCCTTGAACTCTTGTCCACAATTTTAACAGGCTGACAGAACGTACACCTATAGTCCACATCATGGGAGGGGTGTAAACATTATTTTAGATTCAATATTTCATAAAATCCAGTGACGAACCATGTCTGCAAATTTATTTATATATATATACCATATACATTTGTTTTCTTTTTAAAATATCTTGTGATGTTACTTTTGCTTTAGGGGACATCCAAGATCCCTTAAACTTTCTCTTGTATTATTCCCACCAGATTTTAATACTTAGAAATTAATATGTAAGGAAAAATTAAACCCTGTTGATCATAACAGACAAATTATACAACTGTTAAACAGTGCCATGGAGTGATAAATGTAAGTGTTGATGCAATTGTGAGTTATTAGGTTCAAAACATGAAAAAAAAAAAAAAGTACCAGATATATTAGTGTTTCCCAGTAGCTTACACTGTAAATCTTTTTTCTAAAGTAAGCTCATAAAAAGCTTGAAAAGCAAATTTTGCTTTCCACTTACACAGCTTTGGGCATGATATCTACATTAAGGATACTGATTGAAATTTATACACAAAAGCCTCATCATTAGCTTGAGTCTTTGACCACCAGGAATCTGTTGAAATTTTCAACAGAAAATTATAAACAGTATTCAAAATTTTGGTATTCAACAAATTAGAAAAAAAATACAAGGAGCTTTCTACTATGAAAGAGCTTACTTCACTTTTTTTGAAGTCATATGTACCCACAAAAAAGCACCTGAATTTGGAAAAAATATACAATCCATGTTCTACATAGAGACATGCTAAGCAACTCTGTTCTCCATAGGATATATCTGTACTAAAGAGTTTTGAGTAATTGCAGTGTCTGAATATGTTTTAGACCAAAAGACCAAGCTGACTTTTTCTTCAATATTTTTAATTCCCTGTAGCAGACCTTTGACTGAGTGCAGGACTAGGTGGATGAGCTTCATGAATGAAATGCAGAAGAGTGGGATAGTAGATGGCCAAACAGGTGCTAATAGTAACACAAAAAAAAAAACACCATAGGAGATGAAAGAAGAAATTAAGAACAAACTTTCAGTGAATGTAATCAGTTGTTTATGATTGAGACATTTTCTGCTTGCCAATGGGCTTGAGGTGAGGTCATGATCCACTAGCACTTCCACTGAGATGAAGTTTCAGTTTAGCATTGTCTTAAAAATTATTCCTTATGGTTTCATTATCACATTTTTTCTTCCTTTTCCCTTCACTTCCTCCTTGCTGACAAGATGTAACAGTCTGGAACAGATCTGGAGGATGTCTGGAATAAATGATAGCCTTCTGTAATGAAATGCCTGGCGTGGTTGACTACTGATAGCACGAAGAAGAAACCACAAGAATGGAAAACCTCAATACACTGAAATATTCTCATAGGATATATATTTTATATAAAGGTAACTGTGGCAGAAGAGCTTGATGTAGACAGTTATCTCAGTTCACTGTATGTCTTTGAGTGTCATGTACAGCAGATCCTACACTACTTCATGTCCTGCATGATTTCTCCACTGCTAAACTTCTAATAATTGGAGGCCTGACAGGGTCTAAGGAAATATCAAAGACATTACTGGGTGGTTTTCAGGATCTGAAGAACCTTAACTTTCTATTTTTTTTCCCTTCAAACAAATTGGTTTATCCTTGAGAGATTCAGCTTGTGATGCAATACTACAGGTGCACTGACAGACACAAAGAATTCTACTTTAGTTCTACTGTGTCCTTCCTAACTGTCTCCTTACTAGGTTCTTTTCCCCCTGTGGATCTATGAGTTAAGGAGAATGCCCCAGTAACTGAAAAGATTCCTGAGTTCAATCCAGAAAATTGTTAGGCTTCACTTCAGAGGAAGTTTTAAAAATAAAGTTTCACCCCATGATGGAGAAGAATCCAAATGAAAGATGGTAACATAGACTACTTACTGAAAAATTCATAAGCTCCAGAAACAAAAACAGAGAACTCCAATTCCTATAACATCAGATTTGTCTCATTAGTGTGTATATAAGCCATAGAGAGTAGAAAACTTCATGAAAACTAATATCAAGTTCATTACACCTACAGAAACTTAGAACACACTGAGTAATAATTTTTGGTCACCCATTTTTCTATCTTTGAATGAAAATTACTATCAGATGTTATGTGGCATAATTTATTTAGTAGAAATAATGGATTTCATGTGTTAATTTTATTTTCATGGCCACACTTTAAAAAAGGGAAATTGTTTCGATTGAGAACTGGGATGTGACACACTCTCAATTCTAGATTTTGAAGAAGAAGGGTGTACTTGAATTAATTTTTTGTGGGTTTTCAATTTCAGCATGACACACTTGGTAAAAATATTATGGTTGAAATTTCATTTTATATTTTAAAATTGTTCTGGACTTTATCTCCCACATAATTCAATTTAGGCTGGTTAGAAAGAGATGACCAGTTTAGTTTTAAAATTATTCTGCCTGAAGACCAAAAATTGTTCCCATATTTGGAATTCTTTCATAGCTTTTTATCTGATAAGTGATGGTATAATTAAACAATAACTGGCTTCTTAAGCTCTCAGATGTGAGAGTTTAGGCCACAGTTAAAATTCTCTGAAAGATATTCACTGATTTGAGTGAATGCTGCATCATATCCTAAGGGTCATACAGATCAGATTGCAAGATTCCCCAAAGTAACAAGAATTTTAGCAAGATAAAATAATAGCATTGCAGTAGTATTGCAATGCCAATGATAAATACCTACAAATGATGTATTAAAATAATGGGGGAAATTAAAAATGATCCCAAAACAAAACTTTCCAAAGTCCTCCCAATTAGCCCCATGACCAATGGCCTCCTCAACTTTCAGAAACACAGTGAAATCAAGGTAGTTCTTTTTGTTACGTATTCTAATCAGTATACCCAGATGAACAGAATAAATCTCTGTGTGTAGTGGAAAAATATTCTTTCAGAGAGGCAGAATGTGTTGGGAGAAAACTTATATTGGACAGCATCACACACTAGGAGAAATGACTCACTGCCAGGAGATAGTTAAGAGGTCCATATTCCAGTTCCCACACAGATAGATAAGTAGGGATTTAGACAAGTGCTTCTGTGCTTGGGTAGAACTAAATATCACATTATCAATAGGGTGTGCGTAAAGTAGCCCCACTTATGGACACAGAAAGTTCTAAGATCAGCCCTTCAAAAATGTTAGTGTTTCAGAAACACAGAGAAAGTGTGAGGTGAGAGAGACAGCAAAATATTTTCTTAGGAACAGGCTTAAATCATGAATCCTGCATCTAAATGAAGAGCAGTCCACTTGGGGTCCTTTTTTTTAGTTTTTTACACATTTTCATGCAGAAGTAGCAAATGCTTATGTGTATCCTGTGTACAATACAAAGCCACAGTGTGCACATTAGGCTGTCGGTGGACAACACTCCTGAGTGAAGCAGGTGCTCATTCCCAGCCACAGCAGTGTTCCCTTCTATTTGCTTGCTCTAGAGAAGTTAAATCATTCAAATATTTCTTTTCTTTATAAGCATAATTTGCTGCTCCTCAGATTTTCATACATCATTTAAATTAACACATGGCATAGAGATGATCTTGATTTTTTCCCCATACTTTCACTGAACAGACTTGTAGAGCAGAAAAAGATGTGAAGTGAAGCAGATAATGTTCTGCTGCTTGATTATTTATTGTCTTAAGGATGGGGAAGCTATTAACTTCTTAATAAAATATATGTATGTTTTTAAGAAGTTAAGGTATTAATTTACATTCAATTCACAAGTGCCAAGACTACCCTAGCTGAAAATTAGAGAAGACCAGAACGATGTAAATTTTAATTTGCTTTTCCCTTATAAATTTAAATAATTATCTATCATAAACATTTCTAAGAAAAAAAAATGTTCCATTACTTGCTGTACAGTCTAACAAGTTCAAGGGAGTGAAAAGAGTAGCTTTCAGACCTTGCAAGTGGATGCATGGAAGTGGTTAATAATGAAGACATTTAACTACAGGGGAAATATACTGAGACTGTAACTCAGTGTGGGTACAGGAGAGGAAGCTGAGCACAGTGTATTTGTGTGCTTTCCAAGCAAAAGATTCTTCAAAAAAGAGTCCTGTTTTCAGAAGTGAAAATTCTAGTAACAGAAGCTTTGAATGACTTCATTTCCAAGGTACCATCCTGGAAAGGTACCCCTAAACTTTTGAAAGCTGGACAAGATCCTGTAGTATCTACACTTGCTACATTTCCTCTTGAAAACACTTTTGGCAGGCTGGTTTGTTGGAAATGGGGAAATAAACTCTTTGCCAGCCATTGCCTCTAGTCTTAGCAGTCAGTGCCAAGCATTTTTCCATTAATTTGCAATCAAATAATTCACCAGAAAGCAAATGACACATTTAACAGATAATGTCATTTTAGCCCAGCAGCCATCTGTGACTTTAAGGCCAGTGAGTCTATGAATATCCCCAGTGTCAGCTTTACCACCTGATACCTCCATCTGTACAGCACATGGAAAACTGATGGATGAGACCACCTTTGCACCACTACTATAAAATAAAACAAAACAAAACAAAACAATACAAAACAAAACAACAGCAAAATTTACACAATACATGAACTAAACATATACTAGACCCTGTCTCCTGCATAGTCTAACCAAGATGTTTTCTGCAGAAAATGATTATGCTTGTCTGCTGTTTAGCTTTTCTCTTCCATGCCAGTCATGGGTTCCATGCTATAACTTCCTGGATAGTACTGTCAACTTGCCAGATTTTCAAGAGATTTTGTTCCTATTTGGACCACAGACAAGCAAGCCTCCAAGAATTCACTAGAATTTGTCAAATATAAGCAAATTAAAGTGTGTTTTTTTTAAACCTTTGATAATTTTTATATATGTAGGGAGACTTCAAAAAACAAGTGCATTATTTGTTGCTGGTTTATCTTGTAAAACTCCAATCCCAGATTTGTGAAGCTTTCTGACAGTGGTTTTCTTTGAGTCTGGTTACAATGGTGCTTTTTTTCGCTCTCAGATTCATAAAAGTAATTAAAAATATTTCTAACATAAGATATAGCAGACAAAGCATTAGCCTCATGCAACCAGACTTCTACACCGTATTGAGTATTTGGTTTGTATAGCAAGATGAATTTTCCTTTGGGTATAACTGCCCCATGAAGAAAAATAGTCCAGGCACAAATGTCACCGGATAGAGACTAACTGAAGCTTCCAGCTCTACTTCCATATTCCAGGAGATCAGGGTAACTATGTGGACTTACACATCATAGCCCAAGTCCAGAGTAACTAACAAATACGGCCATTCTCTAGCCGTGAGAACAACACAGTCTGTTTTCTGCCCATATACGTAAAAATCCATTTCCTTCCAGTGACCATATTCAGCCCTCCAAAGGGAAGAGCCTCTGGACTGTTTTATGCCCCAAATCACATCCAATTATTTTTGTAGAGTAGTCATTGACACCGGCCAAAACTGTGCCCAGGAGTTCAACAATCTGTACAACAGGAAGCTAACAACTGAGCATCTTCAAACTTTGACTATATAGACACATTGAATATGCATGCTTCCAATGGTGAGAACTTATTACATCCTTGGTAGATAAATATCTTCTTTAGTTTGCAAGTGGAGACTTTTCCATAAGTTGAGAAAAATCACATTATGCAGGAAATAATGCCTTCTTCAGTCTTGAAATCTGCAACAGCTTTCATTCTTCCGTAGTAAAGTTGAGAAGTATTTTGAAGTACTTTGTTTATTGTTCTGGATAATATTTTTAGCTGCGGTTGTATACAGGAGGGATTCTGTCTTCTCCAGTGTCTTTTTCCTTTTTTTTTTCCTAGTGGGAACCACCCTTTGAAATATCTTTCTTTTTAGTTATGGTCATGCTCATATTAGTCTGGTCCAATAGGCAAACAAATGCTGCTTTCTTTTGAGATGATGGAATTGGTAGCAACCCAATAACAGGGTGTGCCCATACTGAATACATTCAGGAAAAGACACAGAAATATCCTGCAATTAAATAGTACACTTAGAAATAAAACATCCTGACCATGATTCTCATTAAATTCCTCACATTGCTGCCTGAAAATTGATGAAATTTATTGCAGAAGAGCTACTACGCTAAAACAAAGTAACAAATGCAGTCAAGAGTCATAAATAAAAAACAATAATTGAAAAGGGAAAGTTCAAAAGTTTGGAACATGTAACATTCTCCAGAGAGTTTGTAATGCAGGAAGAAAAAAAAATGTTAAAGAAGCTAAAATATCCTTAGTTTGTGTGGAAGTGTCTGAGTTTTACTGCCATAAAAGACAACAAAAATGCTTCCATAAATACATTAGAAACAAAAAGAGGGCACAGGAGTATCTCCATCCTTTATTGGATATAGGGAGAAACATAATGAAAAAGAATGAGAAAAAAGTACTTAATGCTTTCTTTGCCTTGGTCTTCAGTAGTAGGACCAATTGTTTTCTAGGTCCCCAGCTCCATTGAACTGGAAGACTGGAATGGGGAACAGATTGAGCCCATGTAGTCCGAGGAGAAATGGTTTTGGAGCATCAAGGCAATCAAGCCCAGGCAGCACGGGTCTATGATGTCCTTCTATGACAAGGTGACCCATGTAGTATAGGAGGAAAAGGCTGTGGATGATGTCTACCTAGACATTAGTGAAACCACTGAGAGTTTTCCATAGCATTCAATTGGAGTTAAATCCAGCTGTCAGCCAGTCACAAGTGGTGTTCCCCAGGACTCAGTTTTGTGGACAGTTCTGTTTAGTATCTTTATCAATGATGTAGACAAAGGGATCAAGTGCACACTCACTAAGTTTGCATACAACACCATTTTTGGTTGGAGTGTTGGGCTGCTTGAGGGTGTGAAGGCTCTGTGCAGAGGGACCTGGACAGGCTGGATTGGTGGACTGAGGTCAGCTGTATGAGGGTTAAACATTGCCAAGTGTAGGGTTCTGCATTTGGGTCACAACAACTCCATGCAACTCTATAGGCTTGGAGAAGATAAGCTGGAAATCTGAGTGTCTGGTGGAAAAGGACCTGGAGTTGTTGGTCCACAGCTGGCTGCATAGGATCCAGCAGTGTGCCCAGGTGGCCAAGAAATCCAAAAGTATCTTGGCTTGTAGCAGAAAGAGTGTGGCTAGCAGGACTTGAAAAGTTATTGTCACTCTGTACTTGGCACTGGTGGGGCTACACATAGAATACTGTGTTCAGTTTTGGCCCCCTAACTACAAGAAGGACATTGATGTCCTGAAGTGTGTCCAAAGAAGGGCAACAAAGCTGGTGAAAGGTTTAGGGAACAGGTTTTATGAGGAGTGACTGAAGAAACTGGGTTTGTTTAGTCTGAAGAAAAGGAGGCCGAGGGGAGATGTTATTGCACTTTACAGATACCTGAAAGGAGGTTGTAGTGAGGTGGGGATCGATCTCTTCTCCGAAGTAGCAAGCAACAAGATGAAAAGAAACAACCCTAGGTTGGGCCAGGGAAGATTTGGATTGGATAATACAAAAGTTTTCTTACCAAAAGGGTTGTCATCAGAACAGGATGTCCAGGACAGTGGAGTCATCATCCCTGAAGGCATTTAAAAGGCACGTAGGTTTGTTGCTTACTACACGGTTTAGTGGTGGACTTGGCCATGATAGGTTAACGATTGGATTTGACCTTAAAGGACTTTTTCAGCCAAAATACTACTATTATTCTGTGATTCAATGACATAGCTGTAGGTGCAACATTCCATTATGATTTTAAGGGGCTGGTCCTCCAAGAGTAAGGGTGAATTAGGCTTGGAATTCCATCCAAAATAGATTGTACATCACAATGGTGAAGTAAGAGCTACTTGTGTCAGAAGGACAAATACTGCTCTTCCTGTGTGAGCTGTTGCATTCAGTATGATTGTGAAATGAATGAAATTCAGAGAGGAAAGCTTCCTCCATATCTATCATGATGCTATTATACTCTGTGTATCTGCTGTTCTTAACATTTTTGTGTTTAAATCTTGCATGTAATATCAAAATACAGATAATCTGAATAGAAAAAGCCTGCTAATTACTCAGATTAGTTTACATTTTGTTTTTTTTTTTCATTGCCAAAAATGTCACACCTTATTTTGGGATGTTTTCAAATGTTCTCCCTACCCGCCTTAAACTAAAACAGAAGCATTTTAACTGTGGATTGTCTCACAGTTTGAGAAAGCAGCTGGGTTTCACATAAAACCATGAACTTTCTGAGAGACCAAGCTACCTGGAAGCTTGTACTTAGTTCTGGTAGCACACATCCCATTATTGTCATGACTTTTCCACTCACATGGCACTGCTCATGAGGATGTCAAAATCAGCAGAGATCTCATACATGGTAAGAATTACAGCTGTACTAATAATGCCACCTCAGTTTTGTGAATAACTCCCTCAGGCCTCATGAAGCATAAACTGAACTGATCTTTCTTCTTCGGTGGCAAGATCTACACCTTTCCTCAAGTCATATGCTTCTTACACTGTTAAACGGTACTGTCAAGAAAAGCCCAGTTCACCAGGGGAAAATATGGAGAGGAAAAATTTTTAATAATGTTTTGCTGATCATAATGTTTACATATTCCATTTTTAGGTGTCCCAAGTCACTAGTGTTGCTGAATATGACCCAAGAAGATCGTTCTGACAGCACATGTGTGAAAAGTAGGCTTTGAGGATAAACAATGAGAAATTGACAGATACTGATTTCAACCTATTAAGTCTCAAACTGAAATTAATCTTTCAGGATGGGCTCTTTTGATAGTGGGCCTCTTGCTGAATAGATTAAATTAGAATCTAATTAGAAAAAGCAATTTAGATTCAACCCAAATTCAACCTGCATTTACGAATTGAATGAACTTTCCATTTACAACAGCCTACAGGATGAGGATGATACACTATTGGAAAAGCCAGACAATTAGACAATGCAACCAAAATAACAGAGACCGTGGCTACATGAATGCTGCAAAATCCTCCTTCATTAAAACAAATTAGAATGCCATCTTCCGCCCAAGTTCATACACCTATCACAGAAGTGTAAAATCAATTCCAAACTAATTGACACTTTGGGAAGAAAAGTCTGGCAGACAGTTTCCATTATCAAAGAGCAAAGAAGCATCAAGCAACTGTAGGTCAGAAACGACAAAACTATTTCTTATGTAGTGCCTGAGCAGGACAAAAAGCTTTAAACTGCAGTGACAAATTCTGTCCTTTGGGATGAACATTTTCTTAATGACCATAAAATATTTCTCCACTGTTAGCAGTGAATGTGGTTTTGCACAGTTGAAATGCCAGCAATAACACCCTTCCTTATTCTTTTTCCTGGATGCCTTTAGCCATTAAGCTGCTTAAGGAGCATTGTAATAAATGTAGATCTAAAAGGTCTTGCCATGAACAAATCTGAGACTCACACATTTGAATTGCTTCCTGTATGGCAAGAAAGATTGAATAAGGAATCTGGCTGCAGTGATATGAAAGAAAAAATATACCATGTCTCAAGCAGTATTCTCTTATTGTGTTTCATCAAAATTACTTCATCAGATAATCACACACGTACAATTAACAATGACGTAAAATAATGAGGAAAAATGATTCAAGAATAAACATTTTATTGGAAAAAAATCTTAAAACTAATAAACAGATAGGCAAAAACCTTTAGGCTTAAACCATAAAGTAAAGTAGTTTTATACCTATGTTAACATAGTTTCCTCTCAGTCTTATCCAAGTACTTAGATGTTAAAGTTATAACTTAACTTCTGTAAAAATAATCTATGAAGAAAGCAAGTGTGGAAGATATTTTTCATGGTTCCCGGGTAGGAATATTTACCATCTTGGTATCTTCTTTTTACTCCTTTTTTTTTTTTTTTTTCCCCGTTTTCATGGTGAAATTAAATAATAGTAAAAAAGCAAAAAAAAAAACTGTGAAGCCAAAACAAACAAACAAAAAAACTTGAAGTGCTTAGTGTTAACCTAGCTCTGCTCTCTGCAGTGTTTATCTTCTATTTCAATGGGGATACAGTTACACAGTTATTAAGCACTCTGGGTAAATCAAATCCTGCAGCTTTAGTCTATCAAATCTGTATTTTGAATTGAAAGAAAAAAGACCCTTAATGCACCTGTCTGTGTTTGTTACAAGTTTCAGCTATCTATTAATTTCAAGTTAATTTACTTTGCTTTTTTTACTTAAAACTATGACAAAATTGCAATTATACACTCCACTATGATGATTTTTCTGTGTTGAGTTATTCACAGCTTCCTCTACACAATAAAAAGCATAATGGGTTTCATTTCACAGTTTTAATAAATCACTAAGACTTTATAGAGGTATTTTTAAAAGCATTTTAAGTATTATTTTTGAGAAAGAGCAAACCCATTTTCTTCCTGGAACTGTCCCCTTGAATCTATGATGAAGGAAAGTGTAAATACATGGGCATGGTGAAATCAGTGGGAATTCAATATCCTAGAGCAAGAATTCTTTCCTGGAGTTGCCCTTCTTGATGTTTTGGGCCTCCAGTGCCAGGACCAGAAACAAGATCCCTTAATCTCAATCCAAATTTAGTTATTGGTGATTCATACTAATAAAATTCCATACGAGCTTGTAACTTCACTAATTCAAACACCAAGTGAAAAAGCAGGAAAACGCAAATATTGCCATATCTGACTGTGAGAGGAGCAGTCCAGATGCATTTATCTGCCTGAGCTAGTGGCAGTAGCCACTAGGAAAGAGTGGCCAGACACCAAAGTCTGAGAGACACCTAAACTGGGCACAGAGATCTCTGAAAAAAAGAAAGGCATGATCCTAAAACTTCAATGTGATCTCCTCTTTCTAAAGCTGAAGATGTGGTTATATACCACATGTACCTGCAACTCCTTTTGATTGCTTTTATGGCAAGGTAAGAATAACTGGGGTTTTTGTATTTAAGTGGGTTTTCCATTTTATAATTCTCTATCACGTTTTTGTGAATGTAAATGGAAAGTTAAAGTAAGATGAAAGTTAATCCAGTGTTTCCTCTTTTACTCTACTAGCAGTCAGTCAGCATTAACAACTTAGTATTTCCTTGGCCTACTTTGTACTAAATAAATGTTTAGCATTACAAACATGAAGAAACACCCTGGCACATAACTTCTAAATTTTATAGTGTTTCCTAAAAGTGTGACTATTTTAAAACACAGAAAACAAAACAAAGCAATAAGAAGCATATCTGCAGTCTGTGAAATGGTTTTATAATGACATTAAAAGAAAATCAAATTTTAAGAGTGCTAGAAGGTCTCTATAAATGCTTCCCTGAAAATTTTGTCATCTACCAGGAATTTAGAACCTTTATTAAAGACACTTGACTTCATCACAGTGCACCATCAAATATCAGATGAAATAATATGTGTTTATCTGATAATCCAGATGTAAGAGATATTTTTATTAAAAAAGCCTCTCAGTGAAATAAAGTATGCCTTATTTCTACAAATGAAAACAGAATGAAAGAGTCACTAAACATCTTAATTAAAAATACTTTATCTAATATCATAATTAGAGGTAGTTCTATTTACAACACTGATAATTATGATTGCCCAACAATTTCCATTGTATACTGAATAAATAAACTTTCCTCAGAAACTGAAAACAATATTGACATGTTATGCAAATTTAGATCAATTTTCTCAAATTGATGTTAAGGTGGCACTGCAGTCTGCAGTAGCCTGAAAGTCCAAATATGCTTAAGTTTTGAAACCTCCAAGATGACACTTATCTGAGTAACAGGGGAAAGTTCTGGCTTTGATTCCATTACACATACATGAGCCAAAATATTCCAGGCTGAAGGGCAAATTCAAGACCTTTCAAAAGAAAAATGTGGAAGAATCAGGTTCTGGTATATATTATACCACACTAATGTTGACAACTATGATATTTCAGATTGTGGTTCTGGACTGGTGTCTTCAGGACAAGTTTATGGGAAGCACAGCAGAGGTGGAAGGATGATGCTTAATTTCTGATAGAGGAGGGAAATGAACTTAAAATTGAGATGTCTATCTTCCTTTTTTTGGAAGCATTAATATAGCTTATTCCCATATAAGACTACTTCCAATATGAGAAATGAAAGATAGCTCCCAAAATAGCAAGAGAATGACATTCTAAGTTTTCTCAGGAAATCTACTCATGCTCTGAAGTATACATTTGGAGAAATGGGTGCAGCATAGACTTTATATACAGAAGGATCAAGCAAATACCATCATTCACCAGAAATCTTTGTGCTTCTATAGATTAAAAATGTGTTTCTAAGCTGTCACCTCAGTTTTGCAGAAGACTCCTTTGACTTCAAGAATGTATTCAGCAGAGTTGTAAAGCTATATGAAGAGCCTTTGAAAATGGCCACTGGATTAATTTCTGTGTTAAAAGACACCTTTCTCCACAACTTTCATTATCATCACGGACAACGAATTTTAAAAGCCTTCTCATATGTAACTGATTGCATCAAACTTCACTAACATCAAAAAACTTTCCCTTTGCAAGCAGCAGTTTCTAAAACCCTACAGAAACAGCAACCAAGTGAACAGCACCACAAACATTTAACAGGTTTTGTTATGGAAGTAGAATAGCATTTGATTCAAAAGATTTAATAAAAAAAATGAAATGGAATGGTGAACTGTTTTTTACTAAACAGTACAAACAATTTTTTTAAAGTGCAAAGCATTCCTGTCTGGAAACACTGGAGCCATTTTTGGAGAGAGAGTTGCTAAAAGGGAAAGCAAAGAGAAATCAGCTCTGTAGAGCACTGCAGTCTAGGGTGAGCTGGGCTTAGTGATCTAAAATCCAGTGAGCTCATTTTTATCCTTATTTCAATTCTGTGATGGTTTGGAGGAGGTTTATAAACAATTCCACGATAATTCAATTTTTGAAAAATAACTTTAGCACTCTGTTTACAGTCCTTCTAAAAAAAATTTTATCTTTAAAAACAACCCAAAAGGTAACTTCAAAACATTGGCAAATTCATTTCCTCTAACAGACAGGAATCAAGAGACTGTTTTCAAGAAAACAAAGATTATTTTTCATAAGCTTCATGGCAAGTTGATGTGTTTTCTAAGCTCACAAATACTTTCCTCTCCAGCACTCAGAAGAAACATCTTGTTTCAAAGACAGGGTTTGGTTTCCATTACTGAAATAGCACACTTTGGCTGAGCCATAGCCTGAGTCAGGCCCCCTGAGCAGCACAGATACTGCCTGAGACTTCCCAGCCCATGCACCACTGCTGCACTGGGGCAGGCACAGTGGAGGGGCAAAAATTTTCTTTTTCTCTCCTTACAGTCAGGCTCAGGGTACTTTTTAAGAGGTGGAGATGGTATGGTTATTAATTTTCTTCTTCATCCATGGAGTTCATAATGCTGGGTAAAAAGCTGGCCCAGGCTTTACCTGACGTCGTGCATGCTCATCCATTCAGGAGCTTGTGTGCATGGCTTCTGCTCTGCTCAGAGCTTCCACACAGTGTAGAGAAGTAGCTGATTTGGAAGTATCTCCAGATATGGAGAGAGTCTTAGTGATTCAGCTCCTCTGAGGCTGATCTGCATGGCCATGCCACTGTGATTGGTCCCTCCAGCTACTCTCTATTAGGAAACCAGGCAGTGCCAAGCCTTATTCTCTGCTTCTGAGGCCAGCTGGTATAATCCAGCAATATACCATATAAATCATGCAAATGGCATATGTCTTCTTACCAACAGGATAACAACATCCAAATTGCATTTGGGAAAGTCTGGAAAAGATGGAAACTGTAAAAATGTAACCCACAGGAAAGCTATGCTGAAGGCAACGCTAAAAAATATTAGACAAATATACTCCATGCTGAGGTGTGAGCCCTGCCACTTTGAACTAATTAGGAAAGATCTAGACTCTGTGACCAGAGATGGATACGTGCTTGAGTGATTATTTTTGTGTCTTCTGTGTGCACCAGATATGACTATGAACTTGAGAGCAGGCTCTCAGCCATGCTTAGCTGACACTCCAGACATATTGTATGAACCCAAAATATACTGTGGCCAAGATCATTTGCAGCATCACCACGAGGAGGAGAAAGATGCAAAGCACTTTACAATTTTGGATAAGTGGCTTAAAAGAAAAAACAAGTTTGCACACTGAGATGCTTAGGTAAAGAAGAGAACTTTGCTTTGTTGCTTCAGGGAAGCCATAGTAAAGGGGGGCAGGGAGGAGGGAGAAGAAGGAAAGATTTGTATGCCCAAGATTCAAACCTGAGGGGAAGTCACCTGCTCCATTGGAGGCACAGTGAATCTCTTTCATCTTCAGTTCACACTCCATGTGCCCTCACCTTTCTCAGATATCTCTACATCCTGCATGCGTTGTATTTTTCCTCTTCCTTTCAGGCTCCTTGCATACTAAGTATTCTTTTTTTTAATGCGGTTTGCTCTGAGCAGTGATTCCTGCAGTGGAAGAGTAAGACTGCCTCTGGATGTATTCCTAGCTCTCTTGCAGTGCTAGTTACATTTTCTGCTCTAGTGTCTGCCATGAATTTAATCCTTTCCCCAGATAGTTCATCTTTCCCCACTTTTCAAAAACACTTCTGGACACTATACTGTTTTTTCTCAAGAATAATTGTCGCATGCTGAAATAAAAACAAAAGATCTTGTCCTTCAGCTAGGGAATTTAAAAATCCTTCCAATGTTGCATGTAAATATTGGAGATGTCTGCTCTGAAATATGTTTTGATCCCCCTCTGATTTTTGGCCAGGTAAAGAAAAGCAGTCTCATTTTAAATCTTAGATTGTCTTGGGTCACAGTTTACATAAAATTATCTTATCAGCTGTTGCAGAGCCTTTCGCATTATTTCTGGCACTCACTCCTCATTCTCTTCTTGCCTCTCATCTATGTATGAGATGGTAAAAATATTCTTTTTCTTCCCTGTCTTTTTTTAATCTCTACCTCTGCTAAGAGCTGTAAACTCTGAAATAATCTGAGCTCAATTCTTGCACCCATTGTTCCTGTGATTGTGCAAGTTTTGTCTAGAAATCCAGCATTCCATCTGGCTGATCTCTGTGTTTCCTTTCCCCTTTTGTTCCATTTACCCTCCATGCTCTATTCACTGACCACAGTTTCAGCTGCTGAATGCAAGGGACAAGTGCAGAGAGGGAAGAGCCACCACATCCTCTTTCTTTTGAACTGGGGTTCATTTATTGGATTCTGGTTTATTGGATTCTGGTTTATTGGGTTGCTGGTTGATGCACAAAGATGTGTGGCTCATGCTAAAATGTTTTGATTAGTGAAGGCATTAATAATGTTTCCTCTCTCTGCCCAGACAACTTTCTTCATGAAACCTAGTTACAGTAAAGACTACTGTTCTCCTTGACAGATTTGGCTGAACTCAACCCAGCAGCTTAAAATTCATAGGGAGGAAAAACACACGTACACATTTAAGTCCAGCTAGAAACTGAAACTCCTTCTCACTTGCACAGCTGCTTCAGTTAACACACAGAACACACATTTTTCTGTTTTGCTAATCCAGTTGGTCAATCACTCTGACTACTTGTTTAAAATTACCTTCATTGTGCCATTTATCCTCAGCTTCAGGCAGGAAATGAATGCCATCATCTGTGTGCCAGGCTGCCATGTTAATGGTGGACATAGGGCATGTTGGTGTAGCCTCTAAACAATATGATTTTAAAGACTAATACCTTACCCTTCACCAAAACATCTATAAGCCTTGAAAACAGGGTTTGACCAGAGAGGTGGTAGATGGCCCACCCCTGGAAACATTCAAGGTCAGGGCAGTCAGGCTTTGAGCAATCTTGTCTACTTGAAAATGTCCCTGTTCACTGCACTGCACTGCAGAGTAGATGACCTTCAAAGGTCCCTTTTCACCCAAACTATTCTATAATTCTATGATTCTATGGTCTTGCCACTGATGTGTACGTAATACAACAGAGTTCACAAAAGCACTGTATGCACAGCAACCAGAGAACTCTCAGAGCAATCAAAACATGATTAGCAGTAGAAACACGCCCAGCCTCACCCTGTATTGTCTCCTTTCTCTGACAAATACCCATCATTTAAGGTAAGGTCCTACAAATGTTTTATCAGGCACAAAAATAGTCCCGTAATTTTGGTCTCTAGCATGCTGATGACAGATCTGATAATTGGGCAGAACTAAAGAACTGGAGTGCAGCTGTTATTTGCTTATTAAATGTCTCAGAGGAAAAGATGAAAACACACACACACACAATTTAGGTGGCTCATTAGTCTGAGAAGTTTCACTCCCTTTGACAAGCTGCCCCACAGCCTGAGCTAGGCAATGCCTGAGTAATTTGAGAGACAAAACTCCAAGTGTTCAGTTAAAAAATACTCTTTCTCCAGGTTGCTCACTGGGCATAAGTATAATAGATTTTAAGGCAAAAATGTTGAGAACCCTTTTCTTCTTTCACCAACCAGTATGATGTTTCAAATTACAGTTCTGTTCCAGTTCTCTGCTTTCTCTCTGTTAGAGGCAGTCTGTGATAGTGAGACACCTCCAAGAATGACTTCAAAAATTTTTGACAAACATCTGTATTTGCTAGGCCCACAAACAACAAAACTCATTTCTGTGATGGACAACTGATTTTAAAACCTGTTTCCTTCATTACTTCCCTCTGTACAAGCTACTGAAAGTCTCAAAGTCAAAATTTATTCATGAAACTGAACAGTTCCCTGGCAAACATTTCTCTGAATCTATTCTCCTTGAAACTAAAAACCAGGCAAGTGAAAACCTTCCAGACACTCTGGCAGTAAACAATTTGATTAAAATCTGCTCTGCTCATTAAACATCCACTATTCTTAATTATACCGCAGAGCACAATGAAGCAGTGAAATATTTAAATAATTCACCTGTTTACAGGCATGGACTCTAGAGGCAGATTTCTTGACTATTTTTATATACTGAATGACACATCGAATTGATAACTCAAATCTATCTCCCCTCCAAATGTCATCAAGAAAATTGCAATACTGTGCAGTTTGTCAAAGGTACTGACAAAGATTACAGAACTGTCAAACAGCACAGAAAATTGCAAAATTTCATATGATAGAGTCTTGCTCTTTCACTCACGTTATGCCTTGAGAGATGCAAGAAAGGCAGATGATGCCTTCCTACTGCACATTTCTTACACAAATAAACCTATAAATGTACAGGGTTCCTGATGTAACTTCCAAAGTGTTTTCCCATTCACTTTTTTCATTTCTAAGTCATGGACAAACATAGCCTAGATATGCCAAATAATTAAGAAGATAGGTACCTAGGAAAGCATATTAAAGAAATGAAATCACAAATTATTGTTGACCCCTCAGAATCAGATGTAATTACTAAAGGACAGAAATGACCAGGCAGAGTCACATCACCCAGATGAGCACCATCCTGAAATTTGCTCTTTTCAGTGATAAGGATAGTGATGTGCTGCTAGAATAAGAAAAGGCATACAAGGGATACAAAATAAGCAAGGGATAGTTTCAGTTAAACACTCTTCCCCGTGTGCATAGTCATTTTCACAAAAATTTTAGATACAATCTCTCCTTCTAAAAGTGACTTCTGCATACAGTCATGAACAAAAGAGAGTCATGACCATGCCAAGTTACCAGGACATAGCATGTTTCACTTCAGTGCTGTTAAAGTAACAATTAAGGGTGTAGTTAACACTTGCTTAGTGAAAACTGATTTATCAAGTGTGTTGAGTACATTAATGCTTATCTTAATTGCTCAGTAAATCTCAGCTATGCTTTTTTTGTGCATTGGCCAATTAATAATTTCTTTATATTTTTAAGATGTGTATATCTTTCTGGCAGGCTTTTGTGCCAGGGTGGCTTAAACCTACCCAAGATAAGCAGTGCAAAAGAGAAGTTGTACAAGAGCCTGTATCACTTTTGAAGTGAGGATATAAGGGATGTGGTCAAAGCCAAGGCCATGAAAGAAATCCAGGTGTCCCCTTTTGTGGGGAACTCCAGACTCCAGATGCTAACCTGAAATCATGTCTCAACATACTTCCTTCCCAACATGGGTGAGATGCCCCACTATTTCTCAACTTATTTTTTAGATCTAGAACTTCCTTTAACTTTTCTTTGCCTTTGTGCTATACTAGAGATGTTACTTATTATTGACTTCACTGGAAACTAAATTTGTCCATTGTTAATGGTTTTAAAACTACTTCTCAAGCCTTTATGGAAGGTAGAAATTCTTATTTTAAGAATCCACACATCCACAAAATGTGTGATTTTTCTCTCCTGTAGAGAAAGGTGTATTTCAGTATCTAATGATTCTATAATTTTTGCCTTTCGATTATTTTGATAAACATGTTCTTGAAACACATGCTTTTTGTGAATACTGCGACTCTGTATCTACATATTATGTCAATAGCTATGTCAGACAAAGACAGAGTTTAAGTAATTGTTTTGTTAGCTGATAGGCTTTAGATGGCAACCAGAAATAATATTTATCCATTGGTGGAAGAGATGCAGAAAATCAAATCCAGAGCAAGTTTAAGAGAAAGAAAAAAACAAACAGATCAAATATCTCAACAAATAAGGAAGAAGAGATTTGCACATTATTTGCAGTACATTTACAGCTGAATCACCTTGACAAGACATATATTTTAACCATACAGAACCCTGGAAGATGTGTAAGCCTTCTCCATATGCAAATGCTATGAATTGTTGGCTCTTGGTTACATTTTAAGCCAAAGGGAAAATCCCTACTTGTCTATGGGTATTAACTGCTCTGACATAAAAAGTGGGAAAAATGTAACACTTATGGTCTTTACAGATTTCGGCAAGTAATTTATGCTGGTATATTGTTGCCATTACTGTTAAATAAATTTCACTATTCCGAGGGCTGGAGACAATTCTTCCTAGTCCCTCAGTAAATGTGATCATGATCTGACACTACTCTGATAGCCCTCCTCAATCTGGCTATAGCTATTATTCATTTACAGGAACGATGAGCAATTCCTATTGAGACAGAAGAAAGGCTTTGTTTGCCTTATGTTAAGTATAATGCTGTCACCTGGATAAAGGAATATATTACTGCTGCTATACAATTATCATCTAAATGGTATTTGGTTTCTTCTTTTTAATTTACTAAGTGCTTCATAATTTTCCATCTTTTGTGCCCACTATTAGGTTTACAGTTTACTACTGTTTACCCTTTCCTCTGATGATTTTTGATTTCTTTGTCCACAGCGTAAAGCAGTAAGTAATTGCTCCTCTGAATTTACCAAAAAAAGTTCTCTCTTTGTTTCTGCTTATTAAAAAATTAGACTGATGTGGTGGGACAAAACAAAAATTTTTCATTAAGATTATTTCAGCATCTTAACATGCAGAGGTATTGCTGCCTATTAAGAACTTTAACCTTTCTTTTGAAAGCAAAGTATATTCAGCAACTAAATCACACACCAAATTTTAGACTTTGTAAATATGATCCAAAAGACTGTATTTTTTGCATATTATTGTATCTTTCCTTATATTTTCCTTGCAAGATGCAGACTTCTTAGCAGCAACCTTTTCCAGCAGTAGATGGAAAAATTATTTTCAGTTTCTGAAAAAGGAAAAAAAATCGAAATCAGGAAATCTGCTGTGTTGAGAATTCAAATCTTCTAATGTGAAAACAAGTAAAATATTTTGTTTAAATAAGTAGAATCTTTTGTTTCAGTCCACACCAACTCACATACAAAGTATTCCAACGTACTTAGTTACATATCCATTTGAAAAGTAGCTCACCCTCTGCTGACCTACACCAGGAGGTCCTGCTCTGCCAGGGGGCTTTGACACGATGATTTTTCAAGGTGTCTTCCAAGCCCTAACATCCTGTGATTCCCTAAGGCACTGCTTCTCAGCAGCCGCAGTTCCCTGTCTCCTGAGGGCTGAGAGCAATGCACTACATCTGCCATCTTGCAGTGTAGAGTTGGCTGATCAGTCTGAATTAGGCACCTGGTTATCTAGAACAGTAGCCTGAACAGGCTGATACACAAAAGGTATGTCATACTGGCACTTTGCATCTGTTTCGCAAGCCAAAATTTCCTCTCCAGCTATTGCATTTGAGGATGAGATTCTGATGCCAGCAGTGACTGCAGACATTTTGATATAGCTGATAATCAGCTGGGGACAAAATAATGTGCAGCCTGCTGAACAGTCATCTGGTAGCATCTATTTTCATCTATATGAAAACCAGATGTCCCAACAACACATCTTAAATGATGCGCACTTTCCTTTCTGGTTTACCACCTTGGAAAATGTGGTAGAGGAATCACGTCATTGCTTAAGTCATTCGGCAGCCTCGTCACATAAAGTTTGCAACACAGTAGCAGCAGCACAGTGATTTTTTCACATGTGTTAAATGCATCTGACAATGCAATAGTCCTCCTGGGTATATATATTTTTTTCAGTTAAAGAGTCTGCACAGCTTCAGGTTAAGAGTTGTCAACGCTTACAGCACTGTGAGTCTCGTGATTTTGGGTGGCTCCCATAGGAAAACACAGTTGGCTCCAGGATCTTCCCAGAGCACCCTGCTGTTCCTCCTTTTTGGCCACAAGGGACAGCCACACCATTTCTGCTGGAAACTGTTTTAGTGGCTGCCAGCAAGACTGCAACTCCTTAGCTGCGTGCGAGCAGGGAAGCCCTTAGGCAGAGCAGAGCTGCCACTCTGTTCCCACAAAGTATTCCGCACATCTCTGCTCTGCTCAGAAAATATCCACCCTTATTTCCATAAGCTAGCTTGGGATGTCAGTGTTATCTCCTTTGCAGGCATGCTTACATGTAGCTCAAAGCCACAGGGAGCAGGCAGCCGTGTAAACCAAGATGAACACCTCTGTCAGCAGTGCACCTTCTCTGAGCACGCAGGGTTCCAGGGCCATCACACAAGGCCTCCATGTTCACTCAGTATTATCCTGTCAGTACAGCGAGGCCTTTCCCAAACTCGTCTTAAAAAGACAGATCACTGAGAAAAGTTGTTCAAAGAGTTATTAAGTTCACTAATTCCTGGTAAATTTCTTGGCAGAAGTTGACATCACTTCTACTTCAGATGTCCCGTCACAAATGCGACTCTCAGCCTTTGGCTGAACTTCATATGTGCAGAACATACGGGCCCTGCATTTAAGTCTTATAATGCAGTATCTGCAGTGCTTTAATAGAATTTCCCCCATATTATCATATTACCTTTTCAACGCAAAACACTGCTGGCACGCATGCTCTGATGAGCGTCTGTTTACCAGCTGTGTTCAAAGGGTTTGATAACATGTTATAAAACTCCAGCAGACTGAATACCAGCTGTTGCCTATCAATTTCCTATTTTTGCTTCAGAGAAGGGAGAGGATTTTACTAAGAAAAATAGAGTAGCCAATAATACCACCCCAAAAAAGAAATATTTATGTATTTTAAATTATTTTTTTAAATAACGATAACATCCTGTGGGAGCCCAAGGGGTAGTTGTTTTCTAGGTGGATTTATCAATCATAATTTATGGAAAAAGTAAAGTAAGAGGAAGCATCTTCTTTGAAGCTGGGTATGGCAGAGGAATGCAAATCCAAGAGTCAGATAACATTCCATGCTTGTGCCCCACAAAATCCACTCTGTCGGCATGATTATTTGGAATTTCATTTCATAAATTTTAAATGTGAGAAACATGACTTTCTAGACAAACAAGAATGCATGAATATCCTCTGCATATCACTGGCATTTTAAATAGCCTCGGCCTCTCTCTTCTGAAAGAAAAACAAGGAAGGAAATGATTACTGCAGGATTTGTACAACTGTGGAGACCAGCTGATAATGCCGATAATAAAACTCTCTCTGTGTAGTCATGTTCTCACCAGGAGAACTCAAAGAGGTTCTTTGTTTGCTTGTTTGTTTTACAGAAATCATTTGCAGCATTAGTCCCTTTTTCCAGATGGTGAAGCTGCAGCATGAAGGAGTGAAAACTTGCAGGCATGGCCAGAAAAAAATTCAAGCCTTCCAGCCCTCAAGGTCTTATCTCTAGACACTACACCATCTCTTGTTCTTCCATACAGCACAAGGGGACGTCCTAATGGAAAATCTACAATGCAGTTTCCTCCTATGGATTAACTACATATAAAGAACAGCTGCATTTAGGGAATGTTTTCACAACACAAACCACAGGGTAGTTTAGGTACCTTGGAACATGTCAGGAAAAAAAAACAAACCCAAAACCCCAAACTTAATCCAGTACAAAATGGCCAAAGTTTTAGCCAGGTAAAATATTTTTACTTCCGAAAGATTCAGCTGACAAACAAATGCTTTGATTTGACTTGTTTTTTTAAAAAATCAGCATGTCTTAAACCGATTTTCTTTTATACACTGTTCCTGATGATGTAATTTACATACCCAGATCTCAGGCTGCACCCTGCTGTTACTGAAAGTTGTGGAAAAATATTAAATAAGAAAATAACAGCAGAAGAATTTTCTTCATATGTGAAATTGTGAAATTAATTGTAATTAACTGTGAAATTTTCATATGTGAAATTAAATGTGAACTTTTCCTGAACACGTGCATTTTTTAAAAGAAGCGATGTTCTGTTTAAATGCCAAGAAAAAAAACAGAAGTGTTACTGTGTCACCAAATGCATTACGAGGAACAGGGGAAGCACACATGCCTAGAGTAAGTATGGCATGATATGGTGACTTGAGTTTTCTTAGATTAGATTTTGCACAATTAAGGAAACTATACATGGTTGGCAAACGGTGTCTCTTTAGATCTCACCTGAGGCTTTTCACAGACATAGTTAAAAAAAGAGAAATTTTCTGAGGAAAAGAAATATAGAATCATAGAATCATCATGGTTGGAAAAGACCTTCAAGATCATTGAGTCCTACACCACCTTAAGCACTAAATCATTTCCTGAAACACCACATTACCTTTTCTTTTTTAATACTACCAGGGAAGGACCCCACCACCTCCTTGGGCAACCTGTTCCAATGTTTAACCACTCTTTCAGTGAAGAAATAATATCTAATCTGAACCTCCCAGGGCACAACTTAAACCCATTAACTCTTGTCCTATCACTAGTCACTAGGGAGACGGGGCCAACATCCTCCTCACTGCAATCTCCTTTCAGGTAGCTGTAGACAGCAATAAGGTCTGCCCTCAACCTCCTCTTTTCCAGGCTTAACAGCCCCAGCTCCTTCAGCCTCTCCTCATCAGACCTGTTCTCCAGACCCCTAATCAGCTCAGCTGCCCTTCTCTGCACCCTCTCCAGCACCTTGATGTCCTTCCTATAAAACTGCACACAGTACAGATGAGGTGCAGCCTCATCAAGGCTGAGTACAAGAATAAGATCAACCCCTGTCCCTGCTTGTCACACTGTTCCTGATACAGGCCAGGATGTCATTTGCCTTCTTGGCAACCTGGGCACACTCTTGGCTCATGTTCAGCAGCTGTCAGTCAGAATCCCCAAGTCCCTCTCTGCTGGGCAGCTCTCCAGCCACCTCCCCAAGCCTGTAGTGTTGATGGGGGTTGTTGTGGCCAAAGTGCAGGACCTGACATTTGGCCTTGTTGAAACTCATACTACTGGCCTTGGTCCATCAATCAAGCCTGTCTAGATCCCTCTGCAGAGCCTCCTTACCCTCAGGCAGACCAAAACTTCCACCCAACTTAGTGTCATCTGCAAACTTACTGAGGGTGCACTCTATCACCTCATCTAAATCATCAATAAAGGTGTTAAACAGGAGCAGCCACCTCACTGAGCCCTGTGGCACACCATTCATGTCTGGCCACCAGCTGGGTTTAACTCCATTGACACCTCTTTGGACCTGGTCATCCAACCAGTTTTTTATCCATTGAAGGGTGTGCACATCCAAGACATGGGCAGACAGATTCTCCATGCTGTGGGAAACTGTGAAAGTCCTTGCTAAAGTCAAGGTAGACAACATCCACAACCCTTCCCTCATCCAGTAAACAGGTTACCCTGTCATGGAAGGAGATCAGGTCAAACAGGACCTGCCCTTCATGAACCCATACTGACTAGGCATGATCACCTGGTTGTTTTGCATGTACCCCACAGTGGTAGTCAGGATGTTCTCCATCAGTTTCCCTAGTACTGAAGTCAAATGAACAAGTCTGTGATTTCCCAGATCATATTTCCATTCCTTCTTATATATGGGAGTTACTCTCCAGTCATCCAGAACTGCTGGTAAATGATGGAAAGTGGCTTGGTGAGCACCCCCACCAGCTCTTTCAGAACTTGGGTGCATCCCATCCAGCCCTACAGATGTGTGCATTGCTATATGGTATAGCAGGTCACTGGCCCTCTCCTCCTGGTCTGTGGGAAAGGTCATTCTGCTCCTGGTCTCTGTCAACCTCAGCACCTGAGGTCTGTCACTAGCTTAGGGAGTTGGTTTTCTTCTTTATAACTGGCCATAAAAAACATTGCTCTCTAGTCACCAATATTTTGGTTAGCAGACATCTTAAGCTGTCTTTTTCACACAAGAAACTCCAGACACACAAAGAGCAACCTCGAATTTTGCACTGAGTTCTTCAAAATTGAAACACACACCTTCACATTTCTGTGAATGGAGGCTGGGAACTTACAGAAGCTACTGAAAAGTTTTATGTAAACTTTCTTGCACTGTGTTAATTCAAAGGTTTGTAACAAGTCGGTGTTTACTCTACAGTTGCTGGACATTGAATGCTTTGCACAAATACAGGTAGATGATGTTCGTGTCTCTTCCCTTGTCAACTGACACTGTGACCCTACTGTAAAAGTCCACCAGTTTTGTCAGGCATGATTTGCCCTTGGTAAAGCCATGTGGGTTTTCACCAACCTCTTCCTTCTTTTCTCTGTGCCTTAGCTGAGCCTTCAGGAAGATCTGTTCCATGATCGTGCTGGGGACAGAGGTGAGACTGACTGACCTGTAGTTCCCTGGATCTTTCTTTTTTCCCTTTTTGAAATTGAGGTTTTTTTCCCCTTTTCAGCAACAGGAATCTCAGAACTTGTTTAATTGCATGTCTTGTTACTACTATGAGAAGTATCTAAGAAAAACCTGTATGTATCCCTAGTATCTTTCTCTACTGGAGAGATGTCACTCCCCTGGAGAGCTTTATTCACAGAACTTACCATAAGCAATAGATGTATTGGTGATACCTTTAAGATGATGTTTATCACATAGACCATTAACTCAGTCAGGTGCTGTGCTTACCATATAATAAAACTGACTAGAGGGCCTGTCCTGTGAGAAGAATCAGATGTTAATGCAGCCAAGCTTACACTGTTCCTGTTGGGCCACAATTATTCCCATTTGTTTACATGATGCTGAAAAAGCAATTACAAATGAATGGAAAGTAAAGTATATTTGAAAGCAAAAAAACAAAACCAAAATGTTCCCTGCACACGGATATCCTTCTTTGGAAGGTCACTCAGACAAGCTGTACTAGTTTTTCAAGCCAGTGAGACCAAAACAGCATATGTTGAAAGATGATACTACCATGTAACCCAGTTGTTAAGTGCTGGTTAAGTTATTATGCAACTCTAACCTGTCCCAGAGAGAAAGTGCTGGGTCTGCTTCCTTGTTTGCAAGGAGTATGGACATGCAAAGCCCCACAAGGAGGAGAGGGTATGCCAGTGCTCTGTGTTAGCCTAGCAGAAGTAGGTCCATATTGGCCCAACTGGTGGGTTTTGTACTCCAGAATTTCTCACCCTACCTCCACTCCATTGGCAGGTGCGGGTGAGGTCTAACACAGCACTGAGTGGCCTCAGTTTTCTCAGCTTGCTCTTGCATCCTTCAATACAGAAACCAAACCATAAGCCCATCTGCACCACCTGCTTGAACCATTCCTGAACATTTCTCTTTGCCTCTGCCCCAGCAGTGTCCCCTTGCCTCCTTTCTCACCCCTTTAGCTTGTGCTCTACAAAGAACACCTCAGATAAACTGATGGCTGCTCATGTGTCATATGCTGCTTTTCACCCTTTATCTTCTGGTTTGGTTTTGAAGCCTATTTCTACAAGGAGCATCTGGAGATCAGCTGGCAGAGTCTAGCATGACATGGGAATACTTTTAATTACTCCTTAAATTAAGGTAACATATGAAGGTAGGGAGTAAATGAAGATGATAAGTGACTCTACTTCTACTTCTTTTTTGCTGTTCTGCTAATATATGGTGTTGCAGATACTGAGTAAACAGGAGCATTAAAGATACACAGATTAGGCCTAAGGCACAAGTTTGTTCTGATGAAAGCTAGGATACAAACATTTTAAGATTTTCTCATAAACTTTGTTTAGTGTTATCCAGTTAAAATCCTTGAGACTTTGTAAGAAAATAGCACAGAAAGGAATATTGTAGTTGAAGCTATAAATATTTATGAATGAGCAAGGGTACACATCTGCTAATTTCATCCTATACTCAATGGCTAAAGCTACGTTCTGACCAGATTTTAAAAACCATCTGAGGAACTTAATTGCTAAGACAAGAACTCAACAGTCCCGTTAAATAGGGCAAAAAGTTACTGTCTGCCTGTGCCATGCAGGAAAGCCAGAGCCTGGGAGGCTTGCTACTGATACACAAAAGAAACAGCTGCTGTTATAGCCTCTTACAGCAGGGGTTTTGAAAAAAAAACCTAGCAAATGAAGTAAGAGTCTGTTATAAGTGAATTTGTGTTGAAAAATTAACGTCTAAATAAAACAGGTGATATATTGTCCACAAAGGCAAGATCTTATGGAAGAAAGTTATCATTAGCAGGCTCATGCTGAGAAGTGATTCAGGGCCTGGTAACAGCTGATAGCACAGCACAGGAGAGGATTTCTAATCTAATTTGGTTGATTATGATTCAGTTAATTCCTCCAAATAATAATAAAAAATAAGGTAATTAACATGAAGCATAATTGTTACGCACATTCAAAGCAACATGCTTTTATCTCAGTACCTGTAACTGAGGGTTATGGGTTGGTTGCTGATATTTAGCCCTAGGGGCCTTTTGTTGGAGGATTTCATTCCAGTACAGTACTTGACACATGTAATTAAATGAGTCTGCTATTTATAGGTAATAATGAAACAAATACACTTCATTTTTCTGTGCAGAATTTAGAAGCTATGGCATGAGAAAGCACACTCTGTGGGATAGGATGCCCCAACCTATTATAGCATTGGGGTTTTGGATAGCAGAGTACCCTGTGCATGGTAACTTTTCTTCTTTCTATCACCTGCTGCCTTTTAAAATGCTACATTAGGGGAATAGCCCACAGGGTGATATTCATCCAACATTACAGGAATGTAGTAAGCTTCTTCGCACCACAGTAAGTGGAGATGAAAAAAAAACAAAACAAAAAACCACACAACACCCCACCCCCCAAAAAAATAAACCATAAAAGAAGAGAGAGAGAAAAGTTAAAGGCCAGTTTCTAAGTCCATGCTTTTAAGTTAGTAGACATTGGAACTTGGAAGAGCCAGCTGCTGACTGGGGACCAAGAATGCTGATTTTTAGTAAACTTGCTGCGTAAACTCCAGAACAGTTGGGCAGTAATGTGCTCTGTCATCAGTCAGAAAAACCCAACAACCAACCAGCCAAACAAAAAAAAAACAAAACCAAAGGAAAGAAAAACACAGCAAATGAGGAAGTTTTTATTTATCAGATTTTTAAATCAAGGGAAAAGAGCTTGTGTTAATTAATATAAGACAACAAGCAGAGTGTTAGATAACATTTCTCTACTTTTGATTCTCTCAAATCAAAATTCTACTGGCAAAACTGAGTGTGTTCAGACTAAAATCCAGGTTATCAGCAATAAAAACTACATTGTGAAATGTATTATTTAAAATATCTTTTGTTACTTTACCAAACCAAAAATTATCTAAATCTCACAATATATAAAATTTTGCTAATCTGACTTTCTAATATCCATAGATACCCAAATAATTCATATTTTGTTAGCACAGAGATATAATTTGTTACAATTCCAGATTCTGATTCTTGTACAATGTATTATCATGTCTATATATATAAAATCCTATTTTCTTCATGTATGCATTAAACTAACAGAAATCAGGTATTAGACTTGGGAAAAGAGACCAACCCCCCCCTGGCTCCAGCCTCCTTTCAGGGAGTTGTAGAGAGCGATGAGGTCTCCCCTGAGCCTCCTCTTCTCCAGGCTGAACACCCCCAGCTCCCTCAGCCTCTCCTCACAGGACTTGTGCTGGAGTCCCTTCACCAGCCTGGTTGCCCTCCTTTGGACCTGCTCCAGGACCTCAATCTCCTTCCTGAACTGAGGGGCCCAGAACTGGACACAGGACTCGAGCTGTGGCCTCACCAGGGCTGAGTACAGGGGCAGAATCACTTCCCTGGACCTGCTGGCCACGCTGTTCCTGATCCAGGCCAGGATGCCATTGGCCTTCTTGGCCACCTGGGCACACTGCTGGCTCCTGTTCAGCTTCCTGTCAATCCAGACTCCCAGGTCCCTCTCTGCCTGGCTGCTCTCAGCCACTCTGTGCCCAGCCTGGAGCTCCCCATGGGGTTGTTGTGGCCAAAGTGCAGGACCCAGCACTTGGCCGTGTTGAACCTCATCCCGTTGGAATCAGCCCAACTCTCCAGTCTGTCCAGGTCCCTCTGCAGAGGCAAGAACACTAGATGTAACTAAGATGCTAGTTGCAGTCAAGGATATACTTAAAAAATTACGCTCTCAAGTCCACTGAGAGCCAAATAAGCTTTACTGTGAGTTTGAAAGATCCAAGAGACTGAGACAGCTCAAGTTTGGAGACAGTAGAAAAACAATCACTAAAGGTCTTTACACTCTGTAAGTTGATTTTTATAAAAGGAGATCTAAGCTGCTAACTTTTTTAAATTTGCTTTTCATCTTTTGCATTTAAAGCATTTGCATGTCAAGACACCTATTTAAATTCAATGCCTTTACTTGAATTTTTTTTTAAATTTACAACAGATCTAGAAGATGTATGGCAACTATCTCATGACGTGTGGAAAAATGCAGATAATTAACAATTCAGACAACAAAACCTCATGTATTGTCAGGAAGAGCACGAAAACACAGAGTCTGTAACTAAAACCAGTATGATTGATACACAGCACTCAATTTTATTAATAGTTACTCAGCATTATATAGGGTTCAGAGGGCACGCCTCTTTTAGATAACAAATTCTTGCCGTTAAGTAATTTTTGGCTAAGTATCCTGTTTTTCAGGAAAGCTGCACCTGCATCTGCCAAACTAGTTGCTCTCGTGCTTTCAGAGACACTTCAAGGTCAGGTTGTTTACTGCTCTCAGAACTGAAAGTTTCAGTCTGCTTCATGGTTCTCAAAACATGGATTGGCCACAAATTCTGGGTGTCCACATTCCTTCAGAAATTCCTCCACAATATATCACTCTACAATTTGACTTGACAAATTTAAAAGAACCATCAACAAACAAGAAAACGCTGCAGGTACACATATGGACAGGATATGAGATGGAGGAGACAGGTGTGGTTGAAATTATGTTTCCTTTCTCAAGGATGTGCAAAAGGATAATATTAAAAAAATATATTAAAAATTATAAAACAAAAGTGTACAAAAATCTTGATAATGATATAATCAGCAAATGGTCTGGGTTGTAAGGGGCCTTAAAGATCATTTAGTTCAAACCCCCTGCATGGGCAGGGGCACCTTCTACTAGATCAGGTTGCTTAAGGCCCCATCCAACCTGAGCTTGAGCACTTCCAGGTAGGGGGCAGCCACAACCTCCCTGGGCAACCTGTGCCAGTGTCTCACCACCCTCACAGGAAAGAATTTCTTTCTAATGTGTAAATACACAGATAATACCTAATAACAAATACATTTGTGTAATAAGCGGTATGAACAAAAGCAACAGAAAAAAAGAGAAAGGATAAAGGTGACAATCACAGATTTACAGAATCACCGAAGTCACCAGGGACAACATTTAGTACAGGCCATAATCCAGGATGGTGAGACAGAGCCAGTTGCTCATGACTGTGTCCTGTTAGGTTTTGAATGTCTCCTTCAAAGAGAGACCCTAAAACCTTTCTGGGAAAGCTGTTTCTCTGTTCAACCACCTTCAAAGTAAAAGATTTTTTTTTTAATTCAGACATACATTCCTGTGTTTCAGTTATCACTGGACACCACTGAGAACATTCTGTCTATCTCTTCTTTCAGGTATTTAGACACCTTCTCTGAGTTGAAGAGCTCCAGCTCTCTCAGCCTTCCTCTGTGTGATATGCCTCAATCCTTTCTTCATCTTCATATGATGACTTTGCCAGCTCCCTAAGCATTCATGGATGCATCCCATAAGGTCCCATGGTTTTATGTTCATGCATGTAGGCCTCTCATCTGATTTTTATTTTCTCATTGTTAGGGTGAGACCCCTGAGCTAAGAGGAGATGATCTTTGAAGATCAACGAACTCTCCTGGACCTCTTTTTTCCCTAGGTTCACATTACATGAGATATGAGATAAGTAGAACCTTGAACATATACCAAAGGCTTATCTTCTAATATCCCAGGTTATCATCTTGGTTTTTATCATGCATCCTCCTACCCAAAGGATAAAAAGTGAAGAGAGAAGAGAAAAGAAGCAGTTAGAAGATGAAATGAAAGCTTCTATCATTCTTTTTAACTGATATTTCTTCTCATACTCCTTCTTGCTCTTCTTGCTTCTTTTTGTGTCAAACACTTCATATGCATCTAACTAGGTAAAGATATATTTGGAAGAAAATCAGCCAGAGTGCTGCTTTAAAAATGAAATTCTGTGTACATCATTTCAAGTCACAGTGAACATTTTAAGACCAGGTCATCTTGGTACAGAAGCTTTATTTCCTTGATGACAACTGAAAAATTTTCAGATTAGTTTCCAACAGATACATTGCAATAAAATGTGCAGAGCATTGTCAGCTACACCCCTCTTAATCCATGGCTCAAATAAAATGCATTCCACATGAATGCCAGCAAAGCACTAGGAAACTTGCCAAACCAAAAGCATAAGATATTGTACATTTAATACTTTACAGTGAAAAGTCAGGGAAAACTCTCGTGTCATTTAAACAGTATTATTTGAAAATGATGCTAATCACTTGAAAGCGGGTGTTGAAATATGTCTTCCATTCATAATCTGGATGTGAAATCACAAAAAGCAAGATGAACCATTTTCCTAATATTTAAGACATATAGTCTGCTGTCAAGGAAGAATTTTTATAGAAAATGACAGCACATGTTTGGGGGGAGTTCTTCCACTTCTCTTTCCCTGTGTTGCTTTTTACATTTCCACACGTTGCATATTTTTTCTATTTCCTTGCCTGTATTCCTCAAAACATGGTTTCTCTCCATGGAGATTTGTGCCTTCACCTCATTCTGAAATACTTAAATGCTGAAATATCAAAAACTACTATACAATATATACAGACTAAAAAGAAAAGACAGGAGCAGTAGCAGCACACAGAGAGTATAACAGATGTCACAAACAGACTAATCTTTTTGTGAGCAGCTTCCTTCGCATTTAAGTAGACTTAAACATATTAAGAGAAAAAACATCCTTATATCGAACTTATATTTCTATAGGAAATATATATATATTTTATATATATAAAACATCCTTATATTTCTAAAGTGATGTGTACTCAGCAGATGCAGCAGCTGTTTGGTGGGACCAACACTCTGCTCAGCTTCCCAAGTATTTCATTTAAACAAACTCTCACCTGACATTCCAGAAGCCCTGGCTCCCATCAGACCTGGAGCTTCCAGAATTTTAATGCTCTGGTGTTCCTCATTAAATGGTGCTTTTTAATGTAATACCCTTTTACCAGAAAGTGTACTACTGCTCTACTCCTTCAAGTCAGTGGCTATAAGATTTCTCTGAAGAAAGAATTGCTTTGGGTCCTTCAGCTTTAGTTGAACAAGGCCATATCTCTTAGGAAATCATACATTCCTTTCAATAAGTACCTCCGGCATAAGAAATGGGGTGATGATACCTACTCTCACTTTGGCTTCCAGCCATTTCATCATATGTATTTCCTTCTCTTGTCTGATTCCTCTTTGACTTACTCACTTTCAAAAAATCAACTGAGTAAGCTGCATTAATCAGTCATGTATTAGTCTCATGTTTCTCTGCAGAATCAACTCCAGCACATCAATACTACTGTTTAACTCAGGTCACCAGGACAGACCCAGTTTATGCTGCCAGTAGTACCAGTATGTCACATGCAGAAATATAGGAGCTTTGTTTCCTACAGATTTCTGAAGCACTTTATCTGTCAACTGGAAGTTCCCCAGCTTTATGAGAACCTACTATCTTTCTGATCTAATGTAGCCATGGCTATTTTAAAATTATTTTTTTTAACCTTGCTGTAATACCAGTCAGCCCCCGGAGTCATTGATCTTCCCACAAAAGTATCTGTTGTAACTGATGTCTCCATGCATTCTGTGTCTATGAATAATGTGAGAGATTGGAGTCAGCTCAGACCCCCTGTTCTACCTCTTTTTGATACTTGCTTGCTTAGATAAAACTAAATTAGTTATTCTATTTCTCTGTGCTTGATTTCTCACAGCATAAAAATCAGTCATGTTCATGGCTTTAGTCACAGTTTTGTTCAGGAAGTAAAAATTTGCTGCAAATAACAAGAAAAAAATTAAAATCAGTCAGTTTTCATAGCTTTTTGCCTATTTTCAGTACATGTGTTAAGAAGCATTCCTTGCATAGGCTCTGGTGTTTCCCAGATAAGACAAGTTGGATACATTCAGAATTTTCATGTGGCCCATAAATGCACACTTACTTTCATGTGGTTCAACCATGAGAGAAGATCCCTTTAATACTGTGGGAAGTACCTCTTTTTGTCTTTCTTTCTTTTTTTTTTTTTTTTTTTTTTTCAGATCTGTGTGGGATTTGTACAATTCTTGTACATTATTTTTCATTTTTTACCATAAGCAACATGAATTTTTTTTTATATATTCACTTTTATTTCTGTTTTTATTGTCCAAACTGAACAGTGTGTGTGTCCAAACAGAAGAGTGTATGAGCCCTTCTTGCAGGCTTGGAATAATCAGAAGCTGAGATTAAGCAACAACATGTGAAACTTAATTGTGTAATTGATCATTCTGCTCACCAATTTCTAGCAAATTGACAAAACCAATCTCAAAAACTTTGATATAAATAATAAGTGTTCAAAGAAATTTATTAAAATGTGTAGAGTGATCCATAGACCTGTATCTTGAAATCCAGACTACTCTTTTTTAATTTTTGGGTTTTTTTAAGAAATGGTATGCCAGGGAAAAGCAGGAGAATAAGAACAATAAACATAGGTAATTATCTATCCACATGTAACATTGCTGACAAGTTTGTTTAAGGTAAAACACACAAGGATATGAAACAGCAGTGATGACAATATAGAAGATCCTTCCATTTATTGTAAAACATGTTGAAAGCCAGGTACAAATACTAACCACAGAATGAAACCACAGACTGCAATCACCAAGCTATAATTTCTAGCTATTTTCTTTAATCAAAATCATATTTTTGATAAGGTATTAATTAGGTATTAATTTTGTTATTGCTTTACTTTATGCTGTAAACAACACGGTGTACACAAGTGTTACAATGTAAATCTCAGTCTTTTTTTAAAAAAATCTCTCTTTTTTTATTGTTGTCTAATATTTATTTATAATACTATTATTTTTATTAAAAATACACATTATTCCTGGCTATAAACCTTATATTTTCTAACTGTGTTAGTATTGAGTCTTGAGTCAAGAAACAACTTTTGCAGCTTCACTGTACTACTAAGGGGAATATTCTCATAATGTTTCATTATCAAACTATCGTTTAAATTATATTAAAATCAAATGTAAGGAAGGGTAAAAATGCTAGTGCCTGGTCAAATGTTATTATGCAGTGCAATTAGTTTCAGAAAGCACATTTTTCTAGGCTGCTAAAAAATTGTTCAGTGCTTACAGGGATGCCCATTTTTCAGACAAATGTCTCTGAGTAAGTCATTTTAACATGTTCAATTTCAGATCTGGCAACTCTCATGATGAAATTTTATCTACACTCTTTCCCTTTCTTTTAGAATGAAAATAACATGCAGGATGTGGCACACCAAGTAGGATTAGTTCTGTTGAAATTGCACACTATTAAGATCAATCAGAATGAATATATGAAACATGATGGAAATCCTTGCTTTTGACTATATTCAGGTCATGGAGTTTATAGAGCAAAAAGATAAAGAACTGTGAAAGAGATCAGTCAAAGACAGATCAAAAAAGGAGTGCTATAGCTGTGAAATATTCAGCAAGGACAGAAAGCTTTGCTGTAGGGTTGTGAAACTGTATCTAACAGAGATGCTTCTAGCCCTGCAAAGGCATGAAGAGGACAGGTGTCTTGACAGCACTATTCTCTGGTTGCTGAATGATTTACTATCCAGGAAATGTTAGTCAAGTAATAGTTGAGATGAAGTATTTTATGTCATCTCAGAGGCAGAACAACACAAGCTCTTACGTAGTGTGATTTACAAGCATTTTATGGAACACCAGAGATTTACAGTGAGAAAGTTTTCCTTGGCCGAAGAGAAGGATTTATTCAACACACTCCTAACCCTTGCATGGCAGACACCCTCTTGCACTGATCTCCTGAATGTCATCTACAATCTGTGTGAATTGCTACTGCTGTTCACATTTGAAATACAGCCTGATAAATCTCAGTTTTCATTAAATAGTTTTCCACACTTTGGTTTACCATAAGATTAAGAGGGAGGAAGAGTTTCACTGCCCTTAGAGATTCTAGTGTTTGGAAAGTTGGATCTTTGAAGTTGTCCCCTTATTTAAAAACCTTATCCCACAGGCATCTTTCACAGTGTTGCTACTTAGCTCGGCATCCTTCTTGGAAAAGATGCCTGAACAGCAAACAGAATCTAAAGAGCCAAACATTTTCTCCTGCCTGACAGAGCTGGCCACAAATATCTGGCTCCACTCAAAGGATGGCTCCAAGTCAGGTTGGCTGGAAAACTGGGATAGATAGGTGTGCACTTATCCCTTGCAAAAGAGGCCCAAAGACTTGATACCCCAGCACCTGTGCAAGAGCAGCACTGGTGAAACCATGTGAGCTGAGGAGATGCCCATAACAGCACAGGAGGCTGGGGGCAGGACAAAATAGCAAGGCAGGCTGGGCCCTCAAGAGTCCCAGGACCTACTAAAAAAATAAACTGGCTCATGTATCAACCAGCTTCCTGAAAGTAAACCCTTCTGGTGACAAGTGCATCTCTTGGCCTTGAAAATGATCAAGATAAATTGCATAGTTACAAAAAAGAAAAAAACAAAAAAACCCAAAGAAACACCTTTTTTCTTTTGCCTTCTTAATGGTCCCCATAGGATGTTATTACATGGGCTGTTTACACAATGACATCCACTGATAGAACTCACACTAGTGATATGGTGATATGCATAGTTTTCACTGAGGGGTACAACAGGGAAGAGAGATGAAGATAAAAAAGAAAAAAAAAAAACCACCTTTATTTTCACAGGATATTTTAACTAATAAATGTTAACAAAAAAATATTCAGGCAGACCTCTGGGCAAGCTGATACAAAGAAAATCTATTAAGGGTGTTGAATGTAAAGACTCTCAGCTTAGGAATCTCTCACCCTGCAGATGACAAAAATATTCTGTCCTGTTTATTTTTTCACAGGTCTCAGATATTGGTCTTTGTGAGAGAAGGATGGTGAATTGAAAGGATAGCCAAATGTTGGAGGCTAAGTAGCCTTTTTTCATGATTTAGCATAGATATTCTTATGTTTCCATGTGTGATCATGGTTTAAGGGCTAAGTTTAATGTGACTGCAAAATTAAGAAGCTGCCCTCCAAAAATTCCCTCACATAATCCCAGGGGGATATGCAGTTAGGTTGCTATAATAAAAAGGATAGTGTATGTGAACCTGCAAGAGGAATTGGTCAGGCTGAGGAACATGAAAAACCTCAGCTGTGAAACAGAATGTTTGGTGGATCCTGCTTGTTGCCCTGTTCTGAAAATCATGTGATTGTTACATACAGGCAAGTAAAGTATTTGATAATGGTGGGCATGATATAAAGATGTGATTTGCTTATGGAGAAATAGAATGGGCTAATACTATACCGTTCCTCAAGGTGAAGATACCCTTCATTTTATAGGAGAATTATTCATGTAAAATAATTTGTATAAATGATCTGATTTTTAAAAACTTGCATCAGATTTCTTAAAAATACAGTTAGCTAGAGTTCAACATCATTTTTTAAAGGACCTTACCACCAAGTGAATTTCAGAAATGCACTGAAATCTTCAAGTAACTTCCTGAGCACTGAAGACCTCTGAGGAAAACAGTTAAGTTATTGAGGTACCTACATTTAGGGGTCTCTTTCAGTCAAGCATCTTAGTGGAGAAGAATGGTATTTGAGATGGTTGAATTTTTGTTTTAAAGCCTAACTTTAAAAAAATAGGTCCCCTGAGATATGAAGACCTACTTAGCAAACTTTCTTTGGACTTTTCCAGTTTTTCTGCTTTTCCCCTATCCATTTATGACCTTTTATTTGCCATAAACCAAAAGAAAATGAATAATGTCATGTATTAGTTTCCCTCACTGCCCACCCCAAAACAATAATCTTTCATATTTTTCCTTCATTTTTCCCTTTGCCACTCTAACTTTTCTAAAGGTTAACAACGGGGAAAAAAGGAAAAGAAAAATGGAAAACTGTTGAATTATTTCATTTTATTGTACTCAGATGGTAAAATAGCTGGTAAAATAGCATTACCTCAACATTTCATTTTTGAAACTAAGACCAAAAGTCTAAATACTTAAACTTTTCTCAGGACAAAAGCTCTAAATACCTCTCATCCAAAGTATTTTGCTTCAACATTTCATTGTAATAAAACACTCCAGAGTTCTTCAACACCAGTGTGTGCTGGTGTTGGCTTTCTTTGAGTATTGTACAATTTAATGCTTCCATGATTCCTCCAGGCAAATGTAGCTCTGGTGCATCTTACGGCTTTGTGTATGTAGAAACTGATTAGAACTAAAGAATTTCTCAGAGATGGTAATCTGTGGTTTGGATTATTTTTTATTGCTTTTTCTTTAAGTCCACTTATATTTGTACTCATTTTCTTTAACAACAGTGCTTTTCAATTTAAAGCATAAGTGCTATTTTTTTTTCTAAAGGTTTCTGAGTTTCAAGAGATCTGTTAGTGACACAGAGATAAAAACAGGGCTTTTGTAAATTTTCAGGTGAACATATTTACTGAGACTAAAGATTTTAAAATGATACGTCCCTCTGCCGACACCATTCATGTACTCTTGAATATTCTTCCTTCTCTGTGGAAAGCTCTGTTCTCTTTTTAATGGAAACATAAAGTTAAAGCTTGACAAAATATTTCTTCCTGTTAAATCCATGATTTCACCCACCCCAGACATGGTCCACAGGACTGTGGGAATGTCTAACATTATATTGAGCCTTTCATAAATGTTGTCTATGCACCTGTCTGTGGTCTCACTGCTTTTCTGCACTAGTTTCTCCATTTTAATTATTCTAATTATTCAAATGTACCAGGGCATAGGCCATGCTGTGAAAAGTAGCTTCCTTTCATTCTTATTTTACTTTTTGCTTAGGTCTATTTATTTGGAGCTTAGCATTCAAGAAGTCTGATCCAACAGCTCCTGAAATCAGCAGGAACTTACCCACAATACAGCAACAAAATTCTTAATTCTTGATGTCTTTGGAGCTCTTAATATTATTCCCTGTGGTGAGGTATTTAAGCTATTTTAATTGAGCATACAATAATGAACTTTTGTCCTTTCCTGTCCATATTCTATTTGTATGAACAATTGTTTAGTTAATGCAATTTGACAGGAGCCAAACAGAAAGAATAAATCTAAGAGGCCACATATTCTTTTTTTTTTTTTTTAACTTAAAGTGCTTTTCTTTCGTTCAGTCTACTGGATAAGCATCTTGAGTAGGCCTGGTTTATAAATTGCCTGTACATATGCCAGTTGGTGTTGCTTATAAACATACCAGTTGCTGGTTTTGCCACTGTCCTTAATTTAAAAGAACTGCTTTTGTGCTTGAAATTTCAATCAGTTCTCCTAGAATAGATTTTCTTTGTGTACAGTAAAAAATTTAGGGAATTAGTCACCATTTTTCCCAAAAGTTTTAGAAAGAAAAGAGATGTCAGAATCATCTGGAAACTTGTTTTGTATTCTCTCCTTGCCTCAGCTCTTCAGAGCTACCAAGAACACTCACCAGTTTGCAACAGGACACACTCGTCCCCATCCTGCCAGACCAGGAGGCAGTGTTTCCCCTCTGTTTACCCAGCTGATATAGCAGTGAGGGCGAGGAGACCTTGGCATGGTGCTCAGTGTTTTGTGTGTGAGCCATAACTATATCTCATGATTATTTTTAACTAGATTTATTGCATCAAATCCCAGAGAACCGTCTTTGTGCAGCTTTGTCCCACCAGTCTGTGTGCTAGGACATAGAGTGCAGATGGGGCAAGCACTCATGTCTGTCTGCAGCCACATGGATGGTAGCAGAGAGATGCAGTAGACTGAAGCCTTCTCTAGAAAGGTTTTTTTATCACCAGACTGCTCTTGTATTGCCATAAATATTTGCTGCTTAACTTAAGGCTTTCTTCATGGTTTCAGTACAGATTCGAGGCCAGCAGAGCAAGGAAACATCTAAAGCCTGGTGAAACCATGTGAAACATCTAAAGTTTCTCTCCTGGCTGTGATAAACGTCAGCTGGGACTCCAGGGAACTTCAATGCACCAGACATTAAGGAGGAAGCCTGAACATTCAGATTAATGAAGGTTGTTTTGGTTTTTGTTTTTTTTTTTTTTTCTTTATACTTAAACTGTGAGAAATCAGCTCCTCTCAGCATGGTGAAATATATGGAGCAACATATGATCCCTTGAAGAGTCAAACACTGAAGCACAGAGACCTGGCTACTTAGAGAACAGATTATGCTCCTGCATACAATGCTAGCTGGAAAAGTACCCCTCCATAGCAAGTCTATACACAAGCATTTAGTACATGGCATGTCCTATTCTAGAAAATATGCAAGTCTCAAACCCTCTTCACTAATCTGATTATTCCTGATAATGGAAAACAAGCTTGTCCTCAGCTATGAAAAATATTTTTCTCTTTGCAAATATTATTTTGTAAGACTGCCTTTATTGATTAAGAGTCTCAGCTATGCTAACCATGAGGCTTTGAGGTGAAGTAAAAATAAATAGCCTGGCTGAATATTTTAAAATATAAGTGTTAAAGTCACTGGATGATTCATAATTATCAGCTTCATCTGTGAATTCTTGTTTGCTTTTTCATTTTCTTTTGCTCTTGCCTTCAATGAGTCACGAGTAAGTCTGGATTACTCTTCAGCCATGAAGGAGTGAAATGTACTCCTAATGGACAACACAAGGGTCACACGTACCACGTACATCCCCCAAAATAGAGCTCTCAGTCCTGTTGCTATGAAATTTCATTCCTTCCACCAGCTTTCTCGTGCCAACTAATTTTTTGCTCGGTGAATAGTTCCATTCACCTCATCAGGGAGGTACAAGGAGGTAGTGCTTGTCATGATGGCACCAGGATGTGGCCCTCTCACAGGGATGGCACCATGTGCACAAGGTACTCTGTAACCTCCCTAAGCTCATTTCCCTTACAGCCTCTTCAGGTTTCACTGAATCCTTGAAAAGTCTGCCTTGTACATTTATGATTAAATATGTCTTCATCCATTACTACAAGGTCTCTTCTTCCAAAGAGGAGATTTAGAACTGGAAATTACACAACTCTCAAATTCCACAGCCATGGTATCATTTTGAGCTTTCACTGTGGTTTGCGTAATTCCTCGTATTTGCTGTTTGCCAGCCTCAAGTGTAGGGAGTTCAGCAAGATTCCTGCTCTGACTATGACACTGTTTCCATTAAGAAAAACAAATTTCAGGGCCACAGGGTTGTTATGACTCAACCTTGATCCTGAGGATCTTTGTTTCACAAAGCAAATGCTCCACAGTCTGATGTCTGAAAATCCTCTCTAATTAGTGCTCCTTCACAAACTTGGAAGAAAACTATTGTCACAGTGTGACGCTCATTTAATACACTCTTATAGTTGCTAGAACTGTAACCTTGTGTACTTTTAAAAAGCAAGAAATATCCCTTTGTCAAAGCTAGCAGGCATAGCTTTCAGGGTGATGAGTACTCCAGTCTCATGGAAGTCAATGAGCATGAACTTGAAAGAATAAAACCATTCTCATTTGGGGAAAATTAGTTGTGTAGGCTTATTTAACATTTCTGTTACAGATGCTACTTAGCAATCCCAAGCAAGAGGCCCTGTTACACCAGCCAGTCTGCAAGACATCACGTGTAGATACCATCTCCCACTCCCTGACCCAAGGAGGTGGGTGGCAGACTGAACATGGAAGCTAAGGTACAGATCCAGATATGGTCATTAGACGCTTTTGAAAGGAATTAGTAAACTGCATCCATCTGCATCTTTCCTTCAGTACTTTAAGTGGATATTTTCCTCATTGCTGTATGAGAAAGAGAGGCACACAGGGACACTGACTCAGCTTGCAGGGAAGATGGTTACCACACAAATGGGATCAAGAGGTGATTATTCAGAGCTGCTGTAGAAGGAGCAGAACAAACTGGCACCCCTGGCAGGGAAGACTGAATGTCTGCTTGCATGTAAAAGCAGCTCTCAGACAGGGAAGCAGACAGCATGTTGTAAGCCTGTTTTGTTTCATTTTCATAGCTACATAATGGAAACAGTGAAGATATCATGTCATATTTAAAAATATGAAGAAAAGAAAAAACTTAAAAATATGACAGGCATCCAAATATTTCTTCAAAGTAGTGCAACTTGGACACATTTTGCAGCATGTGTTTTACAATTATTTACTCAAATCAGTAGTGAACGAATAGAGTTGTCTGTTAGTATTGTTTGGCCTGTAGTATGGGAGGATCCCCCAATCTCAGTGTTAAGAAACCCAACTGCATTTACTTCTAATGTTTCTTGTAAACAAAACCTCACATGCATACCCTGAAGTAGTGTTTTAGATGCATTCCATTAATATGAGACATTATTAGTATTCTAAAAAAGCTTAGAGAAAACTACTCTCCAGAACTGGCAACCACTTTCTGTTGGTGAATTGGTACATCTCGAAACTTGGATGTCTCTACTCTAGAATGACATGAAAAATCACATACCAGTGGCCCACATCGGAATGAACGGGGGCCCCAAATTTAGTGGATGGTATGCTAGCATAAAACAATTCTGTTTGTTGAAGAATGCAGGTCTCTGAATTGACTGGAAATGGATCTCCAACAATTTCTGTTCTAGTGATTTCTGGTGAAATCCTAGTTTCAGAAAAACCAGTGGGATTTATACTGTTGCCCATGATTAGGTCAGTGCATTATCCCTGGCCCAGTGAACACAGCTCAAGAGATCTCCTTTGCATCCTCATCATCAAAACAAGAACATACACAGAACTTCCCCAAACCTGCAATTCATGAGACCCTTACTGCTCACAGAGGCATCTGTCCCTCTTGGGGGGACAGCTGCCCACTTGATCTTACCAGCCCTTGCATCCCTCTACAAGGGAACCAGGGGCATTGCTGCTGACTGCTCCCACCACTGGAAAGGGTGGGTGGCATAGGTGGAGAAGGAAAAGTCAGACCCTGGAGGTCAGGACATCTCGGGCTCTGTGATTAAGGATTCACTTCCCATTCTCTTGGATCCTGGCCTGAGGACTGCCAAAAAGCCAGTCCTGGGGTGCTCTCACTGGCAAGGAATTTAAATGAACATCTGTTTTGGCTTTCAGCCTAGCATGAGGCTATTTCACACAACACAGAGGATGAAATCCAGGAGTAGCAAATTGTCATTTCAGTCAAACTTTAGTTTCACATCAGATTTCCTCACTTTGCCAGTCCCTTAAGAGGACACCTTAGCAGTGGCACTATGATAGGTCCTTACTAAGCTGCTTTATGAAAAAATATTTTTTTTGCTTTCAGAGAATGAAGTCCTTTAGACCTATTATTTTGATACTTCAAGATTCCCATTCATTGCTGGTCTGAAAAAGGCTTGTACAAGCAATCCTACTGATTTCATAAAATATTATGACTGTCTCATCTTCAAAAGGATGGGTGCACCTCAGCCTGAACCAGAGTGATCACCACTGGTGCATAACATGGTTGTCCAACATGGTGAAAGTACATTTTTTAAAGATAAGCAGCAGCACCTTTGAGTCATTTCTTAAGATCAAATTTCTCATCTTTTGGGTAGTGACAAAGCAGCAATATGTGCTTCTTGCAGGTATCTTGTGTAGCAAGGTGGTTCATCCTGGAGTATTTTTGAGTAGTCATTTGATAAAAATATATTTCACCACCACACAGAAATGTTCCTTTAGTCATATCAATAAGTCATAGTTTTTCTCTTCACACTCATCTTAGGTGATGTGATAGATCATATCAAGTAGCTGCAAGATCTGTAAGAAGATGCATCTATTGTCTTATGTGTAGATCTAAGCAGTCTTCAAGAAAATGTAGAATTATATCCTCATGCCTCAGAAGTAAATGGTAGACTTTGACAGGGTCACAACATCAATTCTGGCTTTCTTTTGCTTTGAAACAACAAGTTATAACTTACTGAATATTTTCTTTAAAGATGTGAGTCTTTTCCTTGGATATATTTATATATGCCTGTGTGTGTACACATGTGTGAATTTCTCTCTCCTGGATATCAATTTTCACATCTCCAAAGAATGTCAAAGTTGACTGACTTTCAATAAAAACATCTTTGTTTTACTTCTCATTGAAAATTATATGGTTAAGCCAAAACCTTAAAGCATTTTAAATACCTTAAATATATCTTTCCATTACTTTAAATTTTGCTGTTTGGCCTTGTAATTCTTTAATTTCACAGGTACTCCAAATCAATTTACCAACTTAATGAAGAACTGAGTATCCATTGAAAGAATTGAGAAGTAATTAAAATAGTGGTAATTCAGAAAACAGACCTCTCTGAGACATACATTGGAAGATTTAAGATGTTTGTTTTTCTTTCTCAGTTTCAGGTTTGTTAGAAAAGAAAGAAGCAATTATTTAGGGAAATCTCATTTCTAAGATGCTTCTGAAATCAATTCTTTATTCAGGCTCTCCCACAATAGGAAGATCATTTACTGATAACTTAAAATTAAACTTTTTCATTTCTGTTCTCTGTGTGCTTAATTTTTCTACGAATATTCCAGTGATTGTTGTCTCTTAAGATACAGCTACAGACAGTATCATTTCTTTTCTATAAATATCTCCAGCAGCACAGACTGTAAACTAGTGATGAGAGTGGCTATCTAAAAAAAAAATAAAAATCAAATGAATAGTATAATATAGCAAAAATTTATTTTCACAAACAAGGCAAGATCAGGTCTTAAATAATTCAGTGTAACTTGGGAGGGCCACAGTAATCAAATAAACTGAGCAAAAAGAAGAATGCATTTTTCTCCTTGTACAGACAAAAAAAATACTGCAACATGTCTAGGGAAAAGCAAACATATCCATTGTGAATCAAACTGTCAATCTTTAATATAAAATTAACAAATTCAGCTTTTATTTGAAGAGTCTGTAAGTCATTATTTAATAACCTTTGTGAAATTAGTAATATCAGTGAAGTGTTTGGATGATTTGTAATCATATTCCATTTTTTTAAAGGGCTAACTATCTGGAAAATTCCCAAAAGAAAAGGAGCTGAAGTCTGGAGTATTTTTTCTGATGTTTGAATCAGAATAGTTCACGTGATGGTTTGAGGAACAACTCCTGTGCTTCATTTGGGTGCATATCAAGGTTACTTAATGCATTTTTCTAAGGCCACCAAACAGTACAATGTAAAATGAGAAGAAAAAAACCCAAACAAACAAAAAAACAGACAACAACAAAAAAACCAAACCACAATAAAAATTATAGAATCATAGAATGGTTGGAAGGGACCTTAAGGATCATCTAGTTCCAACCACCCTGCATGGACAGGGTCACTTCCCACTAGATGAGATTTCTCAAAGCCCCAACCAACATGGCCTTAACTCTTCCAGGGAGGGGACATCCACCACCTCTCTGGGCAACACCTTCCTGTGTCTCACCACCATTACACTAAAGAATTTCTTCCTAACATGTAATCTAAATCTCTCTTTTTCTAGTTTAAAGCTATTACCCCTTGTCCTACCACTCCATGCCCTTGTAAAAAGTCCCTCTCCAGCTTTCCTGTAGGCCCCTTTGGCTACTGGAAGGCTGCTAAAGAAACATGATGAAAATCCCAGCATGTGTTATTAAATGCAAAAGGTATAGAGTGCTGCTGCTAAGTATCAGAATAGAAATGCACACAGCTGAATGGTGTCCAGCTTTCCTCAGCAAGCAGTCATCATAAAGCACTACTTAAACTGGAAGAACAAAAATACTCACTATACTACTGACTTGAAAATATTTCCATATGTGCATTTGAGCACAGAGAGAAATGCCAGCCCCAGCACTTTTGCTTTGTTTGCTTCTACCAAACGGACACCCAAGGTTAATCAATAGAGTGGCCCTAATTCTAACTAAAAAAATTCATTAGACACCTGCATTTGGTGAGGATTCCTGGAACAAGCATTCTCCATGATGCAAGCATCTTTTCTGTCTCTGGTTAACAGAGGTTTTATATAATAGTGTGTTTGAAGGCTGGGGCCAGGAGATCACAGCTGGACAGCACCAGTTTCTAGCTCTATGAAAGGACTAAGACTGGTGAAATTCCCTCGGCTAGAAATGCAAGTCCTCAAAATAGCTGTGTCTGACGTGGAAAATAGAATTTTGTGGCTCCTTAAAAGGCATTTAAGCACATTATGATCCAAATTATTCAGAAAGAAAAGGGATGCTTATTTTTAGGATAAGAATGTAGAACCAGCAATAGGATGCAATTCTCTTTAAGATCAGAAACAAAGACTAGTAGACAGATATTGGCCTTCAAGTTTCTAGAGGAAGGTTAAAACTGAATCTGTTCTTGCTTCTTGCTTCTAAGAGGGCACAGTTGAGGCACAGTTACTGAATGAATCATGTTCTTCATGATGACTCAGAGACTTTGAAAGAGGCCCAGTTTTTAAATGGATGCTGGGATCTGGGGGTCTTAATAAATAAGGGCTTGTTTTTAATATACTGTTAGTTTTGTTACACCATGATTATACAAGAGTTTTCCTTCTAGTTTAATGCTGTGCTGTACTGTACATACAGGAGCACATTTTGTACTGTACTATAAATGATGCATATGGGACTTATCCCTGCTCAATTTTTAAAATATATTTTTTCTACTACTTTTTTTTTTCATTTGTAATGAATGGTATGGTCAAATGTAATGGCAAAGTTCCCTCTGAATGTCAGCACAGAAAGAGGGATTGAGAAAGAGCAGAGAGGAAGGATAGTATGGGGTTGGAAGAACTTCTGGAAACTTGCATGTTGATGGCACAGTATGTGAAATTCTTTCTGTGTTTGCATTCTGGACTTAATTCCTGGCTTAGTTTACTTTTCTGTTAGCTGATGAGTGCCAACGTATTGCTGTTGCTACTGCTACTGCTACTAGTGATCTGCTGCATACCTCCATATATTCTGTTTGCAGCCCCCTGAATGGGGTGATTTCAGTGTGCAGTTTTGTAAAGCACCTTGTCAATTAACTTTAAAAGCCCAGTTAAAAATAACCCACAAAGCTGAATTATAGGTTTCAGAGGCATCACAAGTATGCTCGAAGTCATCCTGCTGGGTTTTATTACACTGGTATCTCTGCAGAAGTGCACAGAAGACAGTGCACATCACTTTAATGCCAGACTATGAAAAGACATTCCTAGGAGTTAAAAGATATAGTTTCCAGATGGAAATACTGAATTTCAAGGACAGAAGTTGAATGCAACTATTCCCCGCTATAAATGCACCATTACTTTTTTTAATTAGACTGTATCCCTAACTGGACAACACATAGTTTCTACTTCCTTTTCTAGAAGTGGTCAGGACTTTAAATCAATTGTAATGAGTTGATCCCTTCAAATATTTGATGCTGATTCCAAACTTGGAATACAAAATAACAACTAGCAAGATTTTGGTGCAAGTTTTGCACCATGTCCACGATATGGACGGTGCCCACGCTCACATTAATCCCAACACCATGACACATCACAAAGGAAAATGCACTGCACCTGCACAGTAGCCTTCACTAGCTAAATGCCATCAGCTCAACCACTGCATACATTCCTTTGATGCACATTCCCACATAATCAACAAGGTGGAATTTACTCTGAGCAAGATCAAGCTTCTTTCTAGTAGAAAATAATTTTTTCTTTCTTTTCTTTTTCTTCTGGAATAATTTTTTTCTCCTGCCCCTAACAGTGTCTGAACATCTCTGAAATTTCAGATGTCCAGAAACCCTGGATATACTCAGGGTTCTTCTTTAGAGTATGCAGACATTAAACTCAACCTGACAGAACCACGGCGTGGTCTGTATACAACTGAAAAAACTGGGAACATGGTGGACCCTCTGGGCACCACTACCAATCATGAACTTGGGTAGCTTTGTCCACGATTAATAGTACTTTCCTTCCTCTGGTTTAATGAAATATATCGTTATCTCTTAGGGAAGTCAAAAGTGCCCTTATAAAGCCCTGTGCTGATCAAGGAAGGAGTCATCTAGCTGGATGAAAGCTACAATAATATTGTTTCCTTCCACTGGAACTGGATTGGAATATAACCCTGATTTCATGCTGTAGAAGTGAAGTCTGAAGCACTCCCTTTCCCTGTTTGAAATTGTAAATTCCAACTTTGTAAAGGCAAAAATCAGGCCAAATATCTGTTGTTGTATTGCACAGGATTCACCTATCTGTAAAACAACAGCCTCTGTATTTGTAAAAGTGTTGCCACCCTGGGAAATCAAATTCAGTCCCCAAAGGCAAATACTGAGTTCTTTTAAAATCTAAGTGGGAGATTTACTAGGAAAGAATCTGTGCAGCAATAACTAAATATTGTGCCAGCATGGCTTCATATCCACTTTCCCTCTGCAGTCGTTGATGGGTTTAATGGTTTCTAATGTTCATTTTGAATCTTGCTGAGACAAATTAAAGATACAAACTGAACTGAAAACTTATAATATACAGGTATTAATTTTACTTTGCTACATTTTTTATTTGTGTGGTGCTTTTGAATTTGTCTTTTCAACACCTTTGCATCTCAGATAAGATGCAAGAACTGGTGAATGCTTATACTAGGTTACATGGGTTTGGTTATGCTCACAGTTCTGTTGTATGTATAGTTCAGCTAACAAAGCTTGAATGAAACTGTTTTACACTCTTTCAGATATTTTTATTTATTATTTGAATTTTTCATACTTAGCTCATTTAATTTACAAGTGTCCTATCCTGTTTAACTGCTTAGAATATTAATGGAAAATGTGTCAGGCACAAGAGATTTGAAGAGTCAAAGTATTTAAAGAACACTTGTGTTTTAACTTTAGCAAACCTTGACACATGATTAACATGATGTCAAGAGAGTTAGGGCTCGCAGAACGTAATTCATTCAGCACACCTGCAAAATAAATAATTTACTCACAAATATATAAATGGTGTGTACACTAGAGTCAATACCTTCGTTCAAGTTTTAAAATATGGATTCCTAACAGAATGGATGCTTCATGAAGTTGTGTTCTTACACTAGCTCCATGAAGTGGCAAATGGCACAGAGAAATAGCTGCATCTCATGATCCTCTGAGGGTCTCACAATCTGCTTGTCCATAGGCTACCTTTGGATCTCTGCATCACACCACTGGCCACACTGAATCTGCCACCCAGGAGCATGGGAGGTGCTCAGGGGATTCCTCCACAGCCATGCTGCTTCCCCTCCTTCTCAAATCATCTCAGGTGCCTACATCAGGTCATGCAGCTGGGCTGAGCAGGACCCCAGGGCTGAGAAATTGAAGACTACTGAAGGGAGCAGACAAGCAGGCAATGGCTCCAGCTGAATCCTCCCAGAGCCTGTAAACCCCAGAGCAAATTAAAGAAATCAGCTGTAATCCATCTATTGGACACCAATGTCCATACACACGGGAAAGACAATAAATCCAAACAGTTCCAGACTTGGCTGCTTATAATAGCTCTTCCAGCTGCTCCACTGAGACTTCTGTGGATGTAGGCTAGAAACGAAGTGAACAGATGCATTCATGCTTAGACAGAACACACCAGGGAGGCACACCACAGATAAACAATGGGAGGAATCTCCTGCTTTGTAAATAGCCTGAAGTGCTTTCAATTTAGTTGCAAGGCTCAAAAGCATACTTGTGATGGGATTTCTTTGTGGAGAGGTTAGTTTCTCTTCTTAAGCACAGAACCAACAACAGTGGTTTGTGGTTTTCACTTGTCGCGTTCATGTTCTCTAACAATGCAAAGATTTCTTTCTCTGCTCCCTGTTGTGCCTCCCTGGATGAAATACACACAAGCACAAGGCTTCCTTCATGTCACTGGCATAACACCTAGGTTCTTGAGGGTGGGTAAAAGGGGAGGATGAAAAGAGGTCTTTTAAACTAAATTATATTCTTTTCAAAGTGCTGTCCATGGCTGCTGATGAGCTTCAGACACTCCAGCTTTATATGCTGGAATGGGAGCTTATATGCCTCCCTGTGGGAGCACAGCTTCAGCCTGCTGTTCCAGATCCAGCTGCCTGGGAAAGGAGCTATTATCCAAACTACACTGTACACAAGAATACATTCATGCACCACTGAGAAACACCTCTAGCAATATGCAGACATATGTACTCTGTCCTGGCAGAGCTGACCTAAATGCCTACAGCAAGCTTGGAAACTGAGAGAAGGCTTTAGATTTTTTTTTTTTTTTTAAAGAATGCACAATTTCCATAGCACTGAATGATAGAGAACTAGCATAAGCAGGAAAAGTTATTTAAAAACCAGAGGATCCCAGCCAGTAAAGTGCAATAAATAAACTACTGGCAAAATGTGGTCTATAGTGAAGCGTTTGAATTCTCTCCTTCCCTTTCCCAAGTGCAGTGTAATGGGAGGCTCACACTGTCAAGACCAAGGTTGAATCTATAAATGTATCTGCACACTGTTCTGTGCAGGACATTTAACAAGGCTGAACCCTCAGAGCTCCAGTAATTAATTCAAATCTACCAAGTCTCCTTGCCAAGAAAGAAAAGAAAAAATCATAATATTTTCAGAATACTAAAAGCAAAACCAGATGAATAATACAACGTTCCAACCAGGTAAGCATCTTTTCACCTGAGGTTAATGTTATTAAACTGATATTCTGCCAATGACAATAAAATCCAGACTTCATCTCCAATCAAAAAAGCTGTCTCAGTGCAGTTTACTACCTCCCTCTGAGAGGAAATGGATCAGGTGAATGAAGTGATATTCAGCCCCTATATGGACACTTTCCTGAAGACCTAGGAGCATTTGTCAGTATTTGGTCAGACAGAAAGGGCCATCTAGGTCACTCAGGTCTATGATATTGAAATGTTAGATTGACAGGGAAAACTATTGTGTATTGTGGTATTTTCTTTTCCCTCTATCAGCTTTTCATGCTATGTCCTTTATATATTTCTTTAATCAGAGGCACCAGATATGTTCTTAATGTTTCTTCATGGACTTCATCTTGTCAGATGCAATGGGTCTAACTGCTTTATAAATCTTCCTTTGCACCTACATTCACCCTGAAAGTGAATCTGATGGAGGTCATATCATCCTGAGGCCAATTGGTTGATGGGGTTCTACTTTTTGTATCCTTTTTCAAGGAAAGTATAATACAGCTTTTTCAAGAAATCTGACCAAGGGAAATTTTATTTGCTATATCCTTCATGCCCCAGCTTGAATGGGAAGACGAGATGCTTTTAGTGGTTGCAGTAACATTGATTTCATCTGTGTGAATCTCACTGCTATTTGTAGTTCCCATACAGTTGTATCTGACATGACCTTAGTCTCACACAGAGAAACAACTTCTCAGGCTGAATTCCCACTGGTCAATTAGGTGGAGCTTAGTTCCTTATTTACACTACTTTTGAGGTGCAAGTGATTGTCTCTCAATATAGAGTATGAATATCTGTTCAGAGTTCCCATGCTACTTATTACTAACCACTCTCCCAGCTCAGTCTTTCTAGATTTATATCCAGATTGAAAAACTGCATTACTGAGTGTAAGTCCTGGAATAGTAATAACCAGAATACCACTACTGGCAAACTAACCCAGAAAATCTCAGGCTAAAATGCTACCTGATGGCACATTTCACACAATTTTCTACTATTCAAAGGAACCAGAGCTCATTCATGAAACAACTTGAAAATTGCATCAGTTGCCTCTTTGTGGGGATGTCTTCTTGGATCTCTGAGATATCACCACCAGGGAAGAAACACATTTATCTCCATATTCTGGAAGAGAGTTGAACCTGTGATGTCTCCCACAGCCCTACATTACCCTCTACAATTCATTATTGCTTTGTGTTCCTGTTCTGGAGGTCCTCTTAAGAGTTCATTTACTCACTAATTAGATCGAAAATGAATCTAGTCTGGATCTAAACAAGGGTATTGCAGAAACTCCACTTTTAAATTCAAATCACAGACACAGCTTTTCTAGTTCAGATCTGTGTATTCAGTGTGCAAAGGAACAGACAGTACATTTTCCAAAATCAGGTAAGAGCAATTGACAATGCCATCTGTCTTCCCCCTCCCCCAGTTACCCCCTTCTTTCTTCTCTTCTATCTGTAGTCAGCATATTTCTAGAAGGCAGAATGAAATGTTTCAGACATCTTTGAAATCCTGGCTACTTTCTGAGAGTGGTTTTTGGCTCCTGTACGTCTATTCATGAAAAAGAGAGAGACTAAACTTTTGCTGGAAAGCACAGAACATTTAGATGAAATTTCAATAAATAGGAAAGATATGCCTTGTAGGCATTCTGCAGAATTTTAAAACACACCAGAGACTCACACTGCATTTCCTGCTAGGTGAAAAAATATGGTGGCCACAAAAGTGACCATTGTGACAATATTCCCTTTCCTGTTACTGAGCTAGCAGGCTCACCATTTCTCCTGTCATCTGCTCTTAAAATATTAAAATCATCAGCATGGCAAGACATGAAGGAGTCAAACAAGCTGGTCTTTAAGAAACTCAGACCGTGCTCACAAGCCAAAGACTGAGCTCACACATTTAGTTGAAAACCACTTGGTAAAACAGGTCTGTGGTGGTCTTTAGCCAAAGTAATTTTTTTTTTATTTTTTTTTTTTTGTGGAAGCAGTAGCTTCTAAGATTTAAATAAAATGGTCTAAACTGTAGTGGGTTTCGAAACAAATGTCTGGGCAATATCTTCACCTCCCTGTGTTTTTTTCCTATTACTTCTGTCTTCTAGCACATATGTTGCCCTTTCACAAAGGAGACAGTAGAGGCAATGTGAGGAAATTCCTCACATCCAGAGATTTGTGTTCAAAGAAACGAAACACTCAGAGAGCAAATTGACAAACTATTTTTCTCGGTTCACAAGTGATAAAAAATTTCCCAGTTTCAGTTTTAAACTTGCTCAAAGGGTTCTGCTTCTCTGTAAACTGATTGGAATTTGCATACAGATCAATTAACCTATGCCTATACTTAATTTTTATTTTCCCCCAAGTGCCTATAAAGAGTTTCATCTAGAGCTTTAAAAAACATCTTCATTGAAATGATAATGAAGTTTATTAGTTCTTTTTACTTAAAAGTGCAAAATATTTCCTGTCTTTTTTCCCCCTAGATTTATACCACTGCAACAAAGGCTTTCAGCATTCACGTGAAGTACCCCGAAGTGCTACCATGTATTGATTCCTCTAGGAAAGGTTTTAGAATCAGAAGCAAGAACACAGTATGTAAATTTTCTCCTACCCCTTCCCCATATATGGTCCTTCCCAGATTTGGGACACATTTTCTTTGAGAAGAGATATTTCCCCCCAAAAAAGAAGGAAAGGAAGAGTTTAATTTTTGTGAATAAGAGAACACATTATGAAGACTAAAGATTTGTGAAGTCAGTCTTTATTCTAGAGCTCCACAGAGGTGAACCCCCTCCTGCCACAGTCAAGTCCAGCTATTAGTAGCACAGAAACCCCTTCCCCTTGAGCACCAAATTATAAACAGCTGGACATTGCATGGCCTTCCATCTTCACAGAGTGGAAGGGGGACATGGACCTCTAGGTGTGGCCAAACATGTTGCAAAACATATTTCCCCTTCAATATAAACTCAGGCTCAGGTGTCTATTGAATCACACACCCAGCTGCTGGCAGTAGCACCTTCCTGGCACACTCTCCTAGGTGTCTTCTTCACACTCTTAGTCTGTACTCTCAGTGCAACACAAGCAGATCTGTAAAGGAAAACTCTCAGTGCAAGAGGGCCTGTTATCCCCACAGCACATTTCTTTGGAGGAGGGTATTTCAGTTTGGACTACATTCCCATGGACCAAACAACTGTCAGCAAACGGTGCACATTATGTGCACTTTTGGAGAACATCTTCCCACTTGGTATAATCAGAACAAATTCCAATTCATGTGCTCTGACAAGCTCAGGAACCAAAGCACAGTAAGTAGGCATGATGGACACTTGCCTTAAAAATGCACTTCTTCTTAGAAGCAGGACAAAAATGTAGGTCCACCCCACAAGCAGCTCAATTGTCTAGAGTTGCAGGTACTCCTTGCCTATTGAATGGAGTTGAGACATTTCAGAGGGCAGTTTAAATCTTTGGAAGAGTGAATTGCTTTTCTAAGGATCTTCTTCCTCTCACAGTTAGTCACCTGAACTTGACTGTCTCAGAAAGTCAGGTGAAACCAGCTTCGTGTCAAAAGCATTCCTATGACGTGGAAGTGAGATTTTATAAAAGCCTAAAAATAAGAAGGAAGGTGTGACCTGCAGAACTGGTGTTAACATTCTGCTTTATCAAACATCTCTGTAGGACTCTAGTGTTGAAGAATGATCCTCAGCTAAGAGCAGTGAATAACATCTGCTTACAGATGAAATTCTCTTAGAAGAGATTTGGAATCCTATAGAGAAATGAAAGGATGCTGTTTTCCTTGTGTCTGAGATTCATCTAGAAATGACAAATACAAGATCCTTATACACCTATTAGAAACAGTTTATTACACCATCCCAAATATATACATACAGATACATACGCACAAAGCAAGCCTCCCCTAACATTAAATTCAAAGGAGTTGAAAAATCTAAATTTAACAGGAGTCTTTCCATGGAAACAAAAATGATCACCTGTAAATCACTCTCTCCCTCTCCTTCTGGTTTTCTCCCCCTTTAATACCTGGGGCAAACTGCCACAGGAGGTGGGCCAGGAAGAGAGCAAAGCCCACCCTATCTATTAAGCCCTGGGAAGCGCCCACCTGAACACCAGGGGGAAGGTTTCAAACCTGATGTTAATCTCACAATTTCACATAAAACATCTGTCCTCTGCAGATCAAAATCATCCACTCCATCACAAATGCCCATAGCACCAAATATAAACCATGATCTGTGTAAATAAAATTGTCTTGCTTCCCTGAATGGAGTTCCAAAAAGTGAAACCTTGTGGGTAGCAAAAGCTGAGAAGCATCAGCAATAGCAATGTCTATTAGCAGGTTCCTTTGTTTGGTGCTTTCTTTTTTTAAATTGAGACATGTTGAGCACCCTGAATGGTTTAAGAAACAGTAGGAGAGGCTTCTTGGGTTTTGAACAATGTGGTGTATTTAGCTAAACATAGCTAATGTAGTACAGAGACCAAAATTGGAAACAACTGTTTGTCAGACATAAATGAGTCTTTTTTTCAGACTGAACGTCAATAGACAACGAAACCACCTACATTAATCTAAATGGGAAGAAACAGACCTTCAAGTTATGTCTTTAAACAGGTCTCAGGGGACAGGACCCATCTACCAGAGTCTGGGTACCTGAACCACAGTCAGGTACAGCAGCCCAGCTAGACACCTGCATTTCATGTAACAAAAATCACCTGTGAACAGTGGGGTCATTTTTGACCATGATGTAGTCTATGTTGTCCAGCTGTACTTGCATCATGGAAATGCCACAGAAATTTTGCACTGATGCCAGTAAAACAAACAGTAGCATTCAGTTCATCAGGAGGAAAATTTTTGATATTTAGGTACTGAGTACTTGCTAACTCATCACCTTGGGTAAATCTGTTAATTGGAAAAATTGACTGCTCAGAGTGATTTGAAACTTCTCAAAAGCTAATTAAATGCTTGCTAGATCCTGCCCTATGATCCAACCAAGATCCTGCAGGTTGTGAACTGTTTGCCAGTGAATATGCTTGTTGTACACTAAATAGTCACTGAACAAGACAAAGAATACCAGATGTTTCCTATCATGACAGGGGAGAGAGATGTTCCTCACATGTTCAGATTTATTTGTAATGTCCATGTTCAGTCTGGACAGTCTGTTTATGAAACCTGAAAAATTAAACTGGAGAAGACTCTGAGGTATAATCTCCTTCTAAATCATATCTTCTATATGCCACCACTTGTGATCACATGCCTTCGTATAAATATTTCAGTTTTCTTTCAGGTTCTGTCTCAGACCTCCCCAGAAGTCAACCATCCTGACTCTGTCCAAACCAAGCATGAATAATAACTTCCTTAAAGCCTCTGAAACTATCACCAATATCTATTTTGTTCTAGCTATGGATACCAGCTAAGATTTCTGTCTCTCATTAACCCCTATCTGCCTGACTAGCCACCTTATACTAAACAATATGTTCTGTGACAAATTATGCACTTGCCCTGGCCTCTACTTGTGCCAGCACAAACACAGATGGGATCATTCATTAGCTACTCACTAATGAAGAAGACTGCTTCTGGAGAGCTGGATGCTACTACACGTAGAACTGAGATGTATAAAAAGTAGGACATAAAAACATAGGCATCTACACTATGGATGTGCAGGAGAGGTGATCTGTGTACCTAGAGACCTTTAGCATATAATTTTAGACATCCTAATGGACAGCAGAAATCTAGAAAGTCAGTAAAGTCAGTGGTGGACAAGTAGATGCTCACACCAGCTCAAGAGGAAGCCTAATTTAGGCCAGATGAATCTCAGTCTGTGAGTCAGAAGCAGAGCAGCAGGAGACAAAGAAGCTAATTTACAATGTACATCTTCACAAACTCTATAGAAGTATCCCTAGTGATTTGTCTACTGTTCAGATGTTCTCTACCAAAAATTGTGAGGTTATGCACAGATGTTCAAGGGACAAAGGGAACAAACAGCATTTTCTGGCATTATCTGTGGCTGATGTTGGAGCCAGAAATCAAAGGTGGAGAAGAACTACATAGAGTCAAAAGTGCTGAAAATGAGGTAGCTTGACTTTCAGGTCCTAGATTGAGCATTTTAGTTGTCAGAGTTTAAAAATGGAACAGTTGAGCAGAGTATGAATCTGGAAAAAAAATAAGAACTTTAGCTATACCATTTTCAAGTCACTTCAGTAATGTATTTTTAACTTGGTGATTTAATTTGTCTGCCTCCCCATGACACTTACAAAAAAGGAAAGAGTTCATTCTTTATTTTAGACAAAAATACTATATAAAAACTTCCTAGGAATGCATTCAATTAGAATGAATGATTACAGTAATGGGTGCAGTTGATTGCATTTCTGTTTCAAAAAGCAAGTTGCATTTGCTCCTAATCTGCTAAAATTTCTGCCAGTCAAAATAAGCTTGTCTATCACAGGAAGAGAAAATTGGCAAAACACACAACTCAGTTCCTCTCTCACTCACAGTAATTTTGTGCTGGAATCAGTCCATATTTTTTGTCAAAGCTGTTCTTGACACGATAGTTAATTCTATCACTTTTACTAATGTTTATATACTTTAATTTGTGTACATGATTTTCTACTTATTTCTCAGAACAATTACACATGTACAACATGCCTGTAAGTAATCAGTTTCCCCAAGACATGGTTACATAGCTCAAATAGTCATACACAGCAAGAGAGTCTATTTGGATACCTCTTAATGCCTTTTTGGGTATTAATCATAAACAACTCATAGATGTCTTGAGGGAAGTGCCCTGATGAACAAACTAGGAAAAAAATTCAAAGCAGAAGAGTCTCAGGCCAGTTTCAAATGCCTATCAGATCTTCTCCATTTTTAATGCTTTGCTTTTCCCCAGGAGTCCAGGAGCTACTATCTCTCCCACTGACTAGAAAATCAGAGTTGGACCATTCCAAACACGAAGAAAAAATAAAAATCTTTAGCACAAGCTCAGGCCCTGGTTCTTTTTTTGGCTTTGAGAAAATGAGACCCAGTTTGTTTTCCCACTTATTCCCATAACAAGAATGAGAGCAGAGGGTGCTCTTCCTTATAGAAAAGTGTATGTGACCTTTAGTGTTATCCTGTGCTAACACTAACTGCAGACTCCTGTCCTTTTGGGTAGCAGGCATTTTTGTCCTGTACTGGCTAGTCACTTACACAACCTCCTTTCTTCCTTCTGTTACTGCTGTACTCATCCAGTACAGACATTTCATCCACTGGCAGACTTTTGGCAGGGTTTGTGGTGTACAGCTGACTGCACATCAATCACACCATTAACTCTTTCTTGCACTGGCTCCATCTCAAGTTTGCATCCCTCCCTTGCAGCAATCCTCATTATGTTACCTTTTAAGCACAGGTAAGCTGTTCTGGGTGACTAGAATGTAACTGGACCACCCCTGAAAAAAATGTACTGCATCTTCAGTTATGTTTTTTTCTACCAGATTATAACATGGTTATGTTCATATATGTATATGTATCATAGAATCATGGAATGGTTTGGGTTGGAAGGGACCTTCAAGATCGTCTAGTTCCGACCACTCCACTAGACCAGGTTGCTCAAAGCCCTACCCAATCTTGTTTTGAACACTGACAGGGAGGGAGCATCCACAACTTCCCTGGACAATCTGTTCCAGTGTCTGATCACATTCACACCAAAGAATTTCTTCACAGTGTCTAACCTATAGCTACCCTCTTCCTGCTTAAAACCACTACCCCTCAACCTCTCACTACACACCCTTGTTAAAAGTCCCTCCCCAGCTTTCTTGTAGGCCTGCTTCAGATTCTGGAAGGCTGCTATAATATCTCCACAGAGCCTTCTGTTCTCCAGGATAAATAACCACAACTCTCTCAGCCTTCTTCAAAGGAGGGGTGCTTCAGCACCCTCATCATCTTCATTGCCCTCCTCTGGACCCACTCCAGCAGCTCTAAGTCCTTCCTGTGATGGGGGCTCCACAACTGGACACAGTACTCCAGCTGGGGGTCTCATGAGAGCTGAGTAGAGGGGGAGAATCACCTCCATCAACGTGCTGGCCACAATTATTTTGATGCAGTCCAGGATAAGATTGACTTTCTGGGCTCCAAGTGCACATTTCTGGCTCATGTTGAGCTTCTCACACCTCCAGGTCTTTCTCCGCAAGGCCATTGTCAATGCCTTCTCCTCACAGCCTGTATTTGTGCTTGGGATTGCCCTGTCACAGGTGCAGGACCTTGCACTTGGTCTTATTGAAATTCATGAGTTTGGAACAGGCCTATCTCTCAAGCCTATCAAGGTCCCTCTGCGTGTCAGCTACACCACACAGCTTGGTGTCATCAACAGACTTGCTGAGGGTGAACTCAGTGCCTCTGTCTGTGTCTCTAAGAAGGATGTTAAAAAGCACTGATCCCAGTACCATCCTTTGAGGAACACCACTCATCACTGGTCTTTGTTTGGACATCAAGCCATTGACCACTGCTCTTTGAGACAATCCCTTATCTACTGAGTGGCTATATGATAAATTCAAGCAGTGAACACCATTAAATCTGCATCAAAAAACTTAAAAGTTCCAAAAACAACTGGTCAGCTAAGCTAAAATATATGCAGTTCTGTCAATGAAAACATCAGATGACAAAGCACTTTTAAACCTGAGATCAGCCTGAAGGGCTAGATAAAATAAAATATGTGGTCACCTCAGACCACTTTCTAAAAATGCTGTGCTCAACAAATGCCAGCTCAGCCAAGAGATTAACAAACAATTGACACAGTCAACAGTCTCTGCCCAGAGCTACACTAACATGCTGACAGCACTTCCTACCCCGGGCCTCAGAGAGCAGAACAGATCACAACAGAATCAGTGTGTGGGAAACCTGGTGCTGGGAAGCAGGAAAATTACATAAATTTAAACAATGCTCTTTGAAATAATGTTTTCTATTTGGTGGGAATGATTTTGTAAAGAGGCTTTCTTCTCTTGGTAATAATTTCTGGAAAAAAGAGACACAGATTTCTGATTATTTGTTGTCCCCATTTTTCAATTACAGCTTTGTTGGTTGTGCTTTGCTTGAATTAGCAAGTTATTTTTTTATTTATTTTCACCCAGCATGGGTATAAAGCTCTTCACTGGTAAGTGATGCACTTCAGAAATGGCAATATATGTTGAAGAGGGTGCTAACACAGACTGTTTCAACTTCTCTTTTCCCTTGCAGGTTATATGCCCAAACAGAAAGGAACTGGTAACTGCAATCTGATTTAAGCCATGAAGGAAGACCAAAGGAGAAGCAAAAATCTATTGTGTAGTATACAAATCACTACTTTGTAAACCTGACTGCCATTAGTGGTAGAGTGCTACACAGAAAAGGGAGAAAAAGTGTCTGACTTCATTCTTTGTTTGAAATGCACAGTTAAAAGACATAAACAGATGTTGTTGAAGCTAGTAGATTCTCCAGTAAATCACTGTTGGGATTTTCCATATTGGGATATATGGGATTTATGGGATTTTTGCATATTGGGTTTAGGCAGCCTGGTCCACAGCTATCCTCGTATACCTTCTCTGTCTGGATTTGAGCACCAGGGTGCAGGAAGACAGAAGGTAGCATCATGTTGTAGAGACACAACAGTATCTTCTTGCCTGGTGACATTTACTTGTGGAAAAACTGGTATTCTACTCTCTGCTCCTCCCTGCCATTATCTGTCTCATCAGCCAGTGGGGTTCCATTTGTTTGCTTTGAGCCACTCCTGTGATTTGCACCTTGTTTCTTTGAAAATATGGTTTCAATATTTAGTCTGTTATTTCTGTCTGAGTAGGTGCTCATGCCTTTGTCTGGCTTCACTCTTTCTAAACTCTAGAAAATTTGGGAAGGAGATGCTCATCTTACTGGGGCATGGGAGGGAAGAAAACAACTCCTGCCTAGGAAGTCAGCAGGTAGGAAAACACTACTAGGGTATGGAGACACAAAAGATGGGGGTGGTAGTCAGGTTGCCAGGGGTACCAAGATGTCTGGCTCTCCACCAGCCCAGAAGGTGGGCTCAGGGAGCTGCTGGGCCAGCTGTGGACCAGGTTCCCTGTTTGGGATGTTGATTTCCAGACCTGAGAAAGGTATTAATTAAAAGGTGTTAATAACCAAACTTCTTGAAAGTGAAGAATTGGTTTGTGTTTTTTATTTTGTTTGGGTTTTTTGTTTAGTTGGTTGGTTTTGCTTTTTAATAGGTCTGAGACAGAGAAAGAACATACTCATTTTAAATAGGGCTGGGTTGGTTGGGGATTTTTTGGTGTTGTTTGCTTGTTTGTTTCTTTGTGGTTTTTTTGGTTTGGTTTGGTTTGGTTTTTTTGGGTTTTTTTATTCCTATGGAATAGGAATTCTATTTTCTGGGCAGCTTTAGCAATTTCAAGCTATCTGCCTTATCAGGCATTATTTTTAACAGTAAATTCTGAAAAAAATTTCACAAGTGGAAACTTGAACACAAGCCAGTACAGATTATTGTTAACAGACAGAACATACGTCCATATATGATGCATTTCAGTTTTACTCATGAACCTATTTTTCACAGCTCTTGAGCAGTAAAAAGTTTTAATTTATGTATGTGTGCCTAAGTTTACAAAACAAAGTGCTTAATGTTTCCTAGAAATGCCTTGGAAAAAAATTAATATCAAATCCCTAGATGCTTATAAGTCAAAATTAAATACTAGTTTTTCAGGACAAGACTTCTTATAATTAGGAATTACAAACGGGATCCAAATCTCAGTTAAAAAAAAAAAAAAAAAAAAAAAGAAAAAAGAAGGATTTTTTTAGTTGATGGCTATTTTGAGGTTAATCTCCCCTTTTAAACCAAAGAAAACCAAGATGAAATGTATTTTTCAAAAGCAAAAAAGCAAAATTAGCAGAAACTCAAATTTTAAATGTATGAAATAGCATTTGGCAGACTACCATGTCCATTCTTTTTTTGTTGCTCCAACCTGTTCACACTGCATATACAAACAGAAACACTTCCTTTCAAATGCATATTCAACATTTTTCCTTAATTTTTTTTTCTTAAAACAAAGCCCTTTTCAGGTGCCAGACCAGAAAACAAGATACAATAAAAATAAATTACTCTTCTTCTGGCTTGTTCATATTCTTGTCACAGAACATGAGTGAAAAAAAAAAAATTGAACTGGCAAGTAAATTTGGCCTCAAAATATCTAAACTCTCCAGCAGCGATCCTATGCCAGAGAGATATTATTTTATACATGATATCAACACAGGAAAACTGTGCACTTTAAATGCCCTCTGGAAAACACAATTCTCAGCTGTTGTATATGCATTTTTAAATCAAACTGATTATTTCACTCCTTCATAGCTCCAAAGAAAGTGGACTGGGCTCTGGAGCCCAAATGTAGCTATGATATATGTCATTCAGTGGAGGTGAATAGGTTCAAACCCACATCTGTTTGTTTCTTAGTGTCCTAGTTTGCAGTCTGTACTGGGAAAAAGAGAGAGGGTCAGAGATCCCTTCAGTCTGCCCACAGTCACATAGAACATTAAACTCTTCTTCAGAAGTACTCAACCTCCCCGAATTTCAGCAGTCTCCGTCCATCCCTCCCTACCCAGACTTTTTTAATGTCCTCTCCACAGTCTTCCTTCCTCCCTGGGATCAGTTGATACCCTTGCATCACACTCATTTATCTCCCTGCCACAGCAACAAACCTAAATTTGCTGCTGGAAGTCCCCTGACTTTTGCACTGAAGTCACATCCTAGGAGAGGATCAGTGTTGGACCCAGTTCTGTTCAATATCTTTATTGATGATTTAGATGAGGGTATTAAGTCCATCATCAGCAAATTTGCAGATGACACTAAGCTGGGGGGGAGTGTGGATCAGCTGGAAGGCAGGAGGGCTCTGCAGAGGGACCTGGACAGACTGGAGAGTTGGGCTGATTCCAATGGGATGAGGTTCAACACGGCCAAGTGCCGGGTCCTGCACTTTGGCCACAACAACCCCATGGGGAGCTCCAGGCTGGGCACAGAGTGGCTGAGAGCAGCCAGGCAGAGAGGGACCTGGGAGATTGGATTGACAGGAAGCTGAACAGGAGCCAGCAGTGTGCCCAGGTGGCCAAGAAGGCCAATGGCATCCTGGCCTGGATCAGGAACAGCGTGGCCAGCAGGTCCAGGGAAGTGATTCTGCCCCTGTACTCAGCCCTGGTGAGGCCACAGCTCGAGTCCTGTGTCCAGTTCTGGGCCCCTCAGTTCAGGAAGGAGATTGAGGTCCTGGAGCAGGTCCAAAGGAGGGCAACCAGGCTGGTGAAGGGACTCCAGCACAAGTCCTGTGAGGAGAGGCTGAGGGAGCTGGGGGTGTTCAGCCTGGAGAAGAGGAGGCTCAGGGGAGACCTCATCGCTCTCTACAACTCCCTGAAAGGAGGCTGGAGCCAAGGGGGGGGGGGGGGGGTGTTGGTCTTTTTTCCCAGGCAACTATCAGTAAGACAAGAGGGCATGGTCTCAAGTTGTGCCAGGGGAGGTTTAGGTTAGATATTAGGAAGAATTTCTTTACGGAGAGGGTGATCAGACATTGGAATGGGCTGCCCAGGGAAGTAGTGGATTCTCCGTCCCTGGAGATATTTAAAAAGAGACTGGATGTGGCACTCAGTGCCATGGGCTGGTAACCGCAGCGGTAGTGGATCAAGGGTTGGACTTGACGATCTCAGAGGTCCCTTCCAACCCAGCTGATTTTATGATGGTTCTATGATTCTATGATTTTATGAGAGACATGAGCCAAAGCCCATGTGCCTGTGCCAGCCGAGCAGATGAAGCTGTGCAGCCACAATGCCTGCCACATGCACACATCTTCCCCCTGCTCTCCAAATCAACACTCACTGTGCATTTAAAGTAAGTCCTAACAGTACAAACTTTAATATCCACCTGGTGAAAGTTCTCATTGCGTTTGTTGGGAATCTATGAGTAAGGATTTGAGAAGCTGGTTACCTAATTCTTTGTGGTCTTGTTCAAAAGATTTTTGATTTACAGAGGGATTTTAACTGAAAGTGCAATTTTTAAAGTCAATTAAATGAGTGTGTCTTTTTTGCAGGGACACTTTCAGACCATTCTCAGCCTGTTTATATTGATTTTTTTTACTTGCACTACTCTACCGACATTGCTAGCTCTAGAAGAGCACAAGTGTGCCTGTGTGAGGCTTTTCAAAAATGTAGTGTAAGGGGTAGAAGCAAAGCACAGACAAGGTGAGAAGCTGTAATGCTGTTTCTGGAGCATACCATGGTCTTGAATGTGGGGCTCCATCACCTGGAGCTCCATTAACTCCTGCTGAGTAAATAACCACCTGGCACAGAAACAGATGGCTTTCTCAGTCTATTTATTAAGATTTGTTTTTGAGGGAAGGGGAGAGAAGAGTGGTGCTATGAATCTGAACTCCAATCGTAACTAAATAAATACAGTATACGCTTCCTAAATATAGGATCATTCCTAAGGGGGAATAAGAAATATATTTCCTCCAGTGCATGGCTGAGGTTTAAGCCTTAAGTTTGTGTCTGTGCTCTGTAGACTGTACTAGGGAGATTTAATTTTTTTTTCCCCATTCAAGATCTTAAAACTAAAAGCACAGTCATCTCAAAGGCATTTTGTAAAGACATTTGAGAAACTAATCACTCACAAGAGCAGTGCAATGGATAGGGTTCAAGCTCATTAAATGTATGCATGTCATGCAATGACACAGCACACAGCTCTGGTGTCACAGCAAATAGACTGAGGCAGACTTTCCAAAGGCTGCAGTACATCAGGGCAAGGAGCATCTAGTTCCTTTTGACTTCTGTCACTTCCTAAAGCACTAGTCCAGCATTGTGAATTAGTATAAATGACAAGAGGTAAGCAAAACCACCACCTTCTGACATTTTACATAGTGGGAGAAATTCGTATCACCCCCTTAGTGTCTGGGTGTGATCTGTGCCAATACCAGAAGAGCTGTTTTGGATCTGGCAGTACAGGCTCTGAAGGAGAGAAGGGGATTGATACCAGGCAGGCAGCCCAAATGACCCTGTGTGACAGGCCAGACAGGCTGGAAATGATAAAAAGCCAAGTTCACACCCCGAGGGTTAATTAGTTATTTTATTCACCCTTTACATTAAAAGCTGTGAAAATTAAAGGGTGCAAAGGGATTTCAGTGATTCTGGGCTTCCAAGCCCTGCAGTAATACAGCTATCTGGGGCTCTGTGATCATTTGGATTTAATGAGAATGTTCCTATGAAAGACACAATTCACTGGTGGGCAGCATGAGAAGCCAGGCCAACCTGGAGGAATCAGTCATTTATACTCTGCTGCATCCACAGGCAGCCACTGTTAAGGCTCTTCATGAATCTGTATTTACTCTGCACTGCAGCTTGAATATGCACTGGGCCTCTTTTCAGCAATGATGGCACAGACAAGCATCCATTTCTGTTTGTGAGCAGGAGCCAGCCAGTACAGTTGCTTAAAATGATCTTCTGCCACTTGAACCAGTGCCATGCTTTTCCTTATATCCTCTTCACCAGCATGGCTGAAGCAGCAAAATGGGTTTTTCTCTGAAAGCAGAATCCATACGCCTTGTCATTGTCCCTTTCACACCAGCACAGGCAGGAGAAAGCTGCCAGAGACTGCTTCAAGTGCTACCCCCCCATGCAGAAACTCCTGGCAAAGATGTGTCTCCTACAAACCTGGGATCATCACAGCTGGCAGACAGCACCCTGAGAATGTACATGGACATTCTGATGGACCCTTGTGCCAACCAAGTGCTAAGTAAGGCAACCTACAAATTATGATCTATGGCTTGCCCAGAGGGCAGAGAGAAGGCTGGTCTGAATGGCAGGGCTGTGCAACCAGGAAGCCACAAATGGACTGTGGGTCACAAGGCCATACACACTGCACCAGGTCATACTTCTTCACCCCTCTGCCAGTAAATCTATCACAGAAGGTCTTGGAATCATAAAATCAGCTGGGTTGGAAGGGACCTCCGAGATCATCAAGTCCAACCCTTGATCCACTACCGCTGCGGTTACCAGACCATGGCACTGAGTGCCACATCCAGTCTCTTTTTAAATATCTCCAGGGACGGAGAATCCACTACTTCCCTGGGCAGCCCATTCCAATGTCTGAAATAGAGAGAAAGGTACAAATTCATCCTCAGCCCTCCCTAGAGTATAACAGCTTAACCAGTGGTACAAGGTTTTCTTGGAGCTACAGGAACATTAGAGATTTCTTTAGTTATAAAGAGTATAGACATGATAATGAAAGCTTTGTGTATGGACCAGGAGATGTTGGTCATGCACCTGCAAGTGCATTTCACAAACATCAAATGCACCAAGTCTGACAAGCAAGTATGGTTGCTTGGTTGCTTGACTCTTTCTCCATATTCTGATACTACCTTTAATAGGTTAATTAAAAAGAATTAGTTAAAAGGCAAGATTTTATTTTATCTTTTTTTTTTTTTATTTCTCTGGTAAGAAACCCCAGTCTTGTACAGATAATCTCCAGAGTACTTAAAGCAGCAAAAAGCTTCACAAGACACAGAAAGCTTCCAGACCACAGAAAGACACAGGAGCTTCCAGACCTCTTCATGCACTACTGGATACATCTTGATTCCATTACAGAGTGACATCTAAGAATGCACTTTATTATTTCGCATTTCTCAGATAACAGAAAAAGGAAGCCTGAGTGTATGAAGTGGGAGGGGGGACCTACATTACATTCCAGCCACTCCCCCTGTTGGGATGCTCATCAGACTACTGCAGAAATGGCGGTGCCTCCCTGGTGCTAGGGCTCTGATTCCCCACCAGCATTTCACTCCAGCAGAAGCTAGCACAACCTCCAAATGGACTTCTTGTAACCACTCACCATAGCAGTTCATTCTACCTCTTCCTAGTGTCACTGCAGCCATACTAAGTCTCAGAAAAGGCTTATATCCACCTAGAAATGAGCCATTTTCCCCAGGATAGTTTTCAGCTGAATCCATTCTCTACACAGAGTTGGAAAGGACCCATCAGGATAATCAAGTTCAACTCCTGGCCCTGTGTAGGGCACCCCAAGAATCACACCATGTGCCTGAGAGTGTCATCCAAATGTTTCTTGAACTCATGAAGGCTTGGTGCCATAATTGCTTCCTTGGGGAGCCTGTTCCACTGCTCAGCTGCCCTCTGGGAGAAAAACTTTTCCCTAATATCTAAATTCAAGTTCCCCAGCACATCTTCCTACCACTCTCTTTGGGTCCTATTGTTGGTCAACAAAGAGAAGAGGTCAGCTCCTCCTCCTTCTCTAGTGAGGAAGCAGTAATCACAATGAGGTCTCTCCTCAGTCTCCTCTTCTCCAGACTGAACAGACAAAGTACCTTTAGCCACTCCTCATACAGCTTTCCCTTTACACCCTTCACCAAACTTCAAAACCCTCCTCCAAACACTCTCTGGTAGTTCTATATCCTTTTTGTACTGTGGCACCCAAAACTGTACACAGTACTCAAGATGGGGCCACACCAGTGCAGAGTAAAGTGGGACAACCATCTCCCTTGACCAGTTAGCAGTGAAGTTCTTGGTGCACCCCAGGACTTGGTTGGCCATCCTGGCTACCAAGGCACACTGTTGGCTCATGTTCAACTTGTTGTTGACCAGAACCCCCATATCACTTTCCAAATGGACTTTAGTGTCAGCAAGTGATATAGCAGAGTCCTTACATTTGGGGCTCGTAATTAATGTCTGCTTTCAATAAACACTTTTTACAGTGGCAAACTATTTAACTGCTTAATTATACTCCTAGGACTATAAGACCATATTGTACAAGTGCTTCAGAAGTGGCATCCCCTCAGCAAGGAAATCATACATTCCCAGCACTGAAAAGCAGAGGAAGAAGGTAGAGCAGCAATATAACCTTTTCAGATGATCTAGAAGAGAGCAATTAGCAAAGGTGGAGTGATCCTTGGAGCTAAGGTGAAGCTGAGGCAAGGCAACCATTTTTTTAATGATATTTAGTGCCTATTATTTCCATATAGCATATAAACAGGGAAGGTGAAACCAAGTGAAGGCACCTGAGAGAGGTAGAATGGGAAAAAGTGACTGTAGTCTCAAGTGCATTTGCTTTCCCTCTTGCAGAAAATAATTTGAAACACCGGATGATGTGTGTGACAGGTAGATGAGCTGTGACAGAAAAACTTTTTGGCCCAGAGATGCTGAATTCAACACAGTATTTGCTTACTAGTCAAGGGAAATTCTGCTTTGCCGAAATAAGGGATGGATCTCTTACAATGAACATTAGTAATGAACATCTTAGTAATGAACAAAGAGATCCATTTATACAGCTGCAGATGCCTACTATTTGAGTTACTGCTTTTCTTTACAATACTGCTTTAGTTGAGAGAGTAGATAGCAAAACAGGATGTGGTGTATCGTGCATGACCAATGTAAACATGTAAATGCCGGTTTCTAAATTGTCTTGCATCTCGTTTATTCAGTTACATTTGCACACAAAATAGAAAATGCTTTCAAGCAAAATTGTCCCTTTACTTCCATCTTTTATCCTTTTTGCATTTTGTATTCCAAATATACAGACATATCTGTCCTCAGACAAGGAACAAGGCACTGAGACTGCACTTTTGAAATGAAATGTTGACATACTGGATTAGTAGACATGTAACCCATTCCTACAGGATGTGTATGAGTCAAGCTTGTAGCACGATTCAACTAGGTCATGGAGACATTTTTATTAAAAAAAAATTTATACAGTTTGGTTAACATATATAAAAATGAAAAGTATACTTCAGGATGATAAAAATATTACTTTCCAAGATAAAAATAACATCCTGATCCCAGGAAGTAAGGTGAGTTTTTCAAAGAAGTAAGAATTACATTTTTCTTCATCTATATAAGCAGGAGCTTGTCCATTTTAAGCCTCTGCTGTCAGCAGCTCTACCAGAGAGAGAATGCTAACATAATAATAACCCACATTAAGTGCAGCCTATCCTAGCCTCCCAGATACCCCAGAATCTCACAGAGAGATCCTTGGACCTGGATAGGTACTTAGATGATGAGCTCGTGGGGCTTTAGATGGCCATGGTTATTTTGCTACTGCTTCCCAAGCTACAATTGTAATTCTCTCTGCAGAGTAGACACAGGACCCCCGAAGAGATTTCAGGAAACAGTCCAGGAACACTCTGGTCTATTTTGTGGATGCATGTAAATATTAACAGTCACTTGCATTTATGAAAACTTTGATAAATTATGGGAAAGAAAGAGCAAGGAAACTGAGACTGAGTACAATTCATTCAACTGACTGGCTGTGGAAGTTGGATAATTACTCCATCTCAGTATGAACACACTTGTGGTGCTATGGAATGTACCCATAACCCAACTTTGGCTCTGGCCCCTATGAAAAGCAGGGCTTTTTAGGTTATTCAGTAATCTCCACTGCTAATTTGATTACAAATAAGCCAAAAGACCTGCCACTGAGCACTCATTTTCCAGACAAAGAACATATAGTCTAGCGCATTAACGCAGAGAAGTGGTTTGGAGAAGCATATGCTTTCTAGAATTTTGCTGTTGTTATTCAATCCAATTTCAGAAAGTAATCAAAGAAAATCATATTTTTTAATGCATTATTCACTTGGCCTGCCACACATTGAAAAATTGTTCTGGACACATTGTTCTTTAATGTCTTCCTGGAAAAATCAGTGTATTTTCAGAACAGTATTCTGTTGATTTAATTAAATTATTGGAACATTTTTAAAGGTTTGTTTTTGTTTTTTTTTTTTTAATGTGTTAGTCAAAAATTTGCATATTAAGGGGTTCTTGGTGCCACAACATGCAAATGGACTCAGTAAGATCTTTGAACTGGAAGACAAGTGGACTTTGGACTGAGATATTTTCTTCAAGATTCACATTTATTATAAAAAAATTCTGAGCAGTTATGTAAAGCTTTGACACAACTGAGTAATGAAGAAGTAAATTTGAAGATTTGCAGCTCATACAGGTTCTTAAGGAGGAGTGTATTTGGGCTGTTCAGGCAAGAATCTGGAATACAGTATATAGAAATGAAAAGCAGGTACTGTTCACATTCCAGAAAAGACAGATGGAAATAATTTCAAATTTAGAACTACTGGCATGTATGGTGCATCCATTAGGTATTGCTGTTACTCAGCACATTCTGACAATCATCCCTACACAATGAATTTGGAAAAATAAATGATTAAGACATGCTGAAGGGGAAAAAATATAAGAGTATATAATATGTATGATAATATGTGATTCCAGTAGTATCTTTTCAGATCCCTGAGGAAGCTTAAGAAAGCTAAGTTAGAATATTACTTTGTCAGTCAAAAAAAGTACTTTGGAATGGAAAAAAAAAATCATCAAAGTGCACAAGCTTATAGCTCTAGTGTTAGTGTCTAGTGTTAGTTACAAGAAAGCTGGAAGAGAATAAAAAGGGGCAAGTGAAAACTAATGTGGATTTTTTTTATTTTATTATTTATTTTTTTTTAATAATATGAGGAAACTAAGCCAGTGAATGATCAAAGCAATATGAGTGTCAAAAGGAGCTCCAGATTTTACCTGATTTCTGTAATTGGCCAGTGGTTCCTCTTCCTCAGTGAGGACTTCAATAGTTTGCTTTCAGCTGCCTTTTTTTCATACCTTTTTTGTCCTTAGCAGCACCAGGCTGAGCAATGCAGGTTGGTGCAATGGTGTTGAGAGGCCTGTGTTTTTGCATGCTGTGGAAAGCACTTTTAAGGGACTGGATCACAGCCCTATTCATCAGGGGAAGGAAGGCAATTAAAAGGTATCTTGAACCTTTTCCTCTCCAACCCCTCTCCAGGTCAGCTAACACCATGTGTGCTCCTGTCCATTTCAGAGGGAGTTTCGTCCTCAGTTTCTGTGCTCCAAGATCCATAACGTGACAACGCAGTGAGAAAGTCTTTTTCCACGAGCATCAGTCTTCTGGTGGGATAATATGAGGGATGGAACTGCTTTGAGGAGCAGTCACACTGCTCACTTGACTTCCAGGAGCTGAATGCAGGTCTTCAGCTCCAGTGCAGGGTGCAGAGATGTTTCCCCTGCCAGTGAGCAGGGGTTACAACAAAGTGTCTTGTAGACAGAAAGCTAAGAAACAATCAATGAAGATTAGTCTTTCAGTTTATTAATTAAGAACTTAATTAACTAATTACTATTAATTATTAATTAGGAAAAAAATCAGGAGGGAATTAAGCCTTGATTCCCCAGTGGAGAGGAGGAGACATTATAGTGTATTGTAAGACTGCAAATACTCTTGCTTTTGATAATTACATCCCTGCATTTCTGCTGCTGAGGAAGCCTCATGACTAACAAATGGGAATAGTGCTGCTGCCTCTGCAATGTTTCACCATAGTAATTAAAGCTCATCTCTGAGGGAAGTGATAAATTGTTCATGTGTGCTGTGGCCAAATCATGAAGGAGTGCCAGGTAGCTGGGATTTTCAGTGTTGATTTATGTACTCACACTGCTACTTATGGCTTGGAAAAAGCCAGATTTCAGTTATTCATTGTTCCAGAAGGATGCTGCAGCAGAGGATTTTCACAGGTCCTCTAAGCAAAAGGGCAGAGTAATCCTCATTCTCTCACCAGCTCCTGTGGGATGATGCGAGACCCCCCCACCCAAAGGCCAAGGCAGCCCCTTCTCATGGATGCCTCTGATGCAGCAAAATGTCCAGTGGTGAAAAGGAAAAAAGATAATTTGCCAAAAAATAAGCCATCCTGGCCTTGGGATGGAGCCAGAGCTCCAGTCATCCACAGTCAGTCAGTATTCATCTAGCTGTCCATCACCATGGTTCCAGGATGGGACAGAGTTTCATAGTTTATGATGCTGGAAAATGTAAGCTGTATTATTGGACTAAAGTGACTTGATTACAGAAAACTTGTTTCTGAAGAATGCATAAAATAGGACTATTGAGATGATCAAAACATTGAAAGAGTTATTGCAGGCTAAATAAAATATTTTATCGCACTGCAAAATATTTAAAATATTTAAACACCACAAACGACAGTAAAATTCAAAATGAAGATAGAAACAGAAAATTAGATATTTTGAAATATCAAGTAGATATCTTTGTAATTTTCCTCATTTCTAACCTCAAGTATTTATTTTAAAGTTGCGTTAGACATATTAAATGTTTCAGTTGAACCAAATTTGCAATTTTCATTGGGAAAAAAAGCAGATAGATGCAATGTCTTGTTGCTCTCAGACTATGACTCTTTACCGAATATTGACTGAATTAATAATAAAAACTTCAACGTAAATACATAGCTACATTCACATTTGCAGCTTCAAAAATTAAGATCAAATTTCAGTAGGTATCACATTTGCCAACACTTTTTTTTTTTTTTTTTTTTTTTTGGTCTTTTTTATTTTTGGGGGGTTGGTCTGCTCTATTACTCCATCTGTTTACACTTCAAAACTCAGGCTTGTAAGGATCTTTTGTGGAAGGCTTAGATGTTCTTGTTTTTGTTTAAAGCAGAAAAATAAAATTTTAAGAAATCTAATATGAATGAAGCCATACTGACATAAACTAAATGGAATTCAAAGCACTAGTGAAATGTGGTAACAAAGTTTAAGAGATTGGGTTCTCATCTGAACAGCCTCTAGACATCCAGGTGTGTGTACAGTCTCCTCATTTTAATCATGCATAGAAAATAGCTAATCAAATAGGAACTGTCAGAAGTAGGAAATAACTAACAGATAATTAAGATACAATCAATTGTTGGTGCTGTGACGTGCTGCAGGTGGACTCCCAAACATTAATTTCTGTGGACCTGTGCTTAGTTCTACCCACTGGAACACGGAAAGCTTGCAATGCATTTTATCCTTCAAGCCTATAGCAGTATGCCCTCACCTTACATTTGAATATCAGAGGCCAGCAGCTTTTGAGAATCACAGTCTCACTGATTTTTTTTGCAGTTTGTTGATTTATTTAAAAACTTGTCTCCCACTAAAGTCACTGAGCATCTTCACACTACTATGAGAAAGAGGCACTACTATACGAAAGAGGCACCCAAGAGAGAGCATAGAGGCAGCAGCAAACAAGATTTGTCATGAAATTAGTTATGCTGGACCATACATACTAATTTGTACCCTTCAAAGAGAAGCAAGACAGATCTGCTAGACCTGTACATCTGCACACACATCAAAGAGAGGTTTTGTATCTCCTCACACTTCATAATCCTCTTCATTCCTGGGCTGTGAGCTCTGTTAGCCACAATGCTTACCCAGAAGGGAAGAGTCTAATTGTAATAATTTATTAAGCAAGGTCAGACTTGAATACTTGAATGCTGTTTGGCCTAACTCATTCCTTATGACAATTACTGTGTCTTAGCTTATACACAATAGATTTGTTTTTTTCCATAGGATGGTTTGGTTTTTTGTTTTTTTTTTAATTAAGTAAAACACAGGAAGATTTCCACAAGTGATATGTACAAAAGTTGGTCATAAATTTTAATGAAGAACAATCAACCAAAAAAGCTCCAATCAAACAAATCCATCTCTGTATGTACAATACTTTGACTTGTTCTGTTCCTGTTGAGTGAGACTGGAAAAGTGAATAAATTACTGAATACAAAATTCCTTATGCTATTGTACAAAGCTAGGAAATTACTTTTTACCAGAGGTATTAGCAATAAAAGAGATAGGAACCAGAGATTTAAATGTGGGCGTTTATGTACCTAACCGTAATATAGTTGAGTCAATGAAAGTATCTTGTTTGCTTTATCACTTCCATCTCTAAGTACTGTACTTAGACATAGCACATCACTGGAAAAGATCTGGATTTCATTACCTAATCTAAATATAAATTGTTTTTGAAGTAATACACCAGTTCTTTTCCCCAACCCTCCACACCTAAAAATTGCACAGGACATTAGCTATTAAGAAATAATGAACTTAAAATGAAAATGTGTAGTTAGTAGATGCATTTACTCTAAGGTCAACTTGTGTTTATCCTTCAGATAAACTCCATGGAAAGATAGCAAACAATTAATGGCCAACAGAAATCTTTAGATGTTTTATACAAAACCACATTTTGTGGATGTTTTCCCCCCCTTGTTGTAGCCATTATCAGACAGCACTATTGGAAGGCATTGGGTGATATGGGTCATTCCAGATAATATTTAGTTTATTAATTTTCACTTTGCTGCAGATAGACCAGTTTATAGGAAATCCACAAAATCACATATCAAGCCACAAACCTCAACACTGCAGTCCAGCCCTTCTCAGTACTCGTGGTATTAAAAGCTACTTTTCTCCTAATATTTTAAGACATTACTAAAATGTTACAGTAATACAAAGGATACTGGACAACTTGCAATATTTTTAATTGACAATATGAAACTTGTTGTTTTGGTGGGGGATCCCCAACTCTGCATTGAGTTACAGGACCACGTCTCCAAACTTTGCTGGAGGTGGAGAGAGTCAGAGAGGCGGGAAAGAGCCTAGGAAACCCTATGTTCTTGTGCCAGGATGACATATAACGTGGCAGAAGCCACCACATTGACCTGCCCAACATCCCTCTAGGATTGTGAAATCTCACATGCAGAGGAAGGAGCTCATGGAAGAAACAACTATGCTAAACTGTTGACTTTCTCTCCTTCACTGCACCATCCCCTTCACAATATAGGAAGTCCCATGATCCCTAAAATTGCATGCATCTGTGAGTAAAGTGTTCTGATATTCAAATCTACAATACTACTTTCCAGGCAATCCATACAGAAGAAACATATTAACCCACCTGGAGAGTTCAGCATTTCCACTGATTTTACATCCATGCAGACCAAGAGCCACTTCACAGCATGGAGAAGTGATAAGAAATAGAGGCTTTATTTGATCACAGTTCGTTTGGATATTAGCAGACCCTGGTGAAGGAAGAGCCATTTTTTGCTTCTAATCATTTTTGCCTAGTTCAACAAAATATTTGTCAAGTTAAACTGGCATATTTCAGGTTAAGATATACAGCTAAGGGTTGTACACAACCTGAGCCTACACATCTTGTTAAGGTTTGTGTAAAAGCAAATGCATTGTTCTATTTACATCATAAACTATAATCCAGACTAAGAAAATTCCCCAAACTACATAGATTCCTATACATGTGCGGAAGGCTTGAAAGAAAAAAACCAACAAAAACCAACAAAGAGACAGCTACACTTGCTAGCAAAATGAATCTGGGTCACTAGCACTGAGGATGGTGGAAAGAATATGCAGACAGAAAGCCAAGAGTTGAGAGACTTTCTGCCAACAGGCTGCCACCTACTTCAGGCCAGTCTGAACCATGTGTTCAGTCCCAATTGGTAAAATGCTTTCTTCCTATCCTGTTCTTCCTGTGTATTCTCTGTTAGCTGGTGTTACTATTTGCCTTTAGATCTTTTCTCCTTTGCTAACAGTATTATGGATACAACAAGAAAAATCAATGGAGGAACAAGTCCATAAATAAGCAATTTGCTGCAGCTAGAGCTTTGTCATCACATATGCCTGTGCTCATAAATGCTTGAAGAAAAAAAAATGACTAGATGGATACAACTCAAATCAGCCCTTTTATTAATGAAATGGTTTGTGGTCATTATCTTAGCTTAGAATAACACTGGCTGAATTTTGATTCAGCTTAACCTGTGACTAAATGATCAAAGTGAATCCAAATAAATATTGCCTTTCTTCTGAAATAAGGTGTGAAAAAAAGATGCAGCTTTCTGCATTGCTTTGATTTCACAATATAAATTTACACCTGAAGTTATACTTGTGCCATGTTCTCCAGCAGCAAAGCCTTTTGGGATTTCCTGTCTCACTCTGCCTTCTGGTTTTTTTTATTCTTTTCAAGGTTAATGGCATGATTACCCAAACACAGTGATTTATTCATCCCTTATTATTCCAAGGAAGTTGTTAACAAGTCATGGATTGGGTGTTAGGTTATTTAAGGCTATTAACAAGATGTAGTTTTGACTGACACAGAACTTGCACTAGTAAAACACATACATTTTAAAGCTTCCCCTGGCTCAAAGTGTGTAGGTAGCATGACATAGAGTAGTTGTCCTGATTTGTTAAGGTCTTCATAACCCATAAATGGTGCTAATTCTTTCTGACTTTTTAATTCCTCTTCAAAAGGTGCTGTCAGTGTGCTGGGCACACAAGACAGACTCAGCATGAACCAGAGCAGGAGTCCAGTTATCAAGTAAGTAACATTTTTCCTCAGGAGAAAGCTAATGTCCTGACTGAAGAGGTCATGAAGGGAGGTTGTTTTGTTTGGAAACAGTAAGCTCCTTGGCAAGAAGAGATGGAGAGTCCAAAATAAATTCCCTGAGGCTGAAGCTGTGGAATTAAGAAGGAGGTAGTAACATTTGCACAGGAAAGCAGAGAACAGGAGTGCTTCAGAAATAGGATTTTCTTCACTCTCCTTTTTGCTCTAGGAAAGAAACAGCAAAGCAGCAGAAAGCCATTCTATAGGAACTAGTAGAGACAAGGAGAGGTTTAAATTCTTATCATGGTGAGCAGAAAGCTCCATCTACCTAGGGGATCAAGCCTGGATTAAGACCTGGTTACCCCCATCATGAGTAAGGAGATTCAGACACAGGGAGGGGACTCACATAAAATATTGCAAAAAATAAAAAACTTTCATAAATTATTAAGCTACACTGTGGTATGTGCCTTGTGCCACCTTTTGGGGGGGGAGAAGAGACACCAGTTGATTAACTTTGGGCTGACTTTGGAAGATAGCATCCAGACAAAAGCATTAGCTGAAACTGAAAGGAAGAGAAGTCCACATTAAACTGGAGGAGTCAGAGAGGAGATCAGCACTTCGTGAATCTACCCACTTGGATAAAGCTTGCTTGGCTTGTACCTCCTGCAGTAGCCAAGGAGTTCTCATACCTGCTGCTGACAATCTGGTACCAAAAAGCACCAGCAATGTTTTACCTAGCTGAGCCTCTGGAAACATATAGATGGGCAACAGAAGAATTATCTCAGAAGGTGAAGCAAAGTGTGTCTGTTTAATATCCTTCTCTTTTTCAAAATCATCAATTACTTCCAGGAAATACTTCAGTATAACCCTCACCTCTGAGTCCCTAGCCAAGGGCCAGATCATGAAACCAAACATATTAAACATGCAAATCCAGTCTGTCTGGACCTTGCTTTCAGATCCCAGCCAGACAGCTTTGTTCTGCTTTTCCCCAGAAGGAAGCAAACAGAAATGCAACTGAAACCCATGAGATCATTTAATTTAGCATAAGAAGTTTTTTCAGCCCTAACTGAAAAACTGAGTGCTTGTTTTAAGAGCACAAGACAAAGGTTTGTTTGCGGTGAGTCTGACAGTACATGTGAATTTGGTAAGTGCTTGTTGATTTGGCCTAAATCTCAGAATGAATAATCCTCAGTTATTGAGTTAAACATGTATGATTCTGCTATACTCTTGAACTCCTATGACAGGGAAGTGGAACAAGGTATGTCACATTTTGCAAGAGCCAGGCCAGGTGCCCATAACAGAAGCCAGTGTAACACTACTAATTAAGTGAATAGGACATGAGAACCAGATCATAGGACATATCGTTATACATACATTTCTAAAATGTTATCAGGAGGTCATTTTTTTTACCTTATAGCCCTGAGGCAGTGTGAGACACACCTAAATTGCTGTCAGTTGTTTGTCTAAAATGTTTTCACCCTGAAGTAAGGTACACACCGCAGACCTCTGTTCTCAGAAGCAGCTGAACATGTAAACATTGATTTTCAAATGCAACTCAGTACTGACATGTTAGATGTCTGCTTTAGGGGATAGCTACTGCATAGAACCAACACCCACAGCAGTACTACAGATGAATGTGGACATATAATGTTGCATATACTTTGGTTCTGTAATTTAAGAGAATACTCGGAAACCCAGAGCTCTGATCAAGCACCGCTTTTTGCACTGTAATTTTCTGCAAAAAAATAGTCACCGAACTTCGAGCTGATCTACTCCGTAGTCAACTGTATTCCCTTTCCCATCCCAAATATCCTGCCGTGCATGAATAATTAGCACACTGGTCCCAAGCCAGGGAGCTGAGCAGCCTCACTCACCTCAGCCAGACCGCTCGTCCGCTCGCGGCTCCGAGCGCAGCCACGCGGGACACGTCTGCTTCTTACATCACTGCTGCAGCAAGTGCACATTCAGCCATTCCATATGTGACTGCAGATATGGGTCAACTGCTTTGCCATGCCCTGCAAAGCAGCCTAATTCCTCTTCTCTGACTTCAGAAGCTCCATTTGGAAAAGACCCGTTAGCGACTGATGTAAAACAGCTCTTAAAGAAGCAGCATAGCAAGACAAATTATTTTTTAAGATCAAGCCTGATAAATATTCTGGAATACATTCAGTCCTATAAAACTCTTCAAATTTTGGCAAGTTCCCTTGACACTTGTGTCACAAACACAATTCACACGACTGTCTTGCTTTTCACAGAAGCTACAGAAGCCCATTCACCCACAAATGTCCATTTACTACAGCAATTTTTAGTCCCCAGTTCTTTATGACTTCAGTAAAGCACCTGACTGCGTGTTTAAAACTGAGCATATAGAGGAATGCTTCTCAATCTATGCTGTTGGGTATGTGCCCCCTTTGGGGATTGGGCTCTTATCTTGGCATTTGTTTCATTTGTGACCTGAAAGTCCAAAGCCTAATCAGCACACTATGAACATATATGAAAATGGATGCCAAAGTTCTAGGGAGAGAGCAAAATAAAATTTGCTTTATACAAATACTCCAATACTGCACACTAATTTTATGGCCAACAACAACTCATTCCTGACCACAGCTGGAAGAACTGATTTAAAACTGTCATGTTGTCTTCCCAAATTATTCTTATAAAAGAATTACCTGCCAGCATACTGACTCACAAATTTCTGAATATATAATGGTGTACTGAACACTCCTCAATAAAAACTTTGTGTATTACCAGCCCCGCTTTAACCTTCTTATAATGAAGTATCTTGAAATTAATATATTATAAAAATATAGATAAGCTGTATTTCCTGTAAACAAAGCATCCAACCTGGAGAATATAAGTTCAAAGCAAGGTGGAGCTTGGTAGATTCTTCCCAGCCACCAAGATGAAATACTTTGTTTTCTGTGTAAGCACTTTATGCCTTTTGAAAACAATCAAACAAACAATATTCAAAACTGGGAGAGTTCCTGCTCTGCTCTCACTGTTCCCCCCATTATATACAGCCCTTGGACAGTCCTTGCTGTGCCTCACAGACATGGCTAAACTCCAGAGCTGTGATTCTCAGCACGTTGTTCATGTGTGCAAAGCAGAGAAAAAAGGAAGATGTCAAAAGCCTGATTTTCTGTCTTTTTCTCATTATTGCTTGCAGTCTGAATCTCAAGACTACATATAGTGATTATTTTCAGAAATTATTCTGCTGAAATTTATCAGTCAGACTTATTTAAAAAACCCCCATACAACAACTCCAAAACAAAACCCTAAACATGTAGAGCAGACACATCTGCTCCATAACACAGTGGTTGTGTTTTTAGAGTCTAATCACTCAGGTTTCAGTGGAGCCATTCATCTAAACCAGGGTTGAGACTCAACTTCCCCAGCCTCAGAGTCTGAAACTCCATGTATAAAACTCATGTGATGAGGTGTGGGTATTTATAATTTTAATGTCTACATCTCAAAGTTAGTTACCTAAATTTTTTTTACAGTCACTAGAGAGAAATAAACATTTCTAGGATATGAGTCATCTTATCCTTCTGCAGATGTCTAAAGTATGTAATAATATTGTACCAGTTTTCCTCCAGCAGTTATGAAGGAAGTCTTGAGCATGTAACTCAGATGTAGGCATCGGTATGGTTGATGTTTGAATTTGCTGAGACAAATTTCATTCAGTTTCAGTTCATTACAAGCCATATTTAGGGTCATGGAATGGGTGAAGGAACACTATAGACAGTATGAGCAGGAGAGATATTTAATGAAGTGTAATAAAATGAGAACAGCACTGAAGAAGACAGTGAAGTGAACTCTTTGAAGCCAAATATTGAGATCTTAGCTGGGAGAACTATGCTGCTTCTGGAGGAAACACTATTGCCCTCCCTCCAGCATCTGATATTTCTGATGTCAGCAGGTGACAGACAACTCAGGTGAAAACCTCCAGCATGTTTCCTCTTGTTTTAGATATATTCAAGTCCAAAAATCTAGTATATTATAAGTTTAATTGTAAAAGTCTATAAGCATTTATGGTAGAAAATGAAAGGGAGACTTCATGAAGTGTAACAATGAAGTGGAAATATTGGGCATGGTTTTTTAACTTAAAATAATTTTTTTTCAAATTAAAACACCACTGCCCTCAAAATACCTTTTGAATGGGTTTGTTGTCTATTGACTCCTTGCCCTTTACAGTTTATTTGGGAACAATTTCCTCCTATTGTTTTCTATAAACATAAAGCACATTCAAGCAGTAAATTTCTTTACTACATACTGTATAAGAATAAAACAATAAGAAAGTTAGAAGTTACAGTGATGTGTGGGAGAAGGGTAATTCACTGCCGTGAGATAAAATTAAATTACCTCTTACATAAGTTCATCATAATCTTTACTTCTTCAGCATCAAAGCTGATGACTCATTCTTTGTTTATAAAGGGTGTTCATTGTCATATAGTATCTGACAGCCATCAAAAATGTCTTATCTTACATCTACCTCTATCTACATTTTATACATCTGTATTAAGATTACTGCATATTCTTTATGACCAGGTGTTCATATAATCATAATGGCAATAATTCTGTCTGTGAACCATTACTCTTCAAAGTTTTGTGATAAGAAAGTCATATTTTTTCCTAAATTCTGTAACAAATATCTTGCAATTTTTGAAGCAGAAATAAGGAGAAAATTATGCACTCATCTGTCTACCAAGGCTATATATCCATACTTCTCCTCCAAGAATAATAAATAATGGATCAGAAAAATTAATTTTTCATAGCTACGAATCGATGCAAAAAGTCAAACCTCTAAATGTGAATTACTAAAATCTGGATAAAAAATTCTAGCAGATTCATTTGATATATTGCAAATTAATTTTTCCAAACAGACTAATACATTGCAGACTAATACTTAGTCACAAAATAATTTTATCATAAGGAAGTTTCCTTGGAAGTCAGTACATGCAGAGTTCAGTTCCCTCCTCCTGCTCAAAATGTAGCACTCCTGAAATGTGTTGGACCATGCCTCAAGTTTCCACTTTCATAAAAACTTCCAAATCATCAGTACTGTGAAAACTTAAAGGCTGACCCCAAATGAAGCCTACAAAATTGCTTCTCCAGAAAGAGAGTCCAATGTCCAACAGAGGGTTTTTCTGATTCATAGGGTTGTATTTGGATTCTACACACATGCTTGTCCAGAATGATTCTTGATAGCAAGGCTCTGAAGCCTGCCTAATCTAACCTCTCACCTTATCTATTGTCCCTCTGAGGTCTCCATTTCCACTGTAACTCAGTGTTTAATTCCACATGCTTGGACATAGTGCACCACTCTTATACTCTCAAATTCCTTGTGATTGCAGCAGGAGCATAAGTACTGTTCTATTCATAAATACTGACTTATGATTAAGCATCCTCCAAAGGAGAAAGGATGGACTGATACTCACACAGGCATTTTCCTGGAGTAGCTGTGCAACAAGTCAGTGGCCAGGATCCTCTCAAGCATCAATGGGCACTACAGAAGACAGCCAGCTTGATGGCTGTGAAATAAGCATCCCTTTGAAGTGCAGGCTTTTGCCATGTTTTGACTCTTCACAGTGTTCAAAAGACAGAAAGCCATAGAGTGTAGCATAAAAAAATATAAAAAAAGGTCTGATAAGAATACTGTCAGAGGCATCTTGAGACTCTCTTCCTTGGACTGGTACATCAGCATAACCATAGCTGACGAAATAAGACTCAAGAAGGAAATTAATAATATAATGACTTCTAATTTTATTTTTTTTTAAATTATCTTTTCCAAAATAGAATGTATCAACACATGGCTATTAATGAGTAGTAACAATCCTATACCTATGCCTAGACAGCTTCTTCATGCAGGCTGAGCCCCCTGCATTTTTTTTTTCTGGACTATGCAGAACTGATTCTATTTTCTGTAGGAACCATAGAAGGAAAAGAATAATCCAGAGGAATGTGAGGATTGGTCCAAAGCCCACTAAAGTCAATGAAAGTCTTTCCATTGACTTAAATGGGACTTGAATCAGACCCTAGATGAGGAAATAAGCATCTTAGAGTTCTGGACTGAGGAAATAATTCTATTGGGTGTGGTATGGAAAAACACATGAAGGTAAGGGCACTTAAAAAAAACCACAAAAAACAAAAAAACCCAAACCAAAACAAAAAACCAGAAATCTCGTCATTGGCAACTACTTCAGTATTTTCAGAGGTTATAAAAAACTAGCAAGTTTACTCTGATACGAATTCACTCCCCCTTAAAGAAGGCTGATTTATTCCTGTGTGAGAAACATATCAAGCACATATGAGACTAATCTAAGGGTTTTCTTCCTTCAGTTGTGCTTCACTTCAAAACTAACTATCACAATGGAAATGATGCAATGTTCTCAACTCCTCCCAGAATGTCACCTTATTAATCACAGCCAATTACAAAACGTGATTATTCAACATTTCCATTTCTTCTGATTCCAGAAGAACCACATCCATAAGAAGTAAAAATTCCCCAGTGCCCTTACTGTCCCAATGTGGCCTCTCTGGACTGATCATTATCCCAAACTGTTTCATTAGCTGCTAAGTTTTCAGATGCTATAGTAAGTGCCTCAGAAATGCAAGTGGTGCTTCTACATTAAGTGTGCATGATAAACAGCTGCCAGGTAAATATATAGTACAAGCAATCAATATTGTGGGAAAATGTAGGTATTTAAAAGCAGAAGACTGCTTCAAACTGTTTTGAAGCAGAAGATAAACTGAAAGCATCAGTTAAGCATAATCAAAGCAGACATAAAAAAAATACTTTTCATTTAGATTAATGACGAACAGGTTCAAAAAACACTTAAGAGAAAAAATGGAACTAGAAAGAAGTCAAAATAAATTAGAAAAGGGCTTTATACAAAGGTGCAGAGTTAAGTCAGATCAAGAAAACACATTACATTATAAGCAAAGCTTTTGAAATGCAGATGCAGTCATGTGCATTCTCATCTTGGAGAAGCCGATACAAAAGAGCAGCCAATGTTATTAGCTCCTTTGGGAAACCTGCAAAATTTTACCATTAGTCTCATAAGATAGTTCTGCTTTCCAAATACCATTGCTGTAGCTGTATGCTGTGGAAGAGATTTGGATACAGGAGCAGTCACTGGACTGCAGATTTTCTCTCCTGGTATAGATTAAGTGTGCTTCAAAACCAGAGCAGTCATGCCAGCTAGCATGCCTTTACAATGTGCTTCATCTTTTAATTTAAGGAAGCCTTGCTGCCTCAAAAGATTTAACTGTGAGGCAGGAGAAGTGAAAAATTACTCTCTTCTGCCATCAGCACTCAGTAGTATGAAAACATATCAGTGCTTTTGTGGGTTGGATTTCTTTTATTTTTGTACTTTGAACTATTCCCGTTTAATATATTCAATATTTTCAAAGGGTGGGGAACAGAAGGAAAATATTTATATTAAGTTAAAAAATGTATAGTTTTATCTTCTGTTAATAAAATGAGAGTAATATTCCTTGAAGTGCTTAGCTTATCCAGAGAAACAGCAAGTTGGGCCACCGTGCAATACTTTCCATAAGGTGTTCCAATTTGGTGTCTCCAAGGTAATTTTGAGTGTCATGGACTACACAAAACATGCAAGGACACAAAACATGCAAGGACCATCCTTGCCTGTTCTGGGATGGATCTGCCCCTTGATGGGTATTCTAAAGGAAAGGAACCATTCAGCTTTATTTCCCCTATGTACTACAAAGTGTATGCCTCTCTTAGTGTACAAAGGAGATGCACTGCAAAGCAGGGGACTTTCTGCTGCTTCTTTTTGTTATGTGCTGCCCTGGATCTGTGCTGATTCCAATCTCAAAATTCCAAGAGTCCAGAAAGACTGAAAATCTCATGCTAGTGGTGACTTACCTTATGATTCTGCTCAACACGACAGGTGGGTTCCTATGATAGTCTGTGTTTTACAATGCTGAGTTTTGGGGTGTCTTTTTTAAGGTGTCTCCCTTTAAAAAGCTCAAAAATTCACACCAAAATCATTTGTGTTCACCTGGCCTTCAAATTCCAGGCTTCTAAAATTCTTCATTTACTTGCTTCCATATGCAGCTCAGAATAAAATGAGCCTTTCAGCACCCAGATGTCACACGTAGTGGTTTTAAGCGTGAGAGCTAGAGTGAGGAACTCTCACTGTAAAGAATATTCATGAAAGGAGAGGATCACTGAAAAAATAAATATTCTTGTAGGCTGAGTTTAGGCTTTGACTTTTCTCCTAGCTCAGTGAAGGAGTCATATGGTAAAACTCCTCCTATTCCTTGCTCCTGTTGGTCTTCCAGGGTATATAAAGACTGGTTACTTTCACAGGTTACTTACCCAGAGCAGACAAGCTGGGCTGCCCCCAGAATCATTCTCAAAGTTTCAATGCTTCATTAACTCCACTTGAAATAGATTTCCAGTCACAATGACCAGTCAGTCTTCTGTGATCATTTATCTAAATGTAGGAGTCCTGGTAGTGAAACCTTGCTGGTCATACATGCTCAAGAAGATATTCTACCTCCTGGAGTAAAATTATTTCATCTTAGGGATGTTTCTGAGACAGATCAGAACAGTCATGTCCTACTTTACTGACTATAAAAGAAGCATAGATGGCCACACCACAGATGCCTCAAGATGGGCAAGGAGATTTCTACCATAAGTGTCTACAAGAATGAGAGTCATATTTAGAATATGAGTGATTTAGGAAGTGGATGGGGACATATCACTTTGACCATAATCTCTTGCAACAGTCTGATGGATTTGTGAATGAAACAGAAGAATGAAAGGCTGCAGGCTCCAAGATACTTTTAGTTATTTTAATTCCTAATCTTTATATTTTAGTGAGTTTTACCATAATTAAATATATCAGCTCAATCTTTTTGTAGTACAACAAACATTTATGGCAAAATTTGGTTTAATAGGTCTTTGGAAACATCTAATTGGAAATATCTTCTGTCTGAGAAGAAACTTCCATTTTTTTAAACAAAACAGGATTTGAATCTTTCATTGCTTAAATCTAGCTACTCATCAATAGCCTGCCATTCTAGATGATGCATGTGTGAATACATAGTTGTTTATTTATTTACTAGTCAGAGCCAAGTATTGACATTCCAAGATCTTGGCTGGTCAGATAAAAATCACCCTCTTTGTAAAGACTGGCCAATGCCCAAGCCACAGGAACTTTAAACAGTTTCCTGGCAGACACTGAGCAAGCAGGTTGAAGTGGGCAGTATGATGAAAGGGGAGACCACCTCTTTAATCCTACAGGTTGCTGAAATCTATGGTAGTTTTTTGCTTTTCTCCTTATTTGTTTGTTTGTTTTATTTTGTTTTTCAAATTGGGTTAAATGCATTATACAATCTGTAAAGAAAACATCTCAAAATCCATATATATTTTTTAATTTATTTTTTTTTTTAAATAAAGCTTTGCATATTCCTCATTTTAGTGGACACAATGCCTGCATTCACACCTGCACCATGGCTACACTAGCCTCCAGTGGAAACTGGTGCAGCCAGTAGCCTGTGACTGGATTTACATGGAGTTCTGCCTGTATAATGTTTGCAGTCTTGGGCTCAGATCAGACCTGTAAAATCCTAGGCTTACATGAAATTAGACTTTAGGAGACATGCATCTGTAGGGAAGAAAACAGAAAGGTTCCTTGCACCTCCATGATGCAAGGGCTCCTTGATGCTTGTGCCAGCAATAGCAGAAACTGCTGAGAAAGGAGGTGGTGAGGACAGGGACAGTAAATCTTTTCAAAACCTGGTCCAGTGCTCTGGGAAGGTTTCTTCCTTCATCTGTAGGTGCTGGGCCTGCTTGTCTTCTTTCATGACATGCTGAAGGCAGCACCATTAAGCTACCACCACGGGAGGGACAAATGCCCCCAAGAACCTAATACAAGACAGCATTTATGACATCTATATTCTGAACTTCATCCAGGCCATCAGGATTTGCTTGCAGCACTAGAAGGCATTTTTCTTGCCACATTGTTGAAGGGCCATGATGACACCACTGGAAGACAAAAGTACACTCCTGTTTGTCCACCCACCTTGAAGCAGAGCTGTGCAGACTGCATCAGAGCCCTGCAGAGCTGCAGTAGGAGAGGCTGATTAATCCTGTTTTTGACTATTTTTTTTTACTGGTAAAAAGTGAAAACTTGGAAAAATTTCTGCTGTATGCAACTCATTTCCACCTCATTAATTTCCACTTAGACATAGGTTTTTATAAAACAGGATCACTTTTACAATAAGTCTCACCTATCAAATCTAAGGACCACAAATGCATAGAAGATGACTGGAAGGAGGAGGAATCTGTAATTAATCAAAATTAGTGGTCACTATTTTTCCTCTCCTTTTCCTCGGTTGCACTTTATTAACTTTGTCTTCATCTTTCTTTTCCCTTAGGAAAGTTCTTTCATCTCTGGCATCAAAAATGGAGTAGCAGAGTGACATCATCTATCAAAGAGGTCCCAGAACTGCCTGTCACTAATTTTCTGATTACCAAATCATGTGAATGTTCCCTTTGGGAACAGATTTGTTCAGATCCTGCAGGAGAATTCTTTGCCCAAAGACACAGTCCTCTTAGTAAGCAAGCTATTGGAGGAAGCATAAGGTAAGAAGGGCTTTGCCATTCACACATACCCTAAAGAGCAGAATTAATGCACTTTCCTGAATTATGGGTCAGCCTTCTTTTCTGCTGTGAAATGGAGGGCCTGCAGAGCAGAGGGAAATCCACAAGTCAGTTTTAGGCAACAGTGTTGCTTGGTGTTAACTCTCCACTTCAGGAGAGATTATGGTGGACTTTGGGCTGAGTCTTTGGTGGGGTACCTAACCCTGCAGCTCACTTTCCCCTGTAGCCAGAGAAACTGATTGTGGCATGGGGTGTGTGGTGTGTGAACCACACTGATTCCATGATCCAAAAGCCAGATACCAGGGTCAGCAGATTGTGTACCATGCCCAGCATAAATACTTAATATGTATTCCCACAGAGAGATTAAAGGACTTTTGCTTTAATTAACTGGGAATAAAGACACAGCCAGGTCCAGGTTCTTGTTAGCTGATGGGATAGTAACCAGCTTTTAATATTAAAATGTTTTGCTAGAAGCATACTGAAATTCTCACTAAAAGAAGAAAAAAAATACATCGTTCAGTGCAGTTTAACACACTGAGAAGTGCCTTTTTGATGTACTTGGACTTAAAAGCAGTATTGGTGGTGAAACATTGCTTGTGGACTTAAACCTTAAATCATTACACTCAACACTAATTTTATTAATTTTATTAATCACAGCCCTATATTATAAACAGTGAGTACTAGCTTTTCTTCAAAAACATGCTTCTCATCTGCAAGGCTTCTGCAAAGCTTCTACTGTAGCAGCCAGATCGCTGACTTTCTTGTGGCTCTGCCTCAAAAATTGTTTTGTTTCCATGTCCCTGTGGGATTCAGTCCCATGAAACCTAAACAAAGTCAATTTCAGATGAAGAGAAATGAAAAACAAAGGCATTTCAAATGCAAAAAAAATTGTGCAAATAGAGACTAATAAATCAACACTGAGATGCATGACTTCTCAGTCTGTGCTCACTGAATACTTGGAGTGAGAATATGGTTATGATGAAGTCAGTGAGAATTTTACCATCAGAAGAATGAGGTTTCACCCAGTCTTCAGTGTAGCTGCTCAAAGGATGAGGCATGAACACACTTCCCTGTTCCTCATCAGCTTTCACAGTGAAAATATTTTTCACGAACTTTCCTGGAAACTAGTTTTACTATAAAAGTTGTTGAAAAATGTTAAAAAAATAATTTCAGCAATGCAGTTTCCCTTTGCCTTCCCTTCCTTCCCCTTCCCCTTTCCCTTCCCTTTTCCTTCCCATTTTTCTATTAATTCATGATAATCATTCTTCATGACATGCAGGTCCTCCACATACTCTCCAAAATTCTCAGATAAGTTTTACAGACTCCTGGATATAAACCAACAAAATTTCTCACATGACTGAAATCAGGCAAGAGATTTAACCCATCTTAATCTAGTGAAGACGGGTTAAAAGTCCACTTCATCTGTGACAATCGGTGAAATCAAGTTACCCTAGATAAGCTTGCCAATAAAGACCCATCTAGAATATGCCAGATCTGTCTACCAGCAGGAAGATTCTTGAACAGATTTTTTTTAGGTATGCAAATGACTCCTGTTCTCACATGAGCCATCAAAAACCAACAGAAATCCATGCTTCTAAATCACTGAGATAGCTTAGAAAAAATCCACCTTTAATGAGCTCCAACAATTTATGTTGGGCATGAGATCTGCCATGATTTGACAAATTTCTCCCCAGCCAATCTGCAGAAACAAAGGATGGTGCAAATCAATGCAGAGTAACAGGTAACAGGGCTGACCTGACTGCTCTCACAACTGTCAGGAAATAAGAAAGCTCCTAAGTGGCTCCACAGTCTGGAGGAAATACTTCACCATGTTTCTGAGATAAAAAAAATAAACAGAATAATTCCAGGGAGTCTCTTTCTTAACAGACAGCTTACAGTGGTATAGAGTGACTACATTTTCCAATTAAAATACTATCTCTTCTTTAATTTTCTGTCTCACAGATATATAGATTTTGCTTATCAAAAAAGGAGCTTCAGGAGATTATGCTCTTTGTATGCGTCTGAAATATTTAGTGTCATAAAGTTAAATGGTTTGCTTCTGCCAGATACCAGAATTTAAAGGCAGAAGTGGTAAGAATTTTGAATTTACCCTAGGAAAAAAAAGGAAAATACTGGAGGTAAAACTATTAGGCATATCAGCAGCAAAGAGGGCCAACAAGATGTTGGGTTGCATCAGCAAGAGCATCACCAGCAGAGGCAAAGAAGTCATCATCACACTCTATTCAGCACTTGTCAGGCCACATTTGGAGTACTTTGTTCAGTTTTGGTCACTGCTCTACAAAAAAAAGATGCAGAAAGGTTGGAAAGGGTCCAGAAAAGGGCCACAAGGATGATCACATGGTGAAAGGCTGAGAGAACTGGGTTTGTTCAGCCTTGAAAAGGGAAGGTTTAGGGAAGGCCTTGTTACCAGGTACCAGTAAATAAAGGGTGGCTACCAAGAAGATGGAGACTCCCTTTTTACGGAGTCACATGGAAAGAGAAGGGATAATGAGTACAAGTTACTTATTGGGACATTCTGATTGGACTCCTGCAGAAAATTTTTCACCATGAGAACTATTACACATTGAAATAATCTCCTAAGTGAAGTGGTAGATTCCCTCACACTGGATAGTTCTAAGGCTCAGCCCGACAGGGTGTTGGGCGACGTCATTTAAACTAAACTTTTACCTAAAAAGGTTGCACTAGATGATCCTTAAGGTCCCTTTCAATCTGGAATTCTATGATTCTATGAAATGCGTCATCTCATAAATAGAAAAAAAAATTCTGATTATTCAAAGAATCCAAAGGATGTCAACCCTCCTTAAGTCCTATCTCCATCAGCCTTTAAACCAGCATCTATGCAGAATGAGTGAGCTAAAGCATATAACATACTGATGATATATAGGTATATATGTTCTGCCTATACATCTCTGCAAACACAGTTTTTCTAACTGTAGGATTATTCAGGTATTACATTATAGATAATGACTGTGTAAGCATCAATGCGATGGTCTTTGAGATAAGTTACATCTCAATGGTTTGAAAACTCAAGATTTTCAGGGTGAAGCATCAACTTTTTTTTTTTTAAATTTTGAATGCTTTTGATATATTTTGAGATTTATCACTGTTTTACTTGAAAAATAAATTTGTAATTAGCAGGCTACTATTATAACAAAATATTTCCTTTGACATTTTCTTCCCCACTTTCCCCTCAGGAGTTTAAGAAAATTTGAAATGTTAGTTTAGTTTAAAATAGACCAGATTTCCTTTATCCATTGTTGCATAGAATTTCTGACCTGTCATGTCTGCTTACATCTAAAAACAAATGCAATGGATGCAAACCAATAAGTACATCAGTAATCACCCTCTTTATAGAAATGTAAAATTGATAAATACTGGATTATATAACTGTTACTCTTGCCTCTTACTGCTATTCTATTCTGTTGTAGTAGTGTTCCCGTGAACTTTATTACATGCCTGTGAGGCCTTCCAAACCAAGGTATAAATTCTCCATAGCTGTCTCAAACTGTCTGACATTTTAAAGTTCTAACATATTTGAAATAGTTTCCTATATCCTGCGCCCCTCTGCATTTTATTTCATGTCTATGTCTGCTGCTAATTAGGACCATCTTTTTACTACTTTTTTTTTTTTTCTTTTTATTTGCATTTGGCAATTTTTATATTTTCATCTTCACATATAGCTTTTCTCCTAGACCATTCTGTTGTACAACTACTGGTTTTATAGCTGTTTAGATTAATTTGGCCACATAAGGTTTTTTCCCCTCTGGTAGAAGTTTGGGGTTTTTCTGATTGAAAGTAAGAACAAAGGCTAGTTTAAATTTAGAGTGAGGTAACAGACATTCACTTCATTTGATTGGCCCATAAATGCTACTCAAAGATTTATTTCAATTATAGTTTCCTTTTCAGAGCATACATTTTATTAATTTTGTGCACAGAATTGTTTTTAAGAAACAAACCTCTTCCAAAGATTATGTTATGATTGGCATTTTTAAAATAAGATCATTGACATATTATGCCAGTGCTTCCTATATGCTAGTGAAAATTCAGCTGAAAACGTTCGCATTGAAAAAAGTTACTAATGGTGAAAAACTAAGAATGACCAAAGCAGCTCATACAAATACCTTCAAATTCAAAGGAAGAGAAAAGAGAAAGAAAATTTCTTAGGCTCAATGGGACATTTTAATTCAGATTTAAAAAAATTTTCTTCTTTCTTGAACTTGCATTTTGTCTGAACGTTTATCTTGGATCATTTGCCTCTTTATAATCTCTAATATAGGTTGGCTGTCTCGGTGTCTACAGGTCTGCCTTTTACAAGAACTGCACTATTTAGTGGAGGAGAAAGATGCATAAGAATATTTTCAGTTTGAAAGCATCATTCAGTCCTACTCTCAATCTGCTTATGTAACAAATATTTTTAGTGCCTGAGAGTTCAAAGCTGCTAATGTGTTTCTGAATGACAAATAGAACATACTAAAAACAGCATTACTCTGTTTTTTTTAAGAAATTTTCAGGGAAATTCAGGCAGCTCTAAGTGAAACTCTACCCTGTCTTTAGACATCCAAATATTTCCTTCCTTGTACAGAGGACTGAATGATTCATTGTACCCAGGTTCTCTGTTCACCAGTAGGTATGAAGCTGACGTGACTACATAATTCAGCCAGAGAACAGAAGCTCTTCTCAGGCTGAGAATCTGAGACACCTAGAAGCAGCTGTGGAAAGGAAACTTTCCTCCTCTGGATTTATTCATGATATAAGGTCTTGATAGCTGACAGAAATGGTACTCATTTTTCTTAGCAAGGTGTCTGAATTGCATCGTTCCCATTTGTGGCCAAAGCCAAGGAATTTCTCACCAGGAGATTTACAGGGAAACTAGACCTGCAGATGGATTGAATAAGTAAATAATTTCGTAAAGCTGAAGTATTAAAATGATCTAAAGTAGGTGTGTCTGCAGAAAATTAAGAGACTGAGTAGAAAAAGTTGTATTTACTCAACTTTACCTAAACCAATGAAAGTCACATATTTAGCTCATTCTTCAGATTGAATTAATCCCAGAACACAAATAAGGAAGTGACTGAAACTTGTGAGTCATGGATCCACATCTCACCTAACATCAATAATCCAACTAAAGGGTTAGTCAATAAAGCTCCAATTTCACCTTTCCTAGATTCTATCCTTAGTTGAAATATGCACTTTTAAGACCTCTCTTTGGAAAGATCACCTTCTGGAGATGATCATCTCCCTTTCATGATTATAGAGGAACACTAGATAACAAAAAAACCTAGGGTCTTTACTTTCTGATAACCACAGTTTTGTGAAATGAAGCTCCATCTAATCTACTCATCTCAGGCATGTTTTCTTTTTCAACCATGACAGCTCTTTTTCATTCCAATATCTTTTATTGTAATATTTCTCTCTTAGTATTCTAAATGAACCAGCATAGAAATTGCAGAAACTGGAGCAGGTGTGAGGCGGGGGGGGGAAAAGAGAGAAAAAAAGGTATGGCTAGGTTAGGGAGGGCCACAGAAATAAGAAGATATGCTTATTGAAATCAGAATTGTGTTGGGATGAGGGAAATAGAATCATCAACTCAAGCAGTTTATATATAAAATAAGAATACAGCATGCCAAAATCTGGGGAAGAATTAGCAAAAGGCATAAGAGTTATAATAAATCATACTCAAATATATGAACAAATATAGGAACTCAACTCAACTCAAATAGGAACAGGATGAGTGCAAGAGTAACTGTAAAGCCAAAAGAAGCACACACAGAATAAAAGACTATACCAGAAAATTCTAAATTATATATATTTTTTAATATAATTCACTGCAGAAGAGGCAAGGGGGAATTTTATGGAGGACACATCAGAAGTCATGCCTAAAATTGAAATTCCAGTAGAAGAAGCTATAGAACTCAGAAAGTTAACACAGGAAGTCTCTGTTCTTCTCAAATAATTGTTCATTATAAGATATCTTCTGACTAGTCTAAAAAGAAAAAATATATTTTTCATCTACCTATATGAAATTCCTATGAACAAGTAATAAAACATAAGACATCTCTGTCAAAATGGAAATCAACTTTGGACTTACTGGAAAGGGAAATCCAAGGAATTAGAGTAAAAAACCAAAACGGTTGCTTTGCATGATAAGACTGGCTATACGATCTAGTACTCATATGATGTCCGTGTACACCAAAACACAAAAGGAGATTGTGTCATACCTCCAGTTTACACAGCAAACAAAAAAAAAGGCAATCTGATTACCATATATGCTTCACTCTTCATATATGCTAACTCTTGCTGAATGCAGGAGGAGGTGGCTGTTGCTCCAATAGGTCAGTGAGACCCCAAAGGTTCCTTTCATGGCTCTGGATGACACAACATTAAATTTTAGCACTCTGTAGAGATATGGATGGAATCACTTCAGCTTTAACTCACCGATATAAAATATACTATTTTAATGAAAATGGTGTCATGGTTTTGGCCCAATTGGTGAACACCAGGCCTGAGCTCAGTCAACCCAAATCCACACAAAGGCTCATTAATGGAGAAAAGGACAGGGGGGGTTTCATTGCCCAAATAGAGTAACAGGCAGAAACCAGACAAACTCAACTTGGGAAATTGTAATTTAATCTACAAAGAGGAAGAGAAAACAGATCTCGGCCAGATCTTAATATCTACCCCCAACCTCTCCCTTCGTCCTGGGACCGAATCGCTTCCCTGCTGCCTCCCCCTCAGGGCACAGGGAGGGGCAGGGGGGGTTCAGGCTCAGTTCCCCACACGGTGTTTCTGCCGCTCCTTCCTCCTCAGCATGAGGACTCCTCACATTCTTTCTTCCCCCGCTCCAACGCGGGGTCCCTCTCACGGCAGAGAGTCCTTCAGGAACCCCTCCGACATGAGTCCCTCCCAGGAGGTGCAGTCCCTCAGGCACAGACTGCTCCAGCCTGGGCTGCACACAGAGTCACGGCTGCTTCGGGAACAGTCACCTCCTCTGACACGGGCTCCTCCATGGCTGCAGATACACATCTCACCCTCTCCCTGATCCTGCACACGCTGCTGCTTCACGCCTGCCCACCTCTGACACTTCAGGGGCTACAAATCCACATTTACCCCACCGTGGTCCTTCAGGGAATGCTACTTCAGGGCCCTTTTCACCGTGATCCTCCGTGGGCTGCAGGAGGACAGCCTGACAGCCTGAGGGGAAATCTCTGCTTGGGCACCTTCCGCCCCTCCTTCCTCACTGACCCTGCTGCCTTTTCCCTTGCATTGCTCTCTTCCACCTCCTCCTCTGCTCTGCTCTGAAGGTTTCTTTTTTATATTTTTCCAGTTTTGCTTTCCCTTTCTTGAATATGTTATTGACAGAGACATATCCTGCTTCCCATATCTGCTCTGCCTTGGACAGAAGACAAAATTGTTCTATGAGCAGCAGGACAGATAAAACTGGGATTACTATGTATCTGTTTAAATCTGTGGTATCATATACCACCACCCATCTCTACCTAGTTTTTCTACCAAGTAGAAAAATCCCTAAAAAAAAAAAAAAAAAAGGATTAAAAAAATCCCTATAAAGAGTACCAGTTCCTTGTATCTTTGACCAGAACATCCCAGTTTCCCCTCCTGATTTCTGATTGTTTGGCTAAGCAAATGTAATATGCACTTTCACTATTCTAGCTGATACTTTTCTTTAAAATCACAGTGTATGAACATCTCTGAGACATTTTCCCCTCATCTGAAATTTGTAGAGAATTGGCTGATAGACTATCAAAAAGGCTGATAAGTGGATAGATTCAGAGTGCATTCTCATCAGCTCCATTTTCTCAAAGAGACTAATTAGAATTTCCAATGGACTCCAAAAAGTAATTTACAAAGGGCTGTGGACAGCTTAAAGAAAAAGAGAGAAAGATTCCTCACCCTAAATCACAGTAATCTTAGAATCTAATACCAGGATCTTGGGAAGACAATTATTAGTGTCCATCAAATGCAGATTTTTTTTGGACTTTGCATGTGAATAACCACGTTTCCAGGTATCTAAATCATCCGTATGAGTACAGGAACAGGGAACAATGGGCAACATTGGGTCTTTGCCTCTCTCCTTAATGAAAGCAAGCTTTATGATTCCAAGTATAGGAGTGTCTTATCTCCTGAAAACTTACCATTTCATAGAAGCTTGTACTACATCTGGTGTTCAGAGACATGTGCAGGAACTCAGGTCAGTGTGAGATGAGGTTCTTTCTCCCAGCTGGGAGAGTACTTGCAGCCTGAGCCCACACATATACCGGATCTCCCTATACATCCATGGATCCGGGCACATACGCACATTCTGGAAAAAGGAAAACATCAGGTACTCTATCAGCTTAACTGTGTGCCTGACCAATAAAAACAAATAAGGCTAGCATCAAAAACTTGAATTAGAAAAAGTACAGCCAAAGATCATTTGAGAGGTCAAAAGTTTCTAGCTAAACTGTAAGTATTCTTGGCTTTGATAACAGGGAAATATATCGGTCTATTCCAATATAGGAACAAGCAATCAATATTTATCTCTTTGAGCAAGCAGTATAAACTGTAAATGAAATCTTACATCTTAGCTAACCTTGGCTTACAACAGTCTAGTATTAACAGCACACATATTCCCAATGCATATCCTCTTCTTTCTGCAGTGAAAAGCTCACAAGTGTTCCTACTGCTTTCTTAGAAGGAAAGGATTTAAATAGTGATGAATAAAGAAAGCAGAATACACAGCCTCTACAAAAACAAACAAACAAAACCAAAAACCTCCCCCAGCTCTAATATATAGATTTTATTGGAATGAAATAATGTAATCTGCCAGCAGTTTCACTCATTGCTTGTGCAAGTTTCACAAGAAGTTGGGGGGGGATAGAGAGCTATTCACATGTCCTGTGTCAGGCTGCAGTTCTCAGGGGCAGGTGAACATCAAGCTGCTTAATTTACTGTGTTTGAAAACCAAGATTAGTAAACCTCTGTGTGACTCACCAACACATGTGGAAAGCCATTTCAAGGAGATGCCCTTGCTCAGAGCTAAGCAGTGAGTAATACTGAAGAACCTTCAGAGCAGAGGCATAATTCTGATTTTGGGTGTTTAACAGGTATTTCCATTGAGCCGGTGTTCAGGCAAGCTAAAAATTTCTATATGTGAACACAAGTGTTTTAACACACTCTTTGGAGTTCAGGAGCTCTGCTTGTTAACAGAGACAAAACAAAAAAATAAAGAGACAGTAAAGGGTAGAGGGAGTAAAAACCAAAAAAAAGTACCATCTCCCCCAGCAAACAAACAGAAAAGCCAAAACTGGAAAAAACCCAACAGATTGAGGAGAATAAAAACAATAGCCACACAGTCATTATATTCTGTAATTTAGTCTCTCTTCCCTCCATGCCTACATTATTCATATAGCCATTTCACTCTCTTCCTAGATATGTCTAGTTCAGTTTATATCAAATTTTCTATCATATCTGGCTACCTTTTCCTGAAGACCTACTGACTGGGGTTTTTTGTTGGGAATACCTATAAGCTAATTATTTTCATGATCAAATAAAAGAACAAAGAAAGAGACAATCCTTGAGCAAATGAGAAGACAGAATCTTAGTAAACTTCTGAAATAAACAAACAAAATTATGTTTCAGTTGGATAAAGGAACAGAAAAAGCCTATTCCAGCAGCTAGACACTGGACAGATCTCATTTATTCTTTTTGAGAGAAAGTTTTTTTGGGGTATTTGTTATTTTGCTTTGTATCAAAGATTTCCAGATGTAATTTTGCAGAAGGAGACAAATGACCATTTCTGTTTGTTAAAGTTACAGGTATCTATTTTGTTTTGCTGCTAGATGGAATTACATATAATATCTTTTCTATTAAAAATAGGACAATTGTTTTACCAAATGCTAAGAAACAACCTAATGTTTAAAAAGGCTGTTAACAGTTTCAAACAGGCATTAATTTTTGTCATCAAGTTACACATCTTGCAAAGATTCATAGATTTTAGGGCCAAAATGGTCCTTCTGAACATCTCATATGACATACGCAGGCCAACAGTGACTGAAACACTGCCTGTGTTTTTGGATTCATCCTGTGTCTTACAAAGTTACATCTATCTGAGTCCAATTTTTCTCTCTCTGAATGTAGAAATTTTTGCTACAAGTGCTTTTGGGGGACAGGAGAGTGGTTATTTTTTGCCACATTTCTCAAAATATTAATTTTCTTTTTTTCTTTTTTTTCCTGTCTGTTCCTTTCAACTTGCCCTGATTTCTCAGCTTTTATCTTCTCAGTTTTGCTCAGTGAATCTCCTCATGTCCTAGCACAAAGAAGAGCTTCACTCAGTTCTGTAACATTTGGTGGTTTGGGACTGTTCTCAATATTGTCTTCCACCCTTTCCCAAATTCGCTTCCTATTTCCTCAGAAATTTTGTTTTACCTTTCCTCTTAGTCCCTTCCTGTTTTGTTACTTTTCCACCTGCTTTTCCACCCATGGTGTACCTATCACCTTGCAGATGTTTGTGCACAGTCATGCCCCTTAAGTCTTGCCATTTTCACCATCTCTCCCTCTCTCTTCCCCTGCCCCCTGCCTCCCATATTTATATAAGTACCTGTTCTCTTCAAACTCTGTGTGTGCCAATTAAACCTTTCATTTGGAAGGTCTTTTTTTTTTTTCAAATCCTTTCATCGTTTTTGAGCTATAAAGATCTTAACAGGTTTTGGTGTCTCTTTGCTCATATACTGGGTGTCACTGATGAGGTGCTGGCAGTGGGAACCATGGGGAGGTCTCTGTGAGGAGAGGCCTGGGTTGCCCTGGACTGGACATAGATGAATCCAGCCAGATCCAGACAACCCTCCTCAATGGCTAAGCCCTCTAGCCAAGGTGGTGTCACTTCTGGGAAAGTATATTTTAAAAGAGGCAATATGCTCCACTATAGGTGAGGAAAAGAAGGATGGGAAACAGCCCCATGAATTCCAAGGTCAGAGGAGAAAGGAGGGTAGGAGGTGTTTCTGGAGCAGAGACTGCCCTGCAGCCCATAAAGAGGACTCCATGCTGGAGCAGGTTTATCCCGAAGGACTGCAGCCCATGAGAAGGACCCCATAGAGGAGCAAGGAAAAAAGAATCAGCTGAACGGGCACACTCAAAGAGCAGTGGTCAAAATGGTGTCAAAATGGAGACCAGTGACAAATGGCAATCCTCATAAGTACAGAAGCAGAAACACTTGTGTTGATAGACATTCCTTGTTTTCCCCAAATCTACTCTGGTCCTTCAAAAATTCGCTTGAATTACAGGCTCAGCTGAGGTCTGTTAAAATCTGTGAAAGATATTTAGATATACATGACAAATTGATCAAACTGAATAGGTTGGAAAGAGTTGCTGTGTCACATATATTGCTTCTTGAAGTCTGACTGATGAAAGGGCTGTCTGCACACAAAATGGAGGCTGAAATTAGAAAAAGTAACACAAACTACTTCAATGTGAAAGTAGAGAGTGTTCTGAGAACCACTGGTTAACTAAAAATCAATTGAACCATCATTAAATCTAAGCTGTGAAGGTGGCTGAACCACTGTACAGATTAGATTTGGGGTCTTTATAAAGTACTGATTACATGGCTGGTAAAATGAACCTTCACTTGAATGAAGCTACAGATTAGCAGGGGAAAAAATAGTTTTAAAGTAGAAGTATTATTTTAAAATGTCCTTTCATTTAACAATAGCAGCTGTGAGAATAATAGTGTTAAGTTCCTCCAATACGAGGAACTATGAACTATGAACATATTACCAATATGAACTGTGACATATTGTCATTCCAATATGAATGGAAAAGTTCATACCAATACGAACTATGACATATTACCAAAGCTGAATTTAGCTTTTTAAGATTTGAAGAATTCATTCATACCATTCAGTTTGTCTTTTCTGAAGATGCTGGTGCATTCTCTGAGTCAACATAAGCATCTTATAAAAAACAAAAAGAAGAAAAAAAAAGTTTTCTAAAACACATCTAGAAGGCTTTTTTTAAACTGAGTTCATATTAATCAAATAACTGATCACCAGGTTACCAGCACAGTACAGCTGTTTCACCAGGAACTCAAACTTAGGCAAGGGCATAGCTGCAGAGAGGTAAATGGAAAAGTAATTAGCTTATCAGCCCTCAAATAGTCAGTTTACATGTTGCCCTGATTAAAGGTTCATTTGAATACAGGAGAATTGCAGAGTAATTTCAATAATCTCTTACAAGATATTTGGGGACGAAAAGTTCAAAGTCCTTGTAAATATATTCAGGGTTGATTCCCAAATATTACTCTGCTTCTGAACAAATGTAGTACAAAAAATAAGATCCTCATGAATCCTATGCAACATTAAGAATATAACAAGTAAGGACTCCTGACAATACATAAGAACAGGAACCAACCCAGACAACCACTTTTGTTCATGGACACACTGAGTAGAAGTTCTGAGTCTTTGTAATGGAAGACAAATAATCATTCTGAACTTTTCTACTTTGTTTTCTTTCCATTCAGGTGTCCACTGTGGACATGGTTATCATGAGTATATGATGTGATTATGGTGGGATAGCACCTGTGCAATGTAGAGGTGTAACTCACCAGGTCCCATGGTCCAATGTATCAGTGCCCTTTGAGATGTGACAATGCATTAGCTTCAGGTTGAGCAGAACAAGTGCCATGTATTGGGTCTTAAGCTTGATTCTAGACCCGATCCCTGGATTGTTACACTCCTGTGGTGGAATAATTCCTCCTTCAATTTCATCTGTAAACAGATTTGACTGCTAACAATAGTCAAACATTAATTTCTAACAAAAGTCTCAGCTTTTCCAGGTGTTTCTTCTTAACAAGAGGCTCAGATATAATCAGTAAACACAGTCAATAGCTCTTCTGTTCATAAAGACACAGAAGGAAAAGGGAAACTAAATGAACTTTATCCAAATTATGGTAATTTCAAAGCAAAGCTAGTCTGCTGATTGACAAAAAAATATTGACAAAAATGGAAAAGGAACTAAGAAGAAGACTTAAAATGCCCTACGATTGAATGTCATATGATTCTGAAGCAATGTAAGATTTATGATACTTTCAAGATGCCATATTTCTTTTGGTTAAATTGTGGAAAAAATATGTAATAAAATTTTCCCACTGTTGAAGCAATGCAGCATTTTTACAGCACAGATTAATATAAGACATTAATTACGTTAAATCTTCATTCATTGTTAATTGTCTATTACAGAGATGACATATTTTTTGCTAATTCTTCTCTTAGAAATTGCAGCTGGCAATAAGAACTTCCCTGACAAGAAATAATGTTCATAAGAATGTACTTAATGGTTACAGAGAGGAAAGCTATAGAAGGATTTTCTCTCCTGGTTTTCAAGTGACTGACTCTTGTGAGATAGGGAGTTGTGTTCAGGCATAATTTACAGCAAATTTGGAAACAAATGAGGATCGCACACAATTTAGCATCATCTAATTCATTCCCTTGTTGCTCATGGCTGTAGGAGATGCACATCTTAGTCAACACAAGCACACACAATATACTCCATCTGACTTTGTAGCAACAGTGCAGAGCCAATGCCAACCAGGCTAAATCTGCAGGGAGCTCCAGCTTAGAAGGGCCTCAATGACTCCTGCTGACAAAGAAAATGAGATGGTAGGCCTGGTGTTATAAATTAGCAAGAGATTAGAAACACACTGCACTTGTTGATTCAAAGTCCAGAGCATGGGTGAAGAAGGAGGGAAAGTTTACATCTTCTCTCCATTCCCAGCTCCTAATTTCCATGTAAAGTTTACCTAGGGTAACACTTTCCTACTTAATGCTGAGATGCAGTGCTGAGGTGCATCCATCTTCTGAGGTTATATGAAATCTTTCTCTTTTTTACACGTTACCCATGTATAGAAATCATGGGTATATGGACTAAATACATTCTATTTCCATAAAACATGGAGTAATGACAGATTTATGTTGGATTTTTCATGAAACTCCACAGATTTCATGCAAAGTTTCTGGATGAAATATATTCTCCATTTGCCCAGCCACAGACCTAAAACTAACATGGTGCCTCAAATTTGAGAATTGCTGCAAGTGGCACCTATTTCAGCAGTGATACTTCTACCTGAGGTAACACAAAAGCCACTAAAGCAGTCAAAGTTTCTTGTGATCCTAGAAGCATAGGGAGCAAGGGATTTCAGAGAGGGATGACATACTGTTTTGAGATTTATTTTGGAGGAAGCTGCCTGACTATGTCCAATGTGTCACTCTCAGGGAGCATAGAAAGAGTAAGGAAGGAAAATGTTTTCAGTTGCAGCAGAAATGAGCCTAATGTTGTGCTAGTGAAACAGAGCAACAGTTTTCTTCCCAGCCCATCCTTCATAGAGCAACATTTTCCATCCAAGGAGCAATATAATTCCAGCTATAGAGCTTTCACCATCTATGTTCAAAGTCCTTGGCAGTCAACTCCGAGGGCAGACAAGAATTACCACAGTTATTATGATGCTTACTGAATATACTGATGAAGCAAATATTTATCCCTTCCCTTTCAAAGAAGGCATACTTCAATGGAACTTCAATGAGCAACCTGTTCAGAGCTCATGTTTTGGATAACTTTTTATAAACCAAAAGCTCTAAGAGACTTCTTGCATAGAATTATAAATTAATTTCACTAAAATTTACAACACATAACAGTGTGAGCTGTTCCTTTTCTGATCTTTCAGTTGGCTCCAGATCCTTCTGATATAACTCTCAATGTAAATTTGTTGACAAAAATGAACCCACAAAAATATGGCAAGAAAAATAGTCTTTGAACAACTGGGGCTTTATGTGGATGTTGAAGTAATGAATTAGAGTGATTCCCATCAACACAATTCATCATTACTTGGCTTACTATTTTCATTTGAGGTATTTTCTTTTATACCTTTAGGATGCAGACACCTCATGTTGTGCTGGAGTGCATTCCAGGGTCAGAACACTTTAGCATGACTTACAACAAAGCAAGACATTTTTCTACTTGCTCTTCTTGAAGAATTGCCTTTGAGCATCTGCTGTGCAGAAGAGTGTTATTGTAAGCAGTTTTAAATTTAAAAAAAGATAACCAGATTTCCTTAGTTTACAGACATATCTGAAGTTTGCACACATGTGGTACCATCTCAAAACACAAATATCTGCATAAAAATAGAATCAGAGCATGGTTTGGGCTGGAAGGAACCTTAAAGATCATCTAGTTCCAACCTTCCCTGACACTGGCAGTATTATTAAATAGTTCAGAGGGCCAACATCTTTTTCTGAATGTATAAAATTCCTGTGATGCTTGGGAGAAAGAAACACAGACTAAATAATGCCAGCAAGTACTATCAGTAGAAAATGAATGATTGGATGCAAGAGAAATTACTTCTATTTTGACTCTGTCAGGTATTATATAACATGTGAAATGTATCTTTTTTAACTTACGGATAAGCTGACTGACATTTTGAGTTTGTAATATTTGACATGATGTATTTCCTTGAATTTATTTTCAATGTGAAAAAGTAAGAGGGCCAATTAAAAAAACGCATAGTAAGTAATTTGTACAAATTTACTACAATTCTTGTGAAAATGCCATTCTTACTTTATGAACCAATGCATTATTTTAATGCTGATAGCATCCAGTCTCTAAATTAGTTTGTCCATCTCTGTTCTCTACTATAATTAATATTTCCATTGACACTAGAAATCATGGATGATTGCCTAAGGTAGGCACCACTGATTCTTGGAGATGGCCTATGGAACACCTAACACTGCAGTTTACTGCCCTGTTCTGTAAAATAATTCAGATTGCAGCTGCCTAATATTTTTTGTTCTTGGTGTTTTCGGGGTATATTTACCATTTCTAGAGTTTTATCTGTCTCAAAAGATGAGGTACATTTAGGACAGTACCAGCATCCTAGTCTACTGGAGCACAGAGTTGCTGCATAGCAGCTTGTGGTTCCTAGCTGCTGTCATATTGCTGGACACATGCCTGCCACCTGTGGGCACTATGGCTCCTACCTAAGACTGATTTGAAAGGATTAAGGTCTTTGCATGGCTCCTAAGGGGCTAAGGTTAACTGCTTTAAAGGAAATAACAGGAAACCTATAGGCAAGTCCCAGCCCTCTACAGATCCACAGATAGCAATGTGTGAAAAAACAACAAAAGTTACTAAGAGCAACACATCTATTGACAACAGTGAATCCAATGTGAAAGACTATCCACATGTACTTTTTGTTTATGGTAAAGAAGCTTCTCTCAACTGACTTTATGAGTAGAATACTTACATTGTTATTTCATTTTGGAATAATTTCAGCAACTACTAACTTGTTCTGTCAGGTTTTCAATTATTTCCAGAATTGACATCAGCTCCAGTTTTAGCAAGCACTAGCAAGGTAAGATCTAATGTGTCCCAAACAACAAACACCCTCCCAGAATCTTAAATCCACCCAGTCCTGCTCAAATTGACACGTAATGTCATTTTTCCAGTATACAAAGTTTAAAGCCATTTTCAAAACATACTTAGTTGCACCAATGACATAAAAAGTGTTTCAATGATCAGAAAAAAAAAAAAACCAAAATGATTCAACTGTAAAATAACCAAACTTTCCCTTACTTTTATTTCCCTAAAATTGATGCCTCGCTGCATTTCTAGTTTTTATAATATTTTTATTTCAATACTGAAATTATAAAGAATCATAAAATGTTAGGTTGGAATGGACCTGAAGTATCATCTGTTCCAACCCTTCTAATATTATATTAATATTATAGTTTATATGAGACATCTCAGCACCATGTTGAGCTGAGAATTAAATCTTTTCAAAGTGAGGGAATCTACTACTTCCCCTGATACACCATTCCAATGTCTGACTGTCCTCACAGTGAAAAATTTACCACTTGAGTCCAATCAGAAACTCCCCAGGAACAACTTGGGTGCATTGCTCCTTGTCTTGTATCCATGTGATTCCTTAAGTCTCCATCTTCTCTGTAGCCACACTTTAAGTACTGGAACATTGTAATAAAGCCCCTCCCCTAAGCCTTCTCTTCTGAAGGCTGAACAAACACAGTGTTTTTAGCCTCTCCTTGTACAGAGGTGCTCTTGTCCTCTGATCATCCTCATGGCTCTTCTCTGGACCCTCTCCAGCCCCTCTACATCCTCTTTGTAGAGAGGGGACCAAAACTGAACACAATACTCCAGGTGTGGTCTCACAAGCACTGAGTAGAGTGTGATGATGACTTCTTCATCTCTGTTGGTGATGCCTTTGTTGATGTAGCCCAGCATCCTCTTGGCTTTCTTTGCTGCAGCAGCACACTGTTTGCTCATGTTGAACCTGTTGTCCATCAAGACCCTCAGGTCCCTTCCCACAAGGCTGCTCTCTAGCCAAGTGGATCCCAGTCTGAACTGCACTCCTGGGTTATGTGTTCCAAGGTGCAAGACCTTGCACTTCTCTACACTGAATTCATCAAGCTCCTGCTATCCCATTCCTCCAGTCCCTCTAGGTCATTCTGTAGGGTGCCTCTCCCTTTTGAGGTGTCAACCTTTCCACTATATAGGTGTCACCAAACTTTATCAGGATGTTCTTGATCCCAACATCCAGGTCACTAGTGAAGATGTTAAACAGCATCAGGCCCAGCACTGGTCCCTGGGGAGCTCCACTTTTGACTGGCTGCTAGTTTGAAGAGGAACCATTTACTATCTACTTCTGGGTATGGTCTGTCAGCCAGTTCCCCACTCACTGCACAGCCCCCCTGTCAAGGCCATAATAAGCCAGTTTCTCCAGGAGGAGGAGGCTGTGGGGTACTATATCTACAGCCTTGGAAAAGTCAGGTAAACAATGTCCACTGCTCACCCTGCATCAACTGAGTGGGTTACTTTGTCATGGAATTCAATTAGATTTCTCAAGCACAATTTACACCTGATAAATCTATGCTGTCTTTTCCCAATCATATGTTTTAATTGATTTGTGATATTCCTCAGGAGATTTCACTCTATGGCTTTCCAAGGCACTGATGTGGGGCTAATGGGCCTATAATTACCTGGGTCCTCCTTTGAGCCCTTCTTAAACATGGGGGTGACATTAGCCTTCCTCTGATCTTCAAGAATGTCTCCCAATCTCCATGAGGTCTCAAAGATTATGGAGAGTGGCTTTGCAACAACATAAGTCAGCTCTCTCAACACCCTAGGGTGGATGGCATCTGGACCCATAGATTTGTACAGGTCAAGCTTCTGTAATAGCTGATATACCAACTTTTCCTTCACTGACAACAGGTCAGTGTCTGCATAAACCTGGACTTTTCCTGCTCCTGCGGCCTGGGACTTAGAGCAGCACTGGTAAAGACAGGGGTGAAGGTGGTGTTTAGAACCTCTGCCTTTTCATAGAATCATAGAAAGTTTTCAGCATTGCTGGTGACTTGTTCACCTCTCTTATTTAATAGAAGGCCAGTATTATTCCCCTGTTTCTGCTTGTTTTCCACCCTTTCTTGAGGTTTTTAATATATCTGGTCAAATTTAGCTCAAGATGAGATTTTGCTTTCCTAACTGCTTCTCTGCATGCCCTGGCAATGCAGAAGTAATTTTCAACTGATAATGTTCCACTTCTCAGACTCTGATACAGTTCCCTTTTGGTTCTGAGCAGATCCAGGAGCTTGCAGTTAAGTCTTGGGGAGTCACTTGTGCTTACTTCCCTTGTCTTTAGAGGGGATGAACTGGTTTTGGTTAACTAGGAGAGTGTTCTTGAAAAACTCCAAGCACTCACTATCTTCTTTACCCTCCATGAGCTCTGAGTGAGCTGAAGTTTACTCCTTTAAAATCTAAAGCCTTTGTTCTTGAATTAACCTTTGATGTGCTCCCAAACTCAACAATATTGTGGTCACTGCAGCCAAGTCTGTCACTAACCATGATATTACAGAGCAGGTTTTCTTAGTTAGTGAGTACTAAGTCCAACTGTGCCCCATTGCTAGTTGAAACATCCAACATTTGTGTGAGAAAGAAGTCTTCTACACATTCCAGGAACTTGATTAATATCAGGTGAGCTGCAATGCTTTTCTTCCAGCAAACAGACAGATAGTTAAGCTCCCATAAGTTCCAAGGTCCAGACCTGAAGCTTTCCTGATCAACTTGAGTACTGCTTCATTGGTCACATCAACTTGGTTTGGGTGTCAGTAACAGATGCCTACCCTAAGGTCACCCTTGGAGACAGACCCTCTGATTTTTACCCAGAGGCATTAAATAGGGCTACCACAATTACCATAGTCAACTGCTATACATTCAAGCTTCTACTTAACACTGACTGCTACTCTTCCACCTCTTCTTCCCTACCTGTCTTTATGACATTCTTATGTCTTTTTGACTTAGTATGCCATACTAAAATTATGTCAGGTATGAAAAAAATTGCTTTCCTCTAGTCCAAGAGAGAAAAATTATGCATTAATGGTGTCTTATTTTCCACACACTACTTATATAGTGCAAAAGGAAAATCATTCAGTAAGCAGGATTGTATTGTAGGATTTTATGAATTAATGACAGAGGAATCTGATGACATGTTTCTTCACTTCTAAATAGTTTTTTTGTTTCTCTCTTTTAAGTAAAATAACTATTGTTTCTATCTTATCTAACATAGATAGAGGCAAAGCATCAATAATGTGCATACATGAACTGCTATTTTGAATGGGTGCCCTAGTCTTAACACAATATTGATTTCATTAGTTATCTACCATATCAATTCCCTTTATACTCTATGGAAAAGACACTACTACTGCTTTCACTTATAATCTTTGCATTTAGAAGATGTCAGTCCAGTGCTATTGTGTAGGAGTCCAAATTTCTTTATATAGTGTCTTTACAAGAACTATAGCAATATAACAGCTTATGAACCCAGGATCTTTTTATCAGATGCCTTCGGGGCGTCTGAGGTGGATGGGCACTAAGCATTTTAAAGATATGTTTGAGTTGAGGTCCTAGCAGCATGGATAGAATGAGTGAAATTCTTGTAGGAACTGAGCAGTGACAGTTTTTAGGCAGCCACTGGAATCAACCAGTTGGAGATCTACATATCTCTCCCAGCCAGTGCATCACTAAAAGTTGTTAAGAGATTGAACTCCTGCCCATCTTATGGTTATAGAGAACAATAGCAGGAAGTTTATCAAGCCATAGAAAACATCTGGCTTGGCTTCTTGATATTTTTATGGTAAACTGGGGAGGGGGGAAACAGAATTTGGCAAATACTAACTTTTCTGTTGTTGCTTTCCAAGTAACATTCTCTTCTTGATTTAATCGAACTATAATTCCATGTTGGCAGAATGTTTTCAATAGTGATGTGATTTTTTTAGTATCAAAGTACAAATGCTCATTTTGTTTCTCACAAAAAGCTAGAATCTTTATGTCTGCATCTGATAAATATGGTATTTCTTCCCTTGCACAAAACCACTAGAAAACTTCAAAGTTGAATTCCACTACGATTCAAAAACATAGCAAGTGTTGTCCTAAGTTTGTTCTTCAGTTTCTTCAGTAAGTATTTTTCTTTATGACTTCACATGTTTGTTTTAACATCTCATCTTTACTGTTTAGTCCCAAGTCTTCAATTCCTGCCCGTTTTTTTTTTTTTTTTTTTTTTTTTCTAAAGGGACAGACATAAAAATGCAGATGTGTGGTATATGCCATCAGTCTCAGTGGTTCTATTGTATGTTTCTGACTATATTCTTTTTTTTTTTTAACAGAAAATATAATTTCCAACATTAGAAAGCCTACCTGATCTTGCAATGTATGAAAGACTGCATGGAAAAAGTGCAAAGTTTATTACATTGCAGTTGGAGTAGAATAGACTAAGCTACTCAACTGCCAGATTTATCAATTAAAATATTATCTATAATATAATTATTAGTGTCTTTCAGTGGGAGATTTTCTGCAAAAGCTTTTCTTCTTGAATGTCATTGTTCCATCTACATGGAAATAATAAGAGAGCTAGAGAATCAAACTCAATATTGAAAACAAGAGACAACATGAATGGTCTAACTACAGTTCACAATATGAATATTTAAAAAAAGAACACTCCTTATTCTTTTCCTGAGAAAGTGAATAAGGCAAAAACTGATACCCAAGTTTGCATCTGCATTTCCTCTTCGTAGATTTCATTTTAAGCTATAGGAGTAAATTAAACATAGCATTACACAGTGATGACAAGTTTGCACCTTGCTGATAAAGCTGTACAAAGGATTTGTAAAATCTGCCATCTGTTGGCACTTGTAGCCAATCCCTTCATTTCTGGGGGGCCCTCAGAGAACACAGATAGCCCTTCAGTAGTAAATTTCTCTTCCAATAAAAGGTGTTTACCCCAAACTGGAACCAAATTCATAAATTTGAGCTTTTCCATGGAATGGAAATTTTCAAAATAGTTTGTTTTGGGAGATTGGAATGGAATATTTCAAAATTTCCAGGCCACAAAGCCAGCTGGCTAAATGTCTTAGACAGAAATCACATCAGACCATGGATTCAGCTGCTCCTAGGAGTGGGAAGCCCCATAAACCAGCAGGGAGGTGCAGTTTGCCCAGCTGGCAGACTGGAGTCTGTCAGGAATTTCAACAAAATTAATGTGTTCATGCAAAATGATTTAATTTCATGAAATCAGAATTTTCCAGAGAAAACCGATCCATCAAAACATTTGTATAATTCTATTGCTTGTGCTCTGTATAGGAGTAATTTACTGCTTGATTACTAATAGCTTCTGTACTCTTTTGCAGAATTCATGGTCAAACCACAATGAGTTTTGGTGTTACTATTGGGTAACCCAACAGATTCAGCATCCACAGATCCTGAAATGCAACTCCTCCAGTAGAAATACCTCTAGCAACGGGAAAGAGATAAATTCCATATGTCCTTTGTGTCCTGAAGGTTGTTGTTTCCTTGCCTGTGGCTGATTGTGAAAAATGAGCTTGTACGTCATTACAGGAGCATATTGAGCTCCAGGTTTAGTGTAGAATAAATAACATCTTTCAGTTGAACAAAGAAAAGGAACAATAAAAATAAACAGCTCTGTCACTGCTATTATAGTTTCAGGAAAGCTCCAGTGTGTTTTCTTTTTCTTCCCCTCCCCAAAATTCCATTTCTGTCACACTTTCTTAAAACAAAAACACTCTGTCATTTGTATTAATGCCATTTAATTTATATAACATATATATGGACCTAAACATAATCTCTGAGAGTCAGAAACAAAATCAGAAGTCAGAGGAAGTTGCAGAAACTACTATGGAAGGCTGGGGGAAAAAAATCAAGTATTGAAATAAGAATTAATGTTAGAAAGTCAAAGATGAACAAGTTACATTTTTGCAGACTCTCAATATTAATAATATGCTGGAGATATGAAGACAATATTTAAATGGAAACCCTGGAAACGATTCCAAATTCAAGCAACAAATGTTGCAGCAGAAGTCAAAAGACAGAAGGGTCATACCAGGATCTCAGCAATTAAACTTCAAGGATATATTAAAAAGACCCTGAAATGTGAAACTGCGTTGCTTGTTTTGGAAAAGCAGAACACTGATGGAAGTTATATCAGGAAGATATACAATAATTCCATATTATTTCATTAGAAAAGATTGACAGTTGTAGTGGTTGAGTGATATTTTGTGGCTTTTTTAAAATTCTTCACTAAAGAATTTTGACATGGTAAATATTTTTATGGAGCACATAGAGAAAAGGAGGAGAAAATCTTTATCGTGAAACTTATCCATTACTCTTTCTTGATATCTTTGAAAAGTGATAGGCAATGAAGTATATTCTTGAATACTGTGCCGTCTATGAACATGCCCAACACATCAGTTTCAAAGAAAAGTGTAAACTTTTCTTCCTCATTAGAGCAGAGTAAAAAAAATGACAACTTTAACTCTGAAATCTGAATGTGTGCCTTGGAAATATGGAGAATGTGATGCTCTTTAGACCATTTGGCTCTTTACATTTGAAAAGCAGTATACAGTGATCATTTGTTAAAATGAGATAAATATATAAGAATGTGCTCTTAGCTGTCAGCTGATGGACAAGTGAATAAAACTGAGAAAATATCTGACTGCAGGTAACAAAAATGTTACTGACTTTTTCCATGGTTCTTACACACTGAAGAAATATATTATGGGTTCACACAATGAAAGTTCAGATTTTCACAAGAAACCAAAAAAATTATATTTTTGTTAGTTATCACCTGTTCTTACATTCTTATTGTACCTCTAATATGTATAACTTTAAATGCTATTATTTAGGTGAAAAGAGACGTTAACAGAGTGCAGCTTTTAAAGAAACTTAGCTTATATTTCAGTGACCTCATTGGCCTTCAGCATTCATGCTATTTTAACTCTATCACATATGAAGATTCCAAAGTGTTAAGCCTGTATTTCATTATGTACAGAGTTTGTGTAGCAGAAGTCATCACAAACAGCGAAATACCTTGTAGGTGCTATGGGGTACTCAAAGTGTGATGGAAAGAAATTAAATTTTGAGCAACCTAACTAACATGGAGTGCACACAAGCTGGCTAAAATATCACTGAAAAGTATGTGAAGTTCCTAGAGCATGCACTTCATATTAGCATTAGCAGGCTTTCACTGCTAATGGTGTTTCAGACTTTCTTGAGACTTAAAATGTTCAACAGGCACTGTGTATTGAGATGCTCAAGAATGAAGAAATATACAAACCAGATTATTATATTAATTTTCCATGCTGCAAAGAAGAAAATAAATACTGACAATTCTGAGTGTTTCAGCAGGTTTTTTGTGGGCAAGATTTTGTGCTACCTTTGTGCATTTCAAATAAAATGGTCTCATGGAAATACTTAAGAAATTGAGAACTGGAATGACTTCACTTTTCTCAGCCAAAGTAGAACACTATCAGCAACACAGAAAACAGCAATTGTTCAGTGATCTGATCCCTGTGAATAGCTTCAAACAAACTGAAGAAAGAGAGATTTTTATGTGAGAGATCATGAGTGATTATTGCTTTGTGTGTGGGAGTTTAATCATCTAAACCAAATAAAAATTAACTAATATATAATAGGCCATGATAGTTAGATCCACAAAGTTTTGTGTGTACCCATGAACACTAGTCACTGTTCCACTGCTAAGCATAGTGGAAATGGTTTGTGTTGCAGTTTATGGGATTCTGAGGATATGAATTTCCTCAACCTGTACCACCAAAGTCAAATAAGTATCTTCCTGCTTGCCATTGTTTGTGTTCATATATTGTACATTTACATATTGTACTCAATATCTAACAAATCCTTGGTAAAGCAATACTTTTCCAAAATGTTCCTACTGTATCTCTTAATTTCAGAATTAGTTGAGTTCCATGAAAAGATATTTTAAATATTTTATTTAGTTTTGAAGTGAGAACATCCCTGGGTACAGCCTATCCATTCATATGTGCAGTAATAATTTCATATATTACAATTTGTTAGTAAAAGTTACTCTAAGCACATTCTTGAGAGGAAAGGAGTAGGTGAAGATCCAGAGTTCAGTATAGTTTTAGGTTAGCAGTTTGAAAAATTCAGGATAATCCCATTCTGGATGGAGTCAAAGGACTTGCTGACCTTGGAACAGTCAGGATTTTACCATAACAATTTTAAAGTTTTACTCTCCCATAGCCCAAATCTCTCTGGAATTTCAGAGTTCAGTCTTGAAAGCTGCACAGGTAGATCAGTGAAGCACACTTCTTGGGCCAGAGAAGCCTGATGAAGACAAAGTGATGGGGGTTCCCATCATTTATGGTCCATGTACCCAAGAGCAGCACTGAGGCTTACCTTGAGCCACCTTCTTAAAAACAACTCTATTTTTGTTCTAAACTTGCATCATCAACTGGTCACCTTTTCACTTGCACTCTTTTTTTTTTTTCCCCAGCTGTGTTTAACTGAAATAAAAGGCTGAAATGTCAAGAAACAGTGCTGGCCCCCTACTGCCAAAATGGGGACAGCTGGAACACAGTAACCCCAGAAAACCAGACTATTCCTGGAGTTATCAGATCAAAGTGTAAAAAAAAAGCAGTGAAAAGTACAGACAGACAAGTTATGAAATACATAGAATGTTGTTTGACCACAGAACAGCTTTCCAAGGTGAAAAACAGTTCAGGACCAAAGTCACTTCACAATGTTCCTCTCCATTCTGTAAAATCTCTAGTATCATCAGACATTTTCTCCAAGATATATTTCTCTTTTAAAACCAAGGACCTGAATGAATTATAATGTTTTCTTACTAAAATTGTCAAACTTTTTGCATAATCTGTTAATCAACTATTGTTCCTTTACAGGAGGCTTATGTCACAACAAGCAGAGGCAGATGGAAAAGCACAGTATTGCTGGCAATAGTGAAATACTTAATACTCAACATAATGCTGTCTCATTTTAAGTAGTCTGTGTTTCAAAGCTGACAATGCAGTTTGATTTGACCTTACACTTCACAATAGGATGTTTTCAGAAGCATTAATTTTTTTCACATTAAAATATGCTTTCATTATCTCATACATTAAGAAGTATATTCAAGCATCCTGTAGATTATTTTTTTTTTAATTAGGACATGTATTATACAACATAATCACATATAATTCCAAGGCTCAATGTTGACAAGTGGTACTCATAAATGAAATTACTAAGTTACAGAAAAATTACCAATGGCCAAAACCTTGTCTTGAGCAGTTCAAAAAAATGAAACAGAGTCCAAAATTGGGGTCAGGAGAAGGGAAACACAGGAAACTCAGGAAACAAGGGAAACCCTTGTCTATATTTCTCTTCAGAAAGAAGTTAGAAAAATTGTGAGAAAAGTTTCCGTACAATTATTCCCTATGAATTTCTCACAAATTTCAAAATTACAGCACAGTTTACCCAATGCAGAGGGCAAGCTAGAGACAAAAACAGTGCAAATTTTTAACAATAAGGATCATTCAAAGCGAAGGTCAGCAGACATCAATGTATTTACTTTTAACCTCTTATGAACTACAGAAATAGTATTGTAATGCTTTCTAGAGATTGGTGAAATGTGTAGAACCTTGGGGTTAGACTTCTTTCATTTCAATTCATTTCACATATTTCAACTACAAGAGCAATCCACATACAATAAAAATGTGAGAGAGGTGAAAGAAAATGCTTGGAAGGGCTATGAAACAATATTGGGCATGAACAGTTTTAGTAGGTTGTGAAAGAAGATAAGTGAAGGAAAACAAAAAGATCATTGATTTGGCCCATGATCAACAAAACAAGAACCAATTCTTTAAATTTCAAAATTGTAAATTATTTCATAACAATAAAGGTCCTCTGTGCACAAAGTGCATTATTTCGCAAGGGACTGTCTTAATTCATGTACACGGCACATTTTTTTTATTGTAGTCTCAGGACACTAAAAGCAGTCATTTAGAAGCAAAATCAGACACAAGTTTTCTTCATTCAGGATTGAGATCTAGAAGCCAAAAGCCACGGTGGTATTAACAGTATTAATCAGGACTAAGACTTTGTCTTGGTGCTTTGTGCATGGTTGAAGAACAGAGAACATCTGGACCCCAGAAAACAGAGACTTGTAAAGGGAATTGTATCTCCCGCTGAAGGTGATAGAAAATCTGGTCAGAATTACAAAAATCTTTTCTAAGTGACCTCATCATTCCATTCTAAGTGTGCACAAGGAACACAATGCTTTTAAATGCATGAAGGTAGATTCTAACTTCTAATCAATGCAAACAAAAAGTGAAAAACACTTTTCCCATATTTGTATAAAAGGACCCAGCTATGAAACACTGGCAAATGGACACTCTCTTATGGACTTGAAGAGGTATATTTGTCTGTTTCCTACATAAGATAATGATAAATACAATAAATACAATCACTTAACTGCTCCCTCTTCCTCTACTGTCTTCCTAGGCAGTAAATTATTATTATTATTATCTGAAGTATAAACCAGCTTCCGCACCATAAAATTAATGAGCAGTGTTGCTAGGAGCCAGGTGTGCAGGCCTAAATGAAATGTCTCAGTGAAGTTCAGACTTTGGACCCTTTACCATGGCTAATCATCATGGCTACTTTATACAAAGAAGCAGATGTCCCTCCAGAACTGACTTCATTTTTTTTAGTGTGCAGTTGACAGGAATTACTTTACAACAAACTTTATACATTACTCCGAAAATAGGAGTTGATTCTCTCATCTTTTTGTTTTTATTCAGTAATATTGCTACTCACTGTGGTGGCTGAAGACAAGAGATATCTATTCTTCTGTTGTTATAGGCTACATGTTCAAGAGTTTCCCTATCACGCGTGTGGCTCAATGCGTAGTATCTCTGAACTACACAAATTATGCCAAGGTACTGTTTTCTTCTTTTTATTATTCTTTTCCCCCAGCAAAATGTGACCTTTTTAAAGTGCTCTGGGGAAAGAAAGTGAAAGATGCCAGATGACAAATGCTAAGTGCTCATTGCTTAGCAAACATGCTGAACAAATATCACAAACCTGCAAATCCATTAAGTACAGGAACTCGTTCCACTGAAGCCCAGAGCAGGAAGACAAATAAAGAACTAGAACTACACTCATGATAATACAGTAAAAGGCAACTGAGTTATACCTAAATTGAATATGAAGAAACATTTATTTTGGTGCAACTACATTGTTATACATTGGTTTATATTACAACCAAGTATTTCATTTTAAGTTAATGAAAGGGGTCCTTACAGAAGTGGTGCCACATTTTGAAAATGAACATAACGTAATATAATAAGCTCTGCTTAGGTAAAATTTTCATCTGCTATTTTTCTCTCCTCTCTGCAACAAAGACAACTGCAACTGCAGCTATGCATTTGAATCAATTAATTGTTATTCAGTTGTTGCTACTCAGAGTATCCTTCATCCTTGAACTATCGGACACTTTCTAATATTAGAGTCCAAGCTGACTAACTTGCACTCTACATTTACCATCACTGACATACAATGCTCATGCATATGACAGTAAAACAGAAAATGAGAGCTGTTACACAGATGTGTGGAAGGCTAGAGGCAGGGAGAAGACATGCATGTCTGGATCTCTGCCAAAGGCAAGCTACATAGAAAATAAGGAACCTGCCAAGTTCATTAAAACTACAGGGTCTCTCATAACAAGGACTTTAGCCATAAGCCAAGGGTGCTTGTCTGAAAACAGAAAATATTTACTTTTGCAGCAACAAAACAGTCTCAGGTTCTCAATAAAGAACTATTTTTTTATTATTTGCATAGAATAGCATACCTCATTTACAAGACATAGTAAATTTGTTTTAGCAGTTCCACCTATGTACTATCTTGATAATAAAATCTTACGTTTTGAAAAAGTCAACCTAGAGCTCTGTTATTAACCAACAGAAGATGTTTTGCATAGAGTAAACTGGCCACTTAACCAAGCCAGAATTTGAATCTAAGGGTAAACCCTTTTGGACCAATACTTTATCAGTACTTGAAATGCTATTTAGTACACTTCAAGGAAAAGTCTATCAGATTTTTAGAGCTTGATAATGCAATATTTCTGGCTATTTTTTATGTACGATAAAAATTTGTAATGAATTGTAGAAAAACTGTAATGAAATTACTCAGGTGAAACAAACCAAAACAATTTTCAGCTCATCCTGCCTGATCCATTTCCCTCTTTGGACCTCTCTTCAGAGAGCTGCACATCAGTTGCCCTTGGACGTGAAGCACTGCTCAAATGGGGGTGACTACACAGTGTTCTTCCCTCCATATGCATTGCATTGCACCTTAGTAAAGCCTCCTTGTAAGGCTGATGCTTACTGCAATGAGGAAGTTTTATGTTTTCAATTCCTTTTACAGAGGCTTTGTTTGAATGAGACCAGGGCAGAGTGGGCTTTGTCCTACACTGCTATAGGTGAAGAACCTGGAGCAATACCTCACTCGGAGGTCTGCAATTCAGAGCTGGAATATCAGTGTGATGCTGTCTAAAAGATGTCACTCTTCTCTGACTGCTGCTGCTGCCATTGGGCCCAAATATGAAACAATGAAACACAGAGTATGAGATTAGGAGCCAGCTACTAAAGAAGATTTTGGATCCTGCTGGAAAAAAAAAAAAAAAAAAAAAAAAAAAAAAAAAGAGGAGAGTCTCTGGCTGAGTTAAATACAAAACCCCTTGTTGTGGTCAGTGGTCAAGTAAGGTTCAGAAAATCAGCACAGATTCCTCGTGCTCAGATAAACAAGATATGGATATGTTCCCCTCACACCCACCTTATTCTTGCCAAGAGCACTGGAAAGTGGTGTACTGAAGCATTCATATGAAGGCCAGCCTTTACTGGAATCTGCTGTGAAATGCAAAAGGATATGTATATCATTAGACCTTAGAACATTCATTGGCTCCATCTGGGAAAATAGTTTCCATACTCTCAATGCAGACTGTAGCCCTTGAAGGAAATGCTGCAAAGAAAACCATTTCAGTTAATAGAAGCAACACTACCACAGAGCTACCCAATAAAGTCACAAATTTGACAATAAAATTATAGAAAGTGCACTGCTAGCCCAGGGCGGTTCCAACCCAGAATTACTGTCACGTAATTTTCTGAGGTAGGTTTTGTCCCAAAGTCACTTTTAGGAGTGATAGTGGATTTAACTTCACCCAGAAAAAAACAACCCAAACCCGAATCAAACAGAACAGAGTTATAAATCCACATTCTTTCTTAGTGCTTTGGTTTGCTCCACACAATGTCTTGCTCTGTCATATAAGGTGGGAACACTGGCCAGTGCACAGATAGCCCAAAACTGTTTGATCTTTAACCAGACAGAGATGAGGGTCAGACAGGGTCTCAATAGACTCTTTTGGTAAATGACACTAGAACATCTGTCAATAGCTGGCAGCCTTCTGAGCCCCACGTGGAAAAAGTAGCTTCTTCCTCACCTTTGTGTACCCTTGTCACCGTGTGATAAACTGTGTACTATTCTGACTTTGAAACTTTTCAGAATTGACTAGTTTTTTATTCAATCAGAGAAATAAGCAATGCTATAATAAAAAAAAAATACAACTTTCTCAAAGTTCCCTTTTTTGTGATTGATCTGAACCCACAGACCATGATAAATTGCTCCTGAACTTAAAGTTTGGCTTTTCAGAACAGATTCATTTGATATTCAGTTCATATATTAAGGATGCGAAAAGGATAGATTACATGTCCAAGTGCAAATCTCAGTATGTGCTATCAGTGAGCTCAGGTAAAACAAGTGGATTGTCAATATATAAAGAAAAAGGGCAATACAGAACCTTAACTAAACTCTCTTTTCTAATAATTTACACATTTAGACACCATTTTTTTTTTTTTTTTTTTTTTGTTATGGAAAGAAGATATTCTTCCCTACTTTTGCAAAATATTAGAACTAGGATTTTTATACAGAATCTCGGTTACTGAGGAAAAAAATATTTTGCATTCTTCATAAGCAGTTGTTGTAATATTAGCTCTGTAGCAAAGTATCATTGTCTGTGTAATTCAAGTATCTTAGAAAGAACATATATAAGCAACATTAACAGATTTTAGCTTGGATATGCAGGCAGTGACAGTGTCTGCAAAGCTTTGCTTGGTCATTTGTTGGAAAGAAATCTTAAACAAAATCCTAATCACAAAAACATTAGGAAAAAGGTTTGGGTTTGCCTTTTTTTCCTTTTGACTTGTGTCAGTTATGCATTCTTAAATGAAATAACTCACACACACACACAAAATCACTCTGAGGCATTACGTGAAATAACAGAAGGCCAGAGAGTAAAAATCATTTTAGTATTGCAAATTGTCTAAATAAGAGAATACGTTTTGAAATACTGCAACACATTTCTCACATAGAAAGCAATTTCTGCACTATTTTAATTTTCTTTAATTTACCACCCTTGGTGTACTTTACAGACTTCTTGGATCTGAATTTTTTTTTTTTTTTCATCGTTCAGTGAAACCAAGAAATATATCCACTGAAAGGCTAGATCATTCAGTTAACAATACTGTTCAAGTATAAACTCCAAGAGCAGGAGGAACTTTCCTGCGAATAATGCCTTACTGTTGAATTAATCTTGAGATGAGGAGGGAAAAGAGTCACACCTATCATAGTTTAAATTGGAGAAAGCAGGTAGGTTAACATTTCTAGCAAGCCACAGTTTTATACTGAGATGATTCGAATATGCACAAAATAGAGAAGAAGCTAAAGTACATTCAATGGAAAAAAAGTGTCCACATTGTCATCAGCCAAGACATACTTAAATTCTTCTCCTCTTTCCCTCTCTTCCCCCACCCCAGACTTTCTCTTGCCTTAGGAATCTTTATTTGCTGATTTCATTTGGTTTCTTAGGACACAGATAAATTTTACAAATAAATCCATGTGTTCAATAATTATTGCTTATTCTCACAAATAAGAATATGAGGACTATATCTAGCACTGACTCTCTGCATTAGTGTAGGACATGGGATGAGGGAATTGCCTATAAAAAGAATAATAAATTAGAAAGCTTAAGTTTTCCCAATCTATCATTTATTCCCCTCACTGAATGTGTTAGATAATGATTGGTAATGATATAATTTGGCCCAGGTTCTCAAGTGTGTGTGCCAAATATCAGTGGCCTGATTTTCAGAAGTAAGAAACTCCATCCAAGACACACAGATATATTCAATGAATATGTAGCATTTTTAGTGATGGGCAAAAGTTGCAATGTCTAGATATGCATTTGGACTCCACCAAAGCTAGAATTCTGTTTGAGTCACACCCAGATTTTGACAGGAAATGACCTCCCATCAGATAAGAAAATAACATTGTCAGAAAAAAAAACCCAAACTTCTTTTACAAACTTCATGTGTTTCCCCTGCCAAGACTTTCCCTAATTCCAGAAGCTCTTCGTCACCTGTAATGTGTAGAACATCTTCGTACAGTTTATGAATTTCTAGAGGAGATTTCCTGAATCTCAATGTTCAGACTTTGAGTGTAGAGATTGTCTTCTCTCTCTCTCTCTGTATTCTCTATAAAGCCTATATGAAAATAAAAATAGTAGCAAGTGTCAGGAAAACTCTTACAACTGTCACGAGGCAACCAGGACAAGTCAAGTAAGTTATGATAAAGTTTAAAATATCAATGGCTGGAATATGGAGCAATTTATGCATTAAATTAATCAGTGTGCAGATATCATCAACCATTCTCAGTGTTGACCTGTGTCAGTGGAAACCAATCTAAACTCCCAGCAATCTGCTTCACAGTCTCTTGTCAAGCTCTCTTAAGCAGAATAAGTGCCTTTAACCAGGCATGACTAGAGGAAGCTTGTAAAAATGGAGAAAACCTCATGTTATCTCTGCTTCAGACAAAAAGATGTCTCAAGACCCTTCCCAAGCCTAGAATGCAGTTCTGGTCCTACCAGTGAAAAATGAATCCAGAGAGTGAAGCAAGTATCTTTCAGTCTATATACTATTTGAAAGGCCTATATGTATTTATATAAAACCCCTGGTTCTGCTGTCTACACTCATTTGTTTACATTGTGAATACAGAAAGGAAGCATGAGGTGCTCTTACAGAACAACAAAACTTTTTAAAACCATTGCCTGACTATACAGAATACGTGACAATGTAGAATAAGATCAACACTATTTGAATCGTAATCTTTTTGAAGTAGAGGATGTAATTTTCTGTATATTTAGAGACTTACTAACAAATTAAGAACAGTTTACATTGCTATTTCAAAGTATTATAATTTTAGTTATAATCATAATTATAAACCATTTGCTTATAGTATCTTTCCCCAAGTATTTCCAAGCCATTTTCACATGTATATTACTAAAATTATAATTATAAAGAGAGTTCTTTAATATTGTCACAGAGGAGAAGAGGATTTTGGCAGTTAAGAGTTTTTTCATAGAATATGACAAAGCTATATAAACTCTAGATACATGTTTTTAAGATTAACATGAGCTGAGGTCTGCACTGTCACAGCTATACAGTGATTATTCCCCAGGCTAGAAAATTTAAACTGTGGTGAAACATATGGCTGCAGTGTAAACATATCCTTAGGGACAAGTTTTCACCATATGGATGCACAAGAGTCAACAGAATTGGATCAGTAACATTAAAATATGAACCAGATTTGTCCATAAGATTTTGGCCAGATTGTGCTCCTTAACAGAATGAAGGAAAAAAGTGAATATTTAGGCCTAATTAATTCATTGTGTTTATATTTTGTTTTGAAAACACCTAATAAATTATATCATATGGACTTAATAAATATGATTTCATATTGGACTAATTTTTAGTAGACAAATTTTCTATTGAGAAATCCAGTCTTAAAAATTCTTTTCTACTTCTAAGATTTAGAAATATTCTAATTTCCTATTATTATTTGGAAACATTCTAATCTACTCAAGAGTGAATTTGTGGTAAAGTAAATACACAAAAAACACACTTCAGGATGGAAAAACCTACTCAACCCTAACTATAAAATAGCCTTTTTAATAGCATCATTATAATAATGCAAAACCTCACTTGAAGTGTCCTGTCTGTATACACACATTGATTTTTAAGTAGCAATTCACAGTCAACAAAATGACAGGTTCAAACAGCTTATACCACAAATTCCTAGCAACCTAGAGAATTAACTCACTTATCAGGAAGACTTTAATCCTGCTTCTAGTGATTATAAATCATTGTAAAATCCATGATTTGTGAGATAAATTGTATAATTTTCAGTATGTTCTACACTGAAAATAAAACTGTAGGGTGGGATGCAATATGGTTTGACTCATCCAGTTAAATCAAGCTGTAAATCTCTGGGACTCTACAGAACCAATTCCAGCTCAGATCTCTTAGAGGTCTGTTAGCTTAAAGACTCAAAGTGAAAGCCACATTTATTTCAAATTTAGATTTATTTCTTTTAGTGCTGCGTTCTTTCAAAATAGAAAAACATTAGTTTGCCAAACTGAAAAATGTCCATGGTTAGCCCTGCATTCTTTTGTATGTTAGTTTTAGGAAAAGGCTGCATGTTCCTCAGAGTCCTTCTCCTCCATGTTTTTGTTCCTCTCTGGAATTCTCCTTAAAGCATTTCCGTAGGATCAGGTTTCTTGAGATAAGAGAAAATGCAACTGAAGTTCTGAAGCTATGTGGGAAAAAAGTCTTTTGCTGCAATGGCAATGCAAACAGCAAAATAAAAAGTTTCAACTTTTGCTTAAATATAAAATGAGCAAATGGTATCAAAAAATGCAATGTCTTCAGTAACGTGGCTTTGATTAGAGCTTTGAAGAAATCTATTATGGAACAGGAATACCTGAAGATTGTGTCCCTTTTTTTTACTCAAAAGTGTAATACTGAAGACACTGAAAAGTAGAAGTTTATAGCATGTCTTTGAAAAACGTACTTTTCAAAGTCATGTATGGCAGAGGAGCAAAATATAATCCCCCATTACCACAGCCTGCTGACCCACAACACACCAACCTCTGCTATGACGGTGCCTGCAGTTACCCTCACTGCAGATCCTTTTCTTCTGGTCATTGGGAAAGGAAATTTTTGCACCATTTGGCTATAACCTGCTCACTGCTGACAAATTCATCCCCCTAACAAATGTGCTCAGGCTGTGTTTGCTGTCAGCTGAACAAGCCTTGATCCTATGTACTGTCATTTGAACTCCAGTATTAAAAAGTGGTTCAACAACTGTCTTTACTTAAGCTTCGGTGCAGCTGAGGTGATATCAGTGTATTTTTATTATTATGCTGCTAATAATCTCCACAACCTCCAGAGCCCTTTCTTTTATTAAAAATTGAACACAGAGAAAACGGATTTATATAATCCATACAACTTCATGTAAGAAAATAAAATTGCCACGGTACCCTACATTCTGGTAGAAAAAATCTAATCTTATGGGTGGTCCAAGACAATCCCTTCCTTGCCCACAAGTGCACGAGGTGGATAACATCACTTATAATGCCTTGCTTTTCCCCACAAAATCTGGCTATGGGCTTCTCCCATCACCCCGTAAAGCCCTTGGGAAAGCAGCAGGCTGTCAAGATCCTTTCTGATTGTTTTAATCACATCTGACACATATCAGATGGAAACAGAGAAGCTCTGCACAGACCATGACAATACCACTGTTAGAGGATGGGCAGATATTTATGTTCACTGACAACGACTGACTAAAGGGGGGTTCCAGGCAGAGAAACATTGATTAGAAGAACAAATAAATTAATACAAATAAAAAATTAGGTCTTGTTGCTGACAATGTTTATCCTAGTTATATCTCCCTAGGATCTTCGGCTCAAGACTTTGAAAAATATAGTTTTCTTTTGGTCCTGTCTGACCATTTGGGTTAGGGGAAGAGTTTTGTCTGCTGAAGTTTGCCTTCTATGAAATGCCACTAAGATATTTGCAGGTCAGCATATAAACAATTATTACCCTGACAAACAGTCAGACTGGGCAACAGTAAGAACTAATACTTCATCATTATTCATTAAATCCAGATTTTATCACAGAAGTTTTGAATCTGTCACTTGTAAAGCAATGAAGACTTGAGGATGTAGGGAAAAAAAAATGGTGATTCTTTATCAATAATTATATTTTTCACAGGTTTGAAGTTTGAGCTGTCAAATGACATAAGTCTATAACTTAACCACTTGAGATGTTTGATGCTTATTATGGTTCAGTTTTTCCTCAAACAGAAAATCTAACATTTAACAGGGTGATTTATTTGACAGTGAATGACTGGTTCTTGTCAAGGTCTCTATCGAGTTCCCCTTGCAAGGATACCATTCACCTCTTTTACATTGATTTCTAAAAATTAGATGTGAATGGACTAGTAGGGTAGGTGGTTGTTTTTTCTTGTAGAAAGGGGTATTTGGATAAAAAAAATTATTTAAAATTTACTGATCTAAAATATTTCCTAAATTTAAGTTAGATATAAAAAGCCCTCTTTTCTAAAGAGGAAACAAAAAAAAAAAAAAAAAAAAAAACAAACAAAAAAAACCCCTACAACTTTAGCAGCTACCATAGCTACAATAGCTACCATAGCATTTGATTTCAAACTTTAAACTGTTTTAACTTGGAAACAGTAAATTTCACTTGCTTATAACTGTGTCTGGTCAAGTTTGAGAACATGTTATGTCTATCTGAGGAGAAGAGTTTCTTAGCCACAGGATTTGTAGGGGAGGAATAATAACAATTTACAAAATTCAGTGAACAGCTGATGCAAAATCCTCTTACTGTGTAATAAATGGTGAAAAGGCTTATACAACTACTTTCACAGTCCTGTTTAGTCATTTGTTAGCTTTATTTATGGTTTTCTCACTGTGCAGACTAGGAATAATCTGCTGCCTGATTAATGCAAATGCTCTGGATTAAGGATTCTGGGGCAGGAAGGACAAGAGGAAATAGTGAATTACTGGCATATGCAGAAGTTTGGATTGGTGCCAAGTGCTGTGCAGGTTTGGGATTATCATGCAGTTCCCTCTTTTTCAGCAAGCCCTTCTGCCCATTATTGTATTTGAGCGTGCTGTGCAGGTTATCTCCTTCACAGGCTCAGCTGCAGCCCTGAGTGAAACACCTCTCTGACAGAATACAAAAGCACTTTGGGGAACAGAGGACTTTTAGATAAAATTTCCATTGCTTAACAAACAATAGATTCCCAGATGCTTTCACAGCACTGGAGGTTTTTATATTCTACTCATGTCACTGGGTCTTTGCAAGTGAAGTACTATGGCATCTCCAGCACATAAACCCTTATATTCTTAAGGCAATAGGTTTGCAGTTAATTAAACACCCTGAAGGTATTTGGGGGAGCTTTATATCTCAGACTAAACACTACTTTAAGAGGGATTTTATGTGTTTCATTCCATTTTATAGTTCTATGATCATAATTAAAATTGTCAGTCATGATCTTATATTAAAAAAAATAGTGAATTTCGGTTTAGAATACAGTGAATATAATGATATTGGTCAGGGAGAGCTATAAAAGAGTTGTGGGAACTTGAAAAGTCTACCCCATGTCAGTGGAAGATACATAAACACTTTTACTATATAATCCTCAACTCAACAATCTGAAAATAAGCAAATCAGCAAAACAGATAAAGTTACAACATAAATTTTTGCCATTGATTTTATAATGTATACTTCGTAGTTCAAATTATCCACGTTTTACTTAAAAAAAAAAAAAAAAGAATACTTTTATTTTACAAAACTTTCAAAACCATTTGATTCATTGTCACAGTTTAACACTGACAGATAATTACCTTTATCCTGGCCCAAACCAGGACATTCATACCAAAGTATAGCTAGTGTTTAGGTCAGACAAACATGTAATATTCACATTCAGCATAATCACCATTTTGGATTTGCTATTTCAGCAGCCCAAAGTGTACACTTAGAAGTAATCATGCACGGCTGAACTGGTGAGAGCTTTTTAGGACTGAAAAGTATGGCATGATAAATCTCATCTTTTACACATTCAGTACATTGTTTTTGAGAAAAAGTCTCATAATGGGTGTTGCAAGCCTGGCTCATGGGTTCATTAGTCTTTCATAAATCAGAAGGGCCTGACCCAGTGTCTTACCCATGACTTAAATCACGGAACAAAGCCTCAGTAATTTTGGCAAATGGTTACATTGCAGACTTAGGCTTCTCTATTGCAACAGTTCTGATACTATGCCTGTAACTTGTTATTGCAAGTGCAAAGTTGTGCAAGCACAAGTGCCTTAGGTCCAAACTCAGGTTAAAGTCAACCCTTTCTAGATATTAAATATTTTGGGATTAAAGAAAATACTTGCAGAAGCAGACAATTAATCTGAATATTATTTGCAATAATTATTCAGAGCTAGGTCTGAAATGGGCTTAGGTTTTGAAACGTTCAGGTTCATAACTGCAAAAATTTAGCCAATTGTGCTATTTTCACCATAAGATTTTCTGGGAAAGACTAATTAATTTCTTCATCAGTTAAACTGACTGGATCCAAGAGCTTATTGATTATTGCCACACATAACTCAGTAGAGACCTGGCGTGAACTGATCATCACCAAACACTGGTCCTCTTCTGCCATACTACAGTGGGGGTTTTTTCAGGAGTGACATCTCTTTCCCCAGTTATGCAGGTCCTAGAGAAGTCCATAAAAATACAAAATAGAAATTCAGACAATTAAATCAATTAGATGAAAATAATATCTAGATTTTTGTAGAAGGTGCCATATGTTCTCCAGTTTCCCTTGCTGAGCCTTCACACCCATCAGGCTTCCATTTGACTTATGTGTCCTGTCACTCTCAGAGCACTGCTTCACTTTATGGTAGCTCTTCCTATAGCAAGTACCTGTTTTTTCTTTTGCCTGGCTCAGTTTCTTACTTTGCTTTGCTTTATACATATCTGTATTTACTAAGACCCACCAACACTGTAAATGAGCTTTTAAACAGAGCAGACTATTTTATGCTTTCCATTGAGGCAGATTTCATCAAGAAATATTTTGTTTACCCATGCAAAATACAGATTGGTTTGAATCTGCATTCTTTCTGGTTGATGCCTTACTATTTTTGCAGCATTTTTCAACAATGCATTGCATCAGGGATAAAAAAACTTGCAAGGGCACCTTTATATCTAAAGTTGACTGCACACTCATGCACATTATACTAATTAGAGATATGCATGATTGACTTTATTTTTTGTGGTAACCTACAGTCATACTAACTTGGGGAAGAAAAAAAAAATAGCCTAAACTGGTATGTAATTGTTTTTTGAAGTTTCTTCTTTTACCACAAAGGAACCTATTCTTGTGTTGCTTAAGATATGGGCAACTATTCCTGCACCATCAAAACAGCCACTTTCATCTTTTGACTTATTTTCTTTTGATAAATATGATAACCCTGTGAATTTCCTTACTCCTGTAAGTATTAGTATGTTTGACCCTCTGTTATATAAGTATTCATATATCTGACCTTTTTAATACACTGTACAATTATCCAGAACATATTAAGAATGTTCTTATAAGAACATTTTTATAATGTTCTTATAAGGCTTATAAACTCAGATTGAAATATCCATAATCTGCTTCTATGTTTTGTTCCATTTAAATCCATCAAAGACATTGGAAAGTATGGCTGGTGCCACAAAAATTTCTCCTGCGTTCATATTTAAGAAAATTTCCATTTTGCAGGGGAAGTGTTTGTCCCATCTTACCAATTCTGGCAAAAAGAATTCTGATTAGATTTGATCAGAGGCTGTTTGACAGCTCTGACTCTTTCAAAAACTAACTTGAAAATTTCTGGCTATGTCCTTCAGAAGATTGTTTTTGTTCACAAATCTGAACGTTTTGCTCAATGAGTGTAACGTGCAAACACCTGCCAGAAAGAACCCTCCTGGTGTTAATACTCCACACAAAATATGAAAAGTACTTGGAGCTACCTAATCCACTCACAGTTAATACATTTGCTCTGCCATTTTTTTAATTCCTTCAGACTGTACATAAGTAAAGGATCCAGATTTTTCTTCTAACAGGACTGGCAAAGGCAGCTCTTATTATATATGTACTAACTGTACAATGTTTCCATTCCTACTGGCTCTCATTGAAACGTGCTCTTTATTTTCACAGAGTGAGAGGTGTTCCCAGGTGACAAGGGAACATCCCTTCCCATTGGCTTCTGTGGGAGCTGGGAATAAACCAGACCACCCAGAGGCAGAACTTTAAAGAAAAAGATCTCTTCACTTGAAGAGAAACTTATTACAGGCTCCTTTCCAAGTAGGAAGTGACCTTTAAAAATAATCTTTAGCACAACAATCGCACATTGCTAACTTAAACAAGCACTGTAGTTTTAGCTAAACTAGAGAATATATTTCCTTCCTGCTAGTTTGTTCCCAATTATGCATTGTAACAGAGGGGAAGTGGAAGATCATCTAAGGAAGTAAGCAATAGATGCAAAATGTTTGAAAAATTATTATAATTTGTTTTAACATTATCTTGGAAAAAACAAACATTAGCCAAATTAGGGACATTAACCATATTCATAACCAACTTTTTTGTCCAGCAAAAGTGATCCATGCCACAACACAGATGCTTTTTCAAAGTAAAAGACTGATTCCTATCAGGTCCTGAAGTTCCTTTTCTCCCACGGAGTTCAGTAACAATGGAGACATGTCCTGAGAAGGCTGCAATTTGACATGAAGGCAATGATCTCTCCAAGCTCCAGAGCTCCAGGGTGAGACATTTATAATTATAAACACCCTTTCTTTTACACAGGACACCATAGTTCTTTTTCTGTTCAGTATAATGCAATCCTTTTTAAAACAATGTCCACTTAAAAGAACTAGGCAAAAGAAAATTGACCTTCTCCAAAGAAATAACATTTGTTAGAAATTTCTGGAAGCAAATGGAAATTTGTGAAGACATTACTTTTAGTTTTTGGTGCCTAAGGGATGCATGAAAAGTCACTGTGGAATGTAATAATAGAAAATTAACAATACTCCTTTTTGTTGTTGTTTTGTTGGGGGTTTTTTGTTTGGGTTTTTTGGTTTGGTTCTTTTTTTTTTTTTTTTTTTTTTTTTACATGTCATGGTCATCTCCAAATTAATCTATGGATTTCTCTGAGACTCTAGCCCATTTATGGAAAGCTTCAGATTAACATGCTAGATTTTGATTACCTCTTCAGCACCAGTAAAAGTTGTATCTTAGGCTTACTACAAACCTAATTCAGTCTTAACTCAAACACAGGTTCTACAGCAAACCCTATCTGTGCACAGACAATGTAATGCATTTATATAAAGGAGAAGATAGCTATCCTAGTAAATCAAACAGGTCCAGATTCATTTTCAATCAATATACACAGAACAGTACATATCAAAGGTATTAAATTCCCTTCTGCAAAAGCAGGATAAATGGAAAAGACTCATAAGGCTGGTCCTGACATCTGCTTGAGAAGAGGCTGGTAGTGTGCCCAAAGCCATGAGCAAACCTCACAACCAAGTAGAAGGGAACAATCAGGTTCCAGTGCCCAAGTATATTCCCAGACACTGTTTAATTTAGCTGGCTAAAGTTTATATTTATTTTACATCTGTGTATCCATATTTATTTTAAAACCAAACCCCATTTTGTGGAATGTCACTTTGAAATCTTTAGAGCACCCATCAAACATTATGTAATCAAGATCAAATACACAGAGTCCATTTCTTTTGTTAAGAGCAGTGTTAGGGCTGTTGCTCTGAGTGTAACATCAAACCACACTTCTTCCTTGTTGCTCCCTATGTTTCTCATTTGATTGATTTGGTTGGGTTGGGCTTCTTTAAAGCCCAGCTTTTATTTTCCGTTGCCTCTTTTATGAAGAAAAAAGCAATCACAAAGCACGTATGTGTGTCTGTGTATGACAGAACACCCATATGTGTTTGACAAACATTAAATTCTTGCTAACGTAATAGAAAAAGGGAGCTGGGGAAACAAGGCTCTCCTGTGAGTCTGTATAGGTCTGCCTAAGGAAAGGCTGCTTCAGGCACTTCTATGATACTAGACACCAAGGAATGCAAGAGGGGAATTTGCCCTTCTCATTCTCAAATGAACAGAAATCCCTGAGCTTCAATAAAGAGAAAATCATAGGACTGTTAGTTTGGGTACTGTTGGGGTATTTGATTTGGCAATCAACTCCTGATTTCCAGATATGCTTTCTTTTAGGAGAGGTCCATTGGTGATAACCAATGATAGCTTTGGTTAACTATCAGGACACTAGTTTTTCACTTGACTGAATATGTGTCCATCATAGTCTAAGAGGATGGTATCAATTCTCTACAGGTCAGTGACCTGAAAGATTCTGGATCATGAGTAACTGAACACCACAAAGCCACAAATTCAGAAAAATTTGCAGCTGTTTGGAGAAAATGTAAAGCATCCAAGAGGTCCCATTCTGGTGAGTCAGCTTTTCATATCAAGGTACTTGCCACCACAATTGGCACTTTTGGTGAATTCTTCAGAAAGCAAATGGTTGGAAAATTCACATTTCCTAACCTGCCTGAGTTAGACAACACATGGCATGCAGAAAAAGTGAGAACTACAGGAGAGTCAAGGTAGCAAAAACTGTAGTTTGGCCCTCACTGTAGTTTATCACCTATGTAGGACTTTCCATTCCTTGCCTGTAACTATCCAAAAATGGAAATTATTTGTCAAGTAAAATAATGAGAATTTAAATAATATCATAATTCTATACAGTTTATTTTCTTTTCCACAACTGGTTTCTAGGGTAGATTTCACTTGTCAGGATCCTGCTGCTTTTTTAGCTGACCCTATCCCATCTACAGCTTATGAAATTGTATGGAAAACTGCCCAGAAGCTTCTGAAACTTTTGGCATTGTTGCGTCCCATCTCCTTCACTTCTTATAGAGTCATGGAATCATAGAATTACTCAGGCTGGAAAAAACCTTCAAGATCACTAGTGGTCACCAGTGGTGTCCACCAGGGATCAGTGCTGGGCCTGGTTCTGTTTAATATCTTTATTGATGATTTAGATGAGGGGATTGAGTCCATCATCAGCAAATTTGTAGATGACACTAAGCTGAAGGGGGAGTGTGGATCAGCTGGAAGGCAGGAGGGCTCTGCAGAGGGACCTGGACAGACTGGAGAGTTGGGCTGATTCCAATGGGATGAGGTTCAACACGGCCAAGTGCCGGGTCCTGCACTTTGGCCACAACAACCCCATGGGGAGCTCCAGGCTGGGCACAGAGTGGCTGAGAGCAGCCAGGCAGAGAGGGACCTGGGAGTCTGGATTGACAGGAAGCTGAACAGGAGCCAGCAGTGTGCCCAGGTGGCCAAGAAGGCCAATGGCATCCTGGCTTGTATCAGGAACAGCGTGGCCAGCAGGTCCAGGGAAGTGATTCTGCCCCTGTACTCAGCCCTGGTGAGGCCACAGCTCGAGTCCTGTGTCCAGTTCTGGGCCCCTCAGTTCAGGAAGGAGATTGAGGTCCTGGAGCAGGTCCAAAGGAGGGCAACCAGGCTGGTGAAGGGACTCCAGCACAAGTCCTGTGAGGAGAGGCTGAGGGAGCTGGGGGTGTTCAGCCTGGAGAAGAGGAGGCTCAGGGGAGACCTCATCGCTCTCTACAACTCCCTGAAAGGAGGTTGGAGCCAGGGGGGGGTTGGGCTCTTTTCCCAGGCAACTTTCAACAAGACAAGAGGGCATGGACTTAAGCTCTTCCAGGGGAGATTTAGGTTAAATATTAGGAAAAAATTCTTTCCAGAGAGGGTGATCAGGCATTGGAATGGGCTTCCCAGGGAAGTAGTGGATTCTCCATCCCTGGAGGTTTTTAAGAAGAGACTGGATGTGGCACTCAGTGCCATGGTCTGGTAACCGCAGCGGTAGTGGTAAAGGGTTGGACTTGGTGACCTCTGAGGTCCTTTCCAACCCAGATGATTCTGTGATTCTGTGATCATCAAGTCCAGCCTCATCCTAACCCTATTAACCTATTCCTGATGACCCACCACTAGACCATGTTCCCAGGCACCAAATCCAGATGATTTTTAAACACATTCAGGGATAGAGACTCAACTACCTCCTTGGGGAGGTGTGTTCCAGTGCTTAACAACCCTTCCTGCAAGGAAAGATGGAAGATGCTATGAACTGCATTTTTCTACGAACTTCATTCTTCTCACCCTGGTATTCACTATATTTGTTGGGCATTAAAGCCCAGTTCCAATTTGTTCAGAAGCCCAGTATACTTTTTAAAGTTGTAAGTATTTCTATTGCAATATATCTATTTAGTGCACTTTTATATTGCACTATATTTAAAAGTCCGAAGCATTTTTAAGTAAGAATAACTCTTTGTTACTAAACTTCCAAATTGTTTTTTTAATTACTCTCATACATAAAAGAGGAAGGACAAGTCAAGATGAATGGTTTCTTCTGATTGTGATGTCTGTTATTTTTTCACTGTTTTTCGTATAAACTTTTCCTACCTCTCACAGAGAGGACCTATTTTAACTTACTGCTGGAGAGACTTAACAACAAGACATCTGATTTACAAACTTAGTAGCCCCCTTTTGCACAATCATTTTGAGTTATGATTTGAAACCCATGGCATGAAGCTGTAGTTGACATGGTCAGCTGATGTGAAAATAAGAAAGCCACCACAAGGACACATCACAAGAACAAAATTGTGTTTTTTTTAAAATAAGACAGTATGCCTCAAATCCAGAAGCTTGCCACGAATGGCCTCAATCTGAGGAGAAAGAGAGGAAAACCATGGAGAAGTTTGTGGACAAGTGCAGAGAAGTGTGCTGAGTGGTATGAAACACTGACTGTGGGCATTGTTCCTGCTGTGGGAAATCCAGCATGCAGTACTGGACCAGTACTGCACAATCCAAAGGGACTTCTGAACAGTCTTCTGATACTCTTCTGATACTCTTAATTGTGGTAGAGAACCAAGGGGCCAGATAATGGTCTTGCCTAAATCCTACCTTTTTCCTTTGAATGCAAGATTGGAGTTAGGAAATGGAGAAAAAGAAGAGGCTATAAGGGACCACATGGAGAAAACATTTTCTTTGTTAGAAACAGTCATCTAACCCTCAGATAAAGCAATAGGATTGGAAGGATAACAAAAGAGAGAGGAAAACTCTGCCACATTAATGTCTCCCTCTTCCGTGCTTGTTTAGCTTGCAGAAGAAAGGAAAAGTGCTAAATGCTTAATAAGTTTAGGAGTTCACTGGGGCACTGAGATCGAATATAAACCCCTACATGAAGCTTTTGTCTGCTCTGAAGTCTGACAAATGGTGAGTAGTGAGAAAAGGGAAGACAAAATGTTTGGCTATTCTTCAGTCAAACTCTCCACAATTTGTCACATTTTACACTGTGCTTTTACTCACAAATCCAGGATTCACTTCCTTTCCAGGCTTCCTGCCCAAAAGAGGGATATCATTGGACATCTGGTTACTGCTGCTAAATCTAAACTCAACCTTTCCTCTGAAATCATCTTCCCAATACTTGCAGTTTGTATCAGGATCAATCCTGACCACTCAGGAGGGACCTAAATCCTTTCCCTGATTGTCATGTGAGATAATCACAAGAAAGGAACTTCAGTTCAAACTGCCGTGCCAGAATCCAGACTTCTTAAAGTTGAGCAACAGTGCAGTTCCCAAGAGTTGTCTTAAAATACCTACTGTCTTCAGAATAATCATAGAATCATAATCTTTTTTCAGAATAAGGCATAAGAATGAAAACTGACATAGTACATTTGTAATTTAATGTAACCATTCTATTGCCCAACAAGAAGCTGATGAGGTTACTTGTGAGAAGAAAGATACTGGCTGAGTTTTCTGTAGGATCAAGTACTTTCTGGTGGAATTCTGTGCATCATTACTTAAAAATATTGCCCCATACACTAAATCTGATGTACATTATATGTCCATTCTATTTTGTAGACATTGCCCTTACTAAAACCAAAACCTTTTATTCATAAACATTACAAAAAAAAGAGCACCACTCCATAATCAGGGACTATTGAAGGAAATACAAAATGAAAACTTTAAGTTGTTTGTCTTTATTCTTCAAGAGCAGTACTCTTGACATCTGAAAGAAAAAATCTGGAATTCCAGGTTCCACTCAATGTGATAAAGAGAGAGGGATGCTCCAGAGAGCAACTCCTTCCCCACAGTTCAAACATGGGTTTCTTTGGATGGGATGAGCCATTTTGTGAAGCTGGTTATTTCTCTGTGTCTTCATCTGCAGGATGAAGCCAGATGGCTGCCTGGGATGAATTACCTCACTCTGAGGTAGCTGCCAAGAATGCCATACTGAGAAACTTTGAAGGACAAAAAGTAGCTGGTCAAATGGTCTTTACCATCTCATTCACCATCACATCATCACCATCTACTTTCTAAAAGCTCTGCTGAAAATTAATAGCCTGTATTTTTTAACCTTTTTCTATGGTTTCTAAACTAATGTTTTTTTCAGAAAGTGTAGAAACTCATGTCCATCCAAACACAAGTTAACTTATTTTTACTTTTTTGATTTAATTAATTTCACTCATGTGCAATTTTGTCATGCCAGTTTACATATTAAAGATATTGCATATAGATTTTTTTTAGAACCATGAGGCCAACATCATTAAAAAAGTATGCAAGATCAAGCTAAATGCAATGTGTGCTTTATTGGTATTCAGAAAGCACACATCTACTCATGCAGAAAGATAAAAATTGAGAGTGTCTACCTTTTTTATCTCTTGTTCTTTGCAAAAATTTCAATCAATAAGTCTACTGAAATGCTACTGAATTACACCAACTTACTAGAGATCTCACAAGTTCACCTGACTCTTTCTTTTGCTCTCTAATTTTTATTTTAAACTTCTTGCCTATAGTAAGATTAATCAGTTTTTCTCTCTTGAAACGGAATTTCAAGAGACTGTTTCCTAACAGTCTTAACTGAAAGACAAGCAAAAAAACCCCTTTTTCAGTATTTTGCTTAAACTAATATTTGTGACTTTGAAGCTTTTCCTTTTTGTAGAACATTTCTTTATGTCCTCTTTGAATATCACTGATGCTCTCTGGCAATGCTTTTACTCTCTTTTCACTGCACAGATGAAACTAACGAAACTTCCTCCTATCTACTTTTTGTGGTTTCTCTCTATTTTATTCAATTACTCCATTCCTTTTGGCCTCAAGAGGGGGACAGTATAACAGTATGGGATATGACATAGTTGTGATGAAGGACAAGAGTGAAAACAGGAATGCCATTGTTTCCTGATATGGTCTTAAATTCTCATTCACTTGTCCTGAGCAACCCTCTCTAAAGATTACTTTTATGCCTTTTTTTCCTTATGTCAGCTGAGGATAATGCATTTTGTCTCACTGAGGATTTAGATAATTAAGTCTTTTAATGCAACCCTTATGTAACAACTTGGCTTACTGTAATGCAAACATTTTAAGGATATTTCTAGCTAAAGAAATAAATAGCCCCAGCTTCTAAATATTCCATATAGTCCTTTTTTGAACTCTAGTAAAATAGCAGCTTCATGAGAATAGTTGAATGAATTGACTGCTGGTTCACCACATGAGCCAAAATAAAATATTTCATTAAAATAAAATATTTTTATCTGGATTTACTTTTTTTTGCTTTTAACTTTTCTCTTCTGTAAAGATGCACTTAGATAAAATCGGAAATGCTACTTCAGAAACAAAAACTAAAATATTTTTTTCATGCTGGAATTCAGCTCTCGGTATGTGTCTCCCTCCCATTTGGTATATAGCCTCTGACATTCAAATCTTAAGTTTTGTGGTTTTAAGCAAATACAATATTTAATCAAGAAATTGTAACCAGTCATGTTAGTCCAAAAGAGGATTAAGATTATATTAATTCCTGGAACAATAAAGGCTTGGGAAGGGTTTTCTTTTTATTTGTCTGACTGAGTCACTTTTTGAATTATTGTTGTAATGCTGGTGGATTACAGTAATCACTTTTGCATGATAGGGAAACTAGTGTTTTTCTATTGTTTAAGTCCAAATAAACATCATGGTAATTAACAACATACAGAATCATAGAATGGTTTGGGTTTCAAGGGACCTTCAAGACCCTTTGGTTCCAACCCTCCTGTGTGGGCAGGTCTCACTAGACCAGGTTGCTCAAAGCTCCATCCAGCCTGGCCTTCAGCATCTCTAGGGAGGGCACAGCATGACCTCCTAGGGCAACCTGTGCCAGTGTCTCAACACCCTCACAAAAAATTATTTCTTTCTAATACCTCATCTAAATTTGCCCTCACAATTTAAAACCATTCCCCCACATACTTTTTCCTGCATGACACTGTAAAATGTCCCTTCCCAGCTTTTTCATAGGCCCTCCTCAGGACAGGCTGCTCTATAAGGCCACCCTGGAGCTTCCTCTTCTCTAGGATGAACACCCCCACTCTCACTTTGTCTTCAAAGGAGAAGTGCTCCAGACCTCTGATCATCTTCTTGGCCCTTCTCTGGAATCATTCCAACAGGTCCGTGTCATTTTTATGCTGGGGGTTCCAGAATCAGACAGAGTCCTCCAGTTGGGGTCTCATGAGATTGGAGTAGAGAGAATCCCTTCCCCTCGACCTGCTCATGATTCTTTAGATGCAACCCAGGATATTTGTGCTAACAAATAAAAGCAGATGTGTCACGCTTCCCCAGGAACATCAAAATATTACCAATATTTTCCCTCCACCTGTGAAATTTTGATACAAAACATCCTTTGAGTTCCTAAGTGAAATATTTTCAAACCCTTCTTCAGATCCCCAGGACTGTCTTTTATACAGCACTATGACAACAACACCCACAGTCATATTTTGGTGGGGTTGGGAGAAGTTTTGAGGGCCTGGTCCTTTTCTGTAGTCCCATCTCCAGTGTCCCCAATAACTCTTTGTAGGATGCCAAGGGGACTCTATTTCCCAGCAGTTCCTTCCAGCACAAAACCTCACACCAAAAAAGGTCACCAGGCCTGATAGACAACCCTGTATCTCTGCAGATGACCAGATTCAGGCATTCAGAAAGGCAGCTGCAGAAAAGATCCTATGTCTTATGGCAGTGAATGAGCTCATCATTACTGGATCGGGCACGTTTATTTTTGCCAGCATTTGTGTGATTCATGAATTGCTTACTTTTTTACTGTTGGAAAAAAGTGTTCAATAAGTGAAGACTGTCTCTGTCCCTTGACTCCAGCCCAGCATCTAGAATATTCCTATTTTAGAAATCCATCCTGCATATCCTGAGCTCAGGGTACAGAACTTTTACTGGTGTGAGGTAGACTGCAGAGAAGAAAAAAATAGGAGGCAGATGTAAACCAATGCATGACTTTCCACAGGGTAATACTCTTTTCATGAGAAGAAGCCTTTACTAAAAGACATTTCTGAATGAGAAGACAGAGTCTCACTCATTTTCCAATATGCAAAGTTTTAAATTCTTTTAAGGTTTGGTTTATTTCTAAATTCACTGCTTTTTAAAGTCAGTTCTAAATAGTTGGGTTTTTTTTTTTTTTTTTCCAAATTTACTGATTTCCTTTTTATAACCCTCCTCATTTATGTATTTGATGGTAAGAGTCAGAGATACCACAGGACCAAGACATCAGGAAAATCCATAGGCCTGCAAAAGCACCTAAACCCCTCTGTGTGCCTACACAGGCAAAGTCAGGCAGCTCAGAAAGGGGCTTGAAAAAGACCCGGTGCCTTAGGGCATGTCACTAAGCTGCTTCTGTCTTGGAATCATGGGCTGCAGCATAACTTCATTCCCTTCCAAAACATCTCCCTCAGAGCTGCAGAAATGCAGCATTGTGTATTAGGTATCCAAGGCAGGGGTGTTTTCTCTTTCTTCTAGCACCACTTTGAAGAGTAAGTGGTCAAAATTTTGACCATTTCCTCAAGAAAGTCAGGGCCCCGGGGCTGATTTTGCAGTGCCAGGACATTACTGCAACTGCACAACCAGGATTCCTCACACAGTTCACATAACATAGCAGCAGCTTCTTATCATAGAAGCATAGAACTGTAGAATGGTTTGGTCTGAAAGGGTAGGTCTTCAGAGGCCATCTAGTCCAACCCTCTCTAAAGTGAGCAGGGACATCTTCAACTAGATCTGGTTGCTCAGAGCCCTGTCCAACCTGACCTTGAATGTTTCCAGTGATGGGGCACCTACCACCTCTGTAGACTACCTGTTCTAGTGTTTCACCACCCTCATTATAAAACATTTCTTTCTTATATTTAGTTTAAATCCACTCTCTTTTAGTTTAAAACCATTGTCCCTTGTCTTATCACTACAGACTCAGCTAAAATGTTTGTCCCCATTTTTCTCATATGTCCCCTATAAGTGTTGTATACAGAGACCTGAAAGCAGGAATATGGCTCAGCTCTGCTGCTCTCCTTATGAACCAGCAAATCAGAAGTACACCCTTACTTTTGGTCACTTGGGCATCAAACATATTTTGTATTCTTTCATGCACTTTTTCAACAGGAGAGGCAGACAATAGTTTCTACTTAGGATAGCCTGTAGTCCAGTTCACCAGTGGCTGAAGCATTTTCCTGAGAGACTGGAACATGAATTTCCTCCTGAAGGGGAAAGTAATGAAAACCTAGGTTTGCATATGAGGTGGGTCCTCTACTTCTTTGAACCTTAAAAAGGAACAGGCCCAGAGCCATTCTACAGACCCTGCTTTTTTTTTATTCACTATTAGGATTAGGCATTATGTTGTAGCCCAGCTGTCCAGAATTGTTTACTTCTGCACAGAGTGAGCTTATTAGCATCTCATTATTTCTTACTCACCAAACTTAGACTCCATGGCAGTGTACAACGGAGCAGGTTTAGACATTTGCTGATTTTCTCAGTACTGCATTTCTGGAGCTGTGGACCCAGACTTCATATGTGTATCAGTCATGGTGTGATACATGCCCCAGCAGTGTTGGAAGTGCAGGAATGCTGAGCAGCCACCTGGCCAGCATCAGGATAGCACTCGCTGCTAAGCTACAGTGAGGCCACAGTGCTGGTGAGGCCACAGCTCGAGTCCTGTGTCCAGTTCTGGGCCTCTCGGTTCAGGAAGGAGATTGAGGTCCTGGAGCAGGTCCAAAGGAGGGCAACCAGGCTGGTGAAGGGACTCCAGCACAAGTCCTGTGAGGAGAGGCTGAGGGAGCTGGGGGTGTTCAGCCTGGAGAAGAGGAGGCTCAGGGGAGACCTCATCGCTCTCTACAACTCCCTGAAAGGAGGCTGGAGCCAGGGGGGGGTTGGGCTCTTCTCCCAGGCAACTTTCAGCAAGACAAGAGGGCATGGACTTAAGTTGTGCCAGGGAAGTTTAGGTTAGATATTAGAAAGAATTTCTTTACGGAGAGGGTGATCAGACACTGGAATGGGCTGCCCAGGGAAGTAGTGGATTCTCCGTCCCTGGAGATATTTAAAAAGAGACTGGATGTGGCACTCAGTGCCATGGGCTGGTAACTGCAGCGGTAGTGGATCAAGGGTTGGACTTGATGATCTCTGAGGTCCCTTCCAACCCAGCCGATTCTATGATTGATTCTATGATTCTATGAGGAGTGACTAGAGGTGTGAGGCTGTGCATTAGCCTTGCAGCTGCAAGAAACAAACTGCTGGTTTTGAATGCTGTGTGCTGCAGCTTGTGGATGCAGAAGCTGCTGATGGAGTGGGAGCATCTCTACACCACGATCCCCTATGCAGTATAGAGGACCTCATAATTTTTCTCATCCTTTGATGATAATCAGATCTGACTTCTCATTGTTCTCACTGAGTAGTTCCCCATTTTGAAATACAAGGCCAGAAAATGAAAGTGGCCAATAGTGCCCTTCAGCAATAAGTCAGAAAGTTTCAAACTATCCTGGCAAGTGGAACAAGTGTTAAATGCCCTAAACTGCAATTTTATTAACACTTGTTAACACTTCATCTGTGCTTGTGTTTACTAGTCTCAGATGACTCCAGTGGGACTATTTACCTTTATGAGCACTGAACTTGCTTGATTTTTGCAGAAGAAATGTCATTGGCCATAAAAACAAAACCTACCAAACAACAACAACAACCAAAACAATCAAACAAACAAAAACAAATACACAAAACAAAAACAACAACAACAACAAAACAAACAAAAAACCAAAACAAACAAAAACAAAAAACTGCCAGGGAGGAGTTGCAGCACAGCACAGTCTCATTCAGTTATGAATTAATTGTGCCAAGGTGTAATTTAAAAGGCTGGTTTCTATCCCTATTCAAGGCATCATGTTTATCTGTTGACAGCAAAGTTCTGCTCACAGTGACCATTATAACATCGTTGAGATTTTCTGTCATTGTGGTCATGACAATATGAAATGATTAAGGCTCTGATGTAAAAATGTCCATAAATATTCTAACCCTAGTGCCTTGCAACCCTCTTGGAAGACACGGATAATCTGCAAAAGTAGGAAGCCTCTTCATCTTCTTATCTTAATCAGGAAACTATTTGGCCAGGTGACCTGTGCCAAGATCACTGAAGAGCGCCAATCCATATCATTTCCCTGGGCTTGCTTCCCAGCCCTCGTGCTTTTGCAAGAGTGTTGAATTTTTAGCAAGACAGTACATAGTGACTTTAAGAGATGCACGTTCATGCTTTCACAGGAGTGCATATTGTAACCAACCTAAAAATAAATGCAGAACTCTGCTGTGCTTTCTCAAAACAAAAGCTTTAGAATGTCACATCTTATCGTATGAGATAGACTGCAAATACTAATAAAACAATGTGCCTGCTTCAATGGCCTAACTTATTTTTTTTAAGAAGCTACAACAATGTACAACCTATGTTCTGATTAATTTCAAGTGCAGGCACAGTTTGAAAAAAAAATAAACTGAGTTTCATTGATTTATTGATTCTTCTTTTCTACTCATCTCCTGCAATACCAATACCCTTCCTACCTCAGAGGTGCACAAAGAAAGATAGGTCAGAGCAAAATGTAAATGAAAGTGAGACACAGGGAAATGATATGGGCAAAGCTGAGAACAGAGGCAAAAAATGCAGAGCTCCAGAAGACTCTGGTCTCAAGATTATTGTGAGGATTAATCAGATTGTGAGAGATCAGCAGTGTGAGGGGCAAACACATGCAGTTCAGAGGTCTGATGGCATTTATCTCTCCTCTTTCTTCAAGAAGATGGCCAGTCATAAATACCAGTAATTAAAAATGGGGCAATTAATTGCTCTGAAAAGAGGGATGAAAGAATGGGAAAGTAAGAACAGTATATTTAAAAGGAGTAAATATGAACACAGCAAAAAGCTTAGAGTAGAGCAGATGAATATCATAGAGGGAAGACAAGGGCACATCAGGTCTACTGAGTTAGAAAATGAAATTTGCACACACCCACAAAGAGTCAGTAAGACAAGATATTAAAAATATTCAGTGGCTCTAGCATAAAGCAGATGATGATATGAGCAGCTTTCCTTCTTCTGGAAAAAGAAAGCTCTGACTTGAGGAGGGCCATAAAGCAAGTAAAATAGAATATGCCAATACATTTTTATAAAAATTGAAAGCATATGTGTTGAGTTAAAACATTCATTTTAAACAAATCTTTCCTTATAGGAATCTTTCCATTGAAGGAGAAAATTTGGGCCAGTGGAAGACTGAGCTGGTAGCAGGATTGAAGGAGATCTGCACAAGGCTACTGGGGTCTGAGTCAGGGAAGCCCCTTCCTTGAAACTGAAAATTCATTGCAGCATTGCTCTTGTCTGCAGGCCTGCATAGGAGGCAGAGTTGCAGTCCTTCTACCAGCCTCTGAAGGAACCCAGTGGAAGGGAAAACTTCAGTACAGGTGGTTTTTAATTAAAAGTATTGCAGTTCTTCCCTGGTCCACATAGCACTGGGGTGATACAGGTGTTCAGCTATCCAACTGCATGCATGCTGTGATAGAGCAAGATCAGATCAAACTCACCAGTTGGCCACTGCCTGCTTTGGTAGGGGATTGAAGAGATCTGTGCTGGGATGTGGGGAAAGCTGTGATGCTCATTGCAGGACCCTCTCTAACCCTCTGCAAAAGAGTCTGCAACACTGGGCTGGTACGGCTGCACCCAGGTCCTCCCCCTGCCCTGGAAACAAAGCCACATCATTGTCAGCAGACAGAAAAACAGATCTTGGTCCAACTTAAAAGGGTCCTGATGTTGCCAGCTGTGAGATAGATGGGAACTGTAGGCCCTGGACATCAACATGCCCTCAATGCACAACATGAATATATATATATAACCAAATTAGCCATAGTGCTTTGCAGGCCCACAGGGCTCAGCAAAATCCAGTCAACTTCAATCACTTTCAGGAGTCAGCAGACACAGCAGCACATCTCAAGACAAGAGAATTTAATGCATTTTCCACAGATTCAGGAGAGAGGAGGGAGAAGGGGCTGTTTTGTTTGAAAATCTTTGACTCAGGTGATACATTTTAAATGTGCCAACATACTCTGAGATTGCCACTAGCACTTCTGTGGGGCTGCAGGGAAATGATTTGTACTGGGAAGTCCAGATCTAAATGCACACCTTTATGAGCATATGAAACTTACTGAAAGTGCCAATTAAGAAATTTATTGCCTTATAAAAGCCTAGCCAACACCAAACTCAACTTTTATGAGGACACAGTACAGTATATACATTAAAATACTAACATGTCACCCTTCAGCTTCTCTTGCTCTTGCTCCATTTAAATATTTTCCCCAACCAATCTTAATGTGTCCTCACTCGGCCTAAGATAAAATATTCTTCAGGCTCAGCATTGGCCCACGCTACGTCTAGTCTTTAAGTTTCCACTGGTTTCAGACTCAAGGCATTATGTGTCTCCATCTCACTGTTACTTCAATATTTATGGCATCCAAAACTGGATGTCTCAAAGTTGCCTAGTGTTCAATTCCACTCCCATAAAAATTGGAGCCCCTCCTTTGGCAAACAGGACAGCTTCTCCACTGCTCCTCCCACCTTTCCACTCAAATGGTGAGCGCTGCTTTGCTGCTGAAGAAGTTGGTAATTTTAATGCTCAGTGAAACTTTTGATTCAGCGCTGCATGGGGTGTTTAAAACCCTTTCAATATTTCTTTACCATTGGAGAAAGAGTGCCACAGTAAAATGGGTTTTCCTCCCTACTAACTCTCACTAATGTTGAAAATTTATCACATCACCAACTGACTTAGGCTGATTGCTAGGTGCTGTCATTTGGGCACTAGGAGGGGAGGCAGGAGGCTCCAGCCAGCTCAGCATTCAGAGGCAGGTTAATCCCTTGCTTGGGAAAGTGTTTCTGCTTCATTCACTTTATGGGGCTTCATTTTGTAATTTGGCTCATCTGTAACATCACCTCTCTGTCATTGTATTGGTTTCTGTTCCCCATTCCCAATCATAAAACTAACAGAAAACCTTTCTGCATCATGGGCTGCAGATAGCACAGGCCTTATATTCATAAACCACATCCATATCCTTTATGTTCTTCAAAGCATTTAAAAATCTTGACTGCAGTTCACAGCTTTATTTGTTCCAATTATCTCTTTCTTTTTTTTTACACGGAAAGATGAGATGCTAACTAGTTTAGCACACTACAGAAAGTGCTGTGTAAGAGCAATGCCTTGCTGCTATGGTATTCTAGCATCTGACAGTTTATTACAAAAATTGTGCAATATCCAGACTTGAATTTCACTTTCAAATTCTTCAGTAAGCAGCCCATTTTACCCTTTGTTTTGGTTCTCGGGCAAAACTGCTATTAATAAGGAACCTTAACAAAGGTTTTATTAATGCAATAGTAAAAAACTGGGTTTTCACAATATATATTGTTTTGGGATTTCTTCAGCCTGTACCTTGCCTTGAAGACCTGAAAGCTGTCTGCCAGGCTGCAGTAGTGTGTGAATCACTGTGCCTCAAAACAGATCCTCTCCTTCAGACAGTTCGCAGGTCCAGAGTAAATCCAGGTGATGCTCAGAAAAAAACTCTCATTTCCTCTGAAGGGTACATACAAAATTTAGGAGAGGTGAAGATGATCCAAGGGAATTAAGCATGGGTCCATCCCTAAAATCAAAACTTGGGAAAATTCATGTTTTTAACTTTTAAGTCACAGAGGATAAACTTCTTTATAAATGTGTATCATTTGACAGTTGTATGATGAGCCACTGAGAAATGAAAGAGCGGAAAGTGTGTGATTCACCTGAGCAGCAAAGGCAAAAGAAGGACAGGTTTATAAGCACTGAGTACAGGTTGGATTTCAAAGGAAAAGATTTAGTGTTTCTGAATCAGCATAAAAAGTCCATAATAATATAAGAAAAAGGGAAAATGTTCTAAAAGTACACTATCAGCAGATTAAAATATAATGTCACTTTTCTTATTGCTTATAGCCAGTCACAAAGACCGAAAGTCAGTATGTTTCCATCTGGATGCTTTATTCCTACAGAAAACTTTTGAAAGAGTAGCCTCTTTTGGAAAAAAACTTAGTAGTTTCTAGACCCTCAGGGAGCTTGACTCTGATGTCATCTACTACCAATGGCTGCAACTGTGCACTGGCACAGGCACAGTCCCATGTCACTTCTCATGGTCACCACTTTGAGGTGTTGCCCAAACACCTCTCCCTCTTCCTGTTCTTGTTCTTTACCATTCTAAGAAGTAGCAAAGGTCATAAAAGACCAGACTAGGTCCCTTCCATTCATCTTCCCATTTGTCTTAGATTAATACAGTGGTGTTTTGGGACTGGGAGGTCCACAGGGGTGGCTCCTGTGAGAAGCTGCTGGAAGCTCCCCCAGTTCCAACTCTGGCCCTACCCCTGGCCGAGGACAAGCAAATATGGGAAACTGGATGCACCTCCGTGACTAACATATTCAGGAAGGGGGAAGTAAAATTGAACAAATAATAAAAAAATAAACCTGCAGGGCAGAGGAGGGGAGGAGGTGAGAGCAATGCCAGAGCAGAGGCACCAAGGTCAGTGAGGAAGGAGGGGAAGAAGGTTCCCTGGGCAGAGATTTCCCCGCAGCCCATGGCGAGATGGCAGCTGTGCCCCTGCAGCCCATGGAGGAGCACGGGGGAGCAGTCCCTGAAGGACCACGGTGGGGTAAATGTGGATTTGTAGCCCCTGAAGTGTCAGAGGTGGGCAGGCGTGAAGCAGCAGCGTGTGCAGGATCAGGGAGAGGGTGAGATGTGTATCTGCAGCCATGGAGGAGCCCGTGTCAGAGGAGGTGACTGTTCCCGAAGCAGCCGTGACTCTGTGTGCAGCCCAGGCTGGAGCAGTCTGTGCCTGAGGGACTGCACCTCCTGGGAGGGACTCATGTCGGAGGGGTTCCTGAAGGACTCTCTGCCGTGAGAGGGACCCCGCGTTGGAGCGGGGGAAGAAAGAATGTGAGGAGTCCTCATGCTGAGGAGGAAGGAGCGGCAGAAACACCGTGTGGGGAACTGAGCCTGAACCCCCCCTGCCCCTCCCTGTGCCCTGAGGGGGAGGCAGCAGGGAAGCGGTTCGGTCCCAGGACGAAGGGAGAGGTTGGGGGTAGATATTAAGATCTGGCCAAGATCTGTTTTCTCTTCCTCTTTGTAGATTAAATTACAATTTCCCAAGTTGAGTTTGTCTGATTTCTGCCTGTTACTCTATTTGGGCAATGAAACCCCCCCTGTCCTTTTCTCCATTAATGAGCCTTTGTGTGGATTTGGGTTGACTGAGCTCAGGCCTGGTGTTCACCAATTGGGCCTAAACCATGACACCATTTTCATTAAAATAGTATATTTTATATCGGTGAGTTAAAGCTGAAGTGATTCCATCCATATCTCTACAGAGTGCTAAAATTTAATGTTGTGTCATCCAGAGCCATGAAAGGAAACTTTGGGGTCTCACTGACCTATTGGAGCAACAGCCACCTCCTCCTGCATTCAGCAAGAGTTAGCCTGCCTGAGACCTTACCTCCAGTTCTTTTCCACAAAATTTGATAATGTGTAACCAGGTGGAGACATTTCATCGTTTTCCTCTTCAGCTTTTTTTTCTCTGGTTTTATGTAAATGACCCCTTTCACAACAGATATAGAAGATTTAAATCTTCATTAAAAACACTGTCCTTTTGCTGTGGTAAAATGACACAAAATTGGTGCACTGTTTAAGGAAAAAAAGAAAAAAAAAAAAAAAAAAAAAAAAAAAAAAAAAAGAAAAAAAAGAGAGAGAGTAAGAAACCTATATTTCCACAATAGCAGCTTTGCAAAGCAAATTCTGGGAAATTTCCACAGCTGCTTTTTTCTTGGTATTTTAATGTCTGTGTTCAAATTTCATCCAGGTAATAAGAGCAAAAATGAGCAGAAAAAAAAAAATGAGCAGAACTTTTGGATCACAAACTAAACTGAAACAGCAGCAGACTCAGAAGCTCAGACTGAAGATTATAATAAATGCAAGAAATACACAAATCAGTCTCCTTGCATTCTTTCTTTCTGTTATTGTTTTTGTAGATTGCTTTGAGGGTGGGTTTTTTTTAGTACTATGCAGAGGTTGTTATATAAAATGCGCAGCAGGGACCATGCACAACCCTTCCCAGAGTTTTTTATCTCTAACCACAGCTTCTTCATTTCACAGATCATTACAAATTTGATAGACTGATTATTGAGAAACAAGAGGCCATATCCTGACACATTCTCTGCATGGTTAAAATAATTGGTTAAAATAATTTCTTAATTTTTCTGAAGGGTGCATAGTTCAGAGGTATCTATAAGTCTTGGTAATAGATAAGTGCAGCATTTTAGCATTTCAGCAGCATTTTTTGTTATATTTTTACAGCTATTTGACTAACTATAAATGTTAGTTTCTTTGTAAGATATACAACAGCAGTATCTTTCCCTCATTAGTACACATGGCAAAAAATGTAGTTATATCTTTTAGTAATTGTAACTAATTTGTGCCTTCCTGTTTTGCATTATTTTGAATCTGTCTGTGGTCCGTCTTTTATTGGCAATTAATTTCACATTTTCTCTAATTGAGAACTAAGTCTCAGAAGTGATTTAGGAATATTTAAGCTGTAATTGAGTAGAGCGAAATGTTAGAGAGCCTAGAAAAATCAGGATGCTGAAGTTAAAATTTAACCTTTTCTTACAAATTCATTGACATCTCTCCTCAGTGCTCTGCTAGTCAGAAGAAAATTAAAAAAAAACAGAAAAAACCAGTTTCTTAATTTCTCAAAATTGTTAATATTTTTATATCTGTGAGAGATGATGGAATTCTCTATGCATAAAATACCTTGCAAAAATTTTGCTAAGAGCAGTGCTGAGCATATGACAATTTGCAAAGCATTCATGTAATACTATTTGTTATTCATGCACCAGTTTAGAGAGAAGAAGAAGAATTTTTATCAGATCATGAAGTTGGTATTTATCAGTATTCTTAGGATGGCAACAAAACACTGTTTAAAACCAATAGAAAATAATTTATTATTGCTTTAGCTTATCTAGAGAAATGTAAACTACAGATACTGCCTACAACACCATTACTTTTTCTAGACAAAAACGCTTTTGAGCTATTGGAATTTTCTGAGCTCATCTTGATGCAGAAGGCATCACACCATGCATACTGGAGGGGAACTGGGACTTCTACTGCTAAAGCAGTATCATAAACCTTGTGTCATTCCCCATCATGTTTTCACAAATAAAAATCTTGAATTCAAAGTAGATGCTATTTGCTTCTTAAAGGACACTGTATTTCTGTGTCATTTACAGTTACATCAAAGGCATATTAGGGCAGTAAAATAAACTCTTTGTGAAATCCAAGTCAAAGGCCATGGTATTTATTGGCTGTATGAATAGTCATCCATCCAGTATTTTTTTTTTTATGTTAGGTGGTTAGGGATTATCACTTGTTTATACGATACATTGCCACCAGATACAGAGGTGCAGTATCTGTCTTGCTACAAGAAACCTGCATATTATTTTTACAGCAAATAAACAGTATCCCACATCCTCATCAGAAGCAGTGAGAACAGTGACTTTTGTCTGATGAGAACTGAGCTTTTCTCAACTTTTTAGAAAAAATAAAAATAAAAAAAAAAAAGAAAAAAAAAAGAAAAGTGTCAAAGAAACCTCCAACTGTGTAACACAGAAGATCCTATAGACCAGGTTACCTCCAATTGTCCAGATTGAGGCCAAGCTGGGTGGTTAATAAGGCTCCTGTCTGCCGCAGGGCTTTAATTTCTGAGGAAACCAGGGGACTTGGGACTGGTGTGTACTCAAGTCTCATGCCAGCATGGAGTTAGGAGACAGCCAAGGTGTATACTTGACAGCTCACTTGGGAGCCCAGATATAGCAGCTGCTGGCAGCACAGTGGTTTAGCACACTTACTCATGTCATTATATGCTCTTCTTTCTCCAATGGTTCAGTAGTATTTGGGATCTCATGGGTTGTTTCCACTGAGATGCAGGAAGAAGGATTTTCCTTGCTGCAGTCCTGCTCATTGATGATATTAAACCTCATTAGCCAACGCAAACATTGAGAAGGTTGGCTAAGAGAAATAAATGTGACATTTCTTTTTTTTTTGAAATGCATTTGCTGTGAGCTGATGAGCTGGTTGGCAGCCTTCCCTGCCCTCTCAAGGGCTTCGTGTTAGTCAAATGGTGCAGCATTTGCTGGGGACATGGTGCAGCATGCTCTGCAGCTGGGCCAAGATCCCATTATGTGTCCATGAGAGGGTTTGTTGCTCAGAAACCTGCAGCACGACAGAGAATACCCAGGGCTGACCGTGTGCTTCTGCTTGAGCCTTTTTTCCAGGGGGATTTTTGCCTATGCTTTGGTAGTTGCTGTCTTGTGAGGGCTGTGGGGTCTGTATTTGGGAAGCTGGATCTTTTAGAAGACTAGTAGGAGTGACCTTACAACTGATGGCATAAAAGTTACTTCTTGTCCTGGATCTTAAGCCAGAAAGTTTTTAATCCAGGGACAAGGCTCAGAAGAGAGCAGCTAGCAAGCCAGGTACCAAAGGTGCCTCTAGACAAGAGAAGGTGAAGATGATTATAAAGATTGCTAAGGAGAAGGCCTCCTGTTTCACAGACAAGTAAAATATTATGAAAAAGGCTTTTGGTTTACATTGACTGGGCAAATGAGTAATGGACTCTACACTTTTCACAATCTTGTCCATAGAGAAAGTTTTGTCAATTCAGTGCTAAACTGTGGAAGAAAGCTTGCACCACACATTTCTGGTAATAAGACTGTCATCAGTATGGCTTTGAGTAACACTCCTACTAAAATACCACCGCGTCATCATGACTGGAGATTGGGTCAAGCTCTCATAGTCTGGGGACCTGGGTTTACTAGTGTAGGAAGAAAAAAAAGAGTAATATAGTACCAGAATAAAGAAAACAGGGTAGCAGGATTAAAAACCAAAGATATATATAGCAACCAAATCTGAGTTTTTTAACTTCTTTTCTGTATGTAGTCATATAAATGCCTAGAAAACTTAATATATATATTGAAAAAAGGAATTAAAATATTTATCCAGCCAGTGCAATAAAAATCAGCATTTTGCTCTTTCAGTAACATTATAATAATTTTATATTACTGAATAATTAATTTATTTTAGGAAAATTAAGTGTTCTTAAATAAACAAACAACATTTTTAGATCTGTCTATATCATTCAAAGTCTTGAAAGAATTAATTCTTCTGCACTTGTTACTGCAATATGTCTATACATTGAAATCTTCCTTAATTCAGGAATTAAAATTGAGCAGTATGACTGACTTTTAATTAAATATTAAAATTAACAAATAAAAGAACCAGTAGTAAGTTTTATTCACAACTGCACTACACAAACATCTAATTTAATATGACTTTCCAACTATAAACATCAGTACATTAGTAGCTTTTAATAAATGAATGTTTTTTCAATGAATAAATTACTGTTTATTTATCTAATTAGGAGTATAGATCTTTTGTATATAGTATGCCAAAGAGAAATGAAAGAACAGAGAATATTTTCCCAGGTAATAATATTTGCAAAGCATTTCTTACAGAAATATGAATAACCAACATTTCTATAATCAACATCCTAGAGGAATGTCCAAACAGTTTATTTTTATTTCAGGATAAATGCTTGTAAGCAACTGTCTCCCACCTCCCCATTTTTATTTCCATATGGCTTTAGTTCTAAAGGTTTTCAGGAAAAATTGCTGTGTTTTCCAATGCACAATTCCCCACTTACAAAACCTAGTAAAGAACATACAGAGAAGATAGGTTAGACCTTGAAAATGTGTGACTTTTTACAATTATTCATTTAAAAGTACAAAAGAACCTACAGCAAAACCTTCCTTTCTTCTCTTCACTCTGTTTTGAGGATTAATAGCTCCTTGGAAAAACCTTGGTGCAAGATAGCAAGAGCTCAACCAACCTCACAGAATCAAACTTTTTTCCTCACACTCATACGGAGAAAACCTGGGCACAGATCAGAATTTAAGGTATAGCATCATCGTGCTCTTAAAAAAATAAAACAAACAAAAATCCCCCCCCAGCTTATAAAATTCTCATTTAGTATTTCATGTATTCCTAGTGCATAAAGTAGGGGCAGCATTCAGTATTCTTAGTACTGGTAAAAATCATCACTGTGAAAGCTTTGACAGCTCTAAGCACATGATGCCTCACGTGGTGAGGCTGCTAACGTTAAGCCTACACAAATAACCCATATGTGTGCTCACCACCCAAGCCACTAGAAAACCATGCAAGTTTCTTTCATGTGAAGATTTCATATTTCTTCTTGTTTGATCTCTTAATTTTCCTAAAACTAGGCCCCACTCATAGTTTTTCTTTTCTTCCTTTACTAATGACACCTGTGAGTTATGAGTGTCTCTGAGACAAATGCTACCTCTGCAAGGACTGCAGAAGAAAATGCACCACATTTTCTAAAATTCTGGAAATTTCTGTGACAGGATCAGGGTTTTTGCCTTCACTGCAGACCTGCCAGCTGATGCTCTGAGCCCTGTCTAGAGGTACAGGTATTTAGCAACCCTCCCCTATCTCCTAGCTTCTGCTCTGTGTTAGGGAAATAAAGTGGCTGGAAACTAATGTTGGAGGCAGAAAGAGAAAGTTGTCACCCAGCCCAGTGAGTGTCCTGGTCCTCTTGACCTCTCAGCCACAAAGGCTCAAGCTGCCATGAGACAGGGCAGAGGGTAGGGGCAGGACTGGGTGCTGGGGATATGAATCTCTTCTCCCCAGAGCACTGCTGGCTTACGTGTGCACTGTGCTACTGCCTCTTCTACTGTGGTCCATCCTGCAGCCTCTCTTCTTATGGTCATGCTTGTGCCACGTGGGAAATGTTTTTCCTACTGAAAACAAGACAATATTTTCTTACAGACTTGAAAAAAAAAAAATCTCTGAACACGTTTCTCTTGATCATGGGAAGATAAAGCCTGTGTAATTTCCATCCTCCCAGGAAAAAACCTCTTCTGCAGTGCTGTTTCAACAAACATACCAATATTGTCAAATAGGTACAATTCTGTGGTGCTATAGCTGTGATTGTATCAGTATATTTCACTGGACTATAGACAGAGGCATATTTCATACTGATACAATTGTTTTCATATTAGCATTAGACTTATACACATACCATGATAGATAAAAATTATAGTTCTCTGTGTAACAGGCATGCCTTTTCAAAAATTTATTCAGTGAAGGTGTTAAAAACCCATTAGAGAGAGCTGCAGTTGATGGTACAGCAGAGTCACTTGCATAATGGCTCTGGTGTCAGCCTAAAACTGAGGATTTCAAATAAAAAATAAGCAGAAGTAAGAAATTACATTCTGAAACCAAATGATGTTTCAAGAAACCCAGTTCTTGCAAATGAATTGCAGAAATAGTGTGGAGAAGGCCAAAGCCTTTCTAATGCTGCAAAATTGTTTCAAAACACAAAATTCTCCAGAGATTTCCCTGAGGTGTCAACAGCTCTTTATAGCTTTTTTTTCTGTTTTGTTTTAAACAAGTTGTTAAAACTGGCGAGAAGTTTAACTGACATCACAGAGAGATCAGTTACTGGGACAAGAGAAAAGAAACTCAGCAGCTGTCAATTTGGATTAGATGAGTTTTCTCTCTCTGGAACTGGGGCTCCAGTGCCTTTAATCCTGGGAAACTGAGAGTGCCTAAAGCCCTTCTCATTTACCAGAAAGCTCATCACTGCACAGATTCTGTGCCATCTGAGGTCTCTAGAAGAGTCACACATTTCCAAGCAGGAGCTGTGTGGCAGCTTTCCTTCTCCCCCAACACTTCAGCAAAATAATTGCATTCTAATAGTCACTTTTCTTCGTGAGTATAGATCTGTTGTCATCATGCTAACAGTCTAACATGCTGTTAGACTATAAATTAGTTAAAGCAGCAAACACTAATGTAAATAGCTTGTTTAAACTAAAACCAATGAGCTGACAGTGTGCTGCATAGTGCCTCACAAAATGAGAGCCAGCTCTTGTTGCAAATGTTATCACTACAGCCTGTAACCATAATAGGTGCCAGTTAGATAATTGTCATTAACACTTGTTACACTCTGACCTGTTCCACTCTGGAATATTTAGTTCTAGTGAGTGTAGTGATATGATTTACTTGCCCAAAAGGGATGAGTCCTAGATACCCAATCCCACACAGGTGTAATTCTTTTTAGATACTGTTAATAGACCACAAATAGCATATTCCACCCTCAAACATTTTTCTCTTTATGGCTGTGATTCATTAAGCATTATTGACAGTCAGCTGCCAGTTTTTGCCATGGCATTGCTAGTGCATCACAAAAAGACATGGAAATGTCTTGGAGCAAAGTTTTCTTAGGCAGGCTGAAAACTTTACTTTCCATAATATTTTAACCAAGGTAAAATGACTTGTTCTAAAGAAGTCTGCAACGGCTCAGAAAAGTTTCAAACCAAGAGAAGCCTTGTAGATAATATATTTTCAAGTTTTATTTCTCTTCCTTTAGCAAAGTTCTCAATTATGTAGCTGCCAAAGTAGACATGCAGTAAACTCAATACAGGAGGCTTAGTCATAGGCTAGCTAAGAGAAATAAATCACAAAAAGTAATGGAGGGTGCTAAAAAAGACCCATGTGTATTGATCTTTCAATGCCTTAGAGTGCTATCAGTATTGAGTCATCAATTTAAGACCAGCAAAGGCAACCATATTAAGGGATTATTGACAACAAAAGTTGGCCTCTGCAAATCCTGAAGTCCTAAAATGAAAGGAAAAAAACCCCAAGGACCTGTTTAATCCACATTTGTTTCTATTTTCATTCTTCTATATTCCCCAGAAGACTTGTGGAAATAAAAATAATTGAACCAAAATAAGTGCCTTCTCTTTTGGGCTGATTTGAATAATGTGGTTCAAATTCTATGCATTCACCTATATGAATGATCAGTGTTTGCTTTGAATTTCAAATAGATGTAGCTAATCAAAGATTTAGAAATTCCAGGAAACTAGAAAGTGACTTTTTACAAGGACATGTAGTGATAGGAGTAGGGGGTATGGTTTCAAGCTAGAAGAAAGCAGGTTTAGATTAGATATTAAAAAGAAAGAAAGTCTCTACTGGGAGGTGGTGAGACACTGGCACAGGTTGCCCAGAGGAGTCCTGGATGCGCCCTCCCTGGCAGAGCACGTAGTTTCACAGATGATCTAGTGGACTTCCAAAAGAAGCAAGATTTGGGAACTCTGTCTCAAAAACCTCTGCAGGTCAGGCAGGCAAGAGGGAAATGTGAAGTATTCTCACTATTCTCAACCTTCAACACTTCTTCCGCTCTCTCCCTCCCTTCCTTTCCTTCCAACCCTTTTATTTTCCAGGAAAATTAAATGCCACACAGTTTCCTTGAGTCTGGGTAAATCAGTGCCTAGTACTTGGGATTGTGCATCCTGAATTCTATTTTTAAGGGACATCAAGCTGATCTCCTCCTTAAGCCTTCTCAGGTATTAAAATCAGGGTATCAGTGGTGACAAAGTACAATTCTGTGGTGGTGTCCTGCTGCTAGCAGATGACCTTATGGCAAAAGCTTGCTGCAATAGAGCTGTGGAATTTACTGTCCCTAACACATGCATTTATACAGCTCACCTCTTAACTTACTAGCATGTAATACTTATTTCAAAATTCACCTTATAAGGGGCCAAGGAGTCAAGAGAAGGGGGAAATTCTTGTCAGTTACAAAGTACTATAAAAAAAAGAAATGTGAGAAAAATCATATATGAGCTGGAGTTTGTTCTTGAATTTTTGTTTTGGCATAGGATCTCTCAATGATTGACAAGAATTTCTAGCAGATTCTTTCACTGCTCTTGTATATTATATTATGTGGGAGCCAAGTGTAGTGTTCTTTTGTAGATATCTTAATGCAATTGCATTGCTTTGTTGAATCCATAGACTGTGCTGGCAAGTTAATTATATTCTCCAACAAATGCTGCAAAGTATACAATGCACAATAGCAAATCAAAGTGTGTCTACAGGACTCGACAGCTGCTGATAGCTTTAAGTTACACTCTGATAACTTGTAATTTTTCTGCAAATTAGGAGTGAGATGAAATTCTGAGCTATGTGGTGCAAGGCTGACAACTCTCAGTGCTGTACTGTTTTGGTGTGTTACATCCCATTCATCTGCAAAAAGACCAGAAGCAGAAGCAAGCAAGTTAGTTCAATAAAACTGGTCATCTACTCCAACCTCTCTTCAGTGAGCAGAGATATCTTCAACTAGTCCTGATTGCTCTGAGCCCCATCCAATCTCAGCTTGAATGCTTCCAGGGATGGGTATGTTCCAGTGTTTCATCACTCTCACTAAAAAAAAAAAAATTTCCTCGTATCTCATCTAACTCTACTCTCTTCTGGTTTGAAGCCATTAACCCTTGTCTTGTCACTACAGGTTCTGCTAAAATGTCTGTGACCAAATATTATATTGGGTTACATCTTTCTTTCCTATAAGCCAAAATCTTGCTGAGAAGGAATCATTGATTTCCACAGGCCAGAACAGACACTATAACATCAGAGGCTATAGGCAAGGGTTTGGCAGTCTTGATCCCAGTGATATAACCATGGATGGACTCCAATGGTCTTATTCAGGATAAGCCCCTTGACTGTTCTGTGAACTGGGCCATGCAGCAATGCTGTCTCCAAACCTCTTTCCCCTGCTGCTGTTCCACCCATGCTTCCAGTCCTGGTGTGGGAATCTCAAAAGATCCAAACAACAAAGAGGAATTTCCATGGCCTTCTGTGCTGAGCAATGGATCCCCTTTCATACTTAGATAACCCTACAACATCAAAGTAACCAGAGCTCAAATTATGTCTACAGAGGAAAGAAAAAAAATCCATCTTATAGTTCTCATTCAAGCAAACTACTACATCAAAATAGATCAAAACCTGTACCTAACCAGTGTTATTTGCATCCTTGGTTTCATTAATAACAAGAGTTTCTGTTGAGGTATCAGTTCATACACAAAACTAAATAATGTAAGAGTCTGTCTCTTACCAGTGCTCATGTGAAGAGCCATCCCAGGTCAGCTCATAGGCAGTGCCTGGTAAAGTCACTGTAATCCCTTAGTAGCTTCAGCTTTACTGAGCCCACCCTCCTTACCATAGGACACTGGCTTGGCAGTGGGCAGATTCTGCTGTTCTGGGACAGCACCATGCCAATGAGGGCACAGTGAATGGTACCCTGAAGTACCAAAACCATTTCAGGCCATGAAGTTGGAGACAGAAGGAGACATGCTGCTCCTCCCCCAAGTGTCTCCATTAAGCACTAAATATGAGTCCAGACTTTCTGTGAAGCTGAATGAAGGCATCATCAGATATCTTAGCTCATCTTTGAGCTTAGTCAGTTACGCTGAAATAAGTAGGTGAAAAAGGAAAGCAAAGTAATTGGTGATGTGAAATCATTTAATAATTAGCAGATCTAAGTATGCCACAGACCCCAAATAACCCATCTTAATGCCACAACTGAAGAAAACAGTAAGATCCTTTAATCATGAAGAAATATGCTCTAACATTTGAGGCTGGAGGGTTTTCTTCATATTATAAAATAAAAATAAAGATGGTGGTTAATGACTCAGTGTCTATTAAAGAATGGCTGACATAGGAAGAAAGACTTAATTAGTGTAGCAAAGTCCGAGTTTTTCAGAAGTTTCACAACCTCTGATCCCATCAGGAGATTCAGAACTCCTTCTGTACAAGCACTTGAAAGAAGAGCTTTATTCATCAAAAGCCAAATAATGAACATATTTCTAGTGACAGAAACAGAATTGGTGAAAGCCCAGGCTTGTGTGCACTGTATTAGGGGACCTGAGAGCCTGGAGTGCATGGACCCCCATATCTGCCTACCCTGCCTTACCTTATCTGTTCTGGAGCTGAGATACTGATGTGATTGGTGATGCCATACTGGTATTTCTGGAAAGTGTGGGGGAAACATGACTCTGGTTTCCTGACATCACACAGAGCAACGTCTGCCTAGGAACCAGCATGCAGTACATTGTGGGAAAAAATTTACTCCCCCAAAAGACAAACACTACCATCTGGAGACTCCATTGGAAGAATTTCTCTTGACTGAAGGGGATATGTTCATCCACTCCAGGAGAAACTGGAAACTGGAAAAAATAAAGGCCACTGAACCCAGAGGATGAGGCCAATGCATTCACAGTAGACGTGACGGGAATCTTTCTCCAGCATCACCTTATCTGTAAATCCCTGTTTGTCCATTTTGGTTTATTTGTTACCAAACAATTTAATTTTATAGGTGAACTTGCATTTTCTGATCTTTTAATAGCATCTTTTGATGTAAATAGGGCCATTCATTTCCCAGCAAGAAAGGCTAGATACATAGCAACTACCGAGGGCTGTGACAAGTCAGTAATGGTTTCAACTTGTTGCTAAGATTCTGCTGTTTATAATTACCTTCTCTTTAGTAGAAACCAGGAAACAGCAAAGCTGAGGCAGGGGACAGCAATCCTCATCCCCCATCTCACAAAAAGGGTGGATCTGTCCATTCTATCTCTAAATTTGTAGCAGATGCCTACAATGTCTGCAGAGGATTTTTTCTGTAAAATTTTGCAACTCCTCATCTGCTAAAGGCACTTCTCCTCATTAAGACTATTTACACACAAAGTTTTAAACTGCAGCTGCTTTTGTCATGACACCAAAATATTTGGAAATTTTTTTTCTTTTTTTAATGGGGGAAAATGTATTTTCCATTTGTACTTGGCATTACATTGCTGCAATTCTCTTCTGGCAAATATCTAGGTGAATTTGCTGTGGTGGCACTAGTGCAGCTAACAAAGTTTGGCCCAGCATTGTACCCCTAATTATGTTAATATGTTTCAGAATCCTTTTATGAATTAAATAATGGCCATTCCTTTTGTCTGGTTAGGAAGGAGAACTTTCCCTGTATAGCTGCCTCCCCAGTCTTATGCTCCTTACTAAATCAGTGTTCCCTCACCAAAGTTACAAATCATAAGATTTGTTTCTAAGGATTATTTCCCATTTAACAAAGCTTGTACTTTTTACAGTAAGGGCACTCATATTTGTGTATATTCAATGGGTAAAACATGGAAAAGTTTGTAATTCAGTACAAATATTTTTAAAAGCTTTACGATCCTTTGTAGTTTATCTATGGCTAGTTTATCCAGAAAAGTTGCTGTGCATGATTATAGCAGGTAGAGGTTTTCTCTGTTGCTTTAATAGATTATTTCTTTTACTAGAAAATTAATTCTTGCTAGTAGTCAGATGATAAGATTAAGAGAGAGAGAGAGCAAGAGACAGTGAATTTCACAGTAATATTTAGGAAGAAAAGTCAAAGTTTAAAGATTTACTCCTTGATACAGAATTTGAATCAGGTAGTAGAGTTGGAAATAGATAGGTCTTTTAGATAGGTCTTTTCCATAGGAAAGAAAAGGTCCAGATTCTCTAGCCTGGACAAGGAACAGTGGAAATATAACTCATGGAGAAAAAGCTGCATGTGGTATGAAGCTCTCTGTAGCTCAGAGAGAGGGAAAGATGTGAAAGAAAAGTCACAGATAAGCCAGAGACACACAGAGGCCAACATTTTACCTTCACCATGCTAGGTGCTTCTTTTGGGACCAAGGAGTACAGAATGAAAAGGAGCTCAGAATATAAAGTAAATCTAATAAGAACTGAAAATACTTCCCTCCATCCCAACTGTGGTGTAAAAAAGGTTAGCATCACTGTAATGTACAAAACATGATGACAAAGTAGGCTTTATGAATCCTGAGGCTAGAAAATGCAGAAAGACATGAGTTTTCTCAGAGCTAGTCAACATGTGCTAATCAAGTAGTTCAATAATGTATTTAATAATTAAATAAATAAATGTAGTTTAACTTCACTGGACATCTACAACTTCTTCATCTTCCAACTAAACTATATCTAAATTTATATCACTCTGTATATAGATTCATGGAACCATCATGGTTGGAAAGGACCTTCAAGATCAAGTCCAGCTGTCAATTCTTTATCACCATAACCACTAAATCATCTCCCACGTGTCACATCTACCCATTTTTTGAATACCCCAGGGATGGCCACTCCACCACCTACCTGGGCTACCTGTTCCACTGCTTCACCATTCTTTCGGTGAAGAAATTTTTCCTAACATCCAATCTGAACCTCCTGTGGCACAATTTGAACCCATTACCTCTTGTCCTTTGGCCAGTCACTGGGGAGGCAAAGCCAACACCTGCCTCACTACAACTTAAAACCTATCTCACTCCAGCTATGCAAATGTGTGCAAATGCAGAGTCAGCAGCCAACAGGAGGAGAAATACAGGGCACTTTCTTTCATGTTAACAACATGGTCATGGTGTTACCATTTCTTTTTTGCCACCACCTACAATGTAAATACAAAAAAGAAGAAAATTTCTTCCTGTTTATGTAGCTTTCCTTGTCAAAAACAATCAAAGAAAAAAAGAATTTTAAACAGTGAGGCGAAAGGAGGCAGTCTGCCAAAAAAGTTTTAAAAGGCATTTTGCATGAGTTGCAACTAGGCTATTAGAAAGTACAATTTGAAATAAAGACACCTTACTGGTAAACAACTACAAAACATGGTTGATTTTGACAATGAAAGTTAACAGATATTGTATTGTTCTAATAAAAATATGTACTCCAAAACTTGGAGAATGGGCGTTAAAACTGCTGAATGGGGGAAGAGTCCTGAGATAGTGTGCCACAAATTACTACAACATTTATATTGGAAATGACACAGTTTTACACATCCAGAGGACATGGTTAAAGAAAGATATCCACTCAAATTATGGTGTGTCAGCTGTGAGGTGGTACTCACCAGGGTAATGGTGCAGGTTTGTGCTTTGACCACCATACCAGTGGGATCACTACCAGTCCTAATGCAGAAGCAGTATCTCTTCACAGATAACCTTACTGAAATTTCCTTAAGTCTCCTCAACCAGCATTTCTGATCCTTTGCAGAACTTCATTTTTCATTCCTATTTCAGTGTTTTTTTCTCTGAGCTCTGAGACCATCACCACAATATGGTCTTCTGTAATGGCTTAGTCCACTCATTACCAGGCTTTAGAGTGGGGTACGTCAGAGAAACAGCTCCAATATCAGTACAGTCCCTCCAGAAACTAGCCCATATGCAAATAGCTGCTGCTACAGTGATCAGTATCTTTGTTTGTTTGGTTGGTTGGTTTTTTTGTTTATTTTTTTTAACTTCACTCTACCTGTGTATGAGAGGCAACAAATTGTAAAACACCAGACTCATTCTATTTGTTAATTCTGAGCTGATCGTGGGCAGCCTCAATGAACTAATTCTCCTCTTATTTAAAGACACAGATCCACAAAGCTACATTATGACAACTTCTTTTTATTTACAAAACACTTGTATAGTTTGTCAGCAGATTAAATTTTGGTCAGGACTCCCAATGCCTGACAGAAATAAATGCCAGCACAAAAAGAAGTGATTTCCATCTCAGACCAAATATAAGAAATGGGTTGAGATGCAATTGAAGTTTAAGCTTAAAGGCAAATGGCTTGAATTGCCAAGATAACACACAGCCAGAAGGCTCTGTTAAAGCTTACTATCAGTGTTAATAGTGTCAGCAAATATCTGCCTTCAGCCAAATCACGTATCTATCTCCAGACTGAGACTACTGCAACTATTTTCCAGCAAATTCAGAGACAAGTACCTGCAGAGGCTTTGACTTCCTTTAAACAATAAGAGAAACGGTGGCAGAAGGAATAGAGAGGGGATTTTTTGTCCTGAACTCTGAATTTCTTCCTCTGCAAAGCTTTTAACTGCCTGGCAAGTCACCGTAGGTGCACTCAGGGATGGAAGGCTGTGCCCACTGAAGTCAGTGAGGCCAGATTTTTGCCTCATTTTTTCCCCAATATGAGCTGGAAAAATAAGATTTTGCCACTGCTAAAACACACCAGAATCGAAGTCTTCAAAATATTCTGGCAGGAAATTTCAAATAATCCCCCAAGTGTCATCTTTCTCTAGGCACATCATAGAGCTGAAAACTGTAGTTAAAAAAAATATTTTCCTGAGTTTTACTTTCCAGCATTTAGGTACAAAGAACACGAAAAAGAGAGAAATGGTTCAGCAGTTCAGACACAATATGCTGAAAAAAAGATTAAAGGTGGTTTTGGAATTAAAACTATAAGTGAGGAGAGCTTCACTCAGTGTCTATGCCATTGACCATGCACTTCCAAATCAATTCATCATTCCAGGTTGCCTGCTTGAAGACTTAAAGAACTAATAACCTGTCTGAAGGCAAGAATTATCATATCTGGTTTATAATTACCAGTACTTAGACCAGTTCAGAAAACCTATTTCAACTGATATGAACTTCTTATAATTTCTATTCAGACTATCTGTGAGAACTGAGTGGCTCAAACAGCACCCACAATTTGCTGAGCACTTGGAATTGTGTGAGAGAAATTCAACGGTTAGGTATTTTCAAATGCATGTTTCATAAACACAAAGAGAAACTTCAAAATATTTTCATGAATAGAAGTGCATATACCTGAAAAATCCTGTACTTGGTCTGGCTATGGTGTTATCAGGGTATAATAGCTAAAAATTTGGTAAGGAAATCTGGGTTGTTCCTGAGGGAGACTAAGATGGGACAACTAGTCTTTTCTAAGACTAGACTGACAGGATGACAGAAGATTTCCTAATCTATCACCAACAAACTCCCATTAGAGGCATTTTATTTATTTATTTATTTATTAACCTTTATTTATTTGAATATTCAGGAAGTATGTGCATGCATTTTCTCAAGAAACCATTAACCTCTAAAATTTTCTTCGCCCTTTGTAAGCAGTCATCCAAGTGAGTGCAGGTAACACCTCTTAAAAAATAAAAGTTGTGTGTAAATGCTATGGTGAACCTCAGAGTATGAAAAGAATGGAGCCAGAGGACTTAAGCAGATGTACAGGGACCTAGAAGACATGAGCCCACCATACAGCATCTCAGAGTCAGCAAGGCATTAAGCTGTCTGCAGCAGCAAGTCAGGAGAGTAAGGAATATTTCCAGGGTCTGCAAATTTACTAAGTATTTTTTCAGGTGCTATATCATGTTTTTAGTACATATTGTTACAATTTAATAAGCAGTCTATTAAACCTCAGGGTGACTCAGTGGAGAACTCAGAATAACAATTTGCTTCAGGAATGGGCCTAGATATTTCCTTTATGTGTTGCAGGGTTTTTATTTCTACCCTTGTATCTCTTATGACGCCCACATGAAAATGTCATGGGTTTTAAGAGATCATTTATTCAAGTGAACAATGCTTTACCAGACATAACTGAAACTGCTTGTACTTTTGATGTGATACATAACCAACCACTCATTGTCCTCTGACATGCCACTTAACATCTGAAGAAATGAGTAACAGGTGACCAGAAAACTATTCTAGAGTTTGTTTAGGAGGAGATAGTGTTTGTAAAAGCAACCATTTCTCCTTTTAGAATAAAGAATAAGCAAAAATATTTACTGAAATAGAATATGCATCCCCACCCCATGAGTACCTGAGTGGTTAACTTGGAACAGAGTGTCTTTCTGTTTCCCCTTTTCCTCTTTTGGTTGTACTTTTTGATAAGAATATATGGGTACGTTTTGACAAAGTAATAGAATTTTCAGCCCCATTCTCCTGATGTAAAAGGATCTTAAAGAGGCAACTGAATGAATACCCAGTGCAGCTGTGAACAACATCACAGTGGTGAACCAGAAGGCCACATTATGGCATCAGAATCAATATCTCTGCTGACATATACTACAATGGAGACACCAGTTCAAGGGGGTCAGCAGATCTTGCAGTCTCTCCTCAACTCCTCACTTGTGCCTATTCTCCCTCCTCTAGGGTGCTGTGTCCCAATAAGGTAAAAAAAACCCTCAGTGTCTGGATGTTTTGTAAGTTGTTGGCAGCCCTCATTCTCCAATGATTTTAAAGGGACTCAGATTTTTCAAGGGTTCTAATTCCTGTTCTTATACTGCAGAAGTCCTGGTTCTTCAGCACCTAGCAGGGTCAAACCTTTCTTTCCTACTGATTTGCCCAGGCACTCTGAATCCTTCCCATCAGCTGCTAAAACATGGTGGTCATTGAGGGCCAAAGTGACTTGTACCTTCCATAAGGCCTGCATATTCAGAAGTCATTTGAAACCCAACCAACTCCTGCCCATCACTGTTGTTTTCAGAGTAAACACCAGTGTGACTTATTGTTGCAAGTCAGAGCTCTGCCTCTACTGTGCTTAGGAACAGGGAATTAAAAAAGGAATGTAAAGGCTTTTAACTCCTAATCTTCAATGAACAATTGACCCAGATCCTGAGTGAAGGTTTGTTATTGCATCAAAGAGGCCACAGAGAAGTGAGCTGTGTTCTCATTTCAGTGCCTAGCAAGCTGGTCCTCACATGCTAGCATCCATTCTTACAGCAGGAATCAGTTGTGGTACTGCTTGTGAAGGACCTAAATTTTGAACGGATATGGTGAGAGGATTGAAACACCATGCTCCGTTGGCATAGGAAAGCATGAATGCTTCTATGCACTCCAGCTAACCAGTGCTTGAGAACCATAATTCTCATAACTTCAGTTTCAAGTATAAAAAAATTGTTATTAAGGAAGTCTAAGGAATGACCCAGTTTATATATGAACTGGTGTGCGTATGAATGGCTAAGTCCCAAACTTCCATCATAAATTTTCTAAATGCTCCCTGGTTATGATGATGCAGTAAGTTATTTCTTGGCCCAGAGAGTTGACATTTCTAACTATACTAAAAGGTTTCCTCTTAGGAGCAAGAGGTAAAACCAGTTCGACCTTTCTTCTCCACAGTTTTATCCCTCTAGATTGCAAGCAAAAACTTGTTTTCTTGGACCAAGGCTGAACATACACCAGCCAAGGTCTTTTTTCTTTCCAAACCTCTATGCCAGCTGATCCTGCTCCACCCACAGGGTCCTTGGATCTTCCCCCAGGTCCATTCTTGGTGGTTTATCCATACCACAGTTTTGTTTATCAGCTCTAGATGGGCACTGCAGCAGTAGGAGAGGGTGCATTCTGTGCCCAAGGCCACAGCCACACTGGCTCCAGCAGCCCTGTGCCTTCCCCAGGTCTCCCCTGCCTCATCCTACCCCAAGGGCCACAGCTCCCAGGACAGCTCAGGAATCACTACAGAGAGCTCCTCCTGCTGCACTGAAACTTTTCCCTGTGCCTGAGTGGCACTCAGGCACACATAGGACACACGGCTTATGGGGAGGGAGGGGGGGCACCTTGAGCACTGAAAGTATTTAAATCCATCTATAGACTTTTCGTAAGCTGTCATTACGGTCCAGTGTGACAATGCTATTTCATGGTAACATAAAAAATAATACTAGAAGCATTACTCCTACACGCACAAGATTTAAATGCACAATGTTTCAGAAAATAGTCCTTGCCTAACATAGTTCATACTTCTTTGGAATTCACGATCAGCTATCTAATTGCATAAGTGTTTCATAAGAAAATGTTACCCTATTTAAAATAACAGAATTTTTCAAAACTTCTGCTAGATCTGATAGTACAGTGTTGTCTTTTTTTCTGTACAGAACGTGACTTTACTCCCTTAACTCTTTGAATAAAATATGAACCTTAATCTTACAGTCATAGATTTTGAAATAATTGCTCCTTCTTTCAAAGGGGAAAAGAAGAAAAATGAGCAACTGCTCCTTTGGGATAACAGCAGCAGCAGTCAGAAGAAAACCGACAATTTCTAGAAGAAAATGAATGTACCATGGATAAAGGCATTCTGTATATAAACAGTTTGATTAATAACACTGTCAGTATGTTCATAGAAGAGCATTGTTAGAACAATTTTGTGGCAAAGATGAAATATTATTAGTCAGAGTATGACTTCTTTACAGGAAGGTCACTATTAGCCTCAACAGACTGCTGCCTTTGGTCTTGCACTCTATTGATGCAGTATTTCCCTTTATCTGACCCTTTTTAATATTTTGTTGTTGTTGTTTGTTTGTTTGTTGGTTGGTTTTTGTTTTTTTTTTTTTTTTAATTTTATTGCAATTTGTATCTTCATAAAGGAAGAAAACCCTAGCTGGCTGAATAATGTCATAGATAATGGTCATCTACAGCCCTGAAGAGGACACCCAGGAGAGGATACCCACTGATGTACTCCACCATCTCCTTCTGAGGATCAAAAGTCATATGTGAAGTTGGACCTGTTAGATATAGTCTCTGATCTTAGAGAAGGTATCTCCAGCAGATCTTTGAGTTTCTGCAATTTAAAATGTTCATCTATTACCCTTTCTCAAAGCTGGGACACATTTGGCACATTCTGTCTTATGGAACACTTTAAAAGTCTTTCAGCTCTTCAAAAGCTTAGCAATGACAGAAATATGGATACATTTAAATAATCTGCTGAGACTCCAAGAAATCCTAACAATGGATCCTCTTTCATGTATGATTTTACCTATATCTAGGATTTACCTCCCTTGAGGGTCTTTTTTATCCTGCTGTTTACAGGGCATCATCTCTGGAAAACTCACCTGAGGTAAAATAACTTTGTGTTAAAATGTAAGGATTCAAGTTCCCAACTTGTATATTATAAAGAAGAAAAAAACCATGAGCCAAACAGATAAAAGTAAAAAGAACAATAAAACAAACAAACTAACAAAAAACCCCCAAAAAAACCCACACACAGGGAAAAAAAAAAAAAAAAAAAAAAAAAAAGTAAAAGAAATGTAGCATTGTACCGATGTACAGAAAGAAAGCATCTGGAGTGTGGCATGTTGCATAGTTGGATCACCAGCAGAGCACAAAGTGTACAGCTGTGCTTATCAGACAACCAAATGTTATGTTTAAGGCATGCTAATTAACCAGACCATTCCCGGAATAAGGAGAAAAATATTGCCCAAACCGATTGCAAAATATTCCATTCTTTTTCATCTAGCCATTCAGCTAAGCTGTTTGCATGCCAATAAACTTCAAGCATTTTGAAAGAATGTGGATTACTTGTACAGTTGCTGAAAGATCTGATGATATTTCCCAAGTATTTGTAACTCTCCTGAATGATTCTTTGTCAATTCACAGTGTTGCCTTTTCTCATTTACACTGAGGAGATACTAAATGTTAAACTAATGAAATTTATTGACAGTTGAGCAACAGGCCAGATTCACTTACAATGGCAGAAACCCATTTAAATTACTGATAAAAAGAGCTACTTCCAATGCATTTTTCCTGGGCACCTAAACCACTTAATTGTCCAAATTTTTCTAAATGATGATACAACCAATTTGCCCTCTTTAAAGGTTTGCCAGTAGAACACAGTAAACCACGAAAGCATTTTCAGTTGGAAAAATCCAAATGCTTTGTAATGAAATGGGAAGAACAAAGCTCAATACATTTGGTTTAGATCCAGTTAAGTAATGAAAAGTGTGGACACTTATTCCAATATTTTAGACTATAGAAAACGGGATGTACATGCTATGAAAATCACATCACACAAGACATCTTGTAAGGCTGGAAAAGCTGCTAGAGAAAAGTCTCGTGAGGTTTTAGCCCCTCCACTTTAAAAATCGTATTTCCTCTGATGTTTTAATAAAAGCACATGCCGCACAAATGATATTTTTAACATCCACCAACTGCAGAAATACTTTGGTTGTGTAAGTCATTCAGCCTTGTCAATACCTGAAAAAAGTTGTCTTAGCTGGGAGCCAGAAGCTGCTTCTTTTCATAATGATCTTATTTTAAGGAATAATTGTTTGGATCACTTCTCAAAGGCCTGAACTAAGGTAGTTCTACAGTTAATTCACTCCCCAGATGTGGCCATCATCAGTTGCCAGTCCATTTCACCAGGAGCCAGAATATATACATCTTCATTTAAAACCTTAAAATCAAAGTATAGACCTTTCTAGAAACCAGTGACACAGACACTGCATATTTCAGGACAAGTATTTTCTGACAAATACTATAGCCAGAGCTAAATATAATACATCTCTACAGTGGAAATATGTAGGTGCTCTTGCTCAGGCCATCAAAAATGCACTTTTCCAGCCAAATTATTTGCTTATTTGCCTACCACAAAGATTTACATGGTTTTGGACATGGAAAATAATCATGAAACTTTGTCAAATTAACTGTCCTTGGGGAAGGTGGGAAGATATATTGTGAGAGGAGAGTTGTTTTTGTTAATTAGAATACTAACAGCAAACGTGTCTCTACAGTCAGCTCCTGTCTAATTAATTGAAATCTAATCAAACATAACATGAACTCCAAGTACAAAAGAACTTACCATCAGGACTTTTCATAAATAGAACTGTTTGCAACTGCCTGAGCAATCAACAACCCAAAGAAAGCCAGCTTCTGGTCTGTATAAATTAGTGTAGTTCAATTAATTTAAACATAGCAATAACAACTTATGATAGCTAAGGACCTCAAATGGAGTTAAAAAATGCAAGTAACGCTGAATAAAATGTACAAGCAACTATGGCAAGTAACATATAACAGCAGGTGATACAATATTGGCTATGATTACAAACCTGTGGAAGTATGTTATAAATCCTCAGCATATTCTCTTCATCCACAAGTGACTATACAAGTTGGCCACGAAATCTTGAGTATATCTTTTACCAAAGCCACCGCCATTAGTGTGCTTATCCATAGACATGAGGCCCATATAACATCCCCTTCTGTCATGTCTTATTTTTCACACAAGTGCAGTGCATACAGAACATGTGAGTGTGTCTATGCCAGGAATAAACCTCTTCAGCACCCAAATAGGCTGCTAATGAAGCCCTCAAAATGCTGCAGGAATGAGTGGTCTTTGAAATTAGAGGGGCCTCATGACACCGTATCATTAAGGTGGTTGTGAGAAATTAAAGAAAGTTATTGAGGAGCTCACACTCAGAAGGAGCTCACCCCATTCAGAGGTGCTGCTGCTGTGAAGTCTCCAGGTGACAGTGGCATGGTGGTTGCACATGGAAGATCCAAGAATGTTGGTTCAAATTCACTATCTGCACATCATTTTGTCAGAAGAAAGCCTGGAGTCTGCTCCTACTTGACAGGTCCCTCACAGGACTAAGATCTTTCATAGTGATATCACCAAGTGATACCTGTGATGAATATGGCACTCAGCTCCAGCCATGTTAGAGCACAGGAGCACTACTCAGGACTCTTGAAGTGCTGCCCTTGGGAGGTAATATGTCACTGTGGGAAAATGGGGCTTAATTTTGAAAGAAAAGAAATTAAAGCCTCACTGAATACTGTAAAAAGGCAAGAGATAATGCTCCAATGAAAGGAATCACAGAATCACAGCAAAAAAACAAAAGAAAACAAAACAAACCAAGAAAAAAACAAAACAAACAAAATCCAACCAACCAACAACAACAACAAAAAAAACAACTAAAAAAAAAAAACAAACAAACAAACAAAAAAAGAAAACAAAATACACACACACCCACCCAACTCCCTACAAACTCAAGCATGTCCTGGGATGCCACATCTACAGTTTCTTAAATCCCTCCAGAGATGGTGACTCAACCATGTCCCTGCCCAGGCTGTTCCTGAGAGGCCAATACCCACCTCCCTACAACCTCTATTCGGGTAGCTAGAGAGGGCAATGAGGTCTCCCCTCAGCCTTCTCTTCTCCAAATTAAACATGCCTAGTTCTCTCAGCCATTCCCCTTATGACATGTTCTCTTGGCCCCTCACCAGCTTGGTAGCTCTCCTCTGGACACATTCCATCATCTCAATGTTCTTCTTCTAGTGAGGAGCCCAGAACTTCACACACAGTTTTTGAGCTGTGGCCTCACCACTGCTGAGTACAGGTGAGGTCAAAGTAAAATGTCAAAATGTCTCAAGATGCAGATTTTTTCTGGAATTTTCATTAAATTATGTTTTTGACCTGATTTGAGGAAAAAAAGCAAATTTAAAAATATGCAAGTTTCCTGTGGGACATAAATTCCAAACTTAGTTCAGTTACAGTAGACATAAAAATAGAGTTGTCATAATGCAGAGATATGTGTTTTCCATGCATACACATACTTCAGTACTCCTGTCTTGCCCTAGCTTCTCCAAGAGGATTTTTCTTACCTTAAATGGTAGGAAATGACCTTGCCTTGCTAGCCTTTAGTTAGATCTATGTGTTTGGTTTTTGTAATCCTAGCCATCTCAAACTCAATAACAAAAGAAAAAATTAGTTGTCCATCAAAATAAATTAAAAGAGACATACCTGGTAACACCAAGTTGCCAGCTAGATAATTTAAATTATTTGAGTGGGCCATCAAAAGGAGCTTTTACCAAACCAACAAGGTAACTTGAGAGATGGATTCCAGCCTGTGCTTTTCTGCCAGCTTCAGTGCATATCTCCTAAGCCATTTTTACCTCTTCTTCCCGATGATCTCTGGTCATTCTTTGGTGCCACCTCTGCTGCATCTTTGAGAGGAGCTATTTCAAGTTTCTCTCAGAACTCCTATACTTTAAAGCATCCATGGAAGCACTGACAATTAAACTGGTGCCAAATATGCAAATACTTTCTCATTTTATGACCTTCATATTTACAACACTAAAAAGAAGGACTTTTTCAAGGGAGATAAGGATAAGGAGAAAAAGCCTTTGAGACACTTTTGGTAAAATGTGATTCATTATCTTGAAACTGAGGTGCCAGCCAAAGGCACCTGGGCTTTTTCAAGATGCTTCAATCTCACCTCAGTGCAAACCCCTGGACCCTTTCCCAGACCCTTTTCCAGTCCCTTTCAAAATGTAGGTCCCACACCATAGCATTCCCATACTCTTTAGTATCGTTTCCCAAACCTCCTCTTCTTACTCTCCGCCATCTAAATATCCTTCTTTGTGGCTTTTCAGATCAGGTTTACCACCTTTACCACTCCTCTCTCCCATCATCCTGTCTTTCCCACTACCAAGATGTCACTTTTTTCTAAGTGACCTACCTTCACCTCTGAGATCCCAAACCCTCTCAACAGCCCCTTCCTCTTCTTCCTGGCACAATGTGCCTTTTCTGTTCAGTTTCCTACCTATTCCATGCTTCCAGCTACCTCTAACACTGCTAATATTTAAGATTTCCCTTTTTCCGCTGTCCTGGCTCCCACAGACACCCAAAAATGCCAGTCTTGAAATAATTTCTGGTTCTCTGGTTTATCTTCTTTTGCCTCCCACAGGAGCAAAGTCCTTGCTCCTGGCAGAGGTTACCCATACAGTATTTCAGGCCACAAAAGATTAAAAAATCTTTGTTGAAGCAAAGGGAGAATATCAGGGCATGAAGCAGCACTATTTCCCTTTCTGTTTTCTAGTTCCCTATTTCCATTTCTGGTTTCCATGAGGACAAATGAGAATTAACATTGTGCTAGTCAAATAATTTAAATGAATATTAAATTCTAACTTTGGAGATGGAAAGTCAAGTTTATTTTAATAATGAGAACACTATCATGTTAATCTTTCTTTACATTCTAACAGTTCTCAAACCATTGTTAGGTTTGCTTACTACCAGCACACCTGGAATAAAATGATTTTGAGGTTATCAAACCATGTTTTCACCTTCCAAATCTGACTCTACAAGCTTCAGATGAAATGCTGAACACATCAGTTATAAAATATTCTCATTCCACACAGATATTTGGGAGCTATTTCAGTTGCAATGTTTTCTTTTTAAAATCTCATTCCCCGACTGAGAAAATCATTTGCCCAGGAAGGTTTTGATCAAAGCAGATCTCAGGCGTAAAGGCTATAATTTCTCAAACAGGACATAAACCAGCAGAAATGTCCACATTTGATTTTTTTTTTTTAGTAGTAGTATTCAGTAATTCACATAAACTGCATGAAATAAACTTCTGTTCAGATCTAGCCTTCAGCTTTAGGCATTTCCATTTCATAGTCAGTAAACACTGTCAGTCCCAATCAGGTTGGCATCTTGCACGATCAATAAACACATGGTGTTTTAAACAGCTGTGCCTGTGATGCAGGCTACATGGCCTGCATAGGAGCCATCCTTTCACCACCCCCTTTTTGTTTTATTTCATTTTTAACCCAGTTTAAAAAAATTAGAGCTGTAGATAAAGTATATATTATGCTGTCACCAACCGAGACCTGCAACAGCCCTGATAAAGATGCACAGAGACAGTTTGCTGTGGTAGCAGCTGTGATGGGCACAGCTACCTCCCTCCTTTGCCAGGTCAGGAGTTCTCAGACTGTGGAAGGAGAACCAACAAGTGATGCTCAGTAATCAGACACTCAGTCTTGCTCATAGAGCAAGGCTTTTTATGTCTTGTTGACATGCTTACTAGGCACATGCAGAATAACTGAACGTTCTCTACTGGTTACTAAATTACATTGCAAAGCCTATTTTATCTACTCATACATCATATTAGCTGCAAGTGAAATAAAATGCAAGTCTTTTTCATATTAGGGTCCAGCATTATGACACTCATAGTTTTCCTCAATTTAACATGTTTAGAAATTGTTTTTAGTCAAATTGTAAATAAACATGCACAATTTACGATGGTTTTTTGCTTTTGCTGATACCGTGGTAAGAATAGGTTTAACTGACTGTCAAGTATGTAGCATTGAACAATTTTACTGCCTCAGTTATTCTGATTGGGGTTTTGAATGTGTATTATGGAAGGTCATTTTTAAGGCTAGCTAATTTGAGAGTTTTAAGCAAACTTTCTGTTGCATGGTATTAAGTCCATATGATGTCCACAAGAAAGCAGTTAAGGATCATCTACAATCAAACCCCAGCAAGAAGATAAATCAGCAAAAAAGCACTGGTGGAACCTGGTACAATAACAAAAAGCATGTCAAACTGGGGATACTTATAACCACTGGTATTATGCACACTGCCAACTACTGTTTTACCAGCCACAAAATACAAATTTAATAATATGTCATCTTTTCTATATGTCTCTGCAGATTTCTAATAAATATAATTATTCTCATTTGTCCCACAGTGGAGGACAGAAGATGAAGGAAATAAATTAGGACAGTAGGAAAAGGCTCATAGGAAAATGAATAATGAAAATAAAATATATTTTTTCCATTAAGAACAAAAAGCAGTCTAGAAAACAGTAATCTTTATGTATCTTCCTTTTAAACAAGAAGTCTGAAAGCTTCTGAAAAAAATCTAAGAGAAAAATGACAGTTTAAGGGAGAGTAGGACACAAAAGAAATTTAAAGAGACATTTTTTCTGTGGGGGTTAAAGGAACAGAAAGCACATAGGTTACAATAAGAGGTTACAACACAGTTGAAGGCTTCCAACTCTGACCCTGGGCATGGCAAATTGAATGAAGTTCCTTAACAAAGAAAAAGGGATTTTTATTGTGAGCTGAAATATGATAAGTGGGAACAAAGGGACAATGAATATCAAAAGATATTTTTTATTTATATATCAAAATATCATTTATATATCAAATATAAAAAGATATTTGTTTTTATTTATAAAAACATTCTACAATACCTGTTAGCTAGGCATATCTCAGCCCAGTGCTACCATCTCTCCTCAGCAGAATATACACGTTCAGCAGTTGTTAAACAAAACTAGTTCTGCAGCCAACAATCAAGACTGAAATCCTGAGTTTCCATCCACATTGCAGCATATCCATACAAATAAGAGTCATCATCATGCTATATTGAAGAAATATGGTCAAAGGACATTTCTGCAAAGCAGAGCACATGAAATCAAGAAATGTGAGAACTGAGGTTTGCCAAGTACTTTCCTAGTTGTGTGCATCATAGTATGATAGTTTATTCCACAATGACACAAATGAATGTGCATACTATCCTAAATACTACTCATACACAAGTACACATCAATTTACAATGTATGTAAAGAACAAGTAACAGTTGAGAGGTGAAAATAGTACTCAAGGCTTTCTAATTATTTCTTCAAATTATTATTTCTTCAAACAGTTTGTTTTATTTGCTTCCATATTCACTTACAAATATTTACATATAAAGAAAGTTCTCAAAAAAAATCTGATAAACCAACAATAAATAATACAGTTCACTGTATTGTTGGACAGGTTTTTTATGGTAAACAAGCTTCTGCTTCTTTCTCCCTGCCTCACTTTTTTCTAAGAAAAACTTAGCTTTAAAAGCCAAACTGGACAATATTTTAAAGAACTTAAACATTTTCCTGAAAGTCTGGCATACTGTTTAATTCAATTTCATTCTCATCTTTCTTACTTCTGAGAATATGAAAGATACCTACAATTATTTAGGTAAGGTAAAACAATTTAAAACACTATTTCTTTTGAATCTGTCAAAGCTGTTCAAGGACAAATAACAGACTGTTGTAACATTATTGTGTAGCATAGATAAGTAAATCATAAAATCCAGATACAGGTGCAGTTCAAAAAAATATTAAAAACTTTTAACACTTCCCTGGATTTTTTTTAACTACTCAATATTCAAAGTAAGCTGGAAAAAAGGGAATATGGATACACACTCCTGTCAGATTTCTGTCACATACACTAATTTTCTTGGAAGAGTATTTTTAAAAATCATTTTTATAAGAAAAAAACATAAAAGCTCATAGCATTTTCTTCATTCTGTTACATCTTAAATTGATTTTAAATTTCAGATGTCACCATATTAACAACATATCTATCAGGCAAAGTCTACAGAAGCTAACCATGTATGATATGCAACTTTTCTGTTGCATCCCCCAATTCTCATAAGTAGTCTGCAAAAATTACTTTATTTACTTCGGATCAGTACCTCCTGACCTTCACAATTCTTTCATGTTTTATTTATAAGTCAATATTCATAGACTCATAGAATTGTTTGAGTTGGAAGTGACCCTTAAAGATCACTTAGTGCAAGCCCCCTGCCACAGACAGGGACAGTAGCTTTTATCCTGTCCTGTATTTAGTTATAGAAGACCATTCCCACTGTGAGAACAATCTGTCCCATGAATAACATCTCTGCTTATAGAAAGTGTACCTCCCACAATCACTATAAATTCTTACAGAACTTGAGAATAACTCCATTGGTTCCAGGTATAAGACTATGAAAATCATAGATAGGGAAAGCCCATAAGGTTGTGTAGTTTACCCTCATGTTCACAGTTTACCCCCATAATTACAGTTTTGCCCTGTTTACTGACTTAAGTCTAGCAAAGTGCATTTCTTCAGCAGTGATTTCAGGTCTTCAGGTATAGATAAGGAAGAACCATGTATATTCATTCCATAAGGTACAATTTATTTGTAGCCTTTCTGTCCTTTTTTTTTGGACCCCATTTAACAGTCTTAAACAGAAGCTATCCAAGTAATCTTTAGAGCTTTCATTAGCAGATTAGACAACTTCCTAATATTTTTGAAGTGATAACTGGCCAGATTTAACTTTTTTTCCCCAAAAGTTTTAGTTTTCAAGTTCCCACTTGTAACCACTATTTTCTAATTTTCATCAGGCACCCTCAACAAATGCCACTATATCTGTTAAGTAAACACCAAGAAGCTGCTACTGTTTTTCAGTTTCTTTCTAATCAACAGAACCAGATGATGGTGAGCAACACAGCATTTGTTCCAGAGAAGATAGAATACTGCCTTAATCCAGAGCTAACTAGCAACACCAACTGCTACTTCTTTGTGGAACAAAATATTTTTATAAATTAAAAGTGTTTTGCTTCACTGCTGCTGTTTTAACTTTTCAGTTTGCTCACAGCAGTGTATTGTAATACTTCTGCTAGGCAGGTTGTGTGATAAAGGGGTCACCTCTATGTGCAATTGCAAAAGAACCCTGAAGCACAGCAGCAGGCAGAGGATAGCAAATAACCCAGCCTGAGAAATAAATTCCACAATTCAGCTCCTCCCAGGGCTGTTCCCTGCCTCAGCCCCGTGGTTCTTCTCAATATTAGACCCTCAGGAACAAAGTATAATGAATTGGATGAATGACAATACACCTAAATCCTTTCCCTGTATAGATTGATATTACAGTACACAGTAAGGGCATACTGCAAAGTTCTCCTCCACCTCAGAAAGACTTTGCATTACCCCAGGGCCTTTCAGGTGAGACTGAGCATGATACAATCATTCAGGAAGTCTTTGAAGAAAATGCAGAATTTGCACAGGCATTTACCATCATTTGAAGAAAAGAGAATTATAGGATCAGGCAGGGAGAAATGTCATAAAATACTGAGACGCACATTCATAAAATTCAAATTAAATCCAGAATTCACCAAAGGAGAATTAACCAACACAGAATGAGAGGTGTATATATGTATTTTTGAGTGGAAAAATATTCATCATAATTGTTGCCCTTAAAAAGTGGCAAATGACTCTTAAAAACAAATAATGTGACTCCAGCAGTTGCTGTATTCTTCAGGTATTTTATGCAGGAAAATTGTATCTGTTAACATACAAAAAACCTGGCAAATTTTAAAATAAAATTTTGCCAAAAGCATTATTTAACCATAAAATATGAAGAGTACAAGAACATATACCATGCCTTCTGGGCATAATCTTACTTACAGCAACATAAAACAGCAGTTCATTCAGGAAAGCTGGAAAAAAGGTCTGTATGAAAGAAAATCAAAGCCAGAGTGCTTCAAGATGATTGGGATACAGGTGTGAAGGTGTAACAAAAAATCAAAGCCAGAATGCTTCAAGATGATTGAGATACAGGTGTGAAAGTGTAAAAACTGCCTCCCAAATATACCATTTCCTAGGGTGACATGAAGTTGCTGAGATCCTGGATACTCAAAAAGGGAAAAAAATAATATAGCGCAAAAGTGAAAAGGCAACACCCCACGAGCTTGGCCTCTTCATGTTAGATTTTCTTCCTGCCCCAAATGTCTTGTGTCTTTTAACCAGCTGGCTGTGTACCATACTAACAGAGCAGGGCCCATATGTTTAGCAGACTGTTTTTCTACCATTACTTCCAAGAACGGATTTCCAGAGCTAACACAATATAGATACTGGCAAGAAATGTTTGGCTTAGGACTCATTCTTCACTCTTTCCCTCTTTCCTTTATAGTTCAACTCATAACTAAAAGAGCTAAAAGGTACTTAATGCTGAATTGCCCTCATCTGCAACTACCAATTCTTTAAGAAGAACTGAAATTCTCCTGAAGCATTCCATGATGGGAAAAAATAATTACATTCATTATAGTCCATGCAATCTTGAGAGAAGAGCTTAGGTAAAGCATTGGCCAAGATGGACTAACTCGAATGCACTAGTACATGATAAACATGAAAATAAAATGAGGTGGGTTTTTTTATATTCCAATTTGTTACCTCCCATTAGTCCACCTTCCAGGATAACCTGTCAAGGGTTCTATGAGAGGACTGTGTAGTATGGATTACAGTGCCTTTCCTCAGCCACCAGTGAGAGGTAAAAGATAAAAGCCAAGGGAAGAGAATCTAGCTGACAGGGTTAGGAGGCATACTGGGAACTCTGGGAGGGTATGTGCAAAGTCATTCACAGCCCCACTCTCTTCAGACCACTCAGGTAAGGGAATAATTTTTATTCTCATGGGAATCAGTTAACCTCTTTCTTTATTATCTTCCAAATATCAGGTAACAAACCTAAATTATTCTGGGGGAAAGGGATCTATTAAACCATAGTGTATAAACAGTTTAAATTTTTTTTTCCATACAAAATCTGTTCAAGTGCTGTTTTTCCAAGAGGCATTTCAACATCAGCCATGGCCATGTATCTTTTCCCCATCATAATGAATGTCAGCTTGCTCTGGCTGCTGGCCACAGCTCCACAAGTTCCCCCTTTTTGGCTCTTAGTGCCAGTTCAGAAATACTATCACTTCAAGATGCAAATTGCTGGGAGGTCCCACTGAAACACAAATTCATAGGGTTGAGCTGTGAACAAAAAAAAAAAAAAATAAAAAAATTCTTCAGCAACAGCATTGTCCTGACAGGCTTTAAACAAGATTGAGTATTCTCTGCTCTCCAACAGCCTAACACGAGCATGAAAACTCTGTAATTTGCACTATCTAATTTGATAAAAATGTGACTCTTGGCTCAGACTAGCTCTAGATCAAACCTGCCTTAGTAGGTGAGATGTTGAGGCACAGTGATACTGAGCATGGTACCTCAGCCTGAGACAGAAGTTTGGCTACAAGTGTAGTATCACTCAGACTGGGTGAAAACATTTTGACAGATGAGTTTTACACCAGAAAATTAAATGGCTGTCAAAATAAAAACATCTCAAGGGAATGCATTAATTTAAGGGATTTTCCTGCAAGTGTCAAAGTCTTTTAAACTTCTTTTTAGTATTATGGCAGCATCAAAATATTTTGTTTCATTACAGTTAAAACATTTCACTTTCATCAGTTGCTTTTCTGACATTACTTTTGACATCACATAGTAAAATGAATATTTATAGCTGAAAATTTTCTATTATAATATGTCAACATAATCATAAATTGCTGTCAAAATATTTTAGTGTTTCCCAAGTCTTCATTCCTTCAAGACTGTAAGACATTTGGTTTGCTTTAACTCATGATTAAATAAATTAGGAAACAACATAATTTCTCACTGGCTAAGATTTCTCTTCTGCGAACTGCTCAAGGTGCTTCACTGCAAGGTTATAATGCCACGTTTCAAAGAGTGGGTGTTGCAGAAAAATCCTCTTCTAGGTCAAAATTATTAGAGAGGGTCCTTCATATTGTCAAAGATAAAGGCAAATTATACAAAAAGACAACTGTTTATCAACGTTGTTTTTTCTCACATGCCTCAAAAGACCTTGAGTTTGAGGAAAACAAGGAGTTGGATTAGAAGAATTCAGCATTTTAGAGATACTGATACTGACAGACTGAAGACAATTTTCTCATTCTAATTCAAGCCTAGTGACAGCTGTAACACCCCTAGATATGAACTCTGAATCCCCATCTACTTCTGAGGTGGGGTAAGTTCAGAGAGCTTATTAAGTGAAAAATGAAAGTTCATAAAGGAAGGCAGAAATATCTCAAATGGATAATAGAAGACATTTCTGATGCCTATTATGCAGATTTTTATGTATTTAGTATAGACCTCAATCTCTTTTTCTATCTCTTTTTCTGTGAATTTGCATACATATAAAAGTATATACATTGTAAAGCAATTTCTGACCAAATAACCTCTATTCTTAGCCTAAAAAAAATGAAAATCTGATCTTTTCCCATAGCTGCAATTTGATAAGCCTTGAGAAGTCAGAAGCAAAGAAGCAGATGTTAGTCAGATTTTTGGTTACCAAAATAGTACTACTTAGAGTTACTCTAGAATCCTTGAAATTTTTGAACAAAAAAGTAAACAGCACAAGGTTGTTTCAAGAGATAAGGTTTATTTGCTTTTTAATTTAATTGTTCTTTCTGTTTTCAGAAGTAAGCACAAGCATTTTAGGAGGAAGTGATTGTTAAGACAGAATTGCTGACATATTCATCCTTCGGGAAATAAAGAAATAAAGAAAATTAGCACAGTCTTGAAAGATAATATTGACTCTCATGATTATATGTCATAGACCTGGAGTTAACATCTTACAAAAAAAATAGTTAAACTCTGGGTACTACAACTGCAAGAGAGGGTTTTCTTCTAGAATGTAGAAACTTGCTGCAGAGGAATATACTCTGCAGGACAGATGTTTAGACACATCATACACTTTCCCATGACCTTCACTGAAAACCAGGCTGATAACCTTGACCATTTTATAATCGAAGGGGTAAATGCCTCCCATGGGTAACCTATCTTAGTCATCTTGTAATTTTTCAGTATAAAAGATATAGAAAAAAGAAGGGCTTAGTTACTTTTTCAGGGCCTGAGCCAGCTTACTAACTACTCAAGGAATGTTTTGCCATCCAGCAGTATCAAGGCTAAAATGGACAAACTTTCCCACAGAATCTGCCAATGTGTTTAATTCTGCCTATAATAACAGTCCTGCTGTTGCCAGTACCAGGCCTCTTGTGAGCAGACAATGTCAGCTCAGTCCAAACTACATACAGAATAAAAATGTGTACTGAGATGTAAATTCTAAGTTCATTTCCCTTTGTGTTTTTCTCAGATATCTACGCAAACACTGCTAAGCTCTCCGTCAGCACAACAAAAGCATGTGTCTTTAAAACAAATGGGACCTGCTTGCTACTAGGGAAAAGCAATCTAATTAGCTAATAATATTTCAGTGTCATGCCACCATGGGAGGACTAGGCAGTGCTCACAGCCTGTGTGAGCTAAATCAGATATGGGGCAAAAATGGCGTAAATTATTCCACCTGGAAGTGAATAAAGTGAATTTATTTTAAAATAAATTTATTTTAAAATAAAACATAAAACTAAATATTAATTTTCTACAATGGAAATTAAGTGTTTATTGGCTCTCTGGTTGCTACAAGCAGTTTACAATGTTTCCTAGGTGAACTAAATTGCGACAAACTTAAGAAAAATGTTGAAAAAAAGGTTTGACATCTAAACACTCTTTGTTTACTTTCAAAATCCGGATTTTTTTTTTTATTGCAACGGCGATATCAGTTTGCCAGGAATTTCCAGACTATGTACCCTATCTATTTTATTTCAGCCTTTCTATCAGAATGACCTTCTTTCTGCATAATTAATTATAGGAAAATATTTTTTCATGGAGAGATTACTAAGAAGAAAAAACAACATTGGAAGTAAGAGTGTAATGAGTGGCTCTATGTAGATATGATACTGGAATGTACATTTGACTTTCTGTAGTTTGAAATAGAAAATCTACATTTCATTTTTCCACCTCCACCCTTAGGAAAAAGCAGGACAGACCTGAAATAACAGTTCACTCAAGGATCTGTGCTTGTTTTACAACGGGGAAATAAAAGAAAAAAAAAAAAAGCCGTCCACCATTACCGAGAAGGTGCTATTTCTTTTATGCTATATGGACATTCATTAATACAGAAAGTCAGCTTTGCACCAATGCAATGTTCCTGCTGCTTAGTTCCTATTCCCACTGGGATCCAGCTGGTAGCTTCCTGGCTGAACCAGCCTTCTAAGACTTTCTCCTGAAGAGCTGCCCTTCCCTGAGAGCTTACAGGAGCCTGCCTCATAAAAGTCTCTTCTTTTGCCTAGAAAAAGCCAGGAGCTGCAGCAAGCACCTCCTCTTGCTCCTTCCCTTCTACATTTATGCTATCAACCTAGAGCCAGGAATTGTCTCTGGAGCTGGGGAAACCTGAACTATGGTGGAACACCAGGGCATCCTACTGCATACCATGGCCCCTTTACCAGACTGCCCTCTAGGCAGTGGCCCTTTTGGCACCATGACACAGCTTTGTTGGCAATTTCTCCATCAAGTAGGTCTTCAGTTGCACGCTGTTACCTCTTACTACATCATCAGGTAATCTGGCCAGGGAAAGCGTGTGGCTCGAGGACCTTCCTGATCCCATTACCTGTGGGCTGGGACACCTTGCTGTGGATGCAGACAGCCAGGTATAGACTGGAGGTATCTGAAGGATTCTTAAGCTGAAGCTGGTGACCAGGCTGAATGAAATGTTGTTAAAGCTCTCTTTAATTTCCATTTGGGCCCTATTCCCAATACACCTGGCGTGGGCCCAGCATTCAGCTCTACTTAACACACATCACATAAGAAACTTAATTACTTTGACTACAGGCTATGAGAAAAACAAACAGGATCAAGGATATACCCAAGTGAGGCCAAAACGTGTTCTGTGTTCGTCAGTACCTACGTACTTTGGGACAGGTGAAGAAAGCAGCACAGTTACTGACTCAATCTGCCCAAAGTTTTTCCAGCGTATTTGAGTATATTTTCTGTATTTCTTCTGGCCTGGAGAAGAGGTTTTCTCCTGGGGTGCATCCTGAGAGGATGCTTTAAGACCCGGCCTTGGCTTTGCCAGAAAGCTTAAATAGATTCACAGCAGAGACTGGCATAGGTCTAGGAGAAGACTACATGGCTCTGTTCTCTTAAGGTCACTCTTTGTCTCCACAAAACATAGTGCAGCACAGCTACAAGTGGCAGGTATATATCTGTCTGTGTAGACAAATAGCCTTTTGGAGTGGGAAGGGGGTGGAAAGAAAAACTCTGTATTGGAGATGTCTCCCACAAAGGATTTTCTATTAACATTTGATTACATTTCACAGGATTTATTCCTGCACTGCCCTCCAGATAAGATATGCCAAAACATTGGCCGAGGCTTTTCCTAATCATAAATCCTACAGGGTGCAATCAAAGCGTCAGTAGCAAGGTCAATGTCTTCTGCATGGATACTGCAATGTAATTGTAAGTGGGTTTGGTCAAACTGAAATTGCTGCATTTTGTGTCACTGAGGAGCTGGGTTTGCTTCTCAGGATTTCTTCTCATTTCCTTGAAACTCTTCATTGTTTATCTAAATAAATAGAGGAAGGAGGGAGAGCGAAGGTGTCACTTAACGTATTTCCCATATGTTTTCAAATCTTAGTTTTCATGCTATACTCTGAAAACACAGAATGTGGGAGTAGAATAAAATGTTCCAGCTAACTGAAGTGTCACTGTGATGGATGCCTCACTGGCTTCTTACACTCTGAAGATGAGCTATGGGGCAGAGCTGAAGGACCACTTTATTCCACACCACCGCATCCAGCACTACCGCAGACATGAAAGAATATTTTCCATTCTGTACAATACTTGGGGCAAAATTTTTACTTCTGCATCATGAGTGCCTATCACCAGCAATTTCTAAGTAGACATGAAATATCAGCAGTTCCTGGTTTCAAGCATGTATATTAGTGCACCACAGAAGTGGCAGAGAGATTGGAATTAATTTACTTCTAGAAAAAGCAAACTGATTAAGTAAAGATTAGAATTCTTTAGAATTCTTCTAAGAGCCACAGGAGATTAAAAGGGGGATTTCCCTAAATAAGGGCTCACCTTTTACAGGCTGTTTCTCCAATTAATAAAACACATTCAAAAGCTGTATATGTAACCTACAACTGTCTTTTAAGGTAATCTTAAATTAGGAGTTATGATTCAAAATTTGAAATTTCTCCATAAAATAATTCCTTACATTTTCCTCAAGGTACAAAAAGGCTGAATTTTATATGTCCAGGTGCATTCATTCTGCCTCATGTGAAAAAAAAAAATAAAAAAAAATATATATATATAGACTAACAGTGGATAAAACACTAGGATGGACTCTTATTTTTCCCTTCAAAATATATGCTTTAGACAGAAAAACAGACACATCTTAAAAAATCTACATCTGGCTCCCTGCTCCTTTATGGTTCTAGCCAAAGCCCTACAGGGGATTTGAAGTGATCATGAGGGAAATTTTTGAGGCAGCAGACTCACCCAGTACAGCTCAGGTGATACAAATGGAAGTCTAAAGGTGCCAAAATTTTCATCTGTGTGAGTTAACTGAGCTCAGCACCAATATGTGATCAAAATTTTAAGATAAAAGACTCTGAGAGGGATTATGATTAATGATACAGGAGACTGTCAAAATAAAACTTAATGATATTTAAAAGGATTTCTGAAGGGTACTTGGTATGAATTATTGTATTTTTATGTAAATAGTGAAAAAAATTATTTTCAATATGTAAGTTATAGCCAGAAGAAAGTAATTTATCATTTAACAACTGAAATCAAATCACAGCTCATAATTTATTAGATAGGAGCATATAATCTCCCTGAAATGTAAGTATCTTGAGAGATTTTTGTCCATTTGTCTTGTCTAAAATCAAAGAAACAGTCAGATACAAGTCACTTGGCAAGCTGTGGCTTTTCACAAAACCAGTTCTTACTCTGATAAAGGAACGATGTAAGTTCCAAAATTCTTCTGATTACTCAGACAAGAATGCTGTACATAAAATTAGCTAAGAATGGATGAAATTAGATTAATTTTGAACTAAATCCCCCTAGTGTCATGCCATTGTTGTCTGGCATATTTTGCCTGCAGTTAACAAGATTACATATCAATGCTTGGATTTATTCACTGAATTTACTGCTCTTTAATTTTCCCTTCTCAGTGAAGGCTGATCATTATACTTGGATGCAGTAATTGCTAAATTGTTTGTGTCTGTGACTAGGGCTATTTGCCTGAGCTGTGTCATCCAGTCACTGATATAACCAACCCACCATTTTTTGTGGGGTTTATTCCCCATCCTCTCCCTTTAGTCACTGATCCTTCTCACTATGAAAGTCAGGGCTTGGGTACTAGTAGGAAAAACTGTTCACAATCAGTGTATTAAAAATGAGAATAGTGACCAGTACTGTCAGCACTGTTGTACAAAGTGAAAAAATTCTGGAGAAAGATAGGCTTACAGCATCCATGTCATGGTACTGTATGTCTTTACATTGCAGCTATTTCCACAAGCCACTTTGTAGACAGGTGTTCAGTGTCCTCCCAACTCTTCATGTGGATAATTTCAGAGAATCCAAAGTTATGATGCACAGTGGTGTGAGAATGGTGGGGGAAATGTGTGCTGGGCTGTCTTCAGGAAGGTGACCCAGCATCACCTGTAAGAGCATCCCAAAAAGGCCTCCTCTAGGCTTTGTGATCTTGCATTACTAATCAGTGACTGCTACACTAATCTTGCAGAAAATATTTACACTCCAGTCATTTCCCCCTTCTAGCTTTTGATTTTTAAATTGTTAACGATCATTTGCTCTGTTCCTCCATATACCAACAGACTATCACTGTATTAATTCCTCACATTATATCTATTATGAGAAAAATGTATTACTCTGATTTATAGCAATTATCTACTAGATTTCTCTTCTCTTTAGATAAAATGTAGGACAGAAAATGAATAATGTCTTTAAAAGTAACTGAAAAAATGTAATTAAAAGCCACTTTCCGTTTTATCAGAGAAAAGAGGTCATTATTGTATCATCCTTGTGTTTCAGACAATACCACTGATAAACTTACAATGCTGTTTGCTTTTTCAAATTGATTATAAAAGGAGGGAGGAATCCCCTTTCATAAGACCAAGAAGTTACTCTGCCCTGCTCACCGGCATTACAGATGATAAAAAGCTATTTGCTCACTGATCCTGGACTGTTTTCACTAAAAGTCTTTTACTCCTTCAAGTCATGTCACTGATAAATCACGTACTTATTTGCTCAATAGGATTTTATATTGGGATTTTTTTTTTTTTTTTGTAAACTTCACAGTTGTAAAAATGCAATGAAAATGCAATTCTTTGATGAATAATTTTAGCATTCACTGTCCTTCAAACCTTTACGAATTTTTTGAGAATTCCTGACACTGTTAATTTTACAGTTCTTTGGCAGAAATCTGGAATAGTAGTAATAAATCAATATGGCATTCGTAAACACATATTATTGGAGGCTTGGTTTTTCCCAGTTACCAAAGAATAAAGACAGATGAAACTACAACTGCATGGATCAGCCATAAAATTTCATAGCTTGTAATTATTCTCATTCTACTCTCTCATTAATGTCAAAAAGTTATTATATATATCTTTCAGTTTGGGTTAGTGGATATGGAAAATAAAAGTATTAAAAGTATTTTTATCTTTTTGGGTTTTTTTCAGTGGATTTTGGTTAGTTGTTGGTTTGTTTGTTGGGGTTTTTTGGTGGTGTTTTTCTGTGTGGGGTTTTTTTTTTGAGCAGTGAGACAGATTCTTCCTGGTCTAGGGACCTAAAAGGTGAGCCACTTTCTGTATTTGAGCAGCAAAAAAAGCAGACTTACTTTAAAAACTACCTTTGTAGGTTCTGGAAGGATGGCTTTGTTTCAAAAGTTAGTTTGAAAATTCATCCAGCCTCCAAACCATTTATCATATGCATCTTTTCCCCTCATTCTCTCATTAAGGCCTAGATTCACTTCTAAAGATCTGCTATCCAAAAGAAAGGCATTTGGCTCATTTACTCATGGACCACCTCTCTAATCATCACGAAGAAATAAATACACCACAATATGAAGGTTCGCCTTTGAAAACAAGTGTAAAATATATTTAATTGCTTTCTAGATAGACATCACTGTGGGTGACCATGGGGTGATCACAGACACCTGCATGTCAGACTGCTGAAGGCAGCAAAATCCATCCCATCCCTACTCACCACCAATACAATCGTTGCACTTTTTCAGTAAGTTGTTTCTTTCCTCTCTGAATTTGTGGCTATTTTTTACTTCCTGACTTATCTTTAAAATTCAGGCACCTCTCTACCTTCTCATTAACAATTAAAATCACCAGCCTGGCCAGAGCATTACCAGCCTCTTCTCTGATGTAAAAAGTTTAAGGTTAAGTCAGTTCTCCTTTCCCACAGTTCCCAATTACCTGTCTTGGCTTAGTTAAGAAAAAGGAGAGAATAAGCTCTGAGAAGTTTTTCCTGATGCTGCCTTCCTGTTTACACACCTGGCATCTCTGTACTGCTCAGCATTTGTCCAGACTAGCAAAGTCCTTGCTGCTCCTCCATGCTTCCAGAGGCTTACAAGAAACCTGGAATTCTACAGTCTCATCCAGTCAAAACTAGTTTCAACAGAAACAGTATGTATATGTATATGTATATGTACATGTATATCTTAAAAATATTTATCTGACACACATATGTATGGCAATGTAGATTGAAATATTCAATACCTGCACCTTGTGAGACCCAGTTCCTTACAAACCATTTGTCTTGCAGAACCTTACCCTGTATGCTATGCTCCAATGAGATACAGTAGGGAAGATGTTTAATTATGACCAAAGCCTTCCTCTTTTCAAAGCTGCCCCTGCTCTCAGGAAGCATTATTCAGATATTTAGTCTTTTACCCATCTGACACAGTTATTCTGAGTTAGAGAAAAATTGCTTAAAAATATACATTTAGGACCCTTCTACTTTGCATGTGAAAGTTCAAATTCACTTTGTCCACTTCAAAATTATTTCTCTTTGTCTCTATCAGATTCTAGTAGAGACCTTCTGTACTGATTGCCTCATACAACTAAACCAGAAGGGTTTTGAACATATAAGCATTATAACTTTACCTGTATTTAGCACTTTTGACCAGAAGATTTGTGAGTGCTTTAATAATCATCAGTTTGCATGAACAGAAAAACTGCAGTTCTGAGGTGTGCAGTGACATTTTCCATCATGACCTTGGCACTCTAGCTTGTTCCCCCTCTCTTCTCTGCTATTTATGCAAATGGAAAGAGTAGTAACCAAGTCACTGGAAACATATTAACTGAGTTTTAGTAATTTCATTCCAAATGTTTTGGAATGTCTAATGAACTCTCCGAAGCTAAGTTCATTGTCTTTCAGCTGCTTGAAATATTTTGCAGCTAATTTAACATTTATAAACACACACTAAAATGAATTTTTAATGTTGAATTTGCATGTGTAATCCTGGCTGCACTGTAAGCTTGGTTTGTTTAAAAAGACCAAATCTCATTAGTGGAGAATAAAAGTATGAACAAAATGAATTCTTCTAAATAAAACTTTAAAATTAAAAGAAAACCATGTAGACAACGCCCACACACATGCAGACAAATAAACAATGATGCTGAACTTTCTGGTGAGAAAAATGTATGACATTTTTGTGAAGTTCTAGGATCACTTCTGTGAAAAAATCATTTTTTCAACTTGATTAGACATTATTTAAATATTTTTAAGCACTTATTATGCTACATTCTAAATTATCATACGTATAAGTAAGCAAAATCATAAAAGAAAGGTCTTCTTTGTACAGATAAAAAGCACACATTAATTCATAGTAGGAAATACAGAGGTTATTCAGCAGTTGTGAGTAGTCCAGGGGGAAGACAATAATTTATGAGCAGATCAAGTTTTTATGTAACAATGCCTTCCATAGTAATAGATTTCCATGGTAAGTACCTTTTCAAAGAGATATCTTTTAAAATAATCTCTGAATATGAATAGGCATATTTGATCAGAGACATCCAGGGTGAACACAGGTACTGCTGAAACAGAAGATTTACCACACAATTGATTGATTCTACCACACAAGATAGAGATTGGGTACAAAATTAGTAGCAGGTCAAATTGCATTTAATAAGAAAAAAGGTATCTGAAACATCCCTCACAGGCAGCAACATGAAAAGCAGTATGTTGGGGTTTTGAGTGAAACTGATGCCTTTTACATGACTTTCAGAAAGCATACCTTAAGGATGACTCTCTGATGCTTTCTTTTGAGAACATTTATATCTCTTTTAGTAACATACTTTTGGGCAAAGGTCTCTGAAACATGAAATAATATGTAGCACATTTATTTTTTCTACTACATCATTTAAATTGTGTATTCTTTTTCTTCTCCTTAGGATAGTGAGATATTGAGTTTCCAATATTTGCAATAATAGAAGTTGACAGTTCTATTAAAAAAAAATAAATATGCTAAGCATGCCATACAACAGAGCTTCTGAATGAGGCAGCACCAGTACAAAATCAGTTTTGAGTCAACCTATTCTTACCAAACGAGTATGATTACAAGGTACCCTGGACTAAAGTAGAAAGACAACTAAATAAAACCCGGCTGACTTTTGGACCTCTGCCCCTGGGCAGGTGTCACCCATCTGCATCTGTGCAAGCCCAGATGGGCTCAGCCTCAGCCCCTCATCCAGGGGGAGAACAGACTGATCTGCCAAATCCCCAGAGGACCATAATCTTTTGGATCTCCTGGGAGTGTGCGTCATTCACCCAAACAACCCTAAATCTCCAGTAAAACACTGTTCCTCCAGCCAAGCAGATATTGAGAGCTCCTATATGGACCTTGTGGTTTTCTTTCCAAGAGGTATCTAATGTAAAATGTTTCACCTGAATTTAGAACACCTTGGTCTCCCTGTGACACCTCACATTTTGACTGTAAAGTCAGCCATTTTATTCCTCACTCTTCTTCCAAGCATTCAACATGCATGTACTGCTCATTTCACTCCAGAAGATGAATCCTTCAAGGGTGAGTGTCAGGAGGATGGAGCCAGGCTCTTCTCAGTGATGTGCAGTGATAAGAAAAAGGGCAATGGGTGCAAGCTGGAGCATAGGAGGTTCTGTGTAAACATAGGAAGAAGCTTTTTCACCGTGAGGTTGACAGAGCACTGGAACAGGCTGCCCAGTGAGGTTGTGGAGTCTTCTTCTCTAGAGACATTTCAAAACCCACCTGGATGCATTCCTGTGTGACCTACACTAGATGATCCTGCTCTGGCAGGGAGTTGGACTTGATAAGCTCTTGTCTTGTGCTCCCTTCCTGTAGCAGACAGTGTCACAGGACCTTCCAACACCTAAAGTTCTGTGATTCTGTGTGATCCAGCTCATGGAGGTCAGAGAACCCAAATTCTTCCCTTTCAGGATGACTGCCTGACTATGGTTGGTGCTATTTCCTCCATATAACATAATCCTGCTAAGTTAGCTCTGCTCAAGGAACTAGTTTCCAAGTGTATAGAAGCATCTAACAAGCTGCTGACCTCAAACACCTGTGTCCTGTGAGATGTGATGTTCCAGCTATTTCTGATGGCCATCTCCAGCTGCAGCGCTGCTTGGCAGGAACAGCTCTCTGTGGATAACCCCCTGGGGCACCGTGCTCCTTCCACTGAGATCAGTAACCAAGGAGTACTTCTTTATCCTCTTCACATCTCCCTGATGGGAAAAGCAGTCAATTTCTTTAATTTCTGTAAGTCAAGCAGGAGGTGTCTTCAATCTTAAGACCTCAACAGGGCTCTAAAATCAAGGTTTAGATATTTCTAACTTTGATATTCCAATTTTTCACCCACAAATACTTCAAATACCACCAAGAGAATATCAAAGGACCATTAAAATGCAAGAGTTAGGCAAGTATCTTTCTGCAGTTTTAGTGACTGCAATCAGTAAAAATATCAATGTGTGAGGTAGCAAACTAATAGAGTAGAAGCATAATCATTAAAAAATAAAATAATGAAAAGAGGGATCCTGACAGACCAGGATGCAAGAATCTACTCAGTCTGCTATAATGTTAGAAGGACATCAGTGCTGTCACACAGGCCTAGTGATGCTGGGATGCCTGGTCTAGCCATCCCAGGTGTTTCTCTGGTGGCAAGGGAAGGTATCTCTCCTGCAGCAGGTTTGGCTCAAGGGGTATGGTCAGAAACAGGTTTGGTTTATTGTCCTGCTTCAGGCTGTGATGAGCAAGCATAGAGGGGGCTGAGAGGTACCCCTGGGCCTCCCCGATTACACCACTTGCATACCTTTGCATATCTTCCTGTTTCATGACCTCCCCTTTCTCTGATCTTGTCTCTTCTTTTGCCATTTCCTTTCTGTCACAACTAAGCAGCCATAATTATTTCTTCTACCTCAGTCCAATTTTGATAACTCTGTACCCAAATTTAGTGCTTTTGATACCATTACCTTGGTATTCCGGGTTTTATAAGCTGTTTCTGGTATGTTTACCTAGATAGTGCTGGCTTTGCATGACTGCATTCCCAAAAGGTCCCTCATATTCCCATCCAGTTATCTGTGTAATCCAACTGTTTCTTACATAACTCTCCCTTAAGCAGCTGTGAGTTCCAGCCCCCCCTTCACAGCCTTATCTGTAACCTTTGTCAGGTTCACGCGTTGTTATCAGTCACATCCAGCAACTCCAGCAATGTCGGGTCCAACAATTTCTCCCATCCCTTGCAGTTATCTTCACCTGGGGCCAGGACCTCATAACCTGTCTGCATCCCTGACGTAACAGAGATGTCCCTTGGCTTGCCTGCAGGTGCCAGGCATATAGCAAACAAGAAAGAAGATAAACTAGTTGTACATGAGGGAAGAATGGAGAATTTTAGGTGAGAGAGCATCTATCTAGTGGTTAGTCATGTGCGAGCCCACAGTCTAGGGGAAGAAGACTTTGTCTTTTCTTAAAGATCTTGAGAGCAGGATTCAGGTCATTTAACATGAGGTTTCTAAAATTTATCCGATAAAGGCATCTGCATTTGCTTCTGCATTCAACGAACACACACACACACACACAAAAAAAAAAAAAAAAAAAAAAAAAAAAAAGTAAAGAAAAAAAGATGAAACTAGAAGTTTCTTCCTTGATTGATCAGGAATATTTTAATTTTTCTTTTCTGTACAAGTTGCAGATGTCCTCTTTAAAGCAAAGTTGCTTCTTGTGCCAATCCCATCACCCCATTTTCTCAGTCTCTAAACACTAGACAAGCTTAAAGACAGACAGACTTGGAACCAAAGTCTGGGGCATTAATATGAATTCCTTACTTCCATGGCTGGGGATAAAGAAACTGGGAAGGAAGTGGTGGCTGTTTACTGTCTTTGATTGACAGAGCTATTGCCTTTTTGCTGTTTCATAGGTGAGGCCTTTGTGTTGAGTGTAATTTTTAGGACAGACGGTGGAACAGGCACAGACAGCAAAGAGCAGACAAACAATGAGAAGTATCAGAATAAAAACATGTGGTTTGGATACGGATAGCTTCCACATCAAACAGTTTAAGTACTAATATATTTAATTATTAATCTAAGTTTCCTATTAATGTCTTATAAATTTACAGTTAGTACCATTCTGACCCTTGAGTTCAGCATTTTGTCTTCTGAGATAAGTATTCTAGCTCACTAGGGGAAAATCAAACTAATTTTGTCTTTTTTTGTTGTTGTTGGGGTTTTTTGCATTTAAACACTAGATGAAAGTGGTTTAAAACATATTTAAGAGACATATCCCGTTTGTTTTGATTTTTCAAGGCATATTAAGGAAACTTTAAAATATACTTAGAAATACTCTTTACTGGTTTCTATTCCTTCCCCTTGCTCAGCATAGAAGACTGATATCACAGCTATGAGTTAAAGAGATGTATGCTAATGTCATCTTCATCCACTTCTGAGCTTGAGACAATCACTTTTATTCACTTAAGATTGGTAATAACACCACATAGAGAATAAAATCAGAATACAATAAAGTGGAATGACTGTGTCATTTATGTACAAAATTAGAAGGTACTTTCTGATTGCTGCATCTCATTGAGCTTGGCATTAAAACACTATGGCATGGGAAAAGATGAGCAGGGATCAGAATGTGAGCTCTTTTCCAAACAATGATGTTAAGCAATACTTTTACTCTTGGAAATAAAAATTCAGTAAAAGTCACACTGATTTTTACCAGCTAAATTCATAAGTGCTTTTATATAGCAGTGATTCCATAACTATTCCGTTTACAGAAACTTGACAGAGGTAAGAAGTTATTTTTTTAACTTCAAAGAGAAATGTTCAAGGATCTGTAGGTGGAGCAAGTTACAGAAGAGCATAAGTGTCTTTCAAATGTATCAGTCTTCTGTATTTTTGAAAAACAAATTTCTTAAACCCAGCTTGGATCTTATTTACACTGTTACCAGCATAACTTTATCTATTTCAGTGGACTTATTGGTGCTTCATAGTAAATTATCAGAGTCAGCAATGGCGTGTTTAAATGGCACAACCAACTTCTGATTACTCATTTTAATCAAATGATCAAGGGTTTTCATTCAAAACAGAATGAGTTGAAGAGGATTGGAGAAAAAATTTTTAAAAATTAGCATAGCTAATTTTAGTGAATCTCATCCCAAAGTGAAGAAAAGTAATTGACAATATCAAGCTTAATACTGTTTCAAAAAAGAGTAAGAAAACACACAGCTACTTCCTCATTATGGACTTCTATAAACACAAGAAAAATGTGAACATTTATTTGCTGTAACCAATCTATGTTTCAGGTGCCAGGATACCCAGTTGGTTTTGGTTTCATTTTAGGTTCTGCAAATGCTGATCCTTTTCTGCAAACTGTCTTTTATCTCAAATCCTGTTTCAATACAAAGTCCATGTTAAAAAAAGACATAATACATTGCCTGTCTGATGCAATAGCAGCATGTAATATAATTCCTATCTCTATAGGTTTTATAAGGACACCAGTGAAACACGATAAGATTTCGAGCTCAAAATTTCCATGTTGCACAAGCAAAAAACTACGTAAGGAATCCGATCTTCGGAAACTGAGAATCCTTGTTCAAGAGCTAGAATCAGCATCACAGATTCTCTCCTTCAGTATTACGGCAAGCAGACAAGTTCAAGACAGACTAAAGGTTAGTCTGGTCCATAAATACATTTTCTTTGGCTCAGAACTAGCAGAGGAGACCTGGCCACTAACCAAGTTCTGTCCCCCCATAACTATGCAGCCCTCTCTCTTCCCTCCTCCTCCTCCTCCTGCTCCAGCTGGCACCATCCTGAAGAGCACGCAGAGGGGCAGCTGCTGCCAGATTGCAGCCTCTTTGCCCCTCAAGCTTTGCTAAAGTCAACAGAGATGTCATGGACAAATTTTCTATGTAGGAACTATACATTTTGCTGAAGATTCTGCCAACACTGCAGTTAATGCTAAGTGTCTGAAATATACTAGATGCCCACCCACCCTAATTAAAGAGATAAGGTAGGACAACGAACAAACTTCAGGTGTGGGAGGAGGTGTGGTGGGTACAACAGGGGACTGAACCATAGTAGAGAGACTAATGTGAGGCAGTTAACATTGTTTCTACAACTTACTTATAAAAGCAACCCTCTTTTTTATAGTTTTTAGAAGTTACATTAATATTTTGAAACTACCCCCAAGCATAAATAAATTCTCAGTCTGGTAATTAATGTGATCTCTCATTGCATTCTGAAAATCTTAGCATCTGTCATCTTGCTAGTATAAAAGCATATGCCATTTTCTTTTGAAGTTGGCAGAAATAGACTTTTCCACTGTAGTCTGCAGAAAAAAAAAGTAACTTTTACAATCCACGTATCTTTTCAATCTATATAAAGAGAGTGACAGGAGAGTATCAGAAGAATATTTTATTTTCTGTGTTTGTATCTTCACCACCAGTGAATTTTCCCTATTACCACATAGTTTAGTATTTAACTAGAAAGCCATTACCTATTCATCTAAACTTAAGAACATCTGTATGCTACCTTTCCATTTTTAAAAGATGCAGGTGGCAGAATAACAGAGGGTGCTGTTATCAACAGTTGTGCAAATTTCTCATTGATAAACATGTATACAAGTGGTCTATTTATCCTCCTGGCAAGACTGACTGTGATTATACAAGTAGATCTGTGCACAAGTTATTTTTTATCAAGGAGCCTACATAAACATTAATTATTCACAACTTTTATTGCAAGGTAGAAAAATATTATCATTATTTTGCACATGGCAGAACTGAGTAGCTGAATGGCTTTTCCAAGGCTATTCTGAAAGGAAATAAGCTAGATCAAAGCATTACTTAAATTTACAGTAGTCTCAGCTGCTATGCTATCCTGTCTAGGTTCAGTTTGATGTGATTATTTCTTCTAGAAAACTCTCATAGATCGACAGGGATCTTTTAAACATAAGGATAAGTATTTTCTGTCTTCAGACTAGCAGGCTACAAAGATGAGTCAGCTGTTGAAAATTTAGCTAAATAAGTAACTGAGTTCTTGTTGTGCCCTGAGAACACATACATGTCAGTTTATTTCCTTTGCTAAAATCCTTTCAGATACTGTTAACCTTACTGACACTTCTGTCTTTCCTGTTACGTCACCGTACGTCAGTCTGAATCTAAAGCTTTCTCATGAGAGTTGGCCACTCAACATGGATTTGTGATATGAACTACATTTACTTAAACATTATTCAACGTTCTTTTGAAATACCATTCATTGTCTGAAGACATCTCAATAGCATCACAGCAAATCATTTAAGCCACTCTTCACCTTTGGAGTGTTTCCATTCATATCTGACTCCTCTCTTCAGCTGGGAAGACAAGGATGAGTGCTCCCATCTCTTTCAGACTCTTCTCAAATCCTCATTCAGAGAGTTACAATTCATAGGAGTCACAGCTACCACTGAAAGAGATGATGGCCCTTGGCAAGCGTTGTGCAACGTTTCATGTGGGGTTCTTGGATGGCCACACTTTGTGTGAACTTCTAAGGCTGTCTGGCATCTGAATCATTCCTCTCCGGAGGAGCAGCTGACCATTTCCAGCACCCTTGGCTCCTCTCTGACATAAGCTAGTCATGAACATCCCAGCCTTTGAAGAATGCAATCCTGCAGTATCTATCATCAGACCCAGCTCTTCACTGCATGTACAGAGGACAGTCTGATTTGGGCTGTCAGCTGGAAAGAACAACTACACTATCTGCCTCCACACTGGCAATGTAGTTTCTGCCTCTGCCATCTGGTGCTGTTTTCCTTCCTCAATTCTGGAGGTCTACTTGTTGGCTAAACTCATTTATTTCCAGGGGGGTTCCCCTGGAGGCATTTTTTTCCTGCAGATTTTTCACTAGCTTGGTGGTTTGTTCAGGAAGGCAAACTGAACTCTAAAATTGATTCTCCTCTTTGGATCCCTACAAACATCTTCATTCAGTTTCTTAAGCCCATGGAGAAATATGTCATCTTCACTTTGATACATTTTCCTGAATAGACAGTTAAGTGGTATTTGCTTGTACTGACAAAACAGCTTAGTTAAACGTTAGTTAAACCAGAGAGACGTGTGTAATTACTCAACTTCACTCACTTTTTATTACATTACTCTCATGAGTAAGAACATAAAAAAAAAAGAAGAGAGAGTGAGAAAGATATTTTTGGTCTCTTGAGAGGAGCTGTTGATCAAAGCTACAAAATGAGGACTGAGAAAAAAAAATGCTACCATATGTGCTGATAGAGCACATGAAAGATTTATTGGGGGCTAGTTACACAAACTGAATAAGAAGGCTTTTGTCTGGACTGACAACCAATTGACATGAATTAGATTACAAGATAGCTGCCTCAAAACCTCTACAACAAGAACTGCTAACAGGAATACCATTGGAGGAAAGCAGCGCAGACAAACAGAAAAAAAAAAAAAATTAAAAATTGTGTGCTACTTTCTGTCTGAGAGCTTTTAAAAAGCCAACATGGCTCTGTCTGAGTGGAAACCAGTCCAAAAATGTAGCGAACAAGTTTATCATGGGAAAACATGGGAGTTATTTGCATCTGTTGTACAATCATGGCTGGCCAAATTCCTCTCACACATTTGAGCTGCATTTACAGAGAGCAGCACAGTTTTTCACCCTCCTAAAACCAGGGTCAGGCGAGGCCACCCTGATGCTCTGTGTGAGTGTGGGATGGCACTGCTTTTCTCTACACAGCACATGGTGACCCCACAGAAGGGCAAAAGCAGCCTTTGCTCCCTCTATAATTCTGAATGGGAGAAATCCTCCTCAAATCTGAAAAGAAATGCATAATTTACCATCCATACCTTCATATGCTAAAAGGAGAAATTACTTTAAGAAGTCTTACCTGTGGGGACACTGAATACTGTAGTCTATGTCCAAAATAGATGCTTTGCTTAAGACAACCAGAACAGGTTTGGCAATAGGGTTACCATTTGTTTTGGTATGTTTTATATGTTTCATAAAGCCTGACATGAATTTTAAATGTCTTCAGCTCCTTTAATAGCAGTGGTTTTTTTGATCTCAGTGCTCAGCTGCGCTCTGCTTCCTAGTGCTCCATGAGAACTGATTTTATGAGCTCAAAAAGAAGTGTAAAGTTCAGCTTCATTGGACTGGTTACAGTACACAGAGTTCAGCAGCAGCAAGGTGCTGGAGTAATGCTAAAAGTATGTATTGGCTTAGATATGAGTATGTGCTAAAACATATATCTGAAGTGTGCCTGCAAGATAAGACATACTGTTACTCACTTTCTTGCTCTTCAGCATTTTCAGACAGCTTTCTGAACTGTTGTAAACTTCCCCCATACTGAGAAACAAATAAACAATCAAAGCACCCTTAAACAACCGATGTTTTTTCTTAAAATCCAGAATTTTTCTAAAAAAACTCTGAAGCCAATAAATCACAAATCACAAAAACTGACCCTCCACCTACCCTTCTGCTGTACTTTACACATAATCCCTGCAAGTGAGACTGGAGGAAAGTTGCAGCTGCAATCTCAGCTCTGCAGAATCACTGGGATTTACCACTGACTTGAATAGGGCAGGAACATTTTTCAGACTGAAGACTTTGAGTCTTCTCCCTTCCAGAAAGCTTAACTACCCAAACTGAGGAAAATTTAAAAAAAAAAAAAAAAAAAAAAAATTTAAGGAAAAGAGTCACCAGAAAATGGTTTCATGTAAATGAAGCAAGATAAATCCATTTTCACGGTAACCTAAATTACTATGAAACTCAGAAGTAAGAAAGGTTTTTACATCATTCTCGCTTTGATAATTCTTCTAACTGATTCCTTGCTTTGAGCAGGTTTTGTTGGGACAATTGTGTTGATACTGGCTCTTATGAGTTTTTCTGTTTGGTTTTGTTTTTGCAAATAAGAAATCAATTAAACAGAGATAGGATAAAAGTACTAGCAGAAGATGAAATACATTTTTTGTTATGCTTTTTCAACAAAGTTGGTTTTGGCATGCTAATTTCAGCTAAAGTATGAATAAATACACTTCATCTATTTATGGACTTGAGCTAAGAGCCAATTTTAAATCAGGACTCAGACTAAACTGTACAGATGGGATCTTATAACACTCCTCTCTTCTGATAGAGGTTTGTCCATCATAGTTCATTCAGGGGAATAGAGCTCATAGCAGAATAGCTATTTCATGCAACCTCTCACCCTCTAGCTGTCAAAAGCTCAGCTGAAGCATCTCAGTGGTGCAACCAGAAAAGCTGAAACTCATTGTGAATTAAAAAAAATGTGACAACCAAGAATCTTCATCCACTTCCCATCACTATTTATCAACAAGCAGCCACATGCAGTTGTTAAGATTCACTTTGGGCAGACTGGTGACTGCACAGGCCAAGATTTTGTGCTATCAGACAGTCTGCAGCCTTGCATATCCCCATCGCTGCAGGCAGGGCTGCCCTTTTCAGCTGCCTTCATTGTAGCCTTCCAGAGGGGCAGTGGTAATGGAAGTTGTGGCTGCTCCATAAAGAGAGAACTTGTAGTTGCAGACTGCAGGACTTAATGGCTAAACATTTATTTTGTGTTCATTAGCACATTGCAGTACTTAAATGGTCATGACATCAATAAAAAGCTACTTGTGCGAAAGCTACATTAAGGAAGGAGAGGAAAAAAAAGCCTTCCTGTAAGGCTAAGTGAAGGTACAAGAGAACAATAACCAAGAAGGCAAGTGCCTTGCATGGTGATGAAAAATTATTGGAAAACATCCAGAATAAATTCACTTGAATGTTTAAAGAATCACCCCCAGGGAATATATGCAGTGGTGTAGAAGTTGTTTTTTCTTTAACAGATAACTCTAGATATTTAATCCAGTCTAGTGCAGGCTTGGACATACTTCTAGCCTTAAGGTCTTCATTCCAACTCAGCAGAGGTCTGAGGGCCTCTGGATAAGGCAAGCAAGGACTAGGATGGTCCTGCTACTTGTGGAGTGATATTTCACAGGACTCGCACCTGCTCAGCCACAAATGTTCAAGAGTCCCAGGCTGGACATGTCTGTGCAGTGTCTATATTCAGAGAAAAGAAAAATCTGTGGTTAACCTGGTAGTCTGGGACTCAGAAAATCCAAATTCTCCCACAGCCTTCTCGTTTGAACTTGAGCAATTCACTGCATCAGTCCATCCTCTAGCTCACAAGTACTCACTGAAAGAAAATCTTATTTATTTATTTATTATTCCTACCTGTCTACCTGGTATTTTCAGTGTGTTGTCTTCAGGATGTCCTTCAGAAGTTCTTACACTGGAGGTATGAGGTGCTCTCAGATGTAAGAGAGGGATTGAGGCTTTCAGGAACTACTGCACCATAAATATGTAGCAGTTGCTGAAACTTAAAAGCAGAATTAAGACAACACAAGCTGAAGGTTGAGAGCCTATTCCAGAAAAGTAAATATTCCAGAAGATGTATAACTTGCTTTTTGTTAAACTAAATATTGTTTCTTTTTAGTTTTGAGAGGATTAAATGTGGGTTCTAAAAAATCAAAATATTTACAGACAGACTGCCTGAGAGAGAAAAAGATTGCATGGATACAGAAGTTCTTCAGATATTATCCTTCACTGATACCTCTATGAAGTTAGCATCTGGAAACACACAATCAAAATCAGGGCTCAGATTACTGTGTATAAAAACCTTATAACAAGTACAGTGCTTGAATGTCAAAAGAAAAGCATTTCTGTCTTTGTCCTGTTTATTGAAGCCACTAAGAATTTTTGATAATTCTGACAGAATGTAGCTACTGTTATCCACTGATTCAAAGAGAGATCTTATTATTGCAGAATCAGCAGTATAGGGCCAAGACTTACAGCTGAGCAGTCTCCTGGCTTTGATTTCATATTTCTCCTCTTCTTCAAGCTGGAAACAGGTGAAGGAGGAACAGAGCACTGAGGAAAAGTGCAAATCCATCAATTCAAACCCAGCCCAACTCTGTGCTGACAATACTGAACTAAATTAATATGAGTGAATTACTTCAATAATGAGTCCAACCTGATCCAAGAAAACTTGGGAATCAAGGACTCAGAGCTAGATACTTGACCTTTTTTTCTTTACAGAAATGGTTAGTCTACACAAATCTGTACACTTACCTCTAAATGAGTTTGTACCCACAATGTGGAGGAAAGAATCTGTCTTATAGCATCTCTGTGAGCTGTTTTTCACTTTCTTAATAAATCTTACTAAAAAAGCAGACACCCCAAGGGACAAGAAGTTCCTATTGCATTCTCCAGGAACTGGAAATGCTTCATTTAAGGCTGTCTTTTCAAGAAAAGAGTATTCACTCTTGCCTCAGAGCTGGCATGGTCAGGACCAGGAGGTGGCAGAGAATCATTAGGCAAAGGATATGTATGTGTCATAGGTGGTAATTTTGAACTAATCTGTTCAAACACTTTAAACTACTTCATAGCAGTTTAGGATAGCTGGAGTGCAATTGTCTCTTTGGGTGACAGATAGCTGCCTGAACCACCACCTCCACATTTAGCACCCACAACTGTTACCTTAGGTCATTACTCAGTCTATTATGTTCTATATGTGAGTACCAATAGTTTCCTCTTCGCTGCCATTTTTCCTCTGTAGACCTTCCTCTTACCATACCACTAATATAGAACCTCTGACTGCCAGACTTCCCTGATACTGGTGGGAATACAGCTCTTTTATCTGTTTTATCTGAAAAATAGATTGTTGCCATTTTAGCAAGCATGTTTGTTGTTAATTTTTCACAGCAACCATCAAATTGTTCATTGTCCATATGATTTATAGAACAGTTCCTCTGTTCAACAATAGTGTTCAGCCTACATTATTTCATCAAGATATGGTCTGAATAATTATACAAGCTAATACAATCTATAGGATGTCATGTGAAATTCACTTGTCTGTTCACTACTGCGTCTAACTAGATGCCTCTACCACGTGACACTTTTTTCATCCTGTATGCATGACAGTTTGTAAACAAAAGGTAGAGACAGAAGCTTAGAAAGAATTGTGATTTAGATTTAGAACTATTATTTCTAAGTAACTGTGTCTCCTTGTAGATAGCTGCATGAACAAATCTATACTTTCATGAAAGTTTTAGACAGGAGCAAGAGAAGGCACAGATGTGGTAGAACTGATGACGGTGACTGCAATAGATCTGTATGTCTGTGGAAACCTTTCAACCACTTTTCCCCTTCTCTCCTTTGAAGCTGTATCTGTTTCACAAGTACAGGAGGATTCAGTTTCATAGTCAAGCTTCCAAAATACATACCATAGAAGCACTGGAGATAGAAAATTAATCCTCTGATACTCTGTAGAGATCAGTGACACCAAACAAGTGTAGACTGGGAATTGTGCCATAAACCTTAGTGATAGTCATAATAAAAAAAGCTGGGAAGAAACCAGCCTGGCTTTCACAACCTCTTTTGTGGGATTAAGAGCTGCCATAGGTTTGTGGTAGTGAAGAACAGACACAGCTTTAAACTTCTGAACTACATAAATTCTGATCTGAAAATAACAAGGATGAACAAACAAGGAAACCCATGAGAGTATTTTCAAAAGTGCTTGTCAGAGTAGAATGAGACAGATCATCTTAATGTGAATAATACACACAGTAGGCCCCTAAAATTCTCCTTCCTCAGGGATTCATCCTGCACTGCAGCACAAGTGCCACCTGTGGCTGAGATCCTCTGCTCTTTGTTGTTGTACACATGTGGCTACTTGCAGCAAGTGGGGCACTCTCTGAATACCCAACAAGCATAAAAATGTACATGAGCTGTTATTAAACATGAAAGTGTTTAAAATAGATTAGGTACCATAACTTGGGGTGCACCAAAAGAATCAAAAGCCAGCAGCTCAAGGGAAGTGATTCTTCCCCTCTACTCCACTCTCCTGAGACCCCACATGGAGTACAGTGTCCAGTTGTGGAGGCCTCAACACAAGAAGAAGATGAAGCAGGTGGAGAAAGTCTAGAGGGCCACAAAGATGATCAGAGGGCTGAATCACCTGTCCTGTGAAGATAGGCTGAAAGAGTTGGGGTTGCTCAGCCTGGAATGGTAATTCCAGTACCTGAAAGGGCCTGAAGAGAGACTTTTTACAGGAGAATGTAGTGATAGGACAAGGGTAAAGGCTTTAAAGTGGAAGAGGGTAGATTTAGATTAGATATTATTAAGAAATTCTTTACTTTGAATTCTTTACAGTGTGGTGAAACACTGGCATAGGTACCCCAGGAAAGTTGTGGTGCCTCATTCCCAGAAGTGTGTGCATGTTTGCGTTTAGAATATAGATCATATTGGTTGCTGCATCCAAATGTGAAGTATAACCACACTCCATAGCCTGCTTCCCAAGTGTAGCAGAAATCAGTGAAAAGCTGTCTCAAGCCTTCCTCTCTACCAGTCAGTCAGCTGCATGCAAACTCTAGGGATCAGTCTCCTGCAATATCCCTCAAAAAGAGCATTTTTGTCACCTTGGTAAAAACATCAGTGGAAAAAATAATGTACCAATTTTCTCTGGGCAACATGAGGACAGAAGGGTGATAGATAAAACATCAACAAATCTTAGGAGTCCTTTCCCCTGTACAAGGAAAAAAAGAGGTTGAGGTATCCCTTAGACAATCACAGAATCACAAAATGTTAGAAGTTAGAAGGGACCTCTGGAGATCACCTACTCCAATCCCATTTCATATTCTGAAGGCTGGGAATATGGAGGTTCTTGTTGGATCCCACATGTACAGAGTAAAGATAAAAATATTGGGTACAATAACACAACTTTATTGAATGTACACAAAACCGGTATAGATAAAACCACAGTTTTTAATCTAATCCTGTAAAAAGAGCTATAGAACAGAAAATAGAAAGGAAGAAAGGGAAATAAAGAGGTTAAGTTACCACCCAAAATTTGAGTGGCACTCTGTTGGTCTCCAGGCAGAGGGGGAGTGGTGATCCAGGAGTTACTCTCTCTTCTCCTTCTATGTTATCAATTTCTTGCTGTGCCACAGCCACTAGCCAATCGTTGCTCATCCTGACTTGGTCTGGAATTTTCCACCAAAATGGCCACCTCCCTTGTAGTTTGCACAATGAACCAACAGTACCTAGCTTTATGATTTCCCCTAGTTTTTTCTTATCAAACTTTATGGCCTCTCCTATTATCAAAGAATTGTCTCTTCTCAAGATGTCTCTTCTCAAGCTCTGTGGCCTCCCCTCTTGTCAAGGGAGCTTTATGGACTCCCCTCTTATCTCTTCTCAAGATGGTTCTTTTCAAGGCCTTCAGACAATTTGAGATAAATGCATAACTCATTCCATCCACTACACCCCCCTGCTGGAGCATGTTCACCTGGAGCAGGTTTCACAGGATGGTGTCCAAACAGGTTTTGAATGTCTCCAGAGATGGAAAACTCTGTCACCTCTCTGGGCAGCCTGTTTTGGTGCTCTGCCACCCCCAAATTAAAGAAATTCTTCCTTATGTTTAGATGGAACTTCCTATGTTCAAGTTTGTTCCTGTTACCTCTTTTTCTGTTACTCTGCACCATAGCAAATAGACTGGGCCCATGCTCCTGACACCCACCCTTCAAGTGTTTGTAAGCATCGATATGATCCCCTCTCAGTCTTCTCTTCTCCAGACTAAAAAGACCAAAGTTCCTTAGTCTGTCCTCATAAGATATGTTTTGCAGTCCCCTAATCATCTTTGTATCCCTTTGCTATAACCTCTCCATCACTTCTCTGTCCTTACTGAACCGGTGGTCTCAGAACTCGATGCAGTATTCCAGATGCAGCCTCCCCAGGACAGAGTAGAGGGGGAGGATAACCTCACCCCACCTGCTTGCCACACTCTTCTTGATGCACCTCAAGATGCCATTTGCCTTCTTGGCCACAAGGGCACATTGGTCATGCTGTTATCCACCAGGATTCCCAGGCCTTTTTCCAGAGAGTTGCTTTCTATCGGGTCAGCCCCTGACCTGTACTGGTGGATGGGGCTATTCCTCCTAAGGTTCAGCACCCTAAACTTGCCCTTGTTAAACCTCATACAATTCCTCTCTCTGGAGAGCCTTGCACAGCCTTCCAGTGTGTATGCCACCCTTCCCAGTTTTGTGTCATCAGCAAATTTGCTGAAGGTAAAAACCTATCTGTATTTGGGGACTACAGTGTGTCTTTTGGAAATAAATCTAAATATGTTCCCTACAAGTCTGCCAAAGTGCCTGTCCCCATAGATGAGAAATTCTCTGTCCTCCTGTACCTCTACGTCTTGTGAAAACCTGTTCAGGACTTGACCATTGCCACTTCATAAGGTGAACAGACTCTCATGTGTGTATGATTATACACTTCCAGTCCCTCAATATGGTTTACAGTTAACTTCAAAGTCTCTGTGAAAGTAATGATTTTACATTGTTTCTAATGAATGAAAATAACAAACTAATAAAGTGATTTCTGTTATATATTTTCTATACAAACTACAGCATGTGAGCAATGTGTCTGTTAACATTGTCAGATTCCTATCAATGTATATTTCACATTCTTCAGGTGAGATAGAAAAATCATATGGGAATTTGAACTACTTGATTTGTGTTCTTTTATACACATTAATTTTAGTGCCATGCAAATATTTGTATTGGCACAGCATCCCCTGCTCTGGAGAACTTAACTGGATTCACAAATTGTCACAATATCCTTCCATTAATTCAATCATTTCAGCATCTATATAAATGTATTAATATCTGATAGGAAAAGATAAAGACATATAAGTTTAGGTTGCTAATCATTACATAACTGAAATTTTGAAAAAATTCCACTTTCACTAAGTTTTTAGTCTGACTACTCCTAGCTGTCTGATAATTTTTTTATGGAAAGGATTTATTATGGAAGGGATTGACAATGGCTGCAATAGCAGAGGTCTGCTACCAGTGACCTGAAGAGATGTCCTCTATATATATGCTCTAGTAAAAAAGCCATCAAACTAACAACAATGGCAAAATATACAGCGTTGTAAATATCTCTGCCTTTTTTTACAATATGTAAACACTCCTCCTCACAGATAACTAAACATGGTGAGACAAAGATTGTTGAGCTCTACATTTCTTGATTTCAGCAAAACTGCAATTTAAGGAATTTCATGCAAATCCATCCCAGGAATGAATATAAAATGTTTGTTAAGCTTTTCTGTTAAATATAGCAGGGTGCAAATTTTTGCCCTTCCAGTTTACTTTTATTTTTTATTCTTTCTAGAGAACTTCAGGATGAGCTCAATTCAGTCAAGCATAAATAAATGTTAAAACACCCTTGAAAGGCTATCCTGTTCTTGATTATAATCTCCTCCTATAACCCACAAGCCCTGCCTACTAGTCTCTTTCATATTGCTTTTAGGTGTCCAGAACCTCTGCGTATTTCTTTTAAGTTTCTAAAGAGGGTACAAGCAGGAAAATGAAAGTGTCAGAAGGGAACTAGGCTGAGGAGACCCCTGCAAACAGAAAGTTTTTTGGCAAATATTTATTTTTCTCATCTTGAGGGCTCTAGGTATGTTTGATTTAAGGCGAGGAAAGAGCAATCAATCTAGCTAGTAGAAACTTTTTCACTAAGTAAACAACCACAAGGATTACAACCCAAAAATTGTTCACGTTGCATCATACTTCATGGTAGCTAAAATCTCCCTGCTAACTAGCTCATATGAGTTGCCAAGTATGCTGAGGAGTCTCACAGACATTTTTGTGACATTTTACTAGCAGCTTTGATACATAAGTGAATTTCATTCAAAAGTCTTTGCTGATTTCTAGTGTGATAACTTTAGGTAGTATAAGACATTTGCAAATAGCATCTATTGGGTTATTTTTCATACAAACCTGATCTTCATGAACACATGATTAGTACAAATGAAAACTATTGAGACAGATATATTCAGATCTTGTTTGCAGAGCTAGGCAAGTGCCTTTTTTAAACTGCAAATGAAGGTCTTCTCATACAGCGGGCATGTGGTAGAGATACCTGTTCTGATGGAGTCCTGAGGTTCTGCCTGATGTGTTCCAGCAACACCATTCCAAGAACACTCAACAGTATCCTACAGGCAAAGACCTTTGAAGAATTTATCTGCACAACTCATTGAGAAAAAATAATAGGAAGCTTATCGAAAAAAATCACAGAAAAATCTTCTGCTAAGTAAATGAAAGTATATTTTCTCCCTGAGCAAAACTGACACTGATGCCCACCAGTAGTATAAATGACACTGAAACACACAGGCCACAATGTCAAAAAAAGTAGTTTGTTTCTCTTTTATTTTGTAAAGGAGAGACATAAGTCAGAGATGTAATACACCATGAGCCAAGATAGACACAGGGGCAACAGTCCTTTACTTTCCAGTGATGCTAAAATTTAACAAGATGAACTTGTTAAACCTTAGGCTTCCCAGAATACTTGATCCCTCACCTCTTTGGTTGTCATCTTCATCCTACAGTCTTCCTCATTTAACTTCAGTTTTTCAGTGTTTCAACGTCTACCTCAGGAGAAGTAACACATCTCTGCAGAATCTAACCTGGTACAGCTGGCTCCTTCAAAACAATTGGCTAAGATCATCTCAAGCTGTGCAAAACCTACAGCAAAAATTGAAAGCCTTAAGCACTGCCCTGATACATTCCTACTGACACAAAGATCTGGAGTACTTCTAGGGAAAACACATCAACTCCTGAAGAAACTTTTTCCTCCGAGGAAATTGTCAGGCTGATCTGAAGCCAGGGCAGGTAGGAAAGGGGATGGCCTAGAGAGATCTTCTCAGAGCCATTAACTGTGCCCCATTCTGGGGCTGCAGTGAAAACAAAACACAAGGTAGCCCAAATTGTTCAGACTCATGCCCAGTCAGAACAGTTCTCAGACCCTGAGAGACTTAGTGGCAAAGAGTGTGCCAAGCCAGCTTTTATTCCCATCACCTCCTCATATCTGCTCACGCGCATCAACTTCCCCACTCTGGGGTCATCTCACAACCTAGCTAAATACTGGCCATGGAGTGAATGTTTAACAGAGCCATTACTTCTGCACTGTAATATTCTATTTTTTAATAATGTTAGTTTATGTGATTAAAAGCTTGTTTGCATCCCCAGGAAGGGGTACCGAGAGATGGAGGGGGCTGAAATTCCTAAGTAATAATCCGATCTCAGGAGCCATTAGGCCTCCTCACCAAAGGAGCATCCAAATGTGGGGAAAGGGAGAGAGCTAAATGATTTGGGAAGGAATAACTGTTACATTTGGTTACTTTTTTTACTGAAGTAATAATGTGGTCTTATCTACCTACAGGTTACTAGGAAGTCACACTTTATAATTCCAGTATTTTTCCAGTGTACCCTGGAGAAATGTGGTAGGTAACTGCTTCTTAAACTGAAACTACTACTGAGAGCATTTTTAAGCAGCACAATATTTTCTAGAAAAAGTATTTCTGTTTCCACCCCACCCGAAAAATTTGGCTAAAATATTAACACTCCTAAGAAACTCACTTGAGTTCTTCGAAGACTGCCATCCTGTCCTCTTTTCCACTCTAAGAAAACAAACCAAAAAGAGTTTGAAATGTTACAAGCTGTAAAAGCAAGATCTTTCTTAAGATCACTAAAAGCAGGAAAGAGTTCCGTCCAGCAGCACTAGGTTCCAACATCAGGAATGTTCTGCAATACAATTAACTATTCTTTACACTCTTACCCTTTTTGTTTAGGAAAAGCTGAAATGATGTTTCATCTCAAAGTTTGGGATGTGTCTTTTTAAAGTAAGTGGCTAGAATTATCATGGCAAGAGCTGAAGGGTTGTAAGAAAAGCAATAAAATATGGTTTCAATATGGTGAAACTTTCACCAGGGAAACTAGATATAGTCATACTTAAAATAAAGTACAGATTTTTGGGTGAGGAACAGCACAGTCCTGTACTTACTAAAGAACATTCTTGGTCATCTCAGTTATATTTGACTTATAAAAAGCAGCAGTGATTTGGTTAGAGCAGATATGCAGCAGAAACAACATAGTTGGTGGTCTCAGCTTTTACAGACTGTTGCTTTAACACAGTCAAACAGAACAAATTCTGGTGATTTATTGTTGGGCTAGATTTCACTGTCTGGGCAACATGCCATGAAGTTGGGGTCAGGGCTCTGTAGGCTGCCCTAAGCATATCTTTTTCAAACCAGCAGGCTCGTCTGACTGCTAATCTTTATGAACTATCCCTCAGATATCTCACTGGTCCTACCCTACCTATTATGTACTGCAAGTCTCTATGTATTAAAAAAAATAGAAACAACAACTGTCTACCAAAAAGTCACACAGAGAATTTTTAACCCTAGTTAAAATACATAGCTGAAAGTCAGAACCACATGAGAGGTAGCAGAAAATATGCCATCAGTCTCATGGGTTTAAAATAATATATTTAGTTAGTATTTCACAACACAAACACCAGTATCTTAAAATGCTGGGACGTATTCCTGAGGTTCTAGTGCTCTCCCCATATAAAGGCAGACCTAACACAATGAAAAAGCTGCCTGTAGAGTTCTGTGCTGATCTTGTTCTCCTGAGGTGGGGCAACAGGCAGTAGTTTCCTTTGGAAGAGCAAAGGCATCCTAAGGTGTCTCCACAAGGGTCAGAAGGACAGATCAGAGAAAGCTGTCACTTTAAAATCTGACCACCAACTAATACTGAATTTGCATTTTGGTTGACGTAGAAGAAGAAAAAAAAAGGAGACAGAAATCTCTGGCAGTAAGTAATACATTAATAGCTGTCAGTCCAGCAAACTGGGTCTCCTGGGATGGCAGATTAACTCAGCACTGCCTTTTGAATACTTTTGGTGCCAAGATGAAACAGAACATCTATCTTCATAGCAGGCTGCTATGAATACTGTCCTAAAGCACATCAAAACTACCCAAACTGCAACTCCAGAGTTTTGGCTGGAATTTTCTAGCACTAATCGCTCACTAATTCTTTTTCCTAAGAGTTTACAATCATAGCATAGAGCAAGATGCTAGCCAAATTTCCAGTTTAAATCCTTATTTGACAGGGAGTTAATATGATTATATTCAAACTATTGCAGAGCTATGTCAGTACTACTGGCAGCATCCTGTAAAGTGGAACTGTAGTAAATGATGTGAATATAAAGAGGCTCAGGCTCAACACAGTAACACTTTATCCGGATACTTGCAATCAGCTACCTGAATTCTGCAGTTATCCAGCTTCTCTGCCACCAATACTTAAATCCACTATCACGTGCTCTGTCCCACAAAATAATTAACACCATCAGTCACATCTTCTGAATACATAAAAAGAGCAAAGGAGCAGGGAGTGTCATAGAGGAAAGGGTTATTAGGCATCGATAAAATCAACACATTATAGTAATTAATTCCAGTACATTATACAATAGTATCATTATTCCTTAATGTATATGAAAAAGCTATGGAAACCCACAAGCATCCTTTCCCCTTTGGCTTCTTTTCGAATGTGTCACATTGTAAATCCTCTTGCACACCATCATACTCATTAGGATAAGGAAGGCTGCAGCCAGAGAGAGTATTGGGGTTGGTTCTCAAATGAAAAGGCATCCCACCCTGGTATGACTGCAGTTTAGCAAGCTAACAGTGTTAAAACACAGGCAATGCAGAATTCCATTCTATTCCTGGTACTTTGTTGGTGTGTTGTGGCAGCTAAAGCTAAAGCTAAATATTTTTTATACTAGTGCCTTCATCAGAGAAGATATGTTATAGCTTATAAATTCTCAAAGAATATATTAGTACCAAAACACCAGAGACAGAAACATGGTTTGTAAGTAGAAAGGCTGATGGGTTAATATTGCACATAGTCAAAACATGATAAAACTACCTAAACCCAGGCCAAATGCAGACCCAGTAGAAGACTGCTATTTTAAAGCAGTCTTTTCTTTCTTCAAAACTAAGCATATTCACAACTGATAAATTACAGAATAATTTAGCTGTTTCCCTCTTCTAGCTAGGAAAACTACCTGTAAGATTCACTTCCTGAAAGTTATTTGACAAACATTTTCAGATACATTTTTTGGCTTTAAATATCTGTAGACATAAGAGCCATGAAAAATATTTAATTTTTATTCTCTAAACATTACTGATCAATACAGTGGCACTGGTATGACACACTCCATGATATTCTTTTTCCCTTTCTGGGGGAGGTCTCCAGGCCATTCTGACATGAGTGGTGTAGTCTGCTACATCCTGAAAAATGTTTTCCATTAATAATCCTAACGAGCTTCACTTTTTAAAGCACATTATACTGCAAAAGTTTGAAAAAGAACAGCATTGATATATCATTGTGATACCAGAAATGATAAAATAAAGCAAAATTAACAGATAAAGGACCAAGTGAATGATTTTACTTTTCTTCTTTATACAATTTTCTGCTTACAAGTATTTACTTTTATTTTCCCTTCTGCTAGGAAACATATACTACCAGCACATGGGAAGTATATTCCTGGGTAAAGAAAAATTGTTATAGGCAAGAAAATCTTGGGATATGTAAGAAAATATCAACAAAACCCTAAATGATTTTAAGTAAAAAATGTTCCTTTAGTTATCAGAGTTCACTTCATTGAAAAAAAATGTGTTAAGCTTGAGAATAAAGAAATATAAGACAAGCAGGCAGCAATAAAGAACCAAGACAGCAATAAAGGGAGAAACATTTCTCATTTTACATTATACACTCCTTTAAAAGGTTTGACTTTTATTAGAAATAAAACCTCTGGAGTTATGATCAAAATATATAATACTAGCCTCAGTAAGAGAAGCTGAACAAGTATTGGGAGAGTGAAATAATTTACACGTTTGACCTCTAGATTTGCACTGTTAGCATTTAAGACTAAGGTTACTCATGTGCAGTAAAAATGTTTAAATGAACTCAAGTACTCACTGAAGAAACTCCAAGTAACAGCTCCTAGTTGTTTTAAAATAGATACTCTCTGTGAGCAGGATTCTAAGACATTAATCAGATCACTGTAGGCCTTTGAGAACGTTTGGGTTCATTTGACAAAATCAGTTTCACAAAAATACTCTCACAATATTTGATGCAACACAGACAATGTTAGGAACAACCTGAAGGAGGACTGGAGGAGTAGAAACGATGTCATTGATTGCTGTCTCCTCTTGGGTTTGTGGTAGAAGGAATATAAGCATGAGAGGGCAAACCTCCAGAGCCATGAGAAAGGCATGAAAATTTTGAAATCCACACAACCTTGTAGCATTATAGACTCCAGTCTTGCAAAAAAAGAGAAAGATATATACTTAGTGGCAAAAAAAAACCTACCAGTGATAATCAGGATCTGGAAGATAATGTGTATTGGCCTATACAGACAGAGAGTTCAGAGATAAATGTTTCAGTGTTTTGGGGATTTTTGGTTTGGTTTGGCTTGGTTTGGGTTTTTGTTGTTTGTGTTTGGTTTTGTTTTCAATTAGGCATTGCCTATCCACTTTGGGGTCTTGGAAAAGCTGTTGTAGACAAAGGAAGCAATCCTAAATCAAAATGTAGTCTCCCTTCATGAAGAACTTGCAGTGGTCTCAAACAAATCCCTTATCTGCATATATTTCTACAAAAGGATTTTGGTTTTGGCATTGCTCAGGCAAAATTCACAGGGCAAAATTCATTATATATTCGGAATGTAAACTGAGTGTATGAATTATAATGGAACACAAAGATCACACTGTAAGCTTTTAGTTCTGTGAGAGCTTAAGATACCTGTTCTGAGTAGCAAATCCTCTTGAGTCTGAAACTTGCTTTCCCTAAGCTTACTTTAGTTTGTGCTTTAAATTAACTTTTTCTGCAATCATGCAGCCCAAACGTTGTTACCTGCATTCTCTTGGAAAAGAAGCATGAAATGTTGAAAGTGGAGCTAGGGTTTTATTCAAGGAAATAACTGTAGGAAATCACAAGTTTCCACCTCCCAGAGGCTGAGGGACTAAAAAGGAAAGATGAATTACCCTTCAAAGGTGCCTGTGTCTCTAAAGGGAGCCAAGGGTAAAAAGGTTATACTTGCAAATACCTGAAGGTAAGTAAGAAAAACTTCTCCCATGACAGAATTTAACCCTTTGTTGCAACTGCCTTTCTACTGTGGCATAAAGGATTTTGATGATGGAGAAGTAAAATATAAGCTACCTTGGTATGAATGTAATTTCTCAATTCAAATTGATTTATAACAAACTTAAAACCTTCTCCAGACTTTTAAAAAGGAACATAATAAAACACTGAAATAAATAGCCTAGGAAAAGTGTTAAATTCTCCAAGTCACTAAGTCAAGCAAACATCTCATGAGAACACCATAACTTGTGCTAATACTACATTGTTTCACTAGATGATCCATTAGATGCCCTTCCACCTTACTCTGCATGCTTCCATGGAAGGAAAAAAAATGCATAAATCTTTAATTTTGACAAACTTACTAACACCTACACATTCAATAGTGCCCCTGGCTGTTCTATATTCCAACTACAGCACTCCAGATCTCTAACTATATAAGAAACTAAATCTAAGTCAAACTCTTTCAGTGTTTCTGGTCCCATGGAGCATTTTCCCAGAGGATTTACTGTTTGGTATTCAGATGATATTTTCTGGAATGAACCACCACTGCTTCTATCACATTCCCAGTCCATGTTAACCTAAAGCAGTAGGGACCAAATTCTCCAACTCAAATAAACACACGTGTTGACATTGTAGAAACAAATCCTCATGTTTACTGTATTTGCTTTTTCACTGTGTGCTTTGTCAGAAAAAGTAGCAGCAAGACTGTCAATAAAATATTTTCATACAGCAGCAGTGTGTAAAATTTTCTTTTCTATTACCTAGAAGGGAGTGACACTTTGCAAAACCCCATTGGAGATGTCTTTGACTACAGACTGAAACAAAACCCAAAACACTTTTTTTGGTTCTCTTAAAAATATATATCCTCTACATGAATATATGATCATCTTCTGTGATCAGCTTTCAGAAAAGGCCTGTTGTGCACTTTGAACGTAAAAAACAATACTGGAAAATGCTTGTTAAGTTACAGATGTGCTTACAGATATTAAGCAGTCTTTCTACATCTCATTTTCTGCTTCTAACTTGGAACAAATTTACAACCCCAGAGCTCTAAAGGTCTGTAAATCAAAGTATTGGTGTACAAAGAGTGGTATTATTAAGCTAGATTTTCTAGAAAACTTCTGGGCTTTCAAAGCCAGAAGGGTTAAAGGGATGACAGGAAAGACTGTTCCTACCTTATGCCAAAGATATGCAATAGGGGGAATCACTAATAATACTCTAGCACTAAGCATGGATTTGGGGGGAGGGGGAAGTATGTGGGTCATTTCCCTTTGGGAGAGACTTTCCTTGGATTTCTACCTTGTTCAATGAGAATTTCTTTCTACACTTGATCTGGATAGATGTAGAAGTCTGAAGACTGAAAAGCCATCTCACAGTTCTGTCTACAACAGGTGTGTTCTAGTACAGTGTAGGACCTTGGGTCAGATATTGTCCCCATACACTTTGGCAGCAAAAATGAACGGTTGCACTTATTTTTAGCTTTGGGGGCTGACAAAATAAAGGTTCTGGGGATTTCCTAGCCCATGGGGACACAGCGAGTACCCATCTGTTTGTGGTGTGGCCTCTTCAACTGGTGAACCATTCAAGTGTAAGCCTTTCTGAAGACAGAACACTTAGAAGCAGTTTAGCAGATTGCTAATGTACAACAAACTAAAGGCTACTAAAAACAAGCCAGAAGTGGGATTAAGTAAAAATAAACAAAGAACTGGGGGGGTGGATCAAAGATTTTCTAGAAGAAAGGGCTCAAATGGTCCACTTATGGTCCGTGGTAAAATGATAAACATGGAAAGTGGTGGAGAAGAAACTTAAAGGCAGTGGCATAGCCAGGTCTATACATCCATCCTCTGACACCAAACCCAGTCTCCATTCTTCTATGGAAATGCCCACCTCTGGAAAACTGAAATAAAAGAAAAACATCTTCTGGACACTAGAGAAAAATATATATCATGTTCTCTATTATGTGCTACCTTCTGCTTATTGACTTTATGTGTCTGTCTTTAGAACATGACCACAGCAGGGGCCTGCTCCTTTTTTGTCTGAAGGTCCCTCAGTACAATGTTGTGCCAAAACAGCTCACACTCCACTAGATCAGGAATCCCCCCAGTGCAGGAAGCAGATGTTGAGTGGTTTTCTCCTTTAGGGTTTTTTGTTTTCTTTTTCACCAAATGAAGTCAAAACAAATTGAAAAGAAAAACAAGCAAGATTGCCAAAAAAGCATGAAAGAAATTTACTTTCTTTCAAAATCCATTCCTGACTAGCCTACATCAGATCAATTTATCTTTTAATGACAAATTAACTTGGAACTTATTTTGAATTGTAATCAAACAAATAAGATGAACAGATGAACTTTGCAGCTTACTCCTATGCAGAAGAGTTAAGTGAGTTGGATCACATTTTCACTGGCCAAAACAAGAAGCAGCACAAATTCAAATGAAGAATGTATTGATAAAAAGTCAAAATTATTGTTCCAGAAATTCTGTTCCTCTTTCAACTGTTTCAACCCTCATTCAATGCTATGTCTTTTTTTTTTTTTTTTTTTTTTTTTTTCTCATTATCCTTATGTATTGGCTGGTAAAACAGAAACATCAGGGTTTGGGTTATTTTGTACTCTTCATAAACAAACAGCTCTGAGTGACCATTGAAGTGTTATGGAGAAAGTTTGAAGTGAGCCAGCATCTTCTCTGTCAAATCTGTTGCAGAGATAACATGCAAGTCCTTCTGCCTATCAAAGAGGAAGAACTTTATGAGGAGTCCAGCTGTCCTGTTCCTCATGTCAAATGTGTAATTTTCTTTTTAGCTGCTACAAAACAGTCTCAAGATTCCAATCTTCAGCTTCAACTTTTGCAGAAACTACTTTTTGCCATAACAGTTTCTTTTTTTGCTCATGATTATCTTTAATGACTTTTTGTTTTCTTCAGTGATGAGGAGGGAGCAGCGAAATGACAAACTTCAAAACAAAGTCATCATTTATATATGACACATTATCAAAGAACTTGAAGAGCCCTTTGGTTCAAAGCGAAGTGCTCAGAGGTCGAGTAAGGCCAGAATGAAAATTGCCAGGGCAAACTTAATCAGGTAATACAAGCTTTCATTACATGAATGCACACAATCATTTTCTGTTGGTCCCCTATCAACTTGGCTGTTGTATTGTGCTCATTGCTGTGTGCTACGCACAACCTGGTTTTAACTTCCAGAAATTCCAGGGGACGGCGTGGGCTGTTTTGTTGGCACTTGACGATTGTTTTGCTTTTTTTCTCCTCTTTTAGGTGACATCAGAAAAATTCTACATCCACAATGTATGGGCATCAGCAAGGGGATTGTGAGCAGACATTGGTTTTATTTTCTGTCCCAGCAGCCAAACTGGAAACAAGCACTCATGCCCAGACTACATGTGAAATATGGTTTTCAAGAGGAGCAAGACTTCAGTGCACACTCAACCTTCCTATGGAAAGTGCATTTGCTAAAGTCTGTCTCTTCCTAGGAGCTAGGAAGGAACTGAACATGATGAACAAGGACAGACTTCTGAGCTCAGAGAAGTTCCCCATCTCTGTGTAAATTACAATACCTCAGAGGTGAATCGGGGCAGACAATCATGAGATGCATGGCAAATGCAAGTTACAATGCTCTTTATCAAAGTATAGAGCTGTAAAGCTTCCTGAAAGAAACAACAAAATTATTACCTTACCCTCAGACAAGTTTGATTTTATCAAAATACAAACTATAAAACACAACCTGAGGCAAAGTTATACCATGGAAAATTTTAGTCATTGGCAAGATTAAGAAAAACCATTAAAAGCAAGGTTAAAAAGAGCTTGATGATGAGAAACATCAGGAAGGCTTAACTATACCACTACAAAGAATGCTACTGGGTACACCTGCCTAATGCAGAGATCTTACAGTACCTCTTGTGGCAGGTAGACATGGCTTTTCTAATGGGCAACAGGGTCTTTTTAAATATAATTAAATTCAAAGACATTTTAGTTAGACCAGCCACTTCCACACAATTTTCTAATTCATAACCAGTTCTTCATGCTTTATGAAAGCCCAAAATCTGAGACATGTTGGTGTAGTACTGAGTAAACTCATCACAGATTTTCACTTTTTAAGCTCAGAAATCACATAATATAGCCTATTTTTCAGTGCTAGAAGGATGTTCAGGTCTCTACTCAGTACAGCAAACCAAGTCTGTGCCCCAAAGACCGTGGTTGAAATTTTACCCAAATATTTTTCCAGCATATGAAAATATTAATTAAAAATCCATGTCAGCACACCCATTTAGCAGAAAGGGGTTAGGTCATTGGCTCATCAATATTGTTTGGTGTATGTATTTATACCAATTATGTAGAGAACAAATAGGTTTGAAAATCTGGCATTTTAGCTGGAAAACCAAAGCCAAATGATAGCGTAAGAGTGTTTAAACTCAAAAAATTTCACTACCAACTTATAATTACTTTTTTTTTTTGTTATTAAATTTTGTTACTTTTTTCCCATTTAGCCTATAAAGTTTACTGGAGTATCAGGATCATTAGTCATAATCAAGTTGCATGCCAGTATATCATATTGCTTGCTGGGCAATGACTTTCTCTCTTAAGTGTTCCTATAACCAGGCAGGCTTTCCCTTCTGACTATGGTTAGCTTTAACATGAGCCAAGTAATCCTGTGGCCTTCTTCAGCAGTGAGAAGTAAATGTCAGAGGCATGCATTGTCATTTCTTTCTGTTTGCACAATCTACAAAAGGAAAAGCAGGTTGTCCTGGGGTCCTGGTGCACCAGATGCTGCCATTTCTATGACAATATTCAGACAGCACTCACAGGGCTCTGGAAAAAGCCCAGAGTGGCAGAACCAGCCATCTAGCTACTTGTGATATAAGGCTGTGAAAGGTTCACCTTTCAGAGAAAGTGCTTATTAGATCTGAATTGGAAAGCCTTAACAGCAGAAAACCGGCGCACCCGAAGAATTCCTTGTGGGGACAAGCGATGAACAAGGAACACCTTAAGATAAAGCACAGTCAAACAGAGCCAAAGCTTAGTGATTGTGCTTTAAAAACATGCAAATTGATGTTTGAATTTATTTGATATTTCTGCACTTTATCTTTAAATATAGCTATCTGTTGCGAGCCACAAATCCCATAACTCAGATTGTCATGAGGAAGATATGTTTTCTTGGTGATGACATATAATTTCTGAAAATAGAAAAGGTTAGCCTGAAAAAAATACTCTTTTTTTTCTTTCTCATCTGTCCAAGAATTATCACAGTCTTCTTTTGCTTAGTCAGCTCAGCTTCTAAAAATATAAAACCGGGAAAATTTGTAAATTACTTAAATCAGTGAAGTTAATTCCAACAGTAAGGTCCTAGGCAGAAACTCTTCAAAATTCAAGTGTAAGTCTTAGTCTTTTGCAGCAATAACGGAGCCACATCTCTAAGAGAATCTGCTCAAATCATTTTACTGTAAATGTTTGTGAATCACAGCTAAAAAGCTCAGCATGAAACCTCCATGGCAAACTGAACCCATCAATGAGGGCAATAGAGACCTATCTAAATGGCAAAAAAAAATTATTCCTATTTAAAAAAAAAACTCCTATCCCCCTGAGGAAACACTCTCCTGAGCTTCAAACATCATGCAATTTATATTTTGTAGAAATAAATTCTAAAAGATGTTAATATTGACAGAATTTTTTAAGCTGTGTCACTCTAAATATTCTCAGTACACTACAGCACCAAATAGTAGTGCAGGTTGTGTTCTAGGAGGGAAATTTGCTTGGGCCACTCTCTTGCCAATAATAGATATAAAATAAATATTGCTTATTACAAATATTTCTTCTAAGACTGTTTCCCAGACTGCCAAAAGATTTATAGCATTTTCCCCACTGAGACTGGCTCATGTACAAAAACATCTTTATGCAAATAGGTCAGATGAAAAGCTTTCTTCCACACCAAATATACATTGTAAAATGCTCCATATTCATAAAAATAATATATGTATTAATTTTCCAATAGGAAAAGATGGTTGACACATGCTGTTTGGCTGAATGAGCAGTGCTAAAGCCATCAGGGTGCTTTGCAGAATATAAATTAATCAACCTGGCACAATATTGGAGCAGTTAATACATTCACCTTAAAGGACCTATTAATTTTAAGTAGCACATGATTAGTCCATTTTCATTAAAATTCTAAAATCCTCTCAATTTTTTTGCATAGGTGCCCAAACTAAAATAGAGAAGGTAGAAAGACTTTCTGTAAGGTAAATCACATTGGGCCTAGGCTGCCTGGTAGATGCAGAATTTGCTGATGCAGCAAATACTGTGGTCTTGGCATCCTGTGTAAACCTTGGTTACATTCTGCCTCCATGGTTGGCCATGACTTGCCCATGAACCATCCATTTGTCTAAAAGGTTTGAATTTTAAAGGAGACAGTGGTACAACAGGCGGCTTAGGGGAGACCTCATCACTCTCTACAACTCCCTGAAAGGAGGCTGGAGCCAGGGGGGGGTTGGGCTCTTTTCCCAGGCAACTTTCAACAAGAGGGCATGGACTTAAGTTGTGCCAGGGGAAGTTTAGGTTGGATATTAGAAAGAATTTTTTTACGGAGAGGGTGATCAGACATTGGAATGGGCTGCCGAGGGAAGTAGTGGATTCTCCATCCCTGGAGATATTTAAAAAGAGACTGGATGTGGCACTCAGTGCCATGGTCTGGTAACTGCAGCGGTAGTGGATCAAGGGTTGGACTTGATGATCTCTGGGGTCCCTTCCAACCCAGCCAGTTCTATGATTCTATGATTCTACGAACATCAGGAGCTCCAGAATGCTCCAGGAGGTCCCCGGGCTCCATGATCAAGACAGAACTTTGATAGAGAATCTCCAGAGCTCATTTACCCTACACTTAAGGCAGAACCATTATTCACGTTAACAGCCCCATGCTTGTCACTCTCTTCAATTTTACCAAAATAAAAGATATTCCTGATTTCCACCTGCATGCAAAATACTTTACAAATTTCCTTACAATTGCATGTTCCTTAAAATTTCAGTAACATAAATAAGCCCCGGTAATCAGGCTATTTTCCACAAGTTTTCTACAAGAGGAATTTCACATCACAAACTTTGTTCTTGTTTCTATTTTATGTATGTTGTTTTTTTTTTTCCCTAAGCAATATACCACTCCGTCCCAATATCTTGTCTAGATTTAAATTTCCTAACAGTTCCCTCTAATCTGTGGTTCCACAAGTCACTAGAATGTAACATTGTCCTCTTTATAACAACTCTTCATGAAATATGAATGCTACAAATCAACAAACACTTCAGACACGTTGGGAGATACACTGTTGATACGTGATATTTGGAATGAACCCAGTGAAATCAGAGAGTCTTGCAAAACTGAGAAATTCTAATGTCTTTATGCTTTGGCTACTACAAGTCATTTCACTGATTTTCTTCTGCACGAACACAGAAAAAGCAGCATACTCCTGAAACCTACCTCCAAGGAAAGAATGTCTTCAGGAAGATGCAATAATTTAACAAATACAAGACTGTAACCAGCCTCAGAGGAGCTTTACTTTGTCATGGATATGTCTGGGGTTTTCCTACTATGAAATCTTTCTGTTACGAAAAGCAGAGAGGAATTATATCACAACACAACCTCAGGGCATGAGTTGCACCGCCAACTGTTTCTCCACAAACTGTCATGTGAGAGAGCAGAAATAAAGATCCTTGGACCACATGGCAGCACCCACATATGATGGAAATCTGGTCTGGTGTAAGATGAAGTAAAAAGTGCCTTTGTACTTTGCATTTTCTTAATGGAAACCTAAAACTTTGCCTGCCCCAGGAGCTCTTTTGTCTTATGCTTCCTGCAACCTCCAGGTACCACTGACCACAACAGGACACTTTCTCCCTGACCAAAGTGCACCTCTCTAGAGAGACACATAGGGCATGCACAATTTTTATCCTAGCCTTATCAACGCACAATTTACACAGGAAATTATACATTAATAAGGAGCATCACCAAGAACATGTCAATAAACACCATCTCTGCTTTAGAAACAGGCATATTAATGCAACTGAATTTGGCACGAAGTTTCAACATCTTGTGTCAAGATCTCGAAGCTGTGGAAATATTCTTTGAAGGATTGCACTCATCATCATTCTTAGAGCTATGAGTTAGTAAAAATAGGAGAAATGTTTCTTTATTCAACACAGAAACTTCATTCTAAACGCATGCACTTTTAAACACACAGCTCTGATCTCAGTTTCCCTTCTAAGTTTGCCAGGTAACAGTGACTAAACAATTCACAAATCTCTCTCGCTACCCCTGCATCTGCATTTGGTTGGTATGGTATCTCTAGAACCAGGAGCAAAGGCTGAAATCTGAATACTGCTTGCACTTCTGATGTTCGATTCCCAAGCCCAAGCTTTTACTGATGATCAGCATTGAAGAATCCACCACGATAAAACATCTTGAGCCAGAAATTCAACTGACTAACATGTCTGGTTTTTGGATGTAGAACAAATGTGCCCAAATACCATATGTTGGACTTCACACACATCTCTTGTTAATTTTTTTTTTTTTTTTTTCCAAGGAAATGAAATGAAGCCAATGCTTGGACTGATGTGAATGCAAACTAATCACAGATGGAAGAGCAACCTGACACAGTCTGTGGTAACTCTTTTTGATATGAAGTACCTGACAGCCCTACCACCGACAGAAAGCAGGATTGCTTACCCCATAACAACAACAGGATGGGTTATGCTTGGACTTTGAGCCACCTCCTAATGCAGGTAAACTGGCTGAATGATCTCACCTGAAAATGCAGACATTGCAAGCACAAAACACATTGTGAAAATATATGCTTATTTTTACAGGAGGGAAATAAAAACATAACTGAAGGCTTCATATGCTTGTGAATGTCTGGAATATTTAATTTCAAGTCAAATATATAAAAGGTAAATTTCTGCAAACTGAAGAGAAAAGCATAAGGGTTGCCCACCCTCTGGGTATGCATAACCCATACCAACAGAGGTTTATCTGTGCTCTGAAGTATTTGATGTTTGTGAGATAAAATAATTATGATGCCCTGAGCACTTTTTTGGAAGGTTCTGACAGTTCCATAGTAACTGGAAACTTGGCAGGAAATCTAAAACTTATATTAATATAAACACACCAGTGAGACTGCTTCTTCCCCCAGTGGCTCTGTCACTGGTACCATTCATTGCTCTGATAGTGGCCAAATTAGTTCAGGCTCCCTGTCTTTGTTGCAGGAGAGAAAGATGGGATTTTTTGATGTGGTAGAAGGAGGTATTTCACATCTAGAGCTTAAAATTACTTTTATCCCTTCTTGTGTTATTTCATTGAATCATGAGAATAAAATCTTTTAAACTGGTTTGCTTTCTTCTGCTATAAGGCAACACTTTTCTTACACTTATTCTATAATTATTACTGCACAGTGGAAACAGCCACTAAAAATTTCATGCTGTTTTTTACATGAAATCATCTGTAAAAAAAAAAACGGCAGTAAAGGTTTTAGCCAAGCAAAGAAGGACCTCTACTAATTATTAGATAGCCTCTGTAGTCTAAAAAATCTCTGTCCAGTGTGACTTTTGTGTTCACTCCCCTACCTGCTTTGGAAAGATTAAAAAAAAAAAAACAAAACAACAAACAGGTAGAGCAAGTAATTCTGATTTTCTTTCAGACTGGCAAGCAAGCAGGAGCCACACACAGTCTCAGCTGCCTTAAACACAATGACAAACTTGCATCTCTACCTGTTTTGTGAATGAAGACTCCAGCCAACATGTCTGGGTTTGCCTCAGGACCAAACCTTTTTGGCTCTTGGGACACCAGCTTTCTGCTCCTGAAAAAAGGTTTCCCTTTTGTCTGTCTTCTGCTTTCTGCTTTGCTCCTTAGTGTTGCTGTGGTGACCTACTTGGTTTGCAGCCTCTTGCCTTGAGCAGTAGTAGCTCAACAGCACTTTTGTCCTGCTTAGTCCTCAGCTGAATAGGTAAGTCCAGAAAAGTCCTTCTGTCTCTGGTGCTTCCTAGAAAATAGTCTTGGCCCTTGAAACCCAGTTTCAAACACATTTCAAAAAGGAAACTAAAAAGTTTCTTAAAGATGCAATCAATTCTTCCTTACTATTCTCCCACAAATTTCTCCAGACAATTATCCCAACACTGGTATCTACAGACCCATTTGTATATATTTTTTGTATATTGCCAAGCATCTTTTTGCAGAAAAGGAACTATGACTCCCAGCAAACTCATAATCTCTGCCTAATTTCTCATATCTTCCAAACCATCCCAGTGATCTTCCTACAGTTTGACATTTGGCCTGTGAGTCAAAACAATGGAAACCCAATGGAGTTGTCTCTTTCTGAATGACTGAATATTGCCTTCCAATGTGTGATTTTTAAAGACATTTGTTAGTATTCATATGTTCTGGAACCTTCTGGAGTAAAGCTGTTACTGTTGTAGTGTGGTTTACTTCTTTTTAAAAAGATATTAACAAACTTCTTCAATAACATATGTGAGGCTGTTCATTCATTATTTGCTGCAATAAAACAGATATTTGAAAAACACTTTGTATATATTTACTGACAAACAGTGGAAAGAACAGTGGTCTGTGCTGCTTTCAGTTAAAAACAAGAATCTTCAGATTGGGATAAGAATGCATAAAGACACACAAAACATTTTCTCACACCAATCATGGTAGTATAAAGTCCAAATTACTTTTATGAGTACTTTAAAGTGTTTGCCTTCTTGACCTTCAGCCAGAATAAGAATCACACAGAGTCAGGTGTCAGTTTTGTTTGGAATCTGGGTTGGTTTTGCAACAGGCAGACCTGTTGCTAGGCATTTCTGCATGAGAGAAGGCAAGTTTAAAGGAACATGTCATGCACATGGAGTAGAAGGTGCAAGGTTTAATAAATGTTGTTTAGATCCTGTGAAACCCATTAGGGGAATTCTGTCAAAGGGGAAAAACTTCCCACATGGACATTGGTGTGAGAAGACACAGCAGCTACCAAAATGAGCATAAGAAATGCACTGTGGGTCAAATCAGGGGTGGATTGGATCAAGCAGGACTCCAAAAGTAGCCATGGGAAATCTTCAATAGAAAAGGTACTCGAGCTTCACCGTTATCTGAGATCAATTCCCCTCCTGCTCTCACAGCACTTATGGACTCACAGATTAGGGATGTTGTTACACAACACATTCATTTTAGTGTCTGTTTATGGACTGGTTGTCCAAATAACTAACCTTCACCCACAAACAGGTTTCACTGATAGCCTCTTAACTGCAATCTCTACCAATTACTATGAATGCTCTGAGGGAAAAACTATCCTTATCAGAGCAGCAGCACTTCCCCTCCCACCTTCCCTCAGGATCATGTCACTGGTTCTCATATGCATGGCTCCAGTCCTCTGGGAAGGGCTGTCTTTGTCTGTCCTGTGACTTTATTATCTGTGCCCATTAACTTGATCTCAACAGTGGCTGAATACAAGGCACTTCAGAAAGACTGGTCAGGTCTTCTGGCTTCCTTCTACTCTCTATTTTACAAAAGACAAACAGGAACAGCTTTCTGCTGTCAGGTTCCCATGCCTTTTCCCACTCAAGAGAAACCCCCCCAAGCCAGTGCTTGGTAGAGGTGAACCAAAAAGATTACTTTAAACAGAAGCCTTGTCCACATCCCTTAATTCATTATCATGCCCATTCCTGAAGCCTGTATATTCAAATTAACCTTACAGTCCCACGACCAGTGATTAATTTCTATGCCAGTCAAATATGTAACTAGTAAAAATATCTCTTCCCTCCTCATTTACAGATCTGAGAAAACAGATTTTCTAACTTGAGATGCTGTCTGGTTGGTGTTCTAAAGACTATATGTAGGTGGAAAAGCACTGAACATGTTCCCTCTCCTGATATGTAGCAGATAGGACGCAGAGACCCAAGGCCCATCATGCAACATTCCAGGCAAGAAAAGAATTTTAAAAAGTGTTTTCAAGTTCTTCCAGCCAGCAAGGTCTTGAACTGCATCTACCCTGAACCCATTTTATGAACAGCATACTCTGTATGTATTCATATACAGCAGTATTCAGAAGTCAAACACTTAAAGAAAAGCTGAAACTTACAAATAAAATAGGGCAGTGACCTACACTTGTACAAAGGGATACAATCTGCTTATTAGTCTTTTGATACAATTCGATGCTTCAATTCTGTTTAGATTTTCTACTCTGAAAAGAAAATATTGCAATAGAAAATAGGTTAGACATGTTTATTTATCTAGCGAGATGTTGTTCAAACATAGGTCTAGATCTAGGCTACTGAAAAGAACAACCAAGGAGCCCCTGGGAGGTCTGAATCTCCCCATTCCTTTCTGATACAACTTTTGGTATGACAAGTGGCAACCACAATTCTGTCACTTACAGCACTTCTTCTCTAGCTTTGAGGCATCCAATAATTCTCATATCCATCAAGGATGGTATTAAAAATAGCATTTTCATCACTTTCCCTCCCCTTTTTTTTTTGCTGCTGTTTCCTTTACAAGGTCTTTACAGTATATCGGGGTAAGTGCCTTACAGACTTCATTCCCACCTACAAGTTTTTTAAGAAAGAAAGGGTCTGTTCAGCTTTGGAGGATGCATCAATAAACATACCAACTTTCCTCAAAACTTTATTCCCCATACTTCATTTGATGTGAGGTCTTCGGAAACATTGATAAGGGTACTCAGAATGCTGCTTGTTGTGAGTGTTTCACTGATTCTTTTCTTGACAAAAAAGTGGTCTTTGATACACACAATGATACCAAACTTATTCTGTAATAAGAATTCCATGTTTAGTGGCAATGCAGTCAGAAGTTCAAGTCCAAAAAAAATAAATCAATTACCTCCTCCAGTGAAAAGCAGTGTCAGGTAAAGATGATGACTTGAAAAGTTATTTCCTAGAATAGTATAATGAATAATTTTTTGCCTTAGCAATTTTTCCACTTACAAGTGCAGATGTCATTATGAACACCATCTTTTTGTGACCATAGATCAAATAACTTAATTTTTTCATTAATGTTCTAGTCTGTTTCAGAAGATTGATATGAATATTCATCTTCATTTTTAGAGAGAGAAATATTGGAGCAGGGGAGAAACGTTTCCCCTCGTCACATGGCAGAGCAACGTGAGGGTCAGGAATAGAAGCTCTGTCCCCTGAATAGCTGTCTTGTCCTCTGCCTGCTATGTCATGCATCTCCTCTGAGATATAAAGGTGCCACTGTTGTAGAGCATCTGTGCTGGATAGGATGCATGTCTTCTAGCTTCAGATATTGAATATTGGAATTTATCATAAATGTCATATAAAAGGGCTTTTCCAAAAAAAACCTTAAGAATTAAACAAAAAATATATTTTCTCTCTGAATAATGAAAACAGAATTTGAGCCTGTTATGGTTTTTTTCCTAAGAAGAAGAGAGTGAATATTTATTAGATGTGTCGGGATGAGGTAAAAAGCTCCCAGAAATATAATCTGACATGGCTGAGTGAAATTATTGAGAACTTCCAAGTAACCTTTTTTAAACACTGGTGGCTTACTTTCATGCCTAAGCTTATTGAAGTATTTACCTGGGAAGTTCATAGCACATTTTGGATGATATACCATTTTTTTTCCCTTCAAAAAACACTGAATTATGAATGCCTCATCCTATCACATACCATACAGGACAAAACTATGATACAGATAGAAATACAGTTACTAAGGAACTTCTTTGTTTTATTTTATTGTCTCATATTTGCAACATATATGCCATTTTCTGAATGACTGGCTTGAGAATTAGGTAAGCAAAACCGAAAGACGGTTTTCTTCATTATGAAATAAGGAGGAAGAAAAAATATCCAGGGTTTGTATAGCTGAAGTGCTTGAACTGAAAACTTGTCACTACTGGAGCAAACCCAGTCAAAGACTGGCTGTAATTATATACTCTAATAAATAGAGCTGTATATATTACTGGCACTTGCCATTGTAAGGGTGTCTATAGTGTAGAGGGTAGGGTAGAACAATGTGGAGCAATAAAGAGTTTAGCATCTGGCAGACATTGAGGGTGAGATAAAGGATTACTGATTTTAACAGACTTCTAAGTTTAAAATGTATGACCTAATTCTATATTTTATTTTATTACACCACAGATTCAGCTGTCAAGGTGGAGGTCCCCCAGGACTGACCACACAATCTCAGTTACTCTGCATCCCACCATAATTAATAAAAAGCAAGATTTTCCAGTTAAATATCACAGTGTGTGGTACTTGTATGTGATGGTAAGCACTATACTTCTCATTGTGTAACGAGAAATCAGACTTATTTGTGAAGGGAAACAGAATGGCACACTGCAAAAAGGCCACTGGAGTGGATGTGTCCTTTCATTGCCACATAAAAAAGGTGTCATGGAGGGGGAGAGAAACTATTCTAAATCACAGCTGTCTCCTAAAACCTGCAGTCCTTCTAGTTTCTCCAGCTGGCAAAAGAGTCAGGCAGAGGCAAAGGCCCAAGCTCTGATATCTTTCTACCCTTAAGGCCCTGCTCGCATCAAGTTCATCTTGGAAACTGTAAATATCTGATAATGCCAACACTGGTAAAAGGTCTCTTGGCTTTTGCTAATACAAGCTTCCAAAAGTCTCTCATAAGATCTCTGTTGCATTTATATGAACTTCTCCAACACTCTGTGGACCCTCAGAAGGACTTTGCTAGACTAAAAATCATAATATTATAATAATAAATCACTAGCTACAAAAAGGCACAGCTTACACAATGTGACAGATTTTTTGCTCTTTTTATAGGATAACTCAGTGAGTGGTGGTTTCTTCAGTGCTAAACATCCATGGGGATATTTAGAGGTGCCTACACACATGAATACAAATTGTGATACTCTCTACTTTTGCCAAGCAAAGCAAATTTTTTGTATGCAGTATGAGAAGTTTCCAATAGCCTTTGGAAATTAACTTGCTCAGTGGTTCATATAGACATGGAGCCATGAACAGCTGCAGTCTGGAGCTTATTTTGTTTCTTGTATTATTCTCTTAGCCATTAAGTTGAAAAAGCTAGCTAAATACAAGGTTTGTGCTGAAGTAGTGAATCTTTTCTGAAGAAAAGACATTTAGATATGAGATAGAATCTACATCTTTCAGGATTGGTCCACTCATGAGGGAAGTAATGGCATGTGCTTTCCTTGGGCTAGGTGAACTGTAATATGCTATTTTTTAGTGTAGTACTTTAATATTTTCCTTCAGCTTCATTATGAAATGCTTGAACTCTTTAATAATCACTCAGTGGGAATGCAGGTTTAAGAAGCAAAACACTGAATTCAAACTCAAAGCTTATTTATCCAGTCAAGTTTTAGGCTGTGAATAAAACATATAATGTAGCATAGCAAATTTACTATCTTAAGCATTAACTTTTTTTGGAACACTGCACTGAGTCACCATTTGAACTTAATCTGAACTTCTAAAAATCATTTTACTGTAGAAATAGTAAGTGATAGCTCTTCACAGTTTACGAAAGGAAAGAAAAGCCAATCCTAAAGACCCCGAGGTGAGTCTATTGCAGTTAACTGAGCTGTGGTCATATCCAGCTAATCCCCTTCCCCTTTACTTCAGTAAAAGTAGTCAATTAATTCACTTTTACAGCACTGGTTTGGTTGCATTTTCCCCTCGCATGTTTTTTGCTAAAAAATCACTCTAGAAATGACAGAAACTTCATATGCATTTACACCAGCCCATGTTATTCTTTTATGTTTGTAAACACAAATAGTGCCTGGGAGATGAAGTAATGCCATAGTGAAGCCACAAGAAAAATTTCCTCATCCTTTTCTCTGTGGGAGTTGGTTAAATCTAGAAAATTCTTGCCAAAAATTCCAAGGAAAGCTACAAAATATCTGGGGAAGAAAAATTGACTACAATCACAATTAGAGGGATAGGTGAGGCAGAGTAGTTCACCACATGCTAGAAAGGACTGTTGTTTTTGGTTTTGGTTTTTTTTTAAGAAAAAAAAAGGTGAAGAAGATTCCTAACTTCTGCTACCTTGAGTTTCTTACAAGAACTCTCCTTATGAGTTGCTTAATCCAGTGTACAGAAAAACATTTTTGGAAAGTCACAAAACTATGTGACTTTTTGTTTTTACAATCTGTGTATGAAAACTTCAAGTGCTGCATGGATTTGGTGAAGAACTGAGCTAGAATTTATTAGAAGACAGAGTATTTTTAACTGATAATAGCTTGTCCTGACAAAGTAATAATAATACTAGGTGATCTGATGAGCACACTACTGGATGATTCCAGGTTCAGCTTTTCACTTGCTATTGTACAACTGGAAGTACATTTTAAATCCATAGCTAGCCATGAGGCAAGGATGGCCTTATAATGATGTCCCTACTGTGTGCCAATATGACATCTTCCTCCCCAAAATTGGACATCGTATTAGAATAAGAAACAGCTTTTTATATTTCTTTTTTCCTAGCACCTTGTAGTTTGCATTGTATTTAAAGTACTCAGTTAAACAGTATTTTATACAAAGTATTAGTTAACTACCTTTCTACTGTAAAATTAAATGGTCTGACAAGCTAGGTAGAATGACATACTTGCAGAATTGGTTATCATTTTACTCAGACATTAAGGCTGAGAAATCAGAAGTCTATTTCACGTGCAAAGACATAGCAAAGATGGGTTGCAAAGGTTTGCTTACACAGAACACAATTTTTAGACACACTCCTACAGGGAAGGAATAACTTATGCAGTTTTTTTCTCAGCTAAAATACAAAAACTGTGCAACCTTTTATCAACTTCAGAGGGCTTTTCACAAAGTACTGGCTCCCATTGCAAGGTTGAGACATAAATGTAATCACAGTACAATAAAAACTGGGCTCACGTAATCATATTGTAAATGTTGCAATAAAAGCTGGGGTGATACACATCTGTCAATTTGTAAATCATTTATAGATGTGACTAAGTTAACTGTTAACAAGTGTTCCACTGGAATCTCATGCAATGTGAAGAGAGAGTTTTGTAGTTTTTGTTTGTTGTTTTGTTAATGTTCAGTCTCTTTTCTTCTACGAAATTATGCCAGAAATCTGTTTTCTTAGCTGTTTGCACGATTCTTTAAATTCCACTCAGTAAAAGTATAACATTGAAGACTATTGCAATAACATTCTGCTGTCCGTTCCCCATATCTCATTTGTTTCATAGATGTATCACCACGTCTTATACTTTCTGCATAACTTGAAAATAGAGTCTTTATCTGCTAACATCACTCCATTATTTCCAGTCTCCCAGTGGCTTGTGGTTCAGCTTACACTGTCAAGTTCCAAATTGGAAAAGAAATAATGATTCCCTCCTTCACTGTATAAAATACTTCTACTCCTTCACTGTATAAAATACTTCTACTCTTAGATGTCTATTCCCACCATCCGGTCTGTTGTCAATATTCCATATGAGTAAAAATATGGAAATTAAACATCCTAGCCCATCAAAATATTCGGATGCTCAACAGACACATAGTAGGTCTATCCATGATGACCCAAACCTTCCTTCACTCCTCATTCACAATAGAGAATTAAATAGCAACTATACTTTTATAAGTTATTAAATCCATTTTCTTCCAGTAAGGTCTGGTTTAGACATTATGAATTGGCAGTTTTGTCTGGGATCTTTCAACAATACCAAAATTCATTTCTGATAGATGGGCGGGAGGAGGCAGGGAAGAAAACGTGCAGAACTATTATTCCATCATGTTTCAAGGACCATATGTGACACGAAAGGAAAGGGTGGGGACAGGATCAGTAAATAAATTTTCATTTCTCCTGCAAAAAAAAAAAATTAAAACCATAAAGTAGAGCTAGTGAGAAAGGGGGAGGACAGGCAAAGGAGGCACAGGAGAAGGTACTACTAATAATTTTTTTAGGTATTACTAACAAAAAACTAAAACAAAGATATAAAAACAAAGTTTAGGTAGAACTGGGAAAGGGAAATTGAGTATTGAAAGGGTTCATGTAAATTCAGTGATATTTTTAACTAGACCCATACTGGGGCTTGCAATAAACAAGAAATAGACTAATAATAATAAGATGAATAAAAGCTGGAAAATTGATGCTCTAGATACCTTGCAAAGGTGGTCTCCACAGGGATTGTTTGTGTGAGGACCTGCTGTTTCTGCCCATGATATCTTTTCTGGTTGATCTGCCTTGAGTTTCTTACAGGAACTCTCTCTTGGCTGGAGAGAAGGGCAGGGGTGCATGTGGACCTGGATGCTCCATATCTTTCCCCATGGCACCTTCTTGAATGGATCTCAGCAGTTCCCTCCAGGGAAGGACTCAGAGGCAGCAAGTCTCTGTGTCCAGACCAAGGGTGGCCTGAACTGAACCTGTGTTATGCAACACGCAGCTACAGCATAGAATACTGAGCAATGGAAAACCCCACCAGTGATCTGTGTGGCCTGAACACACATCATGAACACTGATAAGGAACAGCCCATTGTAGGATTGGTATCTTATTCGCCCAAGGGACACTCCTGCTTTTTCCTGGCTGGAGGACTCTGACAGAAGAAAACAGTTCTTGTCAGTGAAGGTAAAAGAAGACTCCAAAGTGTGCTGGCTTCTTTTCTCGTGCAAATCTTCTAGACATTGCTGACATACAGGAAAATGTCTGGAATCTCCATGGTGGAACCAAGATCTGGTACTCTGACAAGTAACTCGAGCAAGAGAAGTGGGGACCTTGTTGTTCTCCCTCTCTGAGCAAGGCCACCCAGAAGCAGAGATCTGAACTTGTCTCCTTTGGATGCTCTTAGGCATCAGGGAACCATATGCTGAGATGCATCAAAATAATTGAGACCAGGGACCAGTATATCTAGGGAGGTGGTTGTCTCCCTCCACTCCTCCTGTCCAGTTCTGAAACCCCAAATGCAAGAAAGATGTGGACCTTTTGAGGAGGGCCACAAAGATGATCAGAGAGCTGGAGCACCTCTCCTATGAAGACAGACTGAGAAAGCTGGGGTTGTTCAGCCTGCAGAAGAGAAGGATGGAGAGCAACTTTTTACAAGGGCATGTAATGATAGGATAGCTGGGGAACAGTTTCACTGTGAAATAAGATAGGTTTAGATTAGATAATAGGAAGAAATTCTTTAATGTGAGGGTGCTGAGACACTGGCACATGTTGCCCAGGGAAGTCATGGCTTTTTTCTCCATGGAAGTGTTAAGGACCTGGTCTAGCTCACAGTGTGAGCAACCTAGTCTAGTGGTAGATGTCCCTGCCCATGTCAGTAGGGTTGGAACTAGATGATCTTTAAGGTCCCTTACAACCCAGATCATTCTATGGTTCAATGAAGGAAAGCCTGAGATCCAAAAAGTGGAGTTCAGCACATGGAATCATCTGGGTTGTCAATGACCAAAGTAAAGGTCTCTTCTTAAGAAAAACAAAGGGTTACAGAAATGCTACAAGTAGAGATAACTCAGAGCATCCAAGGCAAAGGCAGCTTTCTATTTCCTATACTTTCTGTTTTAGTGTCACAGAAATGTACATCCTAAATGGCTACCAATTAGTTTTCTGAAGAATCATTTCTGAAGATCAGAGTCAGGATCTCTGACCTGTGCTCTCTGCCACTTGGCTAGTGGCTCTTGATTCTAGAAGAGAAGCTGAACGGAGTTTGGCCCAGGGGACTTGGCATATCAGTGGGAAAAAGAGCTCCTCATACAAAGCAATGGCCCTTTGAAGTGGTTCTTCATTCATCCAACCAGAATCCTGGTCAGAGAGGAATGTGGAGGGTGACAGCAGCTGACCCACCATACTCCAAGTGGATAGAAGTACACAGCAAATTCCTTTAAGAGCTTAAGAGCTGCGCTTTGAGAAACAGCTCATCTCTCACTGAATGTTCTTGTGTCCAAAGACTTGTTGCTAGCTTTTTTCCAACACTCAAACAAAACTGTTCACCAAATAATGGAGAAATTCAAAACTGTGAGCAAGGCGAAAGGCAAGCTGTCAACACCAACCAACTGGCACAAGGATAAAAACAATCTATGTGCCACTTTTGTAGAAGAGAGTAACAAAATGATAAATCTGACCAGACAACTCACTAATTATGTCCTTCATAATTCAGTGTTTTATGCTCAGAAGTCCCAAGGATCTGTAATCTGCTTTGAGTGCCTCTATGCTGCAAGCCCTTCCATGTCACCCCACAGCAGAGCCTAATAAGCTGTGCTTGGCTGGAGTACCTCTCACAGGAAGGTAGTTTGTCTGAAGACAGGAAGAGGTGGAAAAACTTCACTTTCATTTGTTACCTAATCTCAGTTGCTCCTACCTCACTTCAAAAGGCATACGCTTCATTTCCTGCTTGAATTTACCTGCCTTTGGCTTGAAACCTTGGGACAGTTCTTTCTTCTAAAGAGCTTTTTAATGCCTGCTTTTTTCCAAACACACTTAACCACCAGTCAAGTCACCTCTCCATCTTTCTGTAATTTAAAAAGACTCTACAGTTTAGTATTTTTCAGTCTTGTTCCCATTTTTCAGACTCTTCTTTCAAACTCAGTGCCAAATCTGCAGGCAGAATATTTGTCTATTTTTGTCCTCGAATCTGCTACTGACTGCCAAGCCAGTTCACTGTTTTTCTATATAGATTGCCTAACAAAATCTTAAACAAACCATCTTCAAATAATATTTTGTGCAAGTCCAGGTTAATAAATTTTCCAGATTATTCTTCCTGAAGCCTTATCAATTTCTTACTGTGCCAGCATTTTTAGAGAGCAAGATAGGACTAGAGCAATTTTTGAGGTCTTCATGCAGTATGAGAGACAATTTAGGAATGGATATAAGCTTACTCACTTATTCTTCTCAAATTAAATGTCAGTTCTGTTACAAATTGCCTCATTATTTTCCAGAAAAGCAAAAATAAAAAAATAAAAAAAAAAACAACCAACAAACACCACTGTGTAGAAGTAGCATATTAATGTAAAAAACTGTCTTGTTTTGTCAGAGAACAACTTCCAATGAAGTCCAATTACAGTATCTTCCGTTTCAGACATTGTATAACGTAATATACTATAAAATAGTATATTTTTGTAATAATCATAGTAAAATAGTATAATTAAGCCTTCTGTTCTAATCGTCATTTTCAGATGACATTTCATATATGCTGATTTCAATTAAAACTCTTGAGTAAAGTACTCCCTTGCCTACATGGGCCATTGGAATCTGAAGTCAGATCTGAATTGGAGTAGTAATTAGCAAAAGCCCTGTAAACAAGTGTGAGAAAAGGCTCTACATTTAATTTTAGGAAATAAATGGAACAGAAGCAGAGAAAATGCAGAGCTAAACACTTGTCATGTGTGTCTTCTGAAGAAGCATTTATTTATCTGCCTTAATGGTGTCTTCTTTGCAAATGCTTCTCCCACATTTCATCTCACAGACAGCCAAGTAACACTAATCTGTAATTGAAAATGAATTGGGCTTGTTTATTCTACAGAAGCCTGAAGGAATACCCAATAACAACCTTTAAGTACAGAAAGGGCAGCCACAAAGAGCAAAAGACTACTTCATTCTGTATGTCCTTGGACAGATGATAAGAAGAAATACACTCAAATTACAGCTACAAAATTGCAGGTTGGATATCAGAAAAACCTTTTTATCTGGAAGAATCACTATTCATGGGAACAGGTTTCCTTGGGTAATTATGAAATCTTTGTCTCTGGGAGCTTCTAAGAAGGGGTCAGACAAACATGTGCCAGAGGTGGCAAAGTCAGATTTGAATTCTTGAGGCTGAATCTACATAACCTTACCAAATCTCTGCCAGCTCTATTTTCTATGATCCTTTACTCCGCCTCTTTGTATAAGGGAGTTCTACACATTTATAGAAACTCACCAGTTCCATAAACAATTTAAATGTCTATTTTAAATGTATGTTTATTCAAAAACCTGCATAAAGAGAGGGAAGTAAAAGAAAAAAAAACACCTCATAAAGACATATAAAGAATAAAAGTTAATAGCATATTACAAAGGCATGACATTAGCATTGATAGAACCAACCCCAAAAATTCAAAAGGCAACATTACAGTAAATGTTCTTTGTGAAAATATTTCTTAACTCTAAAGCAGAATCATCAAAATTTGTAGTTTCATGCCGTATACATACAGCTCTTACTTGTAAAGCACCATATTTTTTGTATTCCACATTTTTTCTTGACAAAGCTCAAGAAGAGAGAAGCAAATGTGCTGTATGTATCCACACCAAATAACTAATTTATAAACAGGCTCCTCTTCCCGTAACCAAAGGAAAAATGTCTATAGGGCTAAACTTAGTGGCTTTAAACACTAGGTAACATTTTATTAAAGCTACATACCAGATTTTACAATCCAGATGAGATATTACTGCCTGAATACCTAAACCACAGTTCTCTGATGCAAAATTCCTACAAGATAGTCAAACCAGTCCTTTACATGTTCATTTTGCAGTCTTTTTAAGTAAACAATTAAACCATTTTTCTTTCTCCTGAGAGCGACTCCAGACTGTGTCACTGCCACATTTGTATCAGCAGCATCATAATATTTAGGATTTTTTTTTCTCAGAAACCTCATTTCACATTGACTGGTGCCAACCAAGCAATTTTAGCTACTTTTGAGGTTGTTTCCAAAGCTTTTGCATATGAACATGATTTCTCCAAAGTCCATTCTAAAACCAAAGGCATTGCATGCATAGGCATGCTAATACCTTTTATCTGAGGATCTGAATCAACTTTCTTTGACAAGCTTGCTCTTGGCATTAATGAAGGCAAGTATGGTCCCTAATTGGTCATTCACAGCTCCATTTAATGGCAGTTTAGTAAGAACAAGGACTGCATTATAAGGACAGACATTTGGTATTATTCAAAGCTTATGCAATATAGAAATAAGCTTAAGGCAAGACTGCTTTTGATGCCTTAGCTAGTCATGCCCATAGTGTGACTTGTCATAAGCCTTCCCTGTAGAAAACTGCTATGAAGTAGTGAACATGTGAAATGTGGATGTGAAAATTAGATGTAGGAAAATACAATAACTCATATACTTAAATATACACCTGCTACATTAAGATTTTTTTGTATTATGCTCAAGCTCTTGCTATTCAAACTTTTTCGTTTAAAGCAAAATATCTGCTTAAGAGGAATTTGGTTTGGTTTCCAAAATCAAAATAAAGTCTATCTTTAGGAAACATATTTAGCCAAGCACCCTGTTCTAGCATTCCTAGAAATCTACTCAGTTTCCTTCCTCAGTGTTCTGAATGTAGTTGTGTATGCATGTTTCCTCACTTCTCAATTAGCTCACTGGAGGTGTAGACAAAAATGGCAGCAAGTAATTTTTAATCCTTTTACACCTCCCTGTGTAGCAGCTTGACACATTTATAACCCTTGTCTGTCCTCCCCTTCTACATTTGTTTTTTTGTTGTTGAGTTTTTGGTTTTTTTTTATTTTTCATTCTTATTCATTTCTTTGTCCCTTATCCTTATCTCTGAAATTCAAAACATGCCTTTATTTATACATGCAAGGGTTTAGCTCATTTTTTTTGCAGCTGAGGATAAGTGATTAGCACTAGGGCAGCAGTGAAAATTACTTCAGCTTGTGTGAAATTACAAAAAGTTTCACTTGTTTCCTTTGTGAGCTGACATATTCTTTAAGTATCTTGTTGGTTGGGTAACAGCTTTTCATGCATTTGGCTTCATTTGCTAACCTTTAGGGCTTTGATATTGTTGCTTGTACTTTTGCCAATGTTTTAAGAACATCTAAAAATTAAATACAAACCATATAAATGATGTTTGCAAACTGAGCCTGGCCTGTGGTTTGTGTCATGTGATTCTAGTAACTTGATGTAAGCTTGAATTCATAATCTAAAGCATATAACTCTGATACTAAATAAGGAAAAAAAATTTACTCAGTGTCTTCAATGAAGTGTGGATGGACTTGCATATAGAAGCATGCCCTGAGCACAGTTACATAAATAGATCAGCCTTAGCATCATGACAGAGGCACAGTCCTGGCTGACATCAGCTAGAAAAGTATTGGAATAATCATTGTAAACTGTACTGGAGGTGATCTTATTTCCAGGAAGGATATTTCCAAGAAACTAAACTATATGGACAAATAATATTTTGTATACAATTATGATATGTTTAATTGAGAAACACATAGTAATTTCCACACACTCCCCTGTCCTGCAGCACATTTTACAACCTATGGGAAACTATCATGTCATCTGTTGTAAGGAAAATAAAATGGAAAGTTATTTATTGTGTGTTCAAAACCAGTATAAGAATGTCTATAGAAATTCAGACAATAATGGGTGTGAAACCGAGTGCCACAACCTGTAAGCAAACAGGACATATCTACAGTCAGAAGAGAGAGATCCCAACAAAATAATATCATGGGAAATGATGATCTTACAATCAATACCTACTGCCTGCTAAAATCCTGTAAGCAAGGTGAGCTACCAGTGGTCACTGACATCATGCAAGAGAGCTACTATGTTTTCCAAAGGCTTGCCAATAGAATTTTAATGCCTATTGAAGCCGTTACCATTCTTCACCCCCACAGTAAAACATGGGAGTATCAGCTACTGAGCAGCTGTCATGTTCCAGCTTCCCAAAAACTGGGTCTGTTTCGCTGATGAGTCAAGCAATCCCTAAATATGTACATACATACATAGATATAGTGTGTATTTCTGTGGGAATTAGATCTTGAATTTTAATTGCAAGCTGTTATTTTACTGCTATAAACACCCACCAGTTTTCCCCAAACTACTCACTCTTGGAACCATGGCACGTTGTTTTCAGGAAAGAAAAATGCTTATTGAGCTTATTTTACATTTCCTAATACCAGTTACACGTGATCCTCAGCTGGATAGTGATGAGGAAGCAGTATGTGCTGGCTCGTTTGTGAAAGAAGCTGGATTATTGAGGATAGAATATCATATGCCTCCCACCAAATATGTGAAAGAATCCATAAGGAGACTTTCATAGAAAACATTTTTTCTGTGGTTAACTCTACAAAGCAGTGTCACTACATTTTCCCAACTAACTCTTATCTAATTTCTTCTTACTTTTTGCCATCTATGCCCTTAGAGAGAAGAGGTGGCCCCTCTTTTTGTGTACCAAACAAGTCAAAGTTCTCACCAAAAGATGAAGATTATTTTCACCTGACAAGGTGGTCTCACAATTGCTCTCATAGAGTCTTTCCCAAGTTAATGGTTAAGAAACCTCAGCATTTACATTCACACAGGACAGTCAGCACTGGCCTCATCATTCTCCCTAGAATGTAATGGCTGCAGCTGTAAGTTAAAGGCATTCCCTCCTATGGGAACTCCTTTATGTTAAGGACAGACGAAGTATTTGTCATCATTTTCCAGTTCACAGTGCCTAAAATAATGTGAGGGTTGTGCTGCATGCAGTCTGGCACAGCTGTGTTTTTCATATCATCACACCAAGGATATGTGCTGCACAACCACATGGGATAACGTGGGAGGAATGTCCTAGATGGAAGGAGTCAGTCTTGGCGTGGGCTGCATCCAGGAACAGACCCTGGAATAAATTATCATGTCAAATGCTTCTAGGTTTCTTTTTGGAAGGAAATACCTAGCTCACTCCAGAGTGTAGCCTGTGAGTAACTAAAAACTATCTAGTTGCTCACATGAATACAGATGCACTCAACAATACCTGCAGCAGGAATAGGGACATATTTGAGCACCACTGAGACTCCAAAGAACCTTTTAACTCACATTCCCAAGCTTTGAAATGTATTTGTGATTTTCTCTAATTTTGCAAGAAGAGCAGCTCAAAGAAGTGTGAAACTGCACTTTGCTGCAAAAAAAAATTGAGGACTACAGTAATTCTACCCATTTACAGATTAACATCCACATCTACAGACCAGCTGAGGAGGAATCTCTTCCTTTCATGACAACAGATATCAGTAATAAAGGTAACATTCTCCTCTTCAGGTGATATTAACCAACGTGGAAGAAAACTTACTGGCTTAAGTCATGTGGGGTTTAACACAGGACACCAAAAAATTCAGTCTAACTCTCTTTGACTGACAGCCATCTCCAGAGAGTGAAGTACATGAGTACTGTCTTCTTAGCAGCCTGCCTTGTTCACCCGCTGAATTAAGTATCAGCTGAGCATTTTACAGCTTAGTCACCTTATTCCTGCAGACCATGATCAAGCCCAGAGGTCACATATGCATGGGAGGGTTTCTTCTGGCATGCAAGACTGGCCAGTGACTTCTGGCAGAGCTGTAAGGTCTGTGTCACACGTTGCAGTGAAACAAAGCAAAGTCAAGCAAGCAAAGCACATGCAAGTGGGTCAGCAGCACAGGCAGGAAAGCCCAAACTTTACACTAGAGTGATCATTCTCACCTGTCTTCACAGCACTTTGGAGCTCTGGAAGGATTAAGCAGATCTTTGCCATTGGGCTGTACTCAGTGGCTACATTTATAGTCAGATTTCAACTTTATACCACACTCCTCCGTTAAAGTTCTTCAGCCTTTGACCTTGAGGTGAGAAAGCTGTTTGGAGAAGACTCACTGGCACATACCCTTGTGATAGTGTGTCCACCACATGGAGAACTCCCACGATCTCAGAAACAGGTTTTAAGACTCCTTTCTCCAGCTGGAAAAATCCACCTAGGAGATCAAAGAACAAAGTTTCCAGAGCATGGGATCCAACCATCTCCCCTTGGATGCTCACAGACTCAGCAGCTATAAGCACCTAAAACACCACTCTCTGACCTCCTGGATCCAAACCTAACTCCCAGGCTCTTCCTCCTCATTAAATACACTTAGCATCTCTATGGGGTTCGACTTTATTTATAACACCTGACTCCTGTTTCAGCCTTTGGCAAACTGCCCACTGCTCCAGACCCCTTGCCTCATGATCACCTCATCCAGCCCATTGCCCCAAGGTGTTTTGTGCTTAATAGCTACCTGTTAGGATTCAATAACCACCTTGTCAGGCAGGTCTCATCAAGCTAGCCTGGGCTGACAGAGAGCTATTCATGACACAGCAGTTTTCATAGCAGGGAGTCCATAATAACTTCATGATCTGAGTTTACTGTGTTCACTAAACCAACTTGCTAGTCACATTGGAAATCAACTGTTAAGTATTATTTCAGTGTACAAACTGGATTTTTATTCTCTATCATTTAATGATGACATTTATTGATTCTTAAAACTATCAACTCAGAATGTAAGATAGCAGCATTCAAATGCATAAGAGCTCAGGACACCCTAGTATCTATTCATTTTAAGAGCTCATATATACTGTATATAGTTTCAAGTTAGGTAGTTACCTCAGTTTTAGAAATAATGTTGTCCCATGTCTGAAAATTCCTCAAACACCCTTTTCAATAGAAGCATGCAACCAAACCTCTGTCCCAAGAACTCTTGATCTCCATTTCATTTTATCTTAGTGCTACATGGGATCATTGCATATTAGAAGACATATACTGTACTATTTCTTTCAAATAAAGCTGTTCTAAAAATAAAGGAGAACATAGGTGTCTTACCTCAGGTTATGTATTATTATCATTAACAGCATGAAATCCTTTGGTGTTTCTACAAACTAGAACTTCACAAGTCAAATTCTGCATGTGTTTAAAAGAAAAAAGCATGGGAAGTTGCCACCCAGGGAACAGATTTATCTGTCGTGGGGAGTAATGCATCTTTGTCAAGCTTTCTGCCCAGAGCAAAGCCATGACTTAGTCTTTGACCTGTTGTCTTTGAGGTAATAGATGTATATTTTGGATTTTATGAAATATAATTATGGTTATTATGGATGAGATGAAATACCTTATCTCTTCCAGCTAACACACTTTGTGCTAGAGAATCTAATTTGAATGATGGAGATAGAGAATACTAACACAGAAAGATGCACCATTAAATGTTAATGTTTAATTTTTTTTTTAAATTATTCTTAGTAACAACTGGACAGTAGACAAACCACTGGTTTGTCTCTTGAGCTGCAAGAGCTGTGCAGGTCAGCTTTTAGTCTACTTTATCTTGGAAAATGTCCTATCAGCCCTGGTTAGCAGACCCTCTTAGTTTGGGAGCCAAGCCTACACCACCCCAAGTAAACCCCTGTACTCTGGATGTTGATGTTTCATCTTGGCAACCCATCTGTTTATTTGGTTTCCAGGCAGTCACACGGGGTTGAGGTAATAGGATCAATGAACCAATTTTCCTCATGAGAGCTGGACTATCATTTACAGATGTGTCCTGGGGTTTTTTGATCTCAAATATTCAAAATCCATTCTTGTAAAAAACAAAAATTGAGAACATTCAGTGTTCTTCTCATTCTGTTGCTTCTTTCTTCCTTTATTTTTGAGGCATAGACCCAAGGTGAAAAACTAATGGCATGCTATTGGATTCAGGATAAAAGGAACTATGAGGCACTATGGACATGGTTTGTGCTTGTAATTTGTGGAATTTGTGGCAATATGGAAAGTAAATTTTCTGCTTGGAAAGGCTGACAAAAAATACAGTATATTTACTAAAAAACACCAGATGTACCTACTTCTTAATTAAATGCTTAGACTGACATTCCATAAAATGGAAAACACATGCTCTTTGTAATTCAAATGCATCCACACCAGGGCCCCCTTTCAGAGTGTTTCAAGAAGTCATGTCCTGATTAAATAGTGAATAAAAGAAAAAATCACCACTAGTAAAAGAGGTGAGATCAACAGGAGTTCAGTTGTAACAGTGTTTTGCATGACTATCTGTCACACATAAAAAGGCCTCTGCAACTGCTAAGGATTCCAGGCAGCATGCAGTATACTCCACAGGTTTGTCAGCCGTGTGGTCCCTCTGAAGTCATCTTGTGGCTGCCCTGCTGGAGAAGAGGAGAATTAATCCAAATCAAAGTTCACCAGAGCAGCACCCTGTGCAGATCCAGCTGACAGCTCCTTTTCATCCACTCCTTGCAGTTTGGGTCTCCATAAAACACAGTGGGATTGTTTGCAGATTTTCAAATCTTCATTAGGTTTGATCCATTTCATATGCATGGCTGCAGTACTCTGTCCTCTGAATTTCACCTGATTTTTCTCAAAGTCAGTGATGAAACTCTCACTGCCATCTGTGGGAGTCCTCAGCCCCACAAAACCATCAAGTATTACCCTGGGTACCCTGACTAGAGAAATAGCCATGATGATTTTGGAGCAGTAGCTCTCTATCTCACAGCGAACGAATTCACTCATGATTTAAAAAAAAACAAAAAAACAAACTCCTTTTCACAAGAAAAGTAAAAAAAAAAAATTATCTATAAATCAGAAAGAGCTCCAAATTATGATTTTTCATCTCAAGCTTCTGCAACATGTCTAAGATGGAAGTCATCAATTTTGTCCTTATGTATGTGTGAAATCATGCACTGCTCAAATGCGTTTATCCCATGAGGGATAAAAGCCAGATTTTAGTACAGTGTGGAGATCTGTAACTGAACTCATTTACAGCAAAGGTTTGATCTAAGCCATTTTTTTGTCAGTTATGCTGTTTCAAAAAGAAGCTGATGTTCCTTTTGACTGAGCTTAACAAGATATTTCTGAAACAACTGCAGCAATGCTGCTGTGAGCAAAGGGTTGTCTGCAGTGGATGCACTGGTCAGAAGCAAAAGCCAAGCACTGAACCTCCGGTACCTCTTGAGGATTCTCTTTGGGGCTGCAGTAAGTTAATGTTTGTATGTATTCCTGTGTGTGAGAAACTGAATCTCTGTAACTGAATTAGTTACACTTGGGAAAACAACTTCAAATTTCCTTGAGGAACTTCATCTCCTGACCTTGGTTGTATTTTCTTAGGAATTTTTCCTGGAAAGCTCAGGCATCCTAACTCTCTGAAACTTTGGTTTGTTTTTTTTCTTTTTTTTTTTTTTTTTTTTTTTTTTTTTTTTGGATGGATTTGCTCCCAGAATAAGCTGTAGTTTTTAGATGGCTGGATGGAAAAATTTCTGTGAACCTGCTTTCTTATTGCTGAAGCATCTGGCCCACAAAGGCTTTTCAACAGATCATCTGTTTTGGACTTCTCTGTTCTCTCTAAGCTGAAAAGAACAGTTATTTCTGGTTTTCATTTTATCCTCTTTTCCTTCAAGTTCAAGACCAATTTCAGACTCTCATTGCAGACTTTACAGTGCCCTGTACTGAATAAAGCCCAAGATAATTCTTAGAGAAGGAATTCAGTGTCTCATGGGCCAGTTTTATTGGACAGAAAAAACTTGCCTATCAATATAATTATTGTTTAATATTTCACAGTGTCCTAGTGCATATATTTTGTTTGGAAATATTTTAATTGATCTTGGAAACAATTGCAGTGATACTTCTTCAATTACAAAGAAGTTACAGTACCATATTTCCTGGATTATCCTTTTCCAATGCAATTACTACACACAATGCTAAGTCTGCTGAATTAGCAGCCCTATGAAAGAACTGACTAAGGTCACTATAGATCCACAGATTTGAATTCAGCCATGTACCTTCAAATGCTAATACAATTTATGCATATCAAATGAGAGTGCAATGTTCATAGTCTTTCCTTTAACTCTGTACACATAAGATAATTTTCTCTTGGAGAAGGTTTTTGACCCATGTGCTGTGTCCCCAAACATTGTTTTTATTTGTCTTTCAATACACAGCACATTATTCAGAGTAATGATTTTTATTATTTCATTGTAAACAGTCAGATCTGAGAACTTGTGAAGGCACTTTAAAATTTGAGGCTCACACACACTTGATATCATGGATGTTAAAAGTCATAATGTGTGTTGCCATTTGAGAAACATGTTGTTCAGGCAGAGAAAACACCGGCTTCCATTTGATCTGCAGAATCATTTTGCAGTGCAAGCCCTGAAATTAATTCATCCTAGCAAGTGCTTTTGTTCTGATCTAAGTTTGTCCTTTCTTCTAGGAGTAATGAAAATGTAACATACTCATAAAAGTTAGTCAGATAAAAGGAAATTACACACTTCAGACTCCTGCTGCAGTCAGTGAATTAAACTGGCAAACAAAATCCATTTTACTGGATTTTGACACAAAAATGCCCTTTTGATGGCAAGATGCAGATGCCAAACAATCACTGTGTCAAGCTACATGACACCTGAACATGCTGAATCTTTCCCACCAACACTCAGAAGATAACTCATATAACTATTTTTCATTTGAAAGTCTAGAAAGCCATAAAACAGAGAATGTCTAATCTCAAACACTGTCATAATCATATAATCATATTTTAAAATTTCCTACAATTTATTTTGTACATGCAACTTACTAGGTAAGGGAACTTTTTTTTTAATTTTCCTTTTTTTCTTCTTCTTTGATGGGGAGGAGGTTTTTGGTACTGCGCAATAGTAAAGAAATGCGTATAATTTGAAACATTATCTGACATCTCATTAAACAGTGTTACACCAATTTCTATATCTGATAGTCTGAATCATTGTTTGCCACCAAATATTTGTGTTTCATTACTGTCTAAAATACTTCTAAATATAGTTCAGTCGTCTAATCAGAGGGCTGATTATTCCAAGCCCAATGAAACAGGTGACAGATCAGACATCAAGAATAAATAATTGAGAATAGGGAGGACTCAAAATCAACAATCCATGACCAACTGACAGGAAGAAAATTGTTTAACCTACTCAAAGGCATGTATTAATGCATACGTATTAATGCATTTGTATTAATACAGATGCTAAGCTTCCAATTGTTTGTGAGTAAAAGTGTAAAGAACATTAATTTATGCTATAAGCTGGTTCTGAGGGGTCATATTATCTACTGAAGTGAAAAGATGTATGTAAGAACACTTCTGGAAAAGATGGACTTCTTGTTTGCAACATGGGTAAGAACTATTTCTCATAGTGAAAACGTTTATTTTTAGTATTCCTCCTAATTAGTGATAACTGTAAGTTCTTTTGTAATTTACTTCCTAACTTACCAAAACAGATAAGGTGTCTCCTGAAGTGGCATAAGACAGTTTAAGAAAAACTCTGTGACTGGGTGTACATCAGCAGAGCAGGCAGTCATCTGCCCCCCAGCCTACCTTCAGTCACCACACAAACCTTTTTTCATGCAAGTCTGCCAGCCCATGGCCTGCTCAGGACTAAATCACTGAGTGACTCTGCCCTCTGACTTCCCTAGGCAATGGCACATGACAATAAAACCACCTCAGCCTCTCTCTGAACTGTCGATTCTGAGCTTTTGCACTTGAGGGAAATCATGAGAAATTCACCCCATTTAAAAAATATGAGGAGTTCACCCCATTCACTGCCAGGGATTTGCAGAATAAATACAGCTGTAGACCTGAGGTTAGCGTGTGCTAATTCATTGTTGTTTGTTTTTTTTTCCCCAGATACATCAGATTTCCCTGTGACTTCTTGATTGTTCAGTGTACTTTCTGTAGGTTTAGTATGATACCAAAGACACATTAGAAACTTTATAAGTCCTCTCAGATCTGCAGAAAAATAAAACTCCATTTGCTGATTATCTACTATGTCTAGCACTATAATTTCACTATTTTGAAGAAATCATGGATGGAAAAGTCAGCATAAGAGCAAAAGCAAGAGTCACAAAAATAAGTAAGTCCCATCAGCTAGCAACATTGTAGTCAGAGGCAAATAATGACTGCATTTAGTTCCTTTGTCATCCTTCATTTATTTTTGTAGATTTTGACATCTTTTCTGGTTTCTAATGGTCCTTCTAAGTTCCTTGTTTCCCTCCTGCAATCAGACATGGCTTATAACACACAAGGACTCAGAATTTTTTTTATGAGGGCAACCAACATTAATGAAACCATCCAGGAGCAATTAAAATAACTTTAAGCAAAATGAGCACTTTCAACGCTTTTCCATGAAAGGAAGAAGAGCTGTCAACTGTGACATAAATCATACAGTATTCTCTTACTCTGTGTATTTTACTGTGGTCAAGGTTTAAGTCAATTGGGGAAAATATTGAAATTATGGTCTAAACGTAGAGTTCTAAACTTTCCTTTTATCACAGTGCTGGGTACTGTGAAAAGGCAAGGTACCCTAATATCTTAAACTGTCTCCCATGTTTGAGTATGCAGAAGAGGGATGAGTAGGAAGGGAAAGAAAAGTATGTGAGGAAAAGTACATGAAACCCCATCAAAAGTCTGCAGATAACTTTATCAGGCTGACCTTAACTTTCTTGATATGAGCAACACACATACCCGAACCACTATGTTAAACTCTTGGTGTTTTTACACTTGGAAGTGCTGCTGCTTGCTTCATTGTACAAGTATCTCTATCCAAGCACGGTGTGATCTTCTTAACCTGAAGCCATGAACAGCAGATTGATCAGGACCAAGTCCAGGTATATTTAACTTACAAATTTCAGTGAGTTAGCAGTGGAAACTTTTGATCAAACACACACAAAACCTGTTTGGGACTGTCTACCAAGGAAAACCAGTGAATGGATCCTTAGAACTGTTTGCCAAATATTCAATTGATTGTGATAGGAAGCTTAATGAGCACTGCATGCTCATGGACCTTCCCTTTCTCCTCAATGAGGTGGCAAAGGAGCACCAGTTGTAAATATTCTCCAAATGCCCAAACCACTTGAAATCCCACTCTAGAACTTAAAGGATCTGAAGTAGCAGAAATCCTTCAGACCCAGACAGCACAGCTCTTTGGAATGTTTTTCAGCACTAGGTTTAATAATGAAAGGGAATTGAACAGGCTCAAACGATTTCTGCAAAAGTACTGGTTCTGCTTTTCTTATGGAGATATGGTGGGAATAGCAAGTGGTCACAGAGGAAGCCACTAGCTATGGAAAATCCTTTAGAAAGTCCTCAGGAAGCAGAATAGTACGAAGGATGGAAAGAATACTTTTGCCTTATATTTAGTTTGCTCACAGCATGGGGGATGCTCATAATTTCCTTTCATCGCAAAGTGTACAGATCTACAAGAACCTTGCCAAGATGTGATCTCATTTTAGCCTACCCTGCCTCTCTAAGTGAAAGAAATCTTTCTTAATATATTCCTAATTAGCAAAAGAATAGTTTAAGTGTCAATAATATTCTAAGAATATCTAATAAGGGGAAATTGCAATAACCTCTATTACATAACAGGACACTACCCAAAACACCAATGTGTCTCAGACTTAGAGCCTTCAGTCTATGATGTGTTTTGCCTAAGAAATCTCTTCTGTAGTTCAGTAGGTAGAAAGGGAGTATTATAATTGCATTTGAGCATATCAAATGACTTTTTTTACCATGAGCTCTAGTAAAAGTGATAACTTCCTTTCATAATGTAGAAACAAAAAGTATCTACACTTATTCCAGACCGTCTTTTCCTTTCAATGTATAGGGTCTTCCTGTACCATTTTTTTCCACAGTCTTACACCCACACTGTTTTTAATTTACTACAAATAATTTAATTTTTATTTCTAAATAAAGTTTTAAAAGCCCACTAATTTGGGGGGGTAAACTTCTAATCGTCAGTAGCTTTCCTGTACCTATTCTAAGTACTCAATTAGAAGATTCTCTCTTTGTCATTCATTTATCTAATATCCATGTATGAGCATTTTCAAAAATGCTCATGCAACTGGGGAATGAAAGGATCATATAATTAGAGTCCTTCAAAAATGTCTCTCCTCTTTAGAACAAATGTAATTTCTAAAGCTGATGAACTGATTCAGTCCTCGGTTATTCCATATACTATGTGAATCCTGTATCCACTTAGAAGCTTGAGACACTTAGATCAATACTTCAGAATAAATTTAGAAATCAGCTTTAAGTAACTTACTTGGAATTTCTTGGCTTATTTAGACAAATAATCTTTCTACAGCTGAAAAATAAAACATGCTACAATAAGTCCAAAGAACAACTAATCTCACATACCAACTCACAAGCCAAGACTTCATAAAAAACCTCATAAAACTAATAATAAAATTAATAGGGATTTAGTAGGTCACAGACTATCTGCCTGCAAATCAAGGACTACTCATTAATGTCAGGTCATCATTGCTGTGAACTGTCTAGTTTTAATTGACTTGGAAGACGTTAGTGTTGCCCCTCCTAAAGGGGCTATTTGCCTTCTAAGCTAAAATGATATTTTAAAATTAAAATGCGGTAGGTAACTGTGTTGTACAACTTTTGGGTAAAAAAGAGATGCTTTTCTCCTGTTACACAGATAATGAATATACTACATGTTGTACTTTCTACAATGATTTAATTCAAAATTGCAGCTTTGAAATTAGGTTCTTTGACACTGGGAAGTACCTTCCTTTGACATAAACCTGTTTGTTTTCCCCTCATCTGTAGTTTGACATTCATGTATAAATCTGGCAAAACATGGCAATTATTACTGTTTCACAAAGTACTACAGTTTCTAGTTACATGTGCCCCACTTGGACTGGTTTGCAATAAATCTAGAAAGCACTGAAGGGAAAAGAGAATTTTTTAAATGTAACTTCTTGGCAGCAGCCTGTTTAAACATTGTGACTCAGAGCACCAAGGGATCAATAAAAACACATTTATCTCTCCAGTTCCTTAAAATGAACTCTAATCCTACTTTCTGCATTTCCTGTTTGCAAGAGAGTGGGAAGAGTATCCTAGGCAGCAGTGGAAAAAAAAATGTTACAATTAAAAGGTTTTTTTCTTAATTTTAGATTGAAAAAATCAAGTTTTTATGGCTCAACAGTTCTAAGAAGACAATTCTGTTTGACTTGCTAAAGATATAGTTCTAGAGTTTGAGTGAATTGCTCATGTTTAATATATTAAAAAAATGCTTTTGCAGAAGAGAAAAATCTACACCAACAAATGCATTGCTAATAAAAACCAGACTGCATGCTGATCATTGCATTCATCCTGAATTTTCTGAGTAGTGAAAATAGTGGTAGTTTCACTTGAACCTGGAGATTCCTTCAAAACCACTTATGTTGGAAAACCAGTGAGGATTAGGATTGCCAGGCATGCTGGTATTACAATGAAGTAGGGCAGTAAGGAGCATTGCTATCCATAGAAATCTGCTGTAAAACAGAAATACTACATTTCAACCTTTCCTTCAAGAATTCTGTCTCACATAGTTAGTGAAGAGATGATAACTCTACTATAAGGAAGAACATTTTCCAAATGCATGGGAAGATAGACTGTCCTTGAGCCAGAACTGTGGTGAAGAGGAACTGGGATATGCCCTGAACAGCTGATCACAGCTGGCAGTAGTACAGAATTCAATTTGACATAAGTGTTTAATCAGTTTACACATGAGTATAAATCTTGTAATCCAGCACCCCGCGGGACAGCAGAGAGGATATAATTTTTTTATTTAAGACTAATTTCCAAGTCTGTAGAAGCAAGAATGGCAATTGAAAACAATGGATTTGCTTCTGGATGAATGCATGGACTCATCATAAGTCTGTTATTAATGTGTACCTTCAGCAATGCTGCCTCAGATTGATCGCTCGGAGCCAGAAGGTCAGCCTGAACTTGCCAAGTGAAAACATAGTTCCTCTTTGCTTTGAAAATGCCAGCTTCTTCCCACCTCATCTCCATCCCCCACAAGTTGAATTTACTTAGATGATATACATGGGTAGCCAATGATTTCAGCATCTATCAAGGTTTAGTGCTTGTTCAGCATTTAAGTGAAGACAGATGCTGATTATTAACCCCAATGCTTCCCCAGAAAGGGAAAGGAAAGAGAATAAGGGAGGAAGACCTATGTGTTGGAATCTAAACTGCACATCTTTAGTGAGCAGTACTGATGAAAAAACAAACAATGAAATAAATACAAAAGCAGTATCACACTCTGATAACATTCACATCACCACCAAGGCTACAGGGCAGGAGCTGGGAAATTCTCAGCTGGATTCTTGGAGTCAGTGGCAGATGGGAGCTGGATGCAGGAACCCACAGATTCAGGAACACACTGATCAAGATCAAAGGCAGAAGCACAGATGGACTCCTCCCAGGACAATGCCCATGGAAGAAGAGGGTTTGACCCTTGTGACCACTCAGCTTTATACTGAGTATGATACATATGAGATAGATACTTCATTCTTTCAATTTTAGCCACCTGTCTGGTCTTCTCCTTCCTGCAGGAAGGCCACAGGTGTGACCCCTTTCCCCTCCTTTAATTTCTGGTGCACAAGTAGTCTAGTATTGCCAAGTGGTGTCCTTGTTTTCTTTTGGAATAAGGATAAACAAGACCATTCTGCATACCATTCTCCAGTGATAACTATAAACACAGAGCGTTATCAGTCCTAGAAGCAGACACTGACTGAAAAACATGCTATTAGTTTCAGAAAATGCAGTTACTTAGAAGAGACTTAACTGAAAAGTAAAATCAGTAAAAAGAAATATGGGTGTGTACTGGCTCAAACCAGGATGGCATCTTAACTTCTAACCTCCTTCACTCAGTAATTCAGCCTCCACAATGGGAGTTTTTGTGGATTATCTTATACAGCCTTAAAAGAAAGTTCAAAGCACTGAATTGCAGAATTTTTTGAGTCTAACTAAAGCATAAATAATTTTATCATTTCAGGGTAGAGATGAACAAGTACATTGTAATGAACTGTTGATTTGCTTCAGTTTTTCTGCCCATGTAATAGCCTTAAGAAGATTAATAATAAAATGACCTACTTTACTCCTTATTTTTTAATATTATTATTTCATTTTGTGTGTCATTGCTTAACTTTAAGTTGGTAGCAGGGAGTTTTTTGGGTGTTCATTATATGGCAGTCTAGCTATAAGTTTAACTGAGATACTAATAAGTCATGTAGTATGTTCTCCTTCACCTGGCTAGATGAGACTACAACCTCTTCCAAAGCAAATATTCACATACGCAAATGGAAAAACACATCAGATTATTCAAGTCAATTTACTTAATGTGTCAGATGCTCATGGAGGCTAAAGACAAACTGACATTTAAAGGAAACAACTATAAAAATACTTATTTGATTTCCTTTTCTGCATTCGTTAAGCCTTAATTACAATGGCAGAGAGTTTAAAAAAACTACTGCTGTTAAAATGCATTTGTGAATGTAAGAAATATTCATTGTACAAACACACCAAACTCAGATCTATTGGGTTGGTTGGCCACTATATACAATCAACATGAAAACATTCATTGATCACTGCAAAATTTCAAAAGAAACACAAAAGACACAGTGGAAGCCATGGCCATTTCACTGGTGAAGAGGTTAAAATAAAAATAATAATAATAAAAAAAAAAAATGTGCTTTAGTTATAATTTGTTCTATTCAAGGATGAAGAGATGTCAAATCTACAGGAAATCAGAAACAGATTTGTGATCCAGATGAAAAGGCTGAAGGAGCAGAGGACAAATCGGATCCTGAGTTGATGCTGTTGTAACTAGAAACAGAATCTGGCCCAGCACTTTGAGAAAGGATGCCAAGAAAATTCTTGGCATCTTGAGTTAAAGCTGTAGGTGGTTAACAGGAAGATTAAGGTCAAATAAGGAGACCCTCAGTTGGCCCTGATTCCATCAGATAAGACATCCCACCAGGCAAATGACAGTGTGATTTAAAGATTTAAAGGGCTACTCTTCATTGGAGTTCAAGACTCTGTCAAGAAGAATGTTGCATTTCTAGAATAACATGAGTTTCTCCAAATAATGACATTTAATCATCCTCTTTTAATGTGCCAAGCTATTGAATTAAAAGCAGCTTTCCCATCATAAATTGAGTTCTTTTTCATTCCCACTGTGCCAGGCACATATAATATATATCAAATGGATGACGCTTGAAAGGGGAGTGCTTATTTAAGTTATATCTGACCCATAGTTACAGTTTGTTTGCAATCTGAGGTTCAGCAATGGAACTGAGATACTGAGAATATGTTGGTGGGCTGGTCAAGAGCCATCACAGGGGATATAAATCAGGATGACAGATAAATGAGATTTTGTGAATCCTTTTCTCAGCTCTTTTACAACATATATTCTGGGTTTTCAATTCTTTTATTACAGGAAGGTAAAAAAAATAAAATAAAATAAATGAAACAAAAAAAGTGTTTAGTTCAAATACCTGAGTGTTAAAGGCTAGGTGTTCCTATGGTACTATTAACCTGTGTAAAAACTACAGACTTTGCAGCTGAGTTTTCTTCAAATAGACAGCGTGACACTGTTAATTTTCATAGTTGTTTCATGAGTTAATTCTGCCAAAAAATGTATCTGGGGAAAAAATGATATGGTATTAAATTATTGTCCTACGTAGTGTATTCTGGCTGCCAGTCGTCAAGACTTCAGAGAAGAAAATATACTATTATTATTTTCTTTTCACAGAAGCCAGAGCTCAGATTATTCAGATTACATTTAGATGCTTTTTTGCTACTTCTATTAAGCACCTCTTCCACGAATGCTCTGTATTACTACCAGTTTAGTGATTTTCTTTCTGTATCTTTTGATATCATTGAAGACAGTCCTTATGGATATTCATCTCATGAGTGAGGATTTTCTGTAGGCAATGTAATAGGGACAGAGTCACCTACATCCCATACAAATAAATGCAACATGCAGTCCTAGCATAAGGATGCAGCTACCTCACCTGATGTTTAATCCTCTCTCAGTTTATGACCATGACCTCATCCAGAAGCAGCTTGAGGTTAGCATACACCAAGCTCTGTCCTGCAGCACAAATCTATAGTATCCATCTTTTTACCATACCAGACTAAATGGCAGCTACTGATGAAATTCATTGGCCTTGAGAAAGTGGCACTGAAATTATCCTGCTTTCTGAGATGCTATCAAGCCAGCAATAATTTCCAGGTCTTTGCTGTTTCTATGAGTCATCTGTCTATTCATTCCACCCACTTCAACAATGTCTTTCCCAGGTATGTAAGGATTCCAACAATCAAAAATGGTCAAAAAGTCACACTCTTACTCTACCTGTAATTTTAGGCAATTAAACAGGAGCCTGCTCATCCGTGCAATCCCTTCAGGCTAATAATTTTTCTACTGGCTTACAAATCCTGCCTCCTAGATGAACCAGTGAGAAGCAGCACTCCTGTGGCTATGCAGTTCTGAATTAAAAGCCAGCTTGCATCTTCCCAGCTTGGGGTGTGGGTCCGGATAGCACATGATAGTCAGCACCAACTCCTGAAAGAGGCCCATTCTTTGTAGACAAAATGTTCTTTGATTCACCACATACACTTTTTCCCCAACATAATGAAGAGATCACTTCAAGAAGTTATAATGGTGTCACATGTTAATGCTTCCTCTTCACAGAAGACAAATCAGAGAGCTCAACTGCTGCCCACCACAACAAAGCCCGGATAATTATTTGCATAGAAAATAGATTTTTTTTATTATGGAATAATTTTATTCTTGAATATCAGACTCTGCAGCTGATAGGTGTTGCTGCAATCTCTGACAGGTGGTCCTTTGGGGGAGGAGGTTTGATGAGTCTGCTCATTCTGTGGTTTTATTAATGCTCATTCTGGCTGTCAAGCCAGAAGGACTCTTTAATCACTATCATTAATTCAAAAGAAAGTTCATCAACAGACAGAATATTTTTGTTAAAATGTTTAACGCTTTGAAAGGGGAATGAAACATTCACTGCGTAAATACAAGTTCACCAGCACAAAAAATGTCACAGAGAATGTGCAAATATGTGGGGAAAGAAAAAAATAATATGACACATACATAAAATATATTGAAATATCTGTATGGTTAGTTACAAAGAAATATCTTCTTTCAGGATAAATATGATTAGTTCAAAATATCTGAATGGGAAGGTAGTTTTATTTTCACTTGAACTTTAGAACTGTAGATCTGTACTGAACTCTAGATCTTCCAGATGTAAATATTTGATCACTTCTGTAAGCAATAATACTGATTAAAATACAGGAGCAAAACATTAATTTACTCTAAGCAATGAACATTTATAAGAACTGTAATCAATTAACAAATATATTTTTTAAAAACCTCGTAGAAAAAAAAACCCTAAAACTTAAGCTCAAAGAATTTTTATCAGTCTGCTTCTTAAAAAAACTTTAGTGAGTAATGCAGTTTCCACATGCCTTCCAGTGGAAAGGAATCTCTTTTATGATATTTGAAAACTGTCTTTCTATGATCATTAAGTTTTGCTCCAATCTAGCTACGCAGTCAAAGTCCTCCAGAAAAATCCAGATCCTGAGCCTGTACGAACTCTTAAATATTTTCTTTTTAAAGATAGATAAATGTACACTCCATAAACTTTTCATTGTTCTAAACATCTGTTTAGAGTCATGAACAGATTTTCAGCCAAGTCCAGCAATAATTTGACTTAGTACGTGCACCAGTTCTTTACTTCCTGCAAGCAACAAAAAATTATTTGTGTAGTCAGTATTTTGTACCATAAATAATAAAAATTACTAACCCCGCACAGAAAAACAAATAATAGAAAAATTATAAAAACAATGGCTTGTGTACTCTCCTGATTTCCCACCCTTACATATAAGTTTTTATACACGTAATGAATACATATATATTGTATATGTACATATATACATATACGCATAAAAGTAAGTCCAGCCACTGAGTCTGAAAGAAGGTAGATTGTCCCCTGTATTTCTTTGGAATTAGTTCCAAACTAATAATATTATATATTAGTTTCATTTCTGGGTCAGTGAAAAAATTAAAAAAACAAAAAAACAATTAAAAACCAAAAACCAAAAAACCCAAAGCAAACAAAAAACCACAACAAACCAAAAAAAAAAGGAAACCACAACCAAAAAAATGCCCAAAACCAAAAAACCAACAAAACAATGCAAAAAAAAAAACTACTGAAAAAAAAATCCCCAAAATCAACCAACCAAAAAACCAACAACAAAACCCAAAACAACAACCAGTAAAAATAACCCAGGCAGAATAGAACCTATAAAAAGACCTAACAGAAATACCATTCCAGAATATCTTTTAGGTGAGAATGTAACGCACATTGAAAACCACTCAGCCACTCAGATATTTTTGAGGTAATATGTCAGATAATCTTCTTGCCACTTAACAAAAGGTGTTTACCTACAAGCATTTGGGTCCCTGTTTTGGGGGTTTTTTTTTGGTGTTTTTTTTTTTTTGTTGTTGTTGGTTTTTTTGCTTTTAAAGGCTCTGTGGATGGTGTTCAAGAAACACAACAAGACTGACAACAACACACACTTTGATTGCCTCTTCAGGAAGTGTGCATCTTGAAAAAAAAAAGCACCACGAGATGTTACACAGAAAGGCAGATCCTCGTTTTTCTTCCTACATTTTGTAAGAAATGTACATAAATAATACCTTTCAAGAGTCTGATGCAATATCTGGATTGCTGATATATGCAATTCACAGCAGATCCCATGTTACTGGACCATCAATCATCTATATCAGAGAAACTGGAGCCTGGGCATTACTGCAAAATTCATGTGCCAGGAGTTTGATACATCTTATTCAAACTTCCCCTTGGCATTTCTAGGAAACAAGTTTAAACTGCTCACATAGTGTATTCTGAGGATCCTAATTTGGAAACTTCAATCTTTCTACAAACCTCAAGAGCATTGTGAATGCCTGTTCTCAGAGCCACCAAGTCCTGTGCTCACTAGGTTGTCCTTGAGTTAGACCATGAGCCCCGTGTCACTGAGACTTAAGGACTTGAGAAATCTTGTGATCAGCAACTTCCATAACAAAGTTGTCCCCCTTCTAAAGAAGGTGAGACAAGGCAGAACATGTTCACAGATGGGAACATGACAAAGGAAAATGAAGCACGATGAAAACGAAATGCATGTGCTCAACATTAAACAAGACAACAAAAAGTAAAAAGCATTTTTTTGTTTGCTTGGTTTATAATGATTCATTGACAGACAGGGCTTACAAGGGCCTGATCAGATAACATGGCTTAACAATGCTTTTTATAACTGTGGGATGAAAAACAATGGGACAGTCGGAAACATGTTTGATGTAACTTTCAAAAGTTGTCAAGCAGGTCCCTTGGTTACAATATTTCTCTTCTGAGCTCAGATGAACTTGTATCTGACAGGGCTGCACATTATCTTTTTTTCATAATTATTAATGACTGAGCCCAGGGAAGTGCTGACTCTCAAAGGCAGAGTTGAGAGCCACTTAAGGACCAAATGTAAGCCTTGGCACCTTGCAGTCACATCTCCCAGGGAGATAATCAAAAGTATAAAATTAACCTAGTTAAAGATGTTAGAATTTCTGGGCTGTATATAGCATGGAGCTAAAAAGGACCTCTGAGAGAACACATCCAATTTATTCAATGTGGAACCCCACCCTTGGATTAACATTTTAACTTTTTTTGTTGGCTTGATCCTCAGAAACATAAAATGAATGTTCAATTGCTGGAAAGAAATATACTTTCTAACTTCAAGACCACGAAGCAGAGCAAGACACAGACACCGAGTGCCAAACTAGTGTGAAGCTGAGTTTCCGCGGAGTTTTTTGTTTTGTTTTGTTTTTTTAAACTCATCTTTTCATTTGGGAATGGCTAGGGATGCTGGGACTGATGTAAGGTGTAAAATGTAATGGACTGTTGTGTGCACCTGATTACTTCCAATACTTTGGGCTGGTATATGAACTTTACCCTCATTGTCTCATTCTACACAGCAAAGTTTATCAACTTAAACTAAATCATTCCAGGCCATTTGTAAAAAGAAGACTTCTTTAATATTCTTGCAAATTAAAAAAAGGAAAGAATTTCTAAAAAGCAAATAAGTATATGATGGATGATGGTTCTTAGAGGAGTTTGCCTGGTGGCTTTTTAGGTTTTGTGGGTTTTGGTGGGTTTTTTTAGGCTTTTGTGGGTTTTTTAAAGTTTTTATGGTCTTGTGGTTTGGTTGGGTTTTTTCTGTTTGTTTTTAATTTTTGTAATTCAGACCCATAGAGAACAAATAATTCAAGCTGATTAGCTCAGGGGCTTTGCTATATGATCAGATGCCAGCTACTCTGAGCAGAAAACTGGGTTTTATTTAAAGACAAGTTTTGTTTTGCTTATGTATTTGAAGCGTTGTATTTCTAACAAACAGAAAATTCCTCACTGAATTTGTCTGCCACTGCACCACTTCCATTCAAATATGGCACTATCAAATAATCACATCTGCAAAAAGTTAATCCTCCTGGAATATTTAAATTCCACATGGAAAGATGTCTGATGACTGTGTGCTGACAACAATATGTAGGCAGTTTTTTCTGTTTTACAGTGTTCTTTACAAAGATCTCCAGGGGAATGGTGTTAAGTGCTCAGCTTCAGATGTTCTGGTGCCACCATAACAGAAAATATTTCACCTTTTTATTTGACTGATTGTCTCAGAGACAATAGCATAACTGAAATATCCATTTCATTTTCAAAACTACTCTGTGAACCATTTATCACAAAGTAGTTATTTTCTCTAAAAATAATTATTTCTTATAAATAGTTATTTTCCCTAAAAATAATAAAAAAACATTCTCATATTCAAAAAATATTTTCAAAATAATTTTTCTGTTGTTTCTGAAAATACTTACTATCTGAAATGTGACTTTTTTCCATTGGAAAAGGAGATCACATGGTACTATTGTATGAGTCACATACCTGAAGAAATAAGCTTGTGCCCTTTTCAACAGGAGCTCTCAGCCATCATAAATACAACTTTTGCTTTTGAAGCTTGCAATAGTTACTTGACCTTCGCTAAATCTTTAAAAACTCTCACAGGTAGATTTGTTTTTAACAAATGCTCAAAAACAAGTGACGAATGGCACAAACACTGCCAAAATGAATATGTTTCAAAACACAGAGATATGCATATAATGTGTCCTTCAAACATTTCTCTTTAACCGAAGAGAGTATCTCTCTTCTTTCATGCAGAATCTTTTTCCCTGCCTTGTGCATCTGGCTGTAAATAATTTGTGTGTTACAACACGTGCTCTTGCTTGGTACCATGCCATTGCAATACAGCAAATTCTGCCAGACCACTGTCACACTTAGAAAAAAACCTGTCTTTTCCCATATGCATCCTACAGTTCAAGCAGCATGTGCTCTGCTATGGAGAAGTCACCCTACACCCATGAGTTGCAGCTGCAAATGGTAGAAGTATTTCAGCTGTTAGTTCCTCCAGGGAGACCTGAAAGGGGCTGAAGAAAATCATGTGCAGTGGGGAGCCTTCAATTGTGGCCGCACCTCTCACTGTAAAAGAGTTTTGAATTTAAAGTTGTCATCTTCAGAACACAGCACAGGACACATCACTGTCTGGGCTGTCTAGGCTCACAAAAAATATCCTGGAAAGTCTTATGTGTATGAGTAGATGCTATGCACAGGTGTGGTGCCCACCCTTAACTAAATTCCCTTTAACCAGTCCCAGAATTATTAAACGCATCTACTTTTTAACTTGAAAATGTTTCAGGTTTTTTTTTGAGTTTTGACTTTAGGGCAAAGAGGCTAAGAACTCCAAAACAGGGATTTTACTCTCTCAGATATTAAACCTAATGATATTTTTATGTATAAAAGCACCTGAAAAACCCAAATTCATCATATATTTTAATTTTCTCAAACTTTCAGAACTTCAATGAGAGATTTCTAAACTCATGGGAACATCTGCCTTTTTAGTTAGATCATATATAACAGACATTCTGTGCAGCTATAATAATGTCTAATAGTGAAATTTTCTATTAAATTAATCATTACAAAGCTGAAGATCACCTGGTACACTGCAGTTGTGTTAAATCCCGAGTTAACTCGGGAGATACAGCTAGGACAGTGTTACCATCTAATGGCTTTACAGTTGTAAAGTTCACTCCAAATCTCACATTAACCATTTGCTTGAAATACAGCCAAGTGAAGATGTGTTTCATCTCTCTGGGTTCCAGAAAGCTACCAGCTGTTTCCTACAAATGGTTCTGCTGTGTCCCAGACTGAAGGTCCATATATTTAGAATCCTTTCTCCAAGAGCTGCTGTCAGCAGATGTTTACAGAACAGCAAAAGAACAGAGCACACACAAAAGGGTTCTTCCTATATTGTAATCCTCTCTTTCTAGCTCTCAATGGGAGTTTCTGTCATGAATTTTGCATCTAAATGACTGCATGGAATAGACACAAATGGACTTAATTTTCATGAATCTATCCAGATCTTTTCCAGTTCTGTCTATACTTTTGGCCTCCAAAAGTCCCGCAAGGATTCCTACAATTTAGTATGCATCATAAAGATTTCCTTTTGTTTGCCTTAAACCTGCTGCAGGATGGTTTCACTGAGGCCCAGTAGTCCTTCTACAGTGCAAATTGATGACTGATCACTCCTTGCTCACATTTTTCACGTTGTTCATGATTTAAAAGGCCTGCAACACACCCCTCCCCACGCTTGATTCATGCAGTTTGTGAAAGTCTAAATTCATCTGCTTTTATATGCCTATTTTGCACCCTTTTATACAACAAGATTGTTCTTGTAGTCTCTCTGATTCCTACACTTTTCTCTTTTTATCAAGGGATGTTACAGAGAATTCAATCCAAGTGAGGTGAAGAAAGCTACTTAACTATCAGAACAACTCTTGCAAAATCTCCAGCATTGTCTGTTCCAAAACTATCTAAAAGTTTGTTCCATCACCTCACATCAACTCCCTAGAAAATGAAAACCACACCCTTTATGACAAGAGTTTGCAAGAGAACGATTAGCTGTTGCATGTGATGTCCTAGAAGGGCTGTATCATGGTAGCAAATAGAGGGATTTTTTCCATGGCTGTGCTCCCTTCCTTCACTCCTGAAAGGTTCTGAAATATTCTGGCACTAATTCTGTCTTCTTACTCAGGAGTAACAGTATGAGCCAGAGGGCAACAGGACCTAGATACTCAGAATTGTTACTAACAATGATAACTCTTGCGCTTTGTGGTATAAAAGATTAGCATAGGAAAAGCAGAACAACAAGAAATACAGGCAGGGAATACATCACAGATTTGCTTCTTAAAGTGAATTTTCCACTGTCAGTTTGAATAGATGAACACTCACATGCCTCACTTGACAAATCATTTCAGCATTTTTGCATGGTAGAACAAAGCAACACAGGTTTTTCTCCTAATGATTCAGCTAAACCACACTTTCTTAATTCCAGCTCAATGCTCCTAAGTATGCTAAGGGCAAGGTTATACCCACCCTGTTGGCCTTTTCAGTATTTCAGTATCTCAGACTTCTTTCCCTGTGGTCAAACTTCATCTATTTTTCTGTCTTCAAGCTTTCTCGAAAAACACCCCTCACCACACCCCCTCCATGCCACTTAATTTTTTTGCTATTCAGTGACACATTTCCTTATCTCCAGGACAGAAAAAGCTGAAGTCAGCACATCAAGCCCCTTGTTTCCTGCTTGAGCAATGTGGTGTTGGCAGGCCAGCGTCATCTTGGCTCATTAGGAGCTGGACTATATTGCAAAGTCACACCTAGAGCATGAGTCTCTGCTGCTGCTTCATTTATTTTGGGAGTTCTGCTGCTTACATTTTCCCCTCATTTTATAGCTGTATTTAAGTTAATTTTCCCCCAGGAGTGGTAGAGCTGCTGTCAGGGTATTTAACACAATGTAGTGTCTTCTTTTACTTCCCACTGGTACTTTCACTTTCAAGATGAAATCAAGTATATAGTTTTATCAAATAGTTAGGTGCTGCAGTAAAGGAAGTATCTGAAGTACTATAGTATATTTAAAAGAGGTAGATAAATCTTAATTACATTAATAAACCCAATTAGTGTTGCCCAGATATATACAAGCTTTTGGGGGAGAGGGGGAGGAAGGGTAGGATAATAATAAATGGTTATGGAGAAGTTAAAATTGCCTCAGGACCAAATGCATCTCAAATAATGGTCTGTATCATATCCACTTCTCTAAAAATGTACTTTACCTATTGTGTTTGTCTCATTTTTATATTTGCTGCCCTCTAATTCCTGGAAGGAAAAAAATCCACCACCCTCCACAGATAAAACTTACTACTAAAAGAATACACAACTACATAGAGAGGAAAGCAAAAATGGCATTCTCCACCACTACTAGAGTACCACCAAAAAGAGAGATACAGCCAAGTGCATGTCCTAGAGTGCAGGTCATCTGGCTTTCTTTTCCCCTGTGTACCTCTCTGGTGAAACCACTGTGATAAAAGTGTCTGTTTAAGTCAACTACAGAACAGCAAGACTTCAAGGAAGATTCCTGTAGCAACAGAGTAGTCACCTGCTGGTTGATACTTCATCTGCTGTCATGAAGGTGCTGGTTGTCTCCTTATTGCAAGAGAGAGGCAAGCACCAGGAGTTTTCTGATCCAAAGGACAGCAAGAGCCTTGAATGAAGTGAACCAGCTATAAGAAATGACATTTGTGAGGGTCAGTGAAATCTGCACGAATCCATGAAAATGGTAAGAAGAGCCTTGAAGCTTAGTACAATAAACAAAGGGAACCAAACCCAGGCCTGATGCTCTGTGTCTGTATGACTGACTGCTCCCATGTCCCTGCTTTGTACCACTGGAAGAAGAGTAGTGTCAGAGGTGAAGGGTACAGGAAGCATGTGGGCATGTGGGACAAGACCACAGCCTTGACAGGCATTTTAAAGAAAGGAAGAAATTGTTAATTTGATTTGGGCATGTGTTTCTTTTGTCAAAGCGAAAGGAAGTGGGAGGGGTGGGGGGTGAGAGGGAAAGAGGGGAAAACTTTAGCAGAAAGTGGAGGGTAAAACAAGAGAATGGTTTGGCTTATGGGGACAAAGTGGATGTGCTTCTGAACAACCTGGTGTCTGCTGCTGATGGAGTAAAAGAAACAGAACAGGTTACATAACTCCCCCACATAATGGGGACAGTTAATTCACATTGTCAGTCAGTTGAACCTAACAGAGGATGTGCTTGCTGTCAGAAAACATGGTATATGAAGCTATGGAAGAGCCACAAGAAGACAGTCTATAGAAATGGAGAGAAAGATAGGAAAGGATGTCCAAATGAACAATAAAAGTGAATATTTGAGAGAGAATGTTAAGTTATTGTATGAAAAATGTAGAATCATCAGTCCTCCAAATCCTAGTGTCAGGGAAATGTCACATCAAATTTCACATGAGCCTACACTCAGATTTACCTCAGTTTCAGAGACTGTCATTATTTTCTGTCATAGATCTGCTAAGAATTGTTCCTGTGTAAATAAAGTAGTCTTTTAATTAGCTCACTTAGGTTTTCACACTGATTACAAAACACAACCACAGGGAGATCCAGGATGCTTTTACCTCCTTATCCTTACATATTTACCATAAATTATGAGGTAGTAGATCTTGACTACCCTATCTCAGTATCAACAAATCAAGGAAGTGACAATAGCATTCATGTAGCAGGATGAACTACATTTATATGCAAACATGTGTGAGGAAGGACATTATCTCAGAGGGAAAAGTTTACAAATATAGTGTGCTTGCCACAGCTGAAAGAGTTTGGACTGAGATGAGAGTGAAAATAGTGAAAAAGCAACAGTCATAAAGAACTGTTATGCATCTCCAGGATTAGAAGGCAGAACAGGAAACAGTTATGCATGAAAAAAGGAGATTTGTAAAAAAGCCCAGGCATTGATCATGGGGGTTTCAATTATAATGACATTTACTGGAACATAATGACAAGTCAAAGCACATTCTCCAACCACTCAAGGCTCCTGCCATATGGAGTTCTCTGCAAAGTCAACCAAACTGAAGCTTCTAAGCAAAGCTGAATCCTATTCTAGTCTTTGTCTGTGAGGTGTCATGAAAAGGTGTCCAAGATGGCTCCAGGTGAATGAATTCAGCAAATAGAAGCTCTACAGGCTGCAGACACACAAAAGTCCAACTGACTTCATTATCCAGCAAGTTTAGCAACACCTACATGTTCTGTAGTTTTTTAGAGGTTTTCTTGCAAAAGATTCCCAAAGTTGGACATGTTTCACTGCACTTGTAAATTAGAGGAACAAGAAAAATTAGTGGAAAACCAAGAAGGGCACTTCAAAATATTTTCAATTAACTACCTAGACAGGAACTTCAAAATCCCTCAGTTCAATGAGGGAGGCTGATCAGATGAAAAAGTGTCACTGAAATTATAGCATTCGCTTATCCTTGTCAAATTCGTCATTGTCACTGAATATCCTCCACTTAATGAAGACACAAAATTACCTTGAAAAAAAAAAAAAAAAAAAAAAAAAAAGAAAAAAGAAAATTAAGTGCTCCTAAAGAGCAGCACTGAACAGGCTGTTCAAAGAGGTAATCATTGGCCTGCTTGGGTGAGTACTCTTTACCTATCTTTGTCCTGACAGTTTCAGGAGATAATTCTGACACTTTTACCTGTGGTCTTCATTGCTTTATTCAGTGAATTATTCACCCTTTCAAATCAGAATGTGTGTTTGCAGGTGAAGTGGGATCAAAACAGACACACAGCTAATGCTCCATATTTTATTGCAATGAGTTTATTTATCCTTCTAAGAACTCTGCTAAGCAGGGTGAGACCAAAAAAACTTGGTACGGGATTCAAGATTACTGTCTCTTGATCAGTATTAAGATCAAGAGATCTTAAAAAAAAAACCACTAAAAACCCCAATAAAGCCCCAAAAACAAACCAAAACAAAACAATTGTTTTCACTTTTCTGATTTCTACGTACCTAATCTGGGAGAAGAGAAGAAGCTTCTTATTTGTAACCTTTGCAAACATATATATACAGCTAACTCTTTTCCATTTTTCACTTTCTGTGTTTTCCTTCACTACTGTGTTTTCATAGGCCTAACATATATCAACAATTAATTTAAATATTTTAAAATATTTATCTAATTGGAAAGCAAGTCTCACCTTGAAAAAAATCAATGGTGACACCAAGGGGGGGTGGGGAAAGTGGTTTGTTTTTATATAAGTCCCAAGGTTAGAACCAGTGTTAAGGGAAAAAAAGGCTGACAAGGGCTGCAGTGCATTTCTCTCTTGCAATTTGGTTCCTAGGCAGAGAGAGTCAGGGTGAGAGCATAGGCAAGAGCATCCCTCATACCAGAAATTCATCACTTAGAAGAACTGACTAAAGGTTTTCCAACAATTCAAAGAGGGTCACTGAGAGTTTCAAGTAGGGACCACTAAATATAGATGGCACCGAGAGCCTGTGCTAATGGCAATAATATAAATAATTTAAGTTAGGCTGTGTATTTCATCTAATCAGAGAAACATCACTTGATCTTTTCTAAACATGAGATTACTCTTTGAAAAAATCTCATCTTTAAGTACCTCTAGCTAATCTATTTCAGAAAGATGGAATGGATAGACAATTACATGTATTTATACACACACACATATATGTACATGCTGAATACAATTTATGAGTAACCATAACTCAGGCCTGAAGGAATATGGATAAAAATATATCAATGTGTTAAGAAAAGGCTATGGATTAAAGTTAACTATTGATCCAAGACTGCTGATCAAAAGAGGCAAGAGCATAAATTACTTCTCAAGTTTGTATGGGAAGAAAATTAGTGTCATTACATGATCCATATGGAAAAAGCCGTGATGAAAATTGTTTAAGGGGATGGGAGGGAATGATCTGATCTAAAGATGCTTCTCGATGTGAAAATAAGGAAGGTGTTTCAAATATCTTCATAATCAATAAAAATTACCCATTTGCTAGATTCAACTTGGGGTAAGCAAAGGTGATCATCTGAAGTAGCCCCATAAGAAAGCTGGGGTAGGGCTTTCTACACGGGTATGTAAGGTCAGGACAAGGGGAAATTGTTTAAAACTCAAAAAAGAGAGATTTAGGTTAGACATTAGGAAGAAATTCTTGAATATGAGGGTGGTGAGATGCAGGAACAGCAACCTGGTCTAATGGAAGGTGTCCCTGCCTGTGCAGGGGGCTTAGGACTAGGTGATCTTTAAGGTCCTTTCAAACCTAAACCGTTCTATGATTCCATGATGCACAAGTAAGATGTGTGTGCACACATGCAGACACTTGGTATGGGGCTATTTTCTCTAATATAAGGATGTATTCTGTAAACGCTTTCAAGACCAGCTGGACCAGATAACTGGAATCTAAGATTCATTAAAGGGTTGATAAACAGTTTCAGAGTTATGGATATACGTATGCAGCAAGTTCTGGAACATAGGAAAAATTCCAAAAGAACAGAAAACTAAGTCTTTTACAAAAAGGGCATCATGAAACTCAGGGTCAATTGGCATCAGTCCCAGGCAGAGGGATGGAACAGATGACATAGGATTATATTAGCAGCAAACTAAAGTAAAACAGCTATCAGGTTTGAAAGATAATCAGTACCAGTCACTACGATTTTATTAAAAAATGGACACACAAAGATAAATCTGATTTATTTTTTGGAGAGAAAATAAATGACTTGATTGATGAAGGGAATTGTGCTTTTTTACATTTAGACTCTTGCAAAATACAAGCCATTTCCCTTAACACTATTACTAAACAGAAACAGCTCATCAACTATATAGATTAATAGATAATTAAATTCTATATCAGAAAAAAATTTGTCTTTGATGAGAGAAGGAAACATAATGGCATTTTTCCAGAGGGAGAACATTCAGCATTCATAGAATCATAGAATGGTTTGGCTTGGAACAAACCCTAAAGATCACTTAGTTCCAAGAACCCTGCATGGGCAGGAACACCTCTCACTGGACCAGGTTGCTCAAAGCCCCATCCAGCCTGGTCTTTAACACTTCCATGGAGGAAGAAACCACAACTTCTCTGCACAACCTGTGCCAGTCTCTCAGTACCCTCACACTAGCGAATTTCTTCCTAATGTCTAACTTAAATCTACCCTCTTACAGTTAAAAGATATTCATCCTTATCTATCACTACATACCCTTGTAAAAAGTCTCTTCCAGCTTTCCTGCAGGACCCCTTCAGGTACTGGAAGGCCATTATATGGTCTCCTAGGAGCCTTCTCTTCCTCAGGTTGAACAACTCAAACTCTCTCAGCCTTCTTCACTGGAAAGGTGCTCCAGCCCTTCAATCATCTTTGCAGCCCTTCTCTGGAGCCTCCAATTGCTCCATGTCCTTTTGTGTTGGGGCGTCCAGAACTGGAGACTACTCACAAGAGCAGAAGACTGATGAAATATTAAATGATGCAAAGGTCTAAATGGTGATATAAAATATCTGGGACTTTGATCCAGAGAAATACAATTATATATCACAGAGTCATTGAACTCTGGTAGCAGGGTATGTCTGGTTGTCATCTTCTCCAGCTTCCTGTCCAGAGCACAGCACCTCCTACATGACGTCAGTTCAGCTGTAGGTTGGTATGGCTGGTTCATCTCCTCCAAGGATAGAACCTGTTCCAGTGCTGCACAACCCTCTGAATGAAAGACTCCTTCATGATATCATGTCCAGTAAACCTTCCAAAATGCAGGGCTTCGCCTCCTTATGAAAAGCCACATGTCTTAGGCCCCCAGCCATCTTGGCATCTTTCTACTGCTGCCAGCCAGTCCCTTAACAGCCTTTTGAGTATGGAAGCCCAAAATTTGATGCAGTTTTCCAGTCTCACTGGTGCTGAGCAGAGGAGAAAATACTACATGTCTCAATCTGCTAGATTTACTTCTATTTTTCAGGGTCAGGAGGGCACTTTCAAGCCCTGAATGTTACTTCCCAGACTTACTACTGTGTGCTATTGTTTTGTCCCTGGTGTGGAAATTAATGCTTTTTATTGAAATCCATTATATTTCTGTTGACCCAGTCTCTAAGACTGTCTTGACTGAAGTTCCACCATTCACCACTCAACCCTCCAGATTTAATGCTGTGTTTAAAGCTTCTTCTTATGTCAGGCAAGTCAAAGCAAGAAGAATGTAGAAAAAGTAAATATCAGCAGACATATATCTGTATACAAAGCATTTTAAAATACATGTTGGAATACACTATATGTTTCTGCTACACCAGGGATTTTTTTTAAATATTAGAAAATGCAATGAAGATGGACAAAAATTTCTGAGAAGAGGAGCAAATGCCTTGAAGTAAATATTGTAATGTTTAGTTTATTTCAAAGATGATGTAGAGAGTTCTGCAATTGCAGTATACATGGGCCTTCAGAAAGGGGGGACTGGGTGGAGTAACTTCTCTAGCTTACCATGAAAGATGTAACAAGACCACTGTATGAAATATCTTCTGGAAGATATTCTTGAATCAAGAGCATGATACCTGGATCAATATATTAGTAAATGGACTATATATAAGGATGTCAGAATCTGAGAAGATGATAGAATGGCTCCTTTGGATCATTTTTTAACCTGTGAATCTTAAAATTTATCGTGGCACCAATATTATTCTGAGAACGTCAAATAGCCAGTAAATCTATATCAAAATATCAAGTGTAAATCTTCTGATATTTTTTTCAGAATATCTGACCAACAGAATAGAAAAATAACTGAAGTGTAAAATAGAGAACCTTTCTCCTATAATAAATTAAAAGTGTAATTTTTTATGTGACAAGACACTAACACTGTGACCAATGTACTGAAGTATTTAATATAATACACAACTTTAAAAGAAAGATTTATGCCTTCAGGTCAATGTGCAGCTGCAGGCAAAAAAAAAAATAAATAAAAATCACTAAGTTGTTTGAGTAGTAAGGTTTAAGATTGGGTATTAATATATAGCAAATACTCACCCACATTAAAGCACAGAATACTCTTAAAATTTTAATTAACCCCTGTTTGAACAGCAGAACACACAGAGTTTTCAAAGAAAAACAGAAAAAACCTTGTTTTGTTACCAATGAGATTGCAAATCAGGTCCCTGTGGAACAATAACAGTCTATTACCTTAACTCTTTGATAATGCTTAGGACGCTTCTCAAGGCAACAAGTACTCATGATTTGTGAATCAATCTTGGCAAATAATAGTACAAATCAGAATGACAAATATATAGAGAAGCTTAATGTTTCAGGGTTTTAGTCTTCTCAAGTCACTTCAAATTTTGAAGCTGTTAATGAGATCTCAAAGGAGAGTGATGCAAGCTCCCCAGAAAGTGTCTGTTAAGGAAACACTGACAAAGAGATAGATACATCAAAATATTTTTTCCTTATACCAGACTGTGCTCAGCTGACCAACTAGTGCTTATGTAGCTTTTTGATAGTTTGCCAAACAGGAGACAAAAGTCAGGGACACATTGAAATGGAAAGTATTGCTGGAATGCAATTCTTGGGAAGAGGATTGAAGGGAATATAGAAAATGGACAAGAGAAGCTGAAGCTGAAGACACCAAGGTTAAATGACAATGCATGAAGCCAAAGAAACATGGTGTCAGTAACTTTGCTTTTCAAAGAACTCCTTTTTTCCTAAAAAGTACCAGGCCCCACTGTCACCCCAATGCCAGGTTTGCTTTTGAAGCATGAGTCTCAAGTGATCCTGTACTTTCTTGGCACAGTTGCCAGGAGGGGATAAAAGGGGAAGGCTTGAACAGGAAAAACAAGCATATCTCTGTCAACCCACATACACAAAGAAACAGATTATAGCTAGATTAAAACAGTGGAACTGGCCAGGTGTGTCAAGTTAGCCACCAGGACTGTGGAAATGATGCAGGGACATTGAGACGCCCATGCTTTTAAAGCTGATTAAAGCCCTTCACACTTCTTTTAGGCCACAGTTCTGATTTACACATAGAACACAGCCCCATTGAAAGAATGTGAGTGAAATTCAAGCCAAATTTCTTCGTTTTCTGCTTGCCTTGTACCATTGACATTTCCTGTGCAGTAAATTACAGTAGACAAACAAAAAATGTCTTAAAAATTAGCATTAAAAATTGCCTTGAAATTAAACCCATGCCTCAAAAAGTTCAGTCCAGAAATGAGAAAATGTGATCAGAGTTTTATTAGAAAGATGACATAGAATTTACAATCGATTCCCTAATGGCACAAGGATTGATAGATAATTGTGTAATGAAAATCCCTGAAAACAACCACAAAGTGCATTTGTCAGTATTAGTTTTCCCAGTGTTTTATTTACTTTGCTTGAATTAACATTAAACCCACACAAATCCAGGTAGGGAAAATTGTCCTCTCTCCACTGCAAAATGTTTCTTTGTTCCTTGTGACTTAAGCTTGAAATAAATTAGAAATAACAACATTCAACACTGAGTAGTGCACAGATAACATCTCTGTGAATGGCAAGACTTCCAACACATTTAACATAGCCATGACTGAATCTGAGTAAAACAACTCTGTCCCTGCACTCCAATCAATAAAACACAGGTGTCCAGGACCTAAGTGATCCCATCTGGCTTCCAGTTTGCAATCAATTCCCAGAGCTCCTATAAGTTCCTCTCTCTTACTTGCCACCCCTATGAAGGTATCTCAGGCACCTTTGGCACTCCCAGTGCATCAGTGAGATACCCAGATTGCAGGAAGCTGAAAGAAGACCAATTGTAACAATTGAGGGACCTAAACAGCATTATTTTCCTAGTCAGTGGTATAGAAGTCCCACTGGTAAAAAATAAAAAGGTACTCATTCTGGAAAAAAAAACAGGTCAATAGCCTTGTGAATACAGACACACTCCTATGAAATAAATAAATAAAAAGAAGTAGAGGATGACCTGGATAAGAATGAGAAGGACACATGCTTATACACCCAAACATACATAAAGTTTATGAGGCCATTGCAGGACAATACTATATGTTACCTGATCCTTTCTGATAACCAGACTAGCAAAGGATGTTCTGGATTGAATGTTAAAGTCAGCCTAGAGAACAGAACAGAGAAATCACACACTTTCTTAATTAAATAGGGACTCCTAAACTTTCAAGTACAAAAAAAAAGTTATTAAAAATTATATTCTAACATCTAAGGACCACAGAACAGTGATTAGAACATAAAGAAAAGAATAATAATAATTTAAAAAAAAAAAAAAAAAAGATGGGAAGAAGAATTGAAAATCTGTATAAATTTTTCCTAGCTTGGAAAATTAGTGCCTGTAAATATCTTGAAAGGAGGATAAGAAAATTAATCACTGTACTGGATACAGGTGGCCATCCTAGACATTAGGAGTACACTACTGAGAACCAAACAGGAAAATTAACATATCTGCCTGGAATTCCTTATCACTATTTCATCTGTTTCATACAGGAATAGGAATTAATTTTTTCCCAGTTTTTTTACATGTTATTGTGTGCTTTCATCTATTCACAAGTTTAAAACATCCCATAAGAAGAGTTTCTTAAAATCTTTCCAAAAGTTTTTCTTGTAGAATGGTTTTCACACTTAAAGAATTTTATCACAAAATTAAACAAACCATACAAAGTATTTATCCAGTATTCATCTGTGGGCAGCTGGCCCACAGGAAAAGCATTAGTACAGATTGTGGTGTAATTCTCAAGAAGGAATCAAGATGCCTCATGCCTATATCCAATTTGGACAACCACCACAAAGGCAGCAGTGTCAGCCAAAAATGAAAATACACAGCCTGTAAATAATAGATTGTATCAGCACCTGAAGCAATAAATGGTGTTCAGCTATCACAATAGGGCAGATTCAGTTTCTTGACATTTTTTCTTATTTTACAGTTTACACACAAGAACATAATGTGTAGCTGAGGACAAGGCATTGGCCAAAGAAAGAAAGAGGATTTCCAGCTGGATCCATGAAATTCTTCCTTTCATCAAGTAGCACAGTGTGGTTAATGTCAAAAGAAGTGTTCAAATGGCTTAGCAGAGATCTGACTTCCCCTTGAAACAGATACACCAAGATCATCCAGTGTACAGCAATACCAGCTACTCAGTAACATCTCTGGATGACAAGTTTGTGACATAAACTATGAAGCTACGGAGAAAGGAAAAGTGTGAAAACAACAAAAAATAATTTTTTAAGAATAAAAAAAAAAAATAAACTCACAGTTCTCTACAGAGGTTCGTGCTAAGTGACCAGCTAAGCATTTTTTTTCTTAAAATGGTTTGTATTATGGGATCTAACATATCCCAGCAAAATGCAGTTAAACTGGTCTATTTTCAACTGCACAAAGGTAAAAAACATTTTGAAGATTAACCATAATTTACATGATAGTCTTTTGAAAAAAGACTGATGGAGACTTTGAAGTATAAGTAGAATCATAGAATCATCAAGGTTGGGAAAGACCTCTAAGATCATCTAGTCCAACAGTCCACCCTACAACCCCTGACCACTAAACCATCCACTGTAGCTCTTCATCTACCTGTCTTCTGAACACCTCCAGGGATGGTGCCCCCACCACCTCCCTGGGCAGCCTGTTCCAATGCTTCACCACCCTTTCTGTGAAAAAGGTTTTTTCCTAATATCTAACCTGAACCTCCCCTGGTGGAGCTTTACCCCATTTCCTCTTGTCCTATCACTGGTCACCAGAGAGAAGAGGCCAGCATCTGTCCCACTACCACCTCCTTTCAGGTAGTTGTAGAGGGCAATGAGGTCTCCCCCCAGCCTCCTCTTCTCCAAGCAGAACAGCCCCTGTTCCACCAATCTCTCCTCATCAGACCTGTTCTCCAGACCCCTAATCAGCGTGGCTGCCCTTCTCTGCACCCTCTCCAGCACCTCCATGCCCTTCTTATAGTGCAGTGCCCAGAACTGCACACACTACTCAAGGTGTGGCCTCACTAAGGCACAGTATAGGAGAGGAATGACTCTTGACTGGCCACCAGCTGGATTTAACTCCATTCAGAACAACTCTTTGGACCCAGCCTTCCAACCAGTTTTGTATCCAGCAGAACACATGCACTTCCAAGCCACGAGCAGCCAGCTCCTGTAGGAGAATGTTGTGGGAAACTTTGTCAAAGGCTGAAGTCAAGGTACACAACATCCACAGCTCTTCCCTCCCTCTTCATCCAATAAGCAGGTTACTTTATCATAGAAGGAGATCAAGTTAGTAAAACAGGACCTGCCCTTCATGAACTCCTGGTGACTGGGCCTAATCACCTGATTTTTGTGCAAGAACTGCATAAAGGCACTCAGGATGATCTGCTCCATCAGCATCCCTGGGACTGAAGTCAAGCTGACAGGCCTGTAATTTCCCAGATGATTCTTCTGACCCTTCTTATATTTATGGATTACATCAGTTTTTCAATCTTCTGGTATCTCTCCAGCAATGCAGGACTGCTGATAAATAATGGAAAGTGTTGGTGAGCACCTCTTCCAGCTCTTTCATCACTCTTGAGTGCATTCCAGCCAGTCCCATATATTTGTGCACATCCAGGTAGTGCAGCAGGTCACTGACCTTCTCCTTCTTGATTCTGGGGGGTATTTCTCTTATCCTGGTCCCTGTCCCCAAGTGTAGGGAGTTGGATTCTCTGAATATAACTGGTTCTGACTGATTCAGTGTCAAAAACCTGACACTGAATCACAATCATTTCAATCATAAGAAAGTCTCAGAGGAGGGATAGCCAGCAAGTGGAGCAGGGATCAATGCCTTCACCAACATATGTGCTCCAGCTGAGTATCCATTGCCTTCTGAGGGCAGTACCCACAGAGAGAAGAAATGAAAGTGGTGGGGAGGAAACATACAGAAAACTGGTTACCCACCACATTTTTAGAAGTCCTCTTAGCACTGGCTTATCACACTGTATCGAGAAGACTGTGTTTGCTGGGGACATCAGCAGAGAGACTGTGCTGTAGAGACAACTATAAAATCTTCTTTTCTCACACCAGTGGGAAAAGTTGAGATCGGGTGGGGGACAGTGAGATAAATGGTACAAATAGCCAAGAGAGTTGGCTCACATCCTGCTGAATGCCTGCCATAAACAATGTCTGGGAATGGCCAGAGGCTCTTCCAGGATAGGAGCTGTGCTTTTTCCAATGGCAGAAAACTGGAATTTCCAGCACAAGCTCTGAGTGAATTACATAGTCAAGCCATCCAAACCTGCACTTTCCTGAAGATCCAGAGAGAACTGAAGTGCCTACGTTTAATTTTGTCACTATTATTGTCTCAATTCTTCAGTGAGCTTCAAAGAAGATTGAATCTGGTCTCAGAATCAGTTGGGAAGGGTGCTGGGTGGTGAAAAGATAACATAATTTTTTAAGCTTTACTACACCAAGGCAATGCATTTTGTTCACCTTTGTTCAGCATAGTGTACCTTGTGCCCTGTCACTCTTAGAATCAGCTGTAACATCAAAGCAATACCTTCTGTTGCTTTTAAATATAGGATTTAAAAATAGGAATATAATAACAACTTAAACACTCTTTTTTCAAAATCTTCAGTGAACACCCCTAGTAATTACTATTCCTATGACAGGGTAGTGCTTTTTAAAACATTGTGCATTCTTTTTATTAAAGTTACAGCAAAGTGATATAAATAATGCCTTGTTTCTCTTAGGAAAATAAAGGATGTGCTTAAAGGTCCAGAAATCCACCAGAAACACTGAGAATACTAATAGCATTTGGATTTTACAATGATGAATTAACAAGTAAACAGGAAAGCGTTGTTTTGAAAGTCTCATGAGATAGATAAGGAATGAGAGAGTTCTGGTCCAAAATATATCTCCTCACATATTTCTTTGTATACCTAATAAATACACTTTACATAAACATATGTATGCCTGAGCACACATGCATGTGAAAAGACACAGAGAAACAATCTCCGGATTAGCTTAAATAAAAAATACAAACAATTTTGACTGAATTCAATACTAGGGTAGCAAAGTTAGTGTTTCAATGTAAAAAGTGTCCAAATAAGTCTGCACAGGAAATCTTGCATGTTCTTCTCTCTGCTACATGCCACAGTAATGTTCATTCAAGTATTATACACTTATTTCCCCTCAGAGGGTCTGTGTCTACTTAATGCACAGGATGGACTGTTCCCAATGACAAAGCAATTATTTTAAACAGATCAAAATACTTAAATGTTTGAATAGGTAGTCTCATGGATTATTTACATGATACTATCAAAAATCTGCTCTGAGGGCAGAGTAAGTTTTATAAAGGTTGATTTCCATGAAGTTCCTCATAATAATATGTATTATGCAATAAAGAGTTGTTAATGAACAACAACAAAAAAACTCATATAACTTATGAATAATTAGCAAAATAGAAGTGTGGATTACACCTGATAGCCAAGCCTGTTGTAATCTTCTCTCCTTCTGCAGTCCCCCATTCTTCAACTTCATATGCCACAAAGAAGGATGGGATTCTGCAGGAAGCCTTTATGACACAATTCTCTGAGCACTGGAGACCCTTGGAAAAATGGAAAAAATAATTAATGCTCCTGCCTAACATATCCTGCATAACTTTGTGCACACATGTAACTCCTCCAACCATGGTATAGTGGCATTATTTAGCATTAGGCTTCCAGCTGTCTTGTTTTCAAGTGTCTTGATCTCCTCCTGCCCTGCTGCCTCCTTGCTCCCCACAACACCCACACCCTTTTTCCCAAGGTTCCTTGTTCTGCAACAGGATGTTCTCTTTCTCTACTTTTCTATTCCCCTGTTCTTGAATCTGGAGTTTCAGATCCCACCTCCAACATCTCAGCCTCAACACCTTCTCATGGTGATGATCAGTGTGTCCCACCCTACCTCCAGAGGTGATGTCTTCAGCCTGGCTCTGATGATGGGGTGCTGGTGTTGGCAAGGGGTAGGAGCACACATCATCAGTGGAGAAACTGACTGCTGGCTGTCACAAGTCTGACCATCTGCAAACAGGTTTTCAAAGGTGCAGCCATGGGTACATTTATAAAGTAATAACCCAGGAACCATCTTCCATGCCACAAACAGTCTCTATTTCACTTGTATCCATATGAGCTGGATAAGATATACAGATATTTTTATAAGAAAAAAATGTACAAAATCTTGCAGAAGTTTCAGCTTTTATTTTAGTCTATTTATTTTTATTACTTACTATCATTTGTTCTTCTCTTTTTCCTTCCTGTCATCTCCCTAAAAAGAAGTCAAACATTTAATGTGGAAAACTACAAACAAATTAACTGTGGAGAAGTTATGAACCATTGAAAGGAGTGTTTTATAATGGAAATTGTCTGGCAGCCTTAGTATAGCCATTTCTATTTGAGCTGCCTGTAACAACAAATTGCAATGAGTTAGAGCAACAAGGAGAAGCCATTCAGACCTTTCAGGGACAAGTGCAGTTAGCGTTGGCTACACAGCATTTGGGAAATGCATTAGTTGAAAACTTCGAGTATTCCAGCCCTGTGGTCTGTGGAGCACTTGCCTGTGGTCTTCAAAGAACTGCTCAATTATGTGATGCTGGATCTCCTCATTTCCAGCTGCTAAGTCACCACAAAAAGGTGTAATAGAGAAATTCTTTGGAGGATAGGAACGTTGGTGTCCTCATGGATGAAAAAGAAGCACTTCTGCAAGATGAGCCCTCTCAGAGGGCACCATTCTGTGCTGTGAAACATCAGGGAGTCTTGTGTTAAATGCCCTGGTACTTATAGAATACTTATAGATAAGGAATCATTACTCACATCCTCCTCCATCGCCAAGACTGCAACCAGTTCCTTACTGCACCAGTGGAGAAAATGAAGTCATCCCCTATGAACCCAGGGCCTTACTGATTTTTGTGGAAGTCCTCCACACACACTGAGAAAGCTGCTTCTTTCTCTTTTGACAGAATTCTGTGATTCAACTGCTATAGAAATAAAAGCTCCATTAGGGTCAAGTTTATCTGAAAAACCTCTCCAAGAGAAAAAAAACCACCAAAAGAAGCAAGTCCCTCCACATCATTTTTGGCATATATTTGCAATTGCAATACAGGCACTTGATTGTAAACATAGATGAGAGAAAGGGGAACACAAAAGCAGAACTAGATATTATCTCACCCACACCCACACAAAGAAGAGAACTACACATGGTCGAGCTGATGCAGGGAGGCAGAGAAAGAAGTGATAACTCCTCAGGCTGTGTCATACAGACAGCTGTTCAGAAATGTGCTGCAGAGTGAGGACTCCTCAAACAAGGATGACAGGAATGAAATTATTTGCTGGCATTTACAACACGGTCTGCTTTTGCTGTACTCCTTTCCATTTCTATACAAGTAGTGATCATGTACCTCATTGTTGATCCAGGATACAAAGGGCCTTTCTGTATTTATAACAACATTTTGTTTGCAAACATGGAGAATGAGAAGGGGGATTCGCAATCTTCCTCTTTGAAACTTATCTGCCAGAAAGAGTCAGAAGAAGAAAACAGGAAGAGAAAATAGCCATTTGTGCAATGTGGCTAAATGAGCCTGACTAAGGAAAATTTGTTACTTGATATTGCCTAAGTGGAAAAAAACCTCCATATGTAAAGACACACATAGAAATGTAATAATAAACATCTAATTAATACTTTAATATGTTCATATATATATTAACACATTCATACATGAGCATAAACGTACACTCATACACAGGGAAAATTTCAGTGACTACTTTCTGATTTTGGATACAGAATCACAGAACCACAGAATCTCAGAATCACGGAATCACAGAATCATCCAGGTTGGAAAGGACCTCAGAGATCATCAAGTCCAACCCTTGATCCACTACCGCTGTGGTTACCAGACCATGGCACTGAGTGCCACATCCAGTCTCTTTTTAAATATCTCCAGGGACGGAGAATCCACTACTTCCCTGGGCAGCCCATTCCAATGTCTGATCACCCTCTCCGTAAAGAAATTCTTTCTAATATCTAGCCTAAACCTCCCCTGGAAGAGCTGAAGTCCATGCCCTCTTGTTTTACTGGTAACAACTTGGGAGAAGAGCCCAACCCCCCCCTGGCTCCAGCCTCCTTTCAGGGAGTTGTAGAGAGTGATGAGGTCTCCCCTGAGCCTCCTCTTCTCCAGGCTGAACACCCCCAGCTCCCTCAGCCTCTCCTCACAGGACTTGTGCTGGAGTCCCTTCACCAGCCTGGTTGCCCTCCTTTGGACCTGCTCCAGGACCTCAATCTCCTTCCTGAACTGAGGGGCCCAGAACTGGACACAGGACTCTAGCTGTGGCCTCACCAGGGCTGAGTACAGGGGCAGAATCACTTCCCTGGACCTGCTGGCCACGCTGTTCCTGATCCAGGCCAGGATGCCATTGGCCTTCTTGGCCACCTGGGCACACTGCTGGCTCCTGTTCAGCTTCCTGTCAATCCAGACTCCCAGGTCCCTCTCTGCCTGGCTGCTCTCAGCCACTCTGTGCCCAGCCTGGAGCTCCCCATGGGGTTGTTGTGGCCAAAGTGCAGGACCCGGCACTTGGCCGTGTTGAACCTCATCCCGTTGGAATCAGCCCAACTCTCCAGTCTGTCCAGGTCCCTCTGCAGAGCCCTCCTGCCTTCCAGCTGATCCACACTCCCCCCCATCTTAGTGTCATCTGTGAATTTGCTGATGATGGACTCAATCCCCTCATCTAAATCATCAATGAAGATATTAAACAGAACCGGGCCCAACACTGATCCCTGGGGGACACCACTAGTGACCGGCCACCAACTGGATCAGCACCGTTCAGCACCACTCTCTGGGCCCGGCCCTCCAGCCAGTTCCTAACCCAGCACAGAGTGCCCCTGTCCAAGCTGTGGGCTGACAGCTTTTTCAGGAGAATGCTGTGGGAGACGGGGTCAAAGGCTTTGCTGAAGTCCAGGTAGACCACATGCACAGCCTTCCCCTCATCCACCAGGTGGTCACCCGATCATAAAAGGAGATAGGAGATATATTGTTACTACTACACATTACATATAATATCATAATATACTTTAAAATCAAACTTAGTTTCATGTTTTTGTATCTGAAGTCATACCAACACTGTAGTATTTATCTCATACTACTTTCAGATATTACTGTTGAAGAGATAATAGTGTGAGTAAATATTTTTATCACTAAAGAAAAGTAGATCTTCTACTGAGAGGATTAAATTATTTTTATAGCAGGAAGCCTTCTAGAAAAAGATTGTGAGAAAATATTAGCTGATTTTCTATTCAATAATTCAATAAAAATGTTTTCAATAGCCTGCCAGTGGATAAGAATGTTTTAAGCATGCAGTGAATCCCAGGGAAAAAAAAAAATTAAGATCACATGTGAAAAGTAAAACATCCAAAAGCTGTCAATCCAGAAAAATTTAGATAGTCAGATGCCTAAGCACAAATCAAACACCCAGCACTGGTGTTTCAGACCCTTTGTATTCAGGGTAGCACATTTCTTAGCAGGAAAACGTTTCTCATTTTCAGATAAGAACCATCTTAAGTAGCACATGGGAATGAAAAATAAAGAAGACATGCTATTTGATTGCAATAAAATCATTATCTTCTTGCCAGCTACAAATGAGAAATCCTACATATTTCTGAGTTGTATAGGAGTAGGCTGCTTTATCTCCTTCCTCTACATGGCAGCAAGGAAGTACAACCTGGAAGCCAGAGGCATATGTCAGAGACTGCAGGTTTGGTTGTTTCCAAGTCCATCTTCAGAGTGAAGATAACTAAAGGCCAAATTGCAGTCTTGATGGGATAGCCATAGGTTAAAAGCTTTAAATATTACTTTTTTTATGTGTTTGTTGTTATCATTATTTTTAACAAGTTCCTTTCTCTAGTGGAAAACAGTGGTTAAAAGGTTTCCTCTGAAATATCTTTGATGTCTCAAGGTCTGGATTCATTTTATCTAATTTCAGACACTTGCCTGAAGCACTAAGAACTCCATTTTTATACAGTGGAGACTATCTGCCTTTTCAGTCATTCTGAAAGATCTGTCAGCTTCAGAGAAAGCCTTGTGTGACTTGATTTATAATTCAGTTGTCTCAGTTTGTGTGGGATGAAACCAAAGTCAAGATTGCTTGGTAGAATTTCCAGCTTTTTGTATTCCTAATAAACGAGTTCTAATTGAAAGATGAAGAGAACAAGCTGATGCTTGCAGGCAATTTGAGGTTTTTTGATGGCAGGGGTTTTTTTATTTCATTTAGTTGGTTGGGATTTTGTATTTTATGGCTTGAGGGTTTTAATTTGTCAACATAAAATAACAACAGACTCTACAAAAAGAGTTTATCTCAACTTCACTCAGAGTCTTAGGAATGGTGTCATATCTTTTCCTTCCAACTTCATCAGATGATGGTTCCTCTACAATGCAGCCTGATAATATGTAACTAAATTTTATATTTTTATAAGACTATCTTCAATGCAAACAAGTAATTCCAGCCTTTTATTATCCTGATGTGGCCCAGCAGTTAGAGCAATATCATTAGTAATATTTTCTTTCAAGCCTGTTAGTCTTTCTGTGGTGGACCCTCTAGAAATTATAGAGCATAACTAAGAAATAACTTCAGAGTCTCTGCATTTCCTCATTACATTTGCAGTCATTAGTTTTCTTCCTCCCCTTCTTTTTGCCCCTTGGCCCTGCCTCTCCCATTGTCTACCACTCTACCAAACCTCAATATTTGGTTTTCCTCTTCTCTGAGCCTATTACAGAATCATAGAATTGTCACTGTTGGAAAAGACATCTGAGATCTCCATGTCCAACTGTCAACATCCTCCCTCCCCATCCTGGTAAAATAAATAAATAAATAAAAGTATTTATCAATATCTGTATCAGCATGCCCACTAGAGTCCTGAATGACTCATCTGCATGGTTTTAAATACTTCCAGAAATGGTGATTCCACTATTTGCCTGGGCAGTCTGTTCAAACACCTAACTACTCCCTCAGTAAAGAAACTCTTCCTAATGGTCTTCCTCTAGTCTCTTCCTATAGTCTATACTTGCCCTGGTGCAACTTTAGGCCATCTCCTCTAGTGTCATCATTAATCCCTTAATAAGATAATAGATAATAAATAAATAAATAGATAAATAGATAATAAATAAATCCATTAATAAGACAAGAGGCCAGCACCCACCTCCCTACAGCCTCCTTTCAGGTAGCTGTGAAGAGCAATAAGGTCTCCCTTCAGCCTCCTTTTCTCCAAACTAAACATTCCCAATTCCCTCAGCCTCTCCTCAAAGTGCTTCTTCTCCAGATCCTTCACCAGCTTGGTTGCCCTTTTCTGAACTCACTCCATCAGTTCAATGTCTTTCTGGCAGTGAGGGGCCCAGAACTGAACACAGTACTCAAGATGCAGCCTCACCAGTGACAAGTACAGGAGCTCAATCACTTCCCTTTTTCTGCTTCCCACACTATTCCTGATACAGGCCAGGATGTTGTTGACCTTCTTGGTCACCTGAGCACACTGCTGGCTCATATTCATCCATCTGTTGACCAGAACCACCAGGTCTGGTGGTTCCAGCCACAAAATTTTCCAGCCACTCCTCCCCAGGTCTGTAGTTTGGGTTAGATATCAGGAAAATATTTTTCACCCAAAGGTACATTGAGCAATGGAAAAAGTCTCCAGGGAAGTCATCACAACACTAAGCCTCCCTGACTCCAAGTAGTGATTGGAGGATGCTCTCAGGCACATGGTATGACTTGGGGGGGGGTGTGTCCCTATGCAGGGACAGGTGTTGGACTTGATGATCCTGATGGGACCCTTCCAACTTGGCATATTCTATGATTCTATGAATAAATCCAAACACCTAAAGCCTTTAATAGGATACAGAGTTCCCTATGAAATATTACATTAAAATATTACATTACCTATTCATACAATTCCCTCCATGCAATGGACAATCATCTAGTGTTATTTCTAATATATGACTATTCTTCCTCTTTTAAAGACCATATAAGTGGTCGTATAGCTGGTGAAGGAGAAATGCAAACAGTTTTCCTCTCTCCAGATTTAGTGGTCCTGCTTCTGAATCTAAATGATTCTTTATTGGTGAGAAAGACTGCTTTAACCTGTAAAAACAGGACACAAGCAAAAACACTAAAGAAATTCCATTTGTAAACAAAGGATGAAAGCACATGATTCTAAGTAAAAAAAAAAAACAAAAAAACCACCTGCAGCAAAGGTGGCTCTCAGTGCTTGTGGTGGACAGGATAAAAGCAGCATAAATGATACATAAAACTAGCATGGATTTATATATGTTGCCATTAGGCTTAGGGGAAAGTTTTCTAATTATAAGGACAGTGAAATACTGGAATAGCTTGCATACTCTAGACCTTAAATGGTTGCGTCCATAAGTGTAAACATCTGTTAACTTGTTTTAAAAGCCAACTTAATTAAATTAGCACAAATCCCTGTGTGGCTTTTCATTGACTTATTTAAAGTAAAATAATAGACTCCTTGGACTGGAAGGGATCTCAAGAGATCACCTAGTCCATTCCCTGCCCACAGGCAGGATCAGCTTGTCTCACGTCATCCCTGGCAGATGTTTATTTATCCTGTTTTTAAAAGACCACCAAGAATGGAGAGTTTATAACCTCTTCAGACAATCATTTTACTGTGAGAGTTTTGCTAATCTACACAACACAATATTACACAGCCATGGCAAATTAGGAACTTTCATTATCAGATACTAAGGTGACAAAAAGCAATATATTAAGCAATGATAATTGCTTTTAACCATGTGAACATATTTATTGCCATCTCCTAACAAATTACCATGCATCAGTTGGCAAATTCTAATGAACCAAGAACGTACACAAAGTGCTTTTACTTACAAGCTATCACAAATGTGAAATAAAATTAATTTGCTTAGACTTTTACCTCTATTTGCTAATGGCTAAAACCATGCAACCAGTTAATTACATTTCATCATTTGGCAGTTGCATAGGTCAGGATAAATGTTTTACCCCTCAGCTCATAAGTTAGTCATATGTATAATGCTTACAGTGCTGGTACACTTTCCTTCTTCTGCATTCTCATATGACTAGCGCTGAGGCCTTTAATCATTCTTTGATAAAGAGACAGAATAAATGCATCCTACCAGCTATAGCAGATAACAACCCGAGACACTTTTTTATTCCAAAAATACTTCCCACACTTTCGAGAAAAAAAGGGAGACTGCAGCCTCCAGTGCTACCAAATAACACCTGTTCTTACCTCTGCATCTAGCTGAGTTAAAAAAACATGCTGAAGAATCCTGAAACTTCAGAATAGCACAAAACTGGAAAGATCACCTGGTCCAGCCTTTCAAGGAAAAGGGAGCCTAGATGTGATTACCTACCCCCTGCCCAATCTCATCTTAAAAGTTTTCAGTGACAGCGTCTCTACCACAGTAGAGGTTGTTCCAGTGATTGATTTTTACAGTTCTTACTGTAAAAAAATTATTTCATATATTAAGATGAAAGCACTCTTCTCCTCAAGCACTCTTCCTTTTGAGTTTAAATCTAGCTCACTTGGCAACTGCATTAATGCATTGCCTTGGATATAGAATAATGGAAAAAGCATTTTTTAAATTCCTTGTGTTGAGCAGAGACTCTTATCTCCCTACTCAGCTAACAGCATTGCACACTCCTAATGCCCACACCTCTCACTGTCATCCTGTTGCTTTCTTCTCAGACAAGAAGAGAAGTATAGAAGACTTTTTTGTCACATTCAAGTGTTCCAACAAAGACAGCTTCAGAGACAATTCTGGAAACTTGCATTTTCCTAGAAAATCAGTATCTCTTTGAATCGTGTTAAAGTATCTCACAAAGACTTTCTTTTTGCTCACTTAAAATTGGGCTTGTGATCTTTTTTGTTTCTTTTCATGCTATACCAAATTTAATAAAACGAACATTTTTTACTTCTTAAATAATAATGATCAGTAGTAGCAAATACCTTTATCCTTTGTTTGACAGAAAGATGCCTGGCTTGCTTTGCTTCAAAAACCAAAGAGTCATAAACCTGATATTTTACAAATTCTTTCATTCTTTCAGTTCTTTTAACATTCCACTTTCACCAGTGTATCAATTCTGAGAATTAAGAGCGTAAATCTATTACACAAAAGAACAATGTGAAAGTTATTAGAACATGTCATGCTTTTTGACAAACCTAATAAACAATGTTAAAAATGTTACTTGAATATTAAAATGCAGTCCTTGAAACACAATATATATTTTTTTAATTTTAAAATGTATAAAGTCACATTAAAACACAAAAACACTGGTCTGTGTTGTAGATGTTTTAACATTTCATATAGATCACACATTTTGGGGGAGGAAGGATGGGGAGAGTCTGGTTTCTTACAGAAACACCTCAGGCAATTGCACTGTGTCTTCATCACTGCTAACAGTAACTACTAAATCCCTAAAATAAAAAAAAAATACTCCATGGAGTAATTTTCCATTCAAAAAAAAAACCTCCATGGTAACAAGAAGATGTGTGGCCCTTTGCAAACCAAATTAGAAGCCATGCAAAGTCAGCAGTCTGGAAAGGAGGACACCATCCCACAGGACACCAGGCTTGGGTACTTCCTCTGCTCTAAGAACCATTAGGGGTTGAGGTTTTGCCTCACTCAAAATGAGTGAGAACTTTCCTTACTATCATTTCTGACCAAGGATTTTTTTTAGTGAAATTTGCTTACTTTCTAGTGTCTTAGTACTGCATCACCACTTAAATGTGTTCAAAATTTCCATAAAACTGGGCAGACATGTCTTGACTTTTATAGAGAACACATATAATACAAAAAACAATTCTCAAAAGCAAACATATCCTCATGTTGATACCAGTCCCTTTCACTTCCAAAGGGCACCAATGCATTAGAAGTTTACAAAAAACAACAGCATATGTGATATTTTTATCAACATTAAAATTTCTGCTTCATTGTTCTGTTTATAAAGTTCATATGAAAAGTGTTTTAAATTAATAGTCTGTAGCTGGAAGGCCTTCCTCCCAAAAAATCCCAGTGCTTTTCTAGAAAATTCTATTAAATGAGGTGAAGGAAGGAGGATAAAAATCCATGGTATTATTACACTCTACAGTGACAAGTTATCCAGAGCAAACTATCCGCTGGTTATTTAAAATTGTGCTGGTACATTAAGACAGTTTGTATTAATTTGTCCCTTTTGGAGAAAACTTACCAAGTCATGCCATTTTCCTTGTAGTTCTTTTACACTGATGTTATCGATAGAATCCTAGAAAAATTTGGGTTGAAAGGGACCTCTAAAGGTCATCTAGTCCAACTCCCTGCACTAAGCAGGGACACCCTCAACTAGATCAGGTTGCTCGGAGTCTTGTCAATCCTGACCTTTGGTATCTCCAGGGATGAGGCCTCAACTACTTCCCTGGGCAACCTGCTCCATTTTTCCACTACCCTCGTGGTAAAGAATTTTTTCCTAGCATTCAATCTAAATCTATTTTTCTCTAATTTAAAAACACTGCCCCTTGTCATATCACTACAAGCCCTTATAAGCAGTCCATCTCCAGCCTTCCTATAGACCTCTTTCAGGTGCTGAAAGGTCACTATTAGGTCTCCCTAAAGCCTTCTCTTGTCATGGCTGAACAGCCCCAGGTCCCTCAGCCTGTCTTCAAAGGACAGGTGTTCCAGCTCCCTGATCATTTTCGTAGCTCTCCTCTGGACCCACTCCATCAGGTCTATGTCCTTCCTGTATTGAGAACTCCAATACTGGATACAATAATCCAGGTGAGGATTATTCATGTCCAGATTTAATTAAATTCATGTCCAGATTTAATTAATCATGTCCAGATTTTCATCCACCAGTGCCCCCACCTCCTTTTCCACAGGGCTGCTTTCTAAAACCTCATCCCCAAGCCTGTATTGATAACATGGATTGTTTCAGCTCAGGTGTAGGAACCTTCACTTGGTCCTGTTGAACTTCATGAGGTTCATCTGGGCCTATCTCTCCAGTTTGTCAAGGTCCTTCTTGAAGACATCAGGTTGTTTTTTTCTCTTATTATAGATACATGTTCAAAGAATAAGTGAAGTTTGCACTGGTGTATATTAGCCACAAGAAAGGTTATTTTAACAACTGAGAATCACTGGGATGTTTTTCTGTATACAGAAAGTACAGATGAAGTTGCCATTCCTGATGAGGATAAACCTTAGAACTGCTGGATGACCAGCACTGTAAATCAACTGATACTGACTAAATGCCTAAGGACAATCTTCTTCCTTGCTTTAAAAAAAGAACACAAACTCCAAAACATTAAATCCTTTTTGTATCTGGTTTGCATTCAGGTTGTTTCTTTGATTTCAGTCTTTATCTGACAATAGCCCCATCACACTCTCCAAGGATATCATCTTCATAACAGTCCTTAAGGAAAGAACTTATTTTAAAAAGAGGAAGTCATTAATGGCATAGTCATTTAAAAAAAAAAAAATTATTTGAATCACTGGTGGTAATACATATGTTCCTCACCCAGAATCAAAGTCTTTGGAAAATATTTCACCATTTTTATAACACTTTGGATTATAATAGGAATTTTACTGGAGTTTCTTGTCCTATGTTATTCATCTGTTAAGTAATTTGAATCTGACAGCGGCTGGCTAATGAACACTTGACAGAACAAAAAACCAAAACCCACTAGTTCAGGAATTGCATGCAAAATACAAAGTTTGGCTTGTCTGTTCAGAGCTGAAGTGGATTTGAAATTATTGAGCTCTAGAGCAAAACACATCAGCATTAATGAGCTGTGCATTTATAGTGTGCATGAAGTAACACACGGGTAAGACTAATGTGGTGAAATTTTAAGCTGTAGATAAGTGCTCCCAAGACACTCATCATCTGAACATGTGGATATACATCTCATACTCAACTGAAAATCTCTTTTAACAAATCACAGTCATTGAGGTGCACATTCCTGTTTCGCTGTGATTATTGGAAATTATCAGAATGTATCTAATCAATAAACCCTGGAAATCCAATAGCCAGATGTATCAACAGGGGGAACTACCAGTTAGAAGAGCAAGGGAATGCACAAAGCAAAGGACACTAAGAAATCGGATCAGGTGAGACTCACAGAGATTGCAGCATACTTTTGGACTTGAGACCTTACAAGCAGGCAACATACACCTTTTAATTACCACCATCTGGTTTTAACACAGAAACACATTTCTGGATTCTTATTCCAGACGAAGTCTAAGCCATGTATGCCTTGTATTCATATGAGGTATCTTATTAATATACCCCATGCATGTTAGTTTAATGTATTTTATGTTAAAGAATAGTATTTTTTCTCCTTGTGTAACATGTAATATCTTCCTAGCAACTCATTTGAATAGACTTAAGTGATCTAACATCCTGTTTTATGGTTGTACAAAAACAGCAGAAAAACTATAATATTTTACAATAGGAGTATACATTCATTTGAGATGTTTGTGCAGGTCAGTGCTCACCACAGGATTGGCCTTTTTTTTTTAAGCATCTGGTCTCCCTAGCCCAGAGGATATCAAGCAAGTAGAAAGACCTTGTTCAACAACACATACGTCACCTTGAGTCATCTCTGGAACTATGACAATCTTGTTTCCTCATCAGATGTTAAGATTGTTTGTAAAACACTTCTAATGGAAAAGATTAACCTTTTCTACTGCTCATGTGAAAAGGAACGTAATATAGGACATTTATCTGATGGCTGCAAACTTATCACTAAAAATCTACCCTTAGTGTTCACAGGCCCCAGAGAAGAACTTTAAAGATTTACTGTCTCAGCAAAACTTTTGTGGGAGCTAACATCAATTCACTCCAAGTCTGAACTTGATTCTCTGTGTACTTACTGTCAGATCACACAAAGTAGTTATTTCACTCACCTCAGTGCTTCCTGATATTGACCAGAGATCCTTATCCTCTGCTTTTTATCTTTTCTCTGTCATAGTAAGGGCATTCCAGAAAATCAAATCAGGTTGTGAATCTTGAAGAGTCACTAATTTGACAGATCATTATTAACATGCTGTTTTCATCTTTTTAGTATGTTCTAATTGTTACGTGTTCATTGTTACGCTTTCCGCATCAACAAGCAGATATAAAAAATATTTTTCTGCAGCACTACTAAATTTGCACTAATTTAAATATTAAATATTTCACTTTCAAACGTATCTGTCTCCAAATAATGGACAAAAACCTGGAAAATTAAAACATTTTTTTTTCTTTGTTTCATATAAATATTTGTAACAGACATAAAGGCTTACTGGCTTTCCTCCAGCAAAATAAAAAGAAAAATTCATGTCATCTGAAATGCTATTCATTACTATGAGTTATTATTAGGGCAAGCTATTCATTTACTGCTCATTTGTGTGTGGATAATCTTTGCTATGTAGCCAAATTACATGTATTCTTGGTTTTTTCAGTTCTCATGGAGTTCCAAGTCACCACTTCATTCAGTCATCTGTTACTCCTCTTCCATATGACACTGCACAAGACAGGAAGAAAAAATATAAAAAGGAAAAAGAAAAAGTAAAATTAGCCTAAAAAACAAGTGGTTTAATGAGCATTACGTGGGATGTTTGCACTTTCAAACAAGCTGGTTACTGCTTCAGTCAACAGGTCACAGTTATAATACAGATTATTCATATGAGCTATCTCTGGGAGAACAAAGAGATTCTTCTTCATAAAGAAGTTTCATGTTGCTTCTCAATTATTTCATTCTGTTCCATCATTTTCTGAAGTTCCCCTTGGCTATCAATAGCATTTCAGACTAGGGAAACAGAAAAATTCAGGAGCTCAGACATTGGGTTCTTAATATTAATTTATCACTTTTTTTGCACCATTTCCCCACATCCTCAGAAACAAAATGGAACTAAATTTCTTGGGCCTGAAAAGCCTAAATGGTCACCAGACTATTCTAAAAGAGTATTCTGGGAAACATCTGTAAAATGCATAGGAAGCAATTGCTTTACTCTAGCTATTTAGGGTTGTTTTGGGTTTTTTTTTTATTTGTTTGCTTGGATTTGGTTTTTTAATTGTTTGATTGATTGTTTTTATTTTGTTTGGTTTGTTTTTAAGAAAAAACAGTATTTTATTAAGATAAAAAGACCATTAAAAAACCTTCTCTCCCCCCTCTCAGCTGCTTCACTTTTTCTCTGAAATATCTAAATCTGGTGGAGTGTATTCTGGTTGACAGCCAAGACATATATACAAATGCTTTTTGTATATATGCTTTTGTACAAATGCTTTTGGCTACGAAAGTAAGGCATATTGGTAAAGATTTTCTTGTCCTGCTATATCACAAACTACAATGAAAGTTACAAAAATAAAAGTCTTTAAGCAAAGAAATAACTGTTGTTCTTCATCTTTGCTTATGCAAGGGCCCTATAATATACAAGGACAAAATGCCACCGTCTGAGGACACTCAGGGTTAGAAAAAGCATCACACTCCACCACAGCTGTCTTTCAGAGCTCAAGTGCTTTCTGGCACAAAAACTTCCTGATAATTTTGGTGTCCTTAAATTTAACAGCCAAGATAGGTTTTCTTCAGTGAATTTTCTTGATCAAATTTGTGACATAACATGATATCTACAATGTCCAATGGTAAGGAGGCTCTGCAGAGTTATTGCACACTCGGTGAAGTATTACCTCACCTGTCAAGTTTACTCAATGCTTCTTAGCTCCAGTGAGTAAGACTCAAAGCAGTTGTTCCCAGTTCATCTTCCACATGGTGTTTACACCTGCATGGCCAACACTTGTCTCTCCAGGCCTGGACTTCTAGTCCTGGTTCTTCCTTGTTTCCCTCTTTCTCTTCCAGCCATAATAGATCTTTTTTAACAAAACATACCACAATAAAGAAAAAAAAAAAACAAAAAAAAAAAAAACAAAAAAAAAAAAAAAAAGAAAAGAAAAAAAAAACCTCATAATTAGAAGAAACATTGATTTATAAAACATTTTGTACTCATATTCCTAATTCTTCTGGCATTGTATGGCCTGATCTCCCTGAGAAGCTATGAAGTAATGTTTTTGCAGCCTATTTTTCTGGCCAGAGCTCCTATTTCCAGAACACCAACACAGACTGTCCCGAAGATCAACACAGAGTACTCAGTATTTGGATGGTTTCTTGATTGTTTCTCCTTTGATTTTTTTTAAATTTAATTGGATAAAAATTCAGCTGTTATTTTATTCTTTGGTATGAACAGGTGCTTGTGTGACTCTCTTCACTCAGCCTGTACTATTCTAAATTATTTTGTGTCATCAGAAAATTTTGACACTTTGCTAATATTCAAATTAGCAAATTTGCTGAATTAGTTACTAATATATAGAGCACTGTAGATTCCAGCACAGATCCTTGCAAGGTCCTAGTAATGCTCTGAATTTTTATATTTTCTTAGCTTTGGGAATGGATGATGTTTAAGGTCTCTTCCAATCCAAACTATTATATATTTCTATGAAGGCTTTATCCTTGTAAGAACATTCTCTTGTATTTCAGAAAGTTAGATTATTTGATTTTCAAGCATGTATCTTGACAACTGTATTAGGAAAACCATCTATAATATAGTAGCCATGTCTCCTTTCTCCATAACTTCTGCTATAAATTCTTCAAAGGGCTCTGTGAATTTCAATGTTCTGTTTACAAATACCACATTTGCCTTTTATTAGTAGCCTGCTCACAAAAAGGGATGACTTCCCGTCACATAAATGAGATCCAGACCTTTATATGCCAAAAACTCAATGGTCTTTGAACTCAGCATTTTGCCCAGAGTTGTAAGAAAACAGTGGTTTCATTACACGAAGTTAGTCAGTGACAAGATCTTGGCAGCTGATCCATGTAGGCTATTTTGACTGAATGGGCATCTCTCACGCTGTAGTCTTCCTAATTTTGTCTTTCCAGTCCCATATCAATACAAAAATACAAAAACTTATTCACAGCCTTGATTGATGCTGAGGGGTTATTGTAAACAAATAGGCTCAATACAATGTAAAATGAGGGTGTGATTGATGCAGTGACAAACAAAAGACAAGGCAGCATTAACAGAATTTTTCAAAAAAGAAGAATGAATGGAAACCAGTTTTACTTGGATGCCTTGATGACAACGACATTTAAAGACATCAAACAAAATTATAACAAAATTATAATTTGGTAGCAAAATCTCAAACAAAATAAAATCTGAATAGAAGCCAAGTGGGAATCAGAGACTGGAAAATCATAATGCAAAATGTAGGAATCCTCCTCATTGTGTGGCTGAAATTATGAGAAGTCCTTCTAAGATATTCATCACATATGCAATATATATAATTTTGTTGCTGTTTTATTTAGAAGGTCTGAGCTGGAATTTCTTCTTTAAAAAGTGTTATGAAAAGATCATTTACATCTTAAAAAAAAAAAAAAAAAAGAAGTTCCAAAAAAAAGTAGTAACAGTTCTAGCTAACTCCCCAGAAAGAAGCCTGGAGTAGCTTTAGGTCCCAGAGTGATGTGTTTGCATTTTTACTAAGAGAGCGTTTTGCTTGTTTTCTACATTGGTCAAAGCATGAAAACTTGCAAACTTGGCTGACCTACTTTGAGAAGTTACTCATACTGGGGTGTGTTCATTAGTATCTTTTTTTTCCTAAAAAAACTCCAAAACAAAACAAAAAAAAAGTTAAATATATTAAATAGAAATCGCTGGCATGACAGTTCGTCTAAGTTTCATCAGCAGACGTCTATTCCCTGCCTGCTGTAGAGGAGAGGTGGGGCACTAAAATATGTCATCTTGGCCTGTGCAGAAGAGCCCAGATTAAAAATCTATTAATAATGTAGCTTCCATATGTTGTTCTTCCCAGAAAAATGCATGGTTTTAATTAATTTTGTTCTTGGCTTGTTCTGGTCTTTGTTTCCCCCTTCATTCTATCATTGCAAGGACTGGGTAGGACCTTCTGAGTTCTCAGAGGTGGCACTGAAAAGGAGGAGTTAATTTATCTTCAACAGAAATTTCTGAGGTTTGCAGATGAGCCACTTTCTGTCCTGCCTCTGAGAGCTCAACAAATCCCAGAAGATGGAGAGACATCACCAAGAAATGGACAGGGAGGATGCAGAGAGCATCCTGGAAGTGACAGCACCTTTTCTCAAAGGTGCCAGTTCAGAATAACCATATTTGAGAGACAAAGGCTGTGTTATTTCTCCACAGATCCTGGACCCCCTTTCCCTGCACACAATGTAATACAATGAACAAGAGACAGGCTGCAATAATTAGCATCCACCTTATATAATTGTTTACATGGTTTCCAAGGTTTCCCACACTTTGAGCAAGTGCTCTCAAATATTAAAAACTATGACCCCTCTGATTTCAGTAAGTCTAATATTTTGTATTCAGTAAGTCTAATATACCCTCAAAAAGCAACATGAAGCCCCGGGTGAGGTATCAGAGGACTTCAGACTTCACTTACCATGGTCTGACATGTTAATATGTCCATGAATAAGAAGTCTGTGACTTATATTTTACACTACTTCTCACCTCTCTTATTTACTCTTGCCTAGTTTATATTTTCTACCAACCTAGTGCCACAATTGTACCTCTACTACCTAGAATCTTTCTGCTTTGACACATCACTCATTATCACACAATTCCTCTCTGCAGGGCTGATCTTCCACACCCTAAATCACTAGTTGTTTCTATTTCCTTCAGGTCTGCAAGTCCTGGAAACTATTTGGAGAGAGAAGAAATACTAAAAGGATTCCTGGAACATCTCCTGTAATTCCCCTCATAATATTTTTTAATAAAGAAGACCAAATAATGAAATTTCAAATTTGAAAATTCAAATAACTGATTCCACACAGTTGGCTTTTACACAAAATGGAAAATATTCCCCAATGCTTAGCTAGACTAAGGAAATTCTCAGGTCTCTGAGATAACAGCACCAAGAGAAGAGATTTTACTCAGTTCTCTTAGATATAATAAATCCTGACATCATCTATCCTAACTGCAACATCTTTGTGGTTAATAGACATCAAGAGACAGTTATTAGCCAAATGGAAAGGTGGTTCTCAGAGACCAGATTAGGTCTGAATACCATAGTCTGCCATTAGATATGCTGAAGATACTACATTTAATATCTCTCTTTTTTCCCACTATAGTCCCACTTATCTGAAGTTTCTTCCTTCCTCCAGCTGTTGTACACCCTCACCACTATTCATCCTCATGGCCTCCCAGATTCCCTTTTCCACACTGCCACCTTTGACTTTTACCTGCTCTGCTACAGAGTTTGGGGAGAGCTTGCTCTCTGTCATTACAGAGTTTGGGGAGAGCTTGTTCTCTGTCATTACAGAGTTTGGGTATTGGTAGTTCAAGCCTCTGCAGGTTGCTTCCAACTCCCTCCTATTTATTTCTGTTTCCCTGCATATATGGGCCCTGTATGAGAGTTCTAACAAGGTCAAAACTCAATATAATTATTTGAAAGTAGTCATAATAGGTTTGTCGTTCTTTCTGCCTTCTTTCATTTTCTGTCCAGCCTAGGTATATTAGTTATGCATGAACTGCTTGCTATATGAAGCAAAACTGAAACACCTGGCAGCAGATATGCTCCATCTTAAACTAAGAAATGCTGTGTAAGAGCTAGCTCACTGAATTCAAAGAGCAGAGGAGTATATATTTGTCAAGAAGCGTACTTATTTTTCAGATGTTTACATAGATTACAGAAAAGATATGATCTATACCTTGATGATCTCAGAGGTCCCTTCCAACCCAGACAATTCTATGATATTCAGGGGCTCTTCTAGAGAACAGTTTCAGACAGACAATAGCTCGTACCCTGCAGACACAGCACAAGCAGAAAACACAAGGGGATGAACAGCCTGACAGGTAGACAAGCCAGGGACTGTAGGGTGCACAGCAGTGCAAGAGCATCTGCCAGGAAGGATCCTTCCTCAAACACACCTGGCAAGGAGCAGACTCCTTCACTGGCAGCACTCCCACCCACCTGAACCCAGGCTGGCACTGCTCCCTGCAGACCAATCTCACCTTCTTGTGACCACCTGTGTTAAGGCATTTTGTTTTGCTAATGAGCTCTGGATGCCTGTTTTAGTAACTCGATATGCTGTGCTGAAATGGAAACTCTGTTGCTACATTAATGTTAATTTTTACTTGGAACATCTACTCCAGTATTTTAGTCCAGGTGGAAAGAGGCAACCACTCTGAAGGGTGACCGCAATCTATCAGGAAACTGGTTTATTTTTAGACTGTGATTGTTAGTTGTGCAAATGGCATGGCAAGTTGAGCCTGCAGTTTCCCAATTAATCAATCAGGGTATAATGCCCTAGTAAAGCAGCATAATGCTAAGAAATCCCCTTGGCAACAGGACGACTTCCAAACTAAAAAGCAAAGAAACATCCATTCAGAACGAAAACTTGAACTTGTGCATGCTGCCACTCAGTTTTAAAATATAGTAATAATTCAAAATTCCAGACATTGAGGAGAGCAGTCATCCATAGTAAGCAACAGCCCTGTGACATAAAATGCTTAGGTAATATAGCATCAGTGAATCAGCAGGCAGCAAGAAGCTACAGTAATGAAGTCACTATGTCATATATTCAGGGGCACAATGCCCCATCCAGTAGATATCTAAACTGTATTAAACAGTACAACTACTATGTTTAGTTCATCATCCCTATGGCTACTATACCTACTTTAATTAGAGGTCACACATGAGTACAGTCCCCACTTCCTTCTGCTGCTGCCATCAGCTCTCAGTTCCTTCACCATCTCTGCAAGGCAAACCACAATAAAAGATACCATCTGTCATGTCCTGAGAGGAGAACACCTGGCACATTAGTTTCAACTCTATTAAGTCGTCAAGAGTAGTATGATTCTTCTCTTCACACCCTATTCCCCCCTGAGAAAAAACCATTACTGTCATGTATGATGGTAGCTGATAGATGTGAGGGAACTCTAGGTGACAGTGCTCAGTGCTCTAAGTGGTGGACAGCCTCTGATGGTTTCTTCTCCATGAGTGTGAGACCTAAGCTATGCGAGCATTATTTCTTCTCACATCAGCCAGCTGAAGCTTCATCTTCAGGGAACAGTCTCAGAAAGCGACAGAGGACCATATTGTCACTACAACACTTTTGAGACAACATCTATTCCCATGGCTCAGAGATTTCTGTTCTGTAGAAGAACAGAAATTCCCCCCAGATGAGGAATAAATTGGAAACAGATACACAACATATACCTCCAAGTCTCCTAGTTCTTTGTATTTGCACATATTCCCTTACCCAGTGATGGGCAAGAATGCCCACAGGAGACCTGTTTCCTACCACAGGGACAGAGCACAGCATCTCTCAGGCCAACCAAACACTGTCCTTCTTTCAAGGAAAGTAGCTGCAGCTTCATTCCCAAATCACAGTCTACTGACAGAGGAGCACAGCAAAAACTTGGACATTGTTGCTTGTTTTCCCTACTTTCTGCAATGTGAAGTCAATGGGGCAATTATCTTCCCATGACAGCAGCAAGCTATTCATTAAGACAATTTAAATACAGGTTGATGCAGCAGACAGACTATGTAGGAGCTCTTCATCAAGGACCAATGTTTACAGTGCTTGAGTCATGGGCTAAAATAAGCTTCAAGGAAGGAAGCTACACATGCTTTATGATAAATACCCTGCACACACATTTTTTTTTTAAAAGGAAATTAAAGAAAAATTCTGTTCAGGTCAACTGAACAAAAAGTTGGCAGCAACATGACTCTGAAGTAAGTGACATTTGTTCCACAACAGGATAATGTCTCAAGGGCAAGCCTTTCCTGATGTCAGGGGAAAGGGGGAAAGCTACAGACAAGTGCACCTCTGTTTTCTTTAGCACACTATTAACCTTTCAAGAGCTATTGGGAAGAAACCCCTAATTTTAATATCAGCACTACCTGAATTTAATGTTTTTTTTCCACACCTGCTTCATGGCATTACCTCAGAAACACATGGGGCCACAAACCACCCTGGTTCACCAACATTAACTCTGCTGGTAAGGAAATGGGATGCTTAATTCTCAAAGAAAAAGGATAAATTTAAAAAAATCACATAAGTAAGCTACAACACCACCCTAATGTCTGTGGAAGGTGTCTCTAATGACAGCATAGGTTCAGCTGTATAGGCCATTCCAGACTACAGCTTCATGGTCCACAGCTCACAAATCTCCCTTCTCAGTTCTCCCTGCTGCTCTGAGCTCCACATTACCAGCTCTGAAGTCTATCATGAAAAAAAGGATATGTCACCATTACCCTCATAAATCACTGCACGGAACCACATGTACTCCTGTATCACGATTTGCAGAATGCAAACCCCCCTGTATCATTCAACAAAGGAAAATAAACAAAACAAAAACATTCACAATGGGCAGCCAAACTAATGGGGAATGACAGAGCCTTCTGCTGCCATACTTGACTCCTAGACCCAGTGAAGGCAGAGGAACACCTTCTGCTTATGATTAGGCATGTAATCCTCTGTAACCCTACATGGAGGTTCTGGCTCTGAGAGTCCATCCACTGGCTGAGGCCACCTTCCCATCAGTGAAGTCACTGATATTCACAGCCCAGCTGAGTCTGAGAGCAAACTAATACTTCTGTAGCACAGACTGCCAGGAGAACATGCCCTCAGTGTGAAGGCAGACAGGCTAATTTAGCAGCTAACATGCATGAAAATTCTTCTCTCAAAAGGAGGATGTCCTTATTCAATGATTTTAGTAGATGAAAATGTTTTTTCCATCCTCTATTTTCATGTTATGAAGCAAAATAACTCCATTTATTATCAGACAAATTTACAGAGAAAGGAGGGAAGAAAATTATATCAAATTAGAAAGCTGGGGTTCAGATACATATTAAAAAAAATCCAACAAAGGAAACAAAATAAAATTAAACACACAGCAAAACAATGAACCATAAAACCAGAGCTCTATGCTTGGTCACTCTGTTTCACTGTGCAAGCTAGTCCTTCATTAACACAACATGTATGATTTGTAAGCAATTTTTAAGTTTCCCAAACTGGCATATTGTTCTGACTTTGATGGATGTCAGGTCACTTTGGTAGGCTTTCCTAGAAACAGCCAAAAACTACTCATATTTGTCAAGCTACATACAAAACAATTATACTGCATGAAGTAATTCAGGCATGAATTGGAATAGGCACAGTATTAACCTGTGCTTGAAAGCTTTTCTTAGGAAAGTTGACAAAGACATCACAGCTTAGCTGTATTTCCAGTAGGTTACAGAGCTATTCTCCTGCCAAAACAAGTCATTTCTGTTGGTCAAGTGTTGTATTTATAGCAAAGGACTATTATTCAGTTACACATTTTTATTCCAATTACTGCTTCTAAAAACTATTCCTTTTCCTTGATAAAACATGCTTGGGCATGACAATGTTGCATTTCATTTTTAGAAGCACACATTGGCTGAATCTCCTGGAAAAGCTAAGAGATTAAAAAAAAAACAAGTCAGAGCAACTGAAGAAACACAAGAGGTTTTAAGAAAGTACATTTTCCTAATGACAAAAGCGAGGCCCTTTAAAATAAAAAAGAAAGCTCTTACTGTAAGCCCTCAGATGCTCTTTTTAAACTGTCAGCATGTTTTACCTGACTGTGCTAGCATTTGCATAGATAGCACAAATACCATAAAAGCACATGGTATACTGGACTGCAGAACCCTGCATGCAGTATGCTCAGCAATTAATTTAATTTTTCTTACCTGTAGCTTCACTGTTTGAACCGCATCCCTGGGCTTCTGCTTTCATATTCTAAATGTCTAAATGCTGCTACAGCTTACTCAGAAATCAAGTGACCCGTGCACATTGCTGACAAACTGGTGCTGATTCTAGGGAATACACAGATCAGCTTGTGTGTCCTGGCTCATGGAATTTGTCTGCACAGATATGCTGGCCTAAGGCTCTTACACAGACTTTTTATTGTCTCAGCAAACAAAGACAAAGAGAAAACTGCAGGCTTACTAAGGAATAAACAACAGCTTCACTACCAGCACCTTCCAGCTCAGAGAGAGCCAAAAGAGCCTGTAAATCCCTTGAACAAAAGATTTGCCCCAGAGAACATGGAAAAAACCTTTTCTTTTCAGTGGAAAAAATATAATTGTGAAACAAAACAAAACAAAACACACCACCACCATGCCAAACCTCCTGGTGTAAAAAAATAAAACAAAAATTTAATTGTATCTCTATATTCAAGCCTGGACAAGGCAAATTTTTGCCAGTAACAAATACAGATAGAATTAGATGTGCTGTAGAGAGCATTTTACTGAGAGCAATGACAACCAGAGGGATCCCACCAAAGTGGTTGTCTTCAGCAAAAAGTGCTTTCCCTGGTCATTTTTGTGAAAGTTAAGCATATTCCAAGGTACAAGATTCAAACCTGATAAAACAAGTGCTTATTACAGTCCTGAAAACATGGGTCCCAGTCTGTACAAAAGTATGTGGGATCAATGCATCATCTGAAGGATATTCCTAAATGCCTTGATATGGACACGGATACCTAGGGGCATCCAGGCGGAAAACAGCAGATGTTCTGACAACATCTGGGCTCCCCAGAGCCTAAATCACATCGATATGAATTTTCATCCACCTGAAACTTGGGTCATCCTATGCATCACAGCTGACACAGAACCATGACCAGGGGATGTAGAGATGGCAACTGCTGCCTTTTTTTGTATCATGTTGATTAAAACACTCATCCAGGCATGAAAGAGAAATACTGGCTTCAAATTCTGCCAACCTGAATAGATTCAAACCTTTATCTCTCATCTCCATTTGGATGGATTCAAACTAGAGAAGAATAGATTTAGATTGGATGTTGGAAGAAGTTTGTCACCATGAGGATGGTGAGACACTGGAGCAGGCTGCCCAGGGGGGTTGTGGAAGCCCCATCCCTGGAAGTTTTTAAGGCCAGGCTGGACAGGGCTCTGATCTAAAGGGAGGTGTCCCTGCCCATAGCAGGAGGGTTGGAACTGTATGATCTTAGAGGTCCCTTCCAACCCTGAGAATTCTATGAGACTATGATCTCCCAAAAGACTTTCCTAGTGAGGATGCTATTCTTGATGATGTGTTTTCTGTCACTTTTTTTAACTGATAAGCCTGAGCTTGGCCAAAAAGCAGAGAGTCATCCCCCAAAAGGGCTAAAACACAATATAAGGTGTAGCCTCTGGTGCACAGAGGCTATGATGTCCACAGGGAAAGGACAAACCTGAATTCTGTTTCCTAAGCCCAAGACACCTCTGCAAATGCAGGGTTCTGAAGTAGTCACCCAAGTTAGTGAGGATCAAGCAGCATTGCAGCAGTCTTGAGTGCTCCTCCAGACCTGAGTGCTACAGCCCCCATCCATCTGCCTTCAGCATCCCGAATAAATGGCCTGAATCTCCTCCAAAGACCTCTCTGAGCACAGCTACTGTGGGTGTTTCTTTGTTTAGCCTCTACTTGTTAAAGTTACAGATGCTGCAGCTGCTGACATGGTTTTTTTTGGTCTACTGCTAGATCAAACTAGATACAAGAAGGAAATTTTTGTAGGTTGAAAAAGGGCACATCTCACCCTAGATGCAAGCCTTGATTAGTGATGATGCACGGAACTCCAGATCCTGCTACCAACTACCAAGATGAGTCTATAGATCAAATGGTAGCCTTTACTATTCTATCCCATCCTTAGCAGGGCAATATATAAGCCCATAGAGACAAACAAATACTTTTGTTTACAATATAAACACACTAGAAGCCACAGGACACTTAACCTCTGAAAAATCAGGTCCAATGTTAGGTATAAAAATCTGAAAATATCAGTTTCACCTGGAACCTGGCAGAAGGCAAGTATTTATTTTTCTCACCATTTCAAGAGTAATTGTCCAAGACTGATACGTTCTTAATGTCCTTAATCCCAGCAGCACAGGTAATAATAGCCAATACTGTCAGAATTCACAAATTTGCCTCAGTGCCCATTTCTTTACTAATATTGACATTTTCTGGCAAAATTCCTTGCTAAGGATTTAAGACTTCAAATCTGGTGAGCTTAGAAGTGAAGAGATCAAGAAGTCCATGGATAAAAGGAAATCCTCTAAAATCTTGCCAAATATACTATGGGATTCCCTAAAGGCTCACTTGAAAAAGAAATTAATTTATTTTTCCTCATCAAGAGCCAAAAAAACAGAAACAGGAAACTCAAAAAACAAAAAAAAACCCAAAAAACAAAAAAACAAAAAACAAACAAACAAACAAACAAAAAAACCCAAACAAACAAACAAAAAAAAAAACAGATGAAAAAGAAGACAAAAAACTATCTGGTGTTAGCATTACCAATGATAATTCTAGCATATAAATCAATGTGGTATATAAATTGAATAATGTAAGCAATCTCAGAGCAGGTTTTTTGACAAAAAGATTACTCCGTAGAATGATGGTGTAAGTCAGAGAAGTGACAAGTAATTGCAGGTCTGGATTTTAGAAAAAGTTAAGATTAGTGGTAAAAAATAAATATGAGATGAGTCCATGTCATGAAGAAAACTATTCTTCAGATCCAGTATCAGAATTTCCTTTTGGCATGTGTTCATTATGATCAGGAATATTTTTTTAATAAGAATTTTTAAAAATTGGTTGTAATGTTTTGTCTCTGTCATTTATGATTCAGGCATACTTTCAGATATCTCTATTGGAAGAGTAATTCTGAAGTAAAATCTATTGTCTTTGTATAACTTTCTAATTTTACCACCTTTTTATATATAATATATAAGATTTTAAATAAAATTCAGTAATAAGTAAACTGACAACAGAGATCCCCATCTATCAGACCTATGACTTCAAAATAACTTCAGTAGAATTTACCTAAGCTTTTTAATAAAGTTTGAAGTTCTTTAATGGCAAAAGTTGACTGTTCAGTTGTATGTCTTCTTTCTGATTCAAAGTAAAAATAGTTTTAGTGACTGACAATTAGTAAGCTTTTAATTAGATTTTGATGAAAGCCCAGTTACAAGATCATAAGAAATGCTACGCATGGTCTATCCGTCCCAAATCAAAACCCTTTTTAATACCAAGACCTGCAAGCAGAACTCAGACTGACAGTGCATTTCAAGATACTGGCCTAAAAATTTAATAAGAAAACACTCTCAAAATGTTTAGATTCATGCATACAAAAATGCAGAGACAAAAAATAAACTCCAGGCAGGAATACAAAAAAGAGAAGAAAAAGATGAGTACTTTCACAGATTTCCAAGTTTAATTTCTTCTTAGTACCAGTCCCAGTGTAGTCCAAGTTGAACAAACATTGATCTGTCACAAAGATAAACTCCAGTATGAATATTTCTATGACAAGCTCCAGCTTCAGATGGCACAAGCAGCAGACACTGACATCTGCTCACACCTGACACTGTCAGAGGTAGATTTCTTACCTCTGGTACAAAAGTTTGGCTCTTGCATAACACTTCAGCGGAGGTTGAGGATGGGACCTAGAAGAGGACAACTCCTGGTTTCAGCAAGTCACACTGGGCAGGGTCCCAGTTTCTCTCTAAGCCATAATTAAATTTTTTGTTTTCCCTTTCTGCCTGCCTCTTCTCCAGCCTTAACACCAGACCTTTTGCAGCTTAATAGCACATGACTGCTGAACAATAGCACATCTGCTGAACTAAAAGAAACCCACATATGAGGCTTCTCAGCCCTCTCCTTCTCTCTCCTCCTCCTGCCACCCAAGCTGTAATCAGTCCTGCAACTGATCCTGAGAGTAATTGATCCTGAAAGATTTTTGGGAGCTCTCTACCCTTTGATAAAACATTCTCTAGATCACATCAATGGGATATTGCGAAAATCATCACTGTCTCCCAGGTCAATGTATATGAATATCATCACTACAGTGCACTGGCAATTCTTGAATTGGTCACAGAATCACAGCACTAGGAGCCTGACAGGTGTATAGCCTTATCATAGAATCATAGAATCATAGAATCAGCTGGGTTGGAAGGGAGCTCAGAGATCATCAGGTCCAACCCTTCACCACACACAAATCAGTTTGATCCCAAAGTTTGTATAACTTTCACAGGATATACAACTTCCAGGAATTAGCATGAAATTAACTTTACATCAAAGTTCAGGACAGCTCAGATCTGTTGAATGCCAACACTTGACTTTCTCAACACTCTTAAAGTTGTCAGGATCTCACTAGGTATCAAATGTCCCTTTTAGATACTTATCTACTAAGTCATCTAAATATGGTCCCAGTCATAAAAATAAGCAAATAAATAAATTACAAAACAACCTATGGTATTCCTTCAAGTTTTATCTGCAGCTTCCCTGGGAAAAAAAAAAAAAACCAAAAAAAAACCAAAAAAAAAAACCTAAGTAAATGAACAAAACTATGGTGAAACAATCTGCCCCCCAGGGAAAGCACTCCACTCCAGCAAGCAGCAGGCACAGATCATGGCAAATGCTGCTGCTACAATACAACCCAGTGACCCACAACAAACACCATTTGTCAGGGCCAAACTGCTCACTGAAAATGCTTTCTTCCATAACAAAGCTGCTTGTCTTGTTACAAGGGATAAGATAGGAAATTTATAACACTTATTATTTAAAAAAAAATTAAAAAAAGTAAAAAAAGGTATAGTGGTTGATGCTATTCAGCACTCATACACAAGTCCACTTTTTCCTCCTATCATTCTTCTGTGGTGAGCTTTTGATTTCTCTTATGCTTAACAGACTAATTGCCATTGCAATCAATCTCTCCATGGAGGATGGAGTAAGGCAGGCTGCCCAGGGAGGCTGTGGAGTCTCCTTCCCTGGAGACATTCAAAATGTACCTGGACATGTTCCTATGTGACCATCTTTAGGTGACCCTGCTCTGGCAGGATGGGGTGAGCTAGATGATCTTTCGAGGTCCCTTCCAACCCCTAATTTTCTATGATTCTATAAGGCAGCAGTTGGTAAATGCAGAAGCCCTACATCATTAAAGGTGTGCACCGACAGTGAACTTGGTGGCTGTGATGGCTAGATGTTAGACAGAGGAATGGTGCAGGTAAACCTCTAGGGAGATGAAAAACGCATTTTGTTCTCTATTCCAGCTTCTATCTACTGCAGGATCCTCTTTCTGTGACTTGAAGACAACCTATCCCTTCATTTTTCACCAAACTCTCTCAATGACGCTATTAAACTGAAAGCTCTCATGTGCTTTACTCACCAGATTTTAAGACATCAAAGTGCCCATCAAGACACAGAATAAAAAGGCATCCTGGGAATCAGTGGATTATTGCTCAGGGTGATTCACTTAAGACAACATGGATATTTTAAATAACTATTTTCAGACGCTATGATTCAATTTGCTTTGAATTGCTTCTTATTGAACTTGTAACCTTTCACTCCACCCTTTCCTTGGGCCTGCTCTTTCTGAAGTTGTTTGGATCCCTGCCATAACACACATACAGGCTGAAAGCAATGGTATAGAAAAAGCAGTACCAAAAGGTTGTGCGACAGAAGAATTTGGCACACTTTTCAGGGAGAAAAAGAATAATCACCAACTTGGCATTTGAGTTTCTAGAAGCTTTTTCCTCCCTCCTACTTCTCAGGTCTTGGATTAAATACAACAGAGCAAAAATAATCTTGATTTAAATAGTACTGCTTATAGACCAACAGCTTTTGCTGTAAGGAGTGTCTCAGGTCTGGAATAATAGACATGTCAAACTCAAGAATGAAGTTCATTGGCATATGTGAAAAATAATGTAGCCTCTGTCCACAATTGATTTGCTGCCTCTTAGCTGGTGCTGTGTTAGTAAACACTCATTTTCAAATACTGTTATAATTTTTTATTTAAACATAAAATAAATCCAGGACAGGAGAATCAGAGGATCTCAGAATTGTATTATATGGGTCCAATTTTTATATTTAATAAAAATTTGGTTTAAAGCAGACCTTCCTTCCCCTAGCTATCTAGTAGTAGCTTCCATTAGGATTCGATAAGGAAGCCAGGAAAAGTCAATTGCATTGAACTAAATCTTTACATAACCAGATGTGTGTTCTTTTTTTTCCCATCTCTGATTTCCAATAGCATCAGCTTGAGAAATTAAAATGCACAGAGATATGAGGAAGGCTCTTCCCAGAGCTGTAAGTGTCCAGAGGAGGAAAAATATTCGTCAAACATCTCCACGCACAAAGCAAATGTGAATTTCCCAGCCTACACATACCAATCTGGTGAGAGATGAGAAGGTACTCCATGTACAGAAATGTCTAACCATTACAAATTTGATACAGGGTAAAAAAGAGACTAAAGGAAAAGTACTACTCTGCCGTTGCTTCAGTGAGATTATTTTGGTGTAAAATGGAAATGAAGATTCCTTTCAGCATCTACTGTCTGTGAACACAGAGGCAGAGGTCTGGTTTGAGACAATCCACTTTACATAACAATTTTTATGTTACTTTTGAGTGACTAGCACTGACTAAGCCTTACCTGTCTCACTAAGTCCTCACCACACCACCCTTGCTTAGCAAATATAAATAAATAATGTTATTTTTGAAAGACTGGTGGAAGCCAGAGAAAGTAATTATGCAGCTTGATAACTTTAAACCACAATAAAAAATTTAAATAGCTAAACAGCATTAGCTCATACACAGAGTGCAGAGCAGTGAAGATGTTTGACTTCAATGCAACCAGCACTGATAAATTTATGAGAATGATAAATTTACAGAAACACAGTGAGCTGGAAGACACCCACATGAGTAAAAATTACAGATTGAGAACATGTGTGAGGGAGAAGGGGCAACAAAGAAGAAAATACTATGGAAAGGAGTTTGCTACTGAGTATTTATAATCTCACTTTACCTAGAAAAATACCAGCTCCACGTGATGGCAGCTACCTTAAAGGCTTCAAGTGACAGCCAGTTGAATTGCTGCACAGATTCCAGGTGCCAAACCTATCCCTGCCTCAAAATATGCATGGAGCACCAATTTAGTAGCTGGTTGTTATTTAAGACTTAGCTATCCCAGCAGGCTCATTTCCTTTCAGCTCTTCAGCCATCCCACTGAGCTATATCTTGAAATATCCCTCAGCTAAGGAGAATGATTCTGATCATCTGTTCTGACCTCCTGGACAAGACAAGCCTCTCATACCAGCTCACTCAGGAGCTTAACAGCATGCCCTGAATTCTTCACTGGGACAAATCTTCCCAAAAACATAATATTGCCCCATTGACTAAAGCATCTCTGCACTGTGCATTGTTGTTCTGCAACCTGAACTCCACAGAATTTGTCTGAGACTGCTACTAGACTCTTAGGAAAATACAAAGTTTACAAACTTGCTGATCGTTTTCTTTCCAGTACCTCTGAATTATCAAGACTGCTCAAAGCACTACTGACAGTCTTACAAGAAATGAGAACCCTGTGTCCCCAAGGAGCAGCACCCTGGTTCAACAGAAGAAGGACTGCATAAAAGAACAAAAAACAAAACCAAAACCCAAAGCCATTGATCTAATCAGTGAGTGCTCTTCACCCCAAAAAACTGTGACAATAAGAAGAGATTTCATTAGACATCTTTCTTCCTTCTGTTGGCACATATCCCCACTCTTGACTGCAATTGTCATACTAGGAAATGCAGATCCATGAGACAAGAGAATTCATTTTTCAGTATCTAAGAAGCTGAATTGCAGAAGTTAACACTGAGAATTAGGAAAAATTTGAGCTCTGCCTCTGGAAACTGGGAATCAGTTTCCACATCCTTACCACAGATGTTATTATTCCTTAGCAATTAATGGATAGAACACAAAGATTTTGGGCACATTTTACTTAATACAATCCTATTTTTTTTTTATTTTTTTTTGAGTACTTAGGTCCAGCTCCTTCATCTACCAAGGAACAAAACATCCTTGCAGATCCTTGCAGAAGCAGCCAGAATCATATTTTCCAGACATAAAATTAATGGCAGCTTGGGTTTTGGTGTAACTGGTGAGGCTGAGACAGTGAAAACCCCAATACCTCTTAGAGAAGCTTCTGTTCTAAATTAATCCCCAGATTTCCTATGACGTTTGATACAGTGAGAAGGCTCTAAAGGCAATTCCTCCTTTCCTACTGCTGCTAACTCCAAAGCTATAGGTATTCTCAGCAGGATGTCATCTATTTATCATCAAATAGGAACAGCATTTTGAGTTATCATTTTCCCTACCCCAAGTCTACTTAGGGCCTGATTCTGTGAAGTGGTGATTAACCTCTGCAATGTAAGAGACTAATCCTAAAGGAACCAAGAAGCAGCTCCACCTGGCATCTTAGAATGAGAAGTTTCAGTTGTGATATTACAGGTCTTTTGCCAGGCAGCTGGTCCATTTTAATGACCAAACTGCACAAACCTTCCTTCCATCACTGGGCAAGAATACTCATTCAGTCCCATATTCTGCTGCCAAAGTCCCATCAGGCATTTATTCTAGCAACCAAAAGGTATCTGTGTTACCTTATAGGCAATCTGGATCATCAACTACATACTGCTCATTAGAGAAATTTAAGAACGATGACTGGAAAATAAGGCAGATTTTTTTCTCATTTCTTAACTTCTTGCTCATCAGAGGTATTTTTTCATCATATGAGTAGTTTTCCAATCACTGATCTGTTCAATACATTTGGAAAAGGTTTATCCATTTTTTTCTTTTTTATTTTTTAAATTAATACTGTGGCTGAATTACACAATTTTGAACTTTCAAAAGAATTTTTATTGCATACAAAATTATTTTCTTCATGTAATTATTTCCTATTTTTCACTGCCCTCCTCAAATTGTTCAGCTGCAATAAGAGGCTGTATTTTCTCACATCCTAGAAAAGCATACACTACAAAGCCTTCCTGACTCAGTCTTGAACTGCTATCCCTCACCAGCCTGACAGAGAACTGGACCTTTCCTTTGTGCCTACACAAACCTTTGCTGACAACTCTGCTTCAATTAACTCACATATTCCTGTTTCATGGATTATTTATACTTCTTTTCATGCAGGTGAATTATACAGTCAGTTTATGAAGCTCAGTACTTAACCACCACAGGCTGAGGCAAGCTTATTAATACCCATGCTTTTGCATTTGTAGTTATACAGATATTAAGCTTCCTAAATGGACAGAGCACCACAGACAAAAACATTCATTGTAGGATGCTATTGCAGAATGATTTGCAAGAAGAGGCTTCTTCCCCACAGGCCCAGGAAGGAGATGGAGAGGACAGTAAGAGCAAGGAGGGCAGTCAGCTGTTAGAGGTAAAGGCAGAAAACTATACTTAGCTGTTTTGAGGGTGTGTCCAAGTGTTACCACCAAATTTAAAAGGCAACCATTACAAACGCCATGCTGAAGTAATGCTTCTGTATGAGAGTAATTTTATATTAATAGCTAGTATGAACTAAAAATAAGGAAAAATATTGATAAAGACTGCAGAACTATGTCTAAATGTCATTACACATCCTAAAAAAAAAGGACTATCAGGATTTACAGAGGTGAACAGGAGACAGAGCAATAAATTCTGTAGGTTGCTTAGGCTGGGATTATCTCCACTATCATCTAATTTTTTTGTATTCTTTTTTTTATGGCTGTGTTTAGACAGATAAATATGACTTACACTCTGGTAAGGGCCTGTGACAAGATCAATGGCATTAACTCTGCCTTCTTTTTTATTGGAAGCCTTTTCCTGTAGGCATGGTCTGATGATATCTCTTAGGAGGGGGAATTGATTATCTGTAGTTTTACAGGGACTCTCATGTCTGCTAGTATAGATCCTCAAACTTCATCTCCCCAACAGCTTCCAACATGCAGAGAACATGGTGAAACCACAGACCTTCAAATGCCTGTGTCCTACAGAAAAGTTGCAGCTGAATGCTAGTTTTTAGTACCTACAATTTGGACTTGTGGTGGCATTCGGGGTCAAAAACTACTCTGGGGCCTGAGAAACTCAAAGGCTAAGGCAGAGGGGTGGGTGGTATACAGAAAGTTTGCATTTAAAAACAGCTAATCAAGTCTACTTGAGAATCATGTGATTTAACATGTGGCTATCTCCCCCAGGTCATTCAAAAAGATATTAAGAAGGACAGCATCCAGACATAGGAAAAGCACCTGATATTCCTTCTCAGTTTTGCTACCAATGAGAAAGGGGAAGAAAGCCTTGGTTTGGTACACCTGACACAATTGCTGTCCATCTGAAAAGACTGGAAATACCATAGGTAGGCATTTACAGAGATTTACAGCCCCCAAGAGTGACCCTAGAACAATGTCCCACACTCCCTGGTGCTCACTGATCTCCATTCTGCTCCCAGCTGAATCCAGAGACAAACTCTCCCTAGCAGACAGCTTTATGGGCAGAACCAGCACATCAGTCCAAGAGAGAGAGGAGATGAAGCCTGTGAGAGGTGGTACAGTCAGGGCATACTTCATACTGCCTCCTGTTCCCACTGCAATAGTTTCCCAGCCTATCCATGCTGATCTGCTCTAACATGAGGGGTTTTATGGAAGTTTTTTTCAAAGCAGGCATAGGCCTCTCATTCTTGTGATCCTCTTGTTTTGCTGATGAATGCAAGGACAGTGATTTTCAATCACAAGAGGACAGAAGGGAAAGCCACTTCTGGCCCAGATCCCTTCCTCAAGCTCTGTCATTGAACATCCTCTGAGTGTCTGGCTGTAGCAGTCTGATGCAATGACAGTCTATTAGGGTCACTTTTTAATTTATCCTTCTCATATATCTTCCATGTAACCACAAAAGTGTCTTTTTCAGTTTTAAATCATGTAGAAAATCACCATCTTAACCCCAGTGTAAAGGATGAAGTATCAAAAATATCAGTATCCACCTAAGAAGTTTTTAATGAATTGAGTCCTTTGTCCAGCAACAAATGAACGTGTCCCTTTGGCAGAGTAATACAATCTAATCTATTCTTATTTTTGGATTCATTTCAAAAACTGTTTCTGCATTTGAGAACTTTCTCTTATCCTTCTATGTGCAATTTTTCTTTCTTAAAATAAACTTTAAACCCTATTTTTACCTTCCTTTCTAATTTCCACTTGGGGGAAGATGTCTTACTCTAAAAGGCCTAGAGATAAACTGACATATCCTTGCCAATGTGTAGTTTTATTTGCACTTACCTTGCAGAAATATGAATAATACACTTCTTGTTCTGACTTCAAGTACTCAGGGTCGGAGGAATTCAGTCCATGGGTTCTACTCCGATACATATATTTTTATTAGCTGGACGATGCCATCATTTTACCCTGTAAATATTCAAGAAAGTAGGACACATAGATGTTGTAATATTCTGCCAAAAAATATCTAGAGTGTAGCCTTGGAAAGCTTGGGCTCCCTTTTCATTATATATAGCAGATCAAATAGTAAACAAAAATAAATATGTATTTTATGTATCAATTTATACAAGTCATAAAAGTCGTTTTAAAAAAGACATAATATAGTTTAAGTCTATCTACTCTCATGAACCTTCTTATTTTTTGTGTCACATCACAGCTCATGACAAATTCCTTTGTCTCCTTTTCCTGATATGCAGCTATTTCTGTTTCTGTTCACCCACTGCCAGACTCTGATCTCAGTAACATTGGTGTAATTCCAGTGTAACTCCAGAGTGGCCCCCAGTGTCTGGATGAAAGTCTAATACTCTTGGTCTGATCCAGATAAAACAGTAGTAATGCTTGCTGGCAGGAGGCAGCATTTTTGAGGATTTGACAAGGACTGTGACCAGACTTCAGACTGAGGGCAAACTTGTATATCCATCTGTTGTCAAGACAATCTGCAGTCCTGGGGTCTGTTGGGTTTGGCTGCAGAGGGTCTGCTGTGGGTCCCCTGGGTGGGATTCACAGGGTATGTTCTCAGGATCCTGAGCTCTGGCTTTTGTCCTCACTGCTGTCTGCTGCTGCAGGACCAGCCCCAGTCTCAAAGCACTGTGCAAGAGCTCTCTGGGACAGCTTCTTCCCCTTTGGCACAGGCACAGTCCTGTCCTTGGGCAATCACCTCTCCAGACAGTGCTCTGCTGTGTGTTGAAGGGGCAGGCTATACCCTGCAGCAGATGGAGGCATTTTCAGGATGTTGAAGGTCATCATAGCACAGACTCCCATTCAAGCTATTTAATTATCTTAGTTGCACCAATGAAGACCACAGAAAGTGCTAGAAGCTTTCCTAAAAAAAAAGTGTAACAAATTATACTATTACATACATTAAGCAACATACATTTACTCCAAACCATATCTCTGTGAGCTTTCTGACTCACTAACAGCACCATTCCCTCAGTGTCTATGGAGGCCAAGAAAGTAAAAGCAGTTGTTCTCTTACAAAGAAGGATCTACTGCTGGAGACGACGATCTCATATCTTTTTCTTTGAAAAACTGAAGCATTTAACAAAAGGTAGAGGGCCATGCCTGAATCTGAGTTGATGTCAACAGGGTGGGATAAATAATGAAAATCCATTCTGTTCTGCCCTGTCTTTTCAGTCTCATACAACACTTCCCTTGTAGCAAAATTCTATTTACTGTACCTAGAAGAAAAATGATGTTTTTCCTAACTGACACATCCACAGATACACAGATTTGTCTAATTTATTGTGGCCTTTCCTCTTCTGGTATTTTCCCTATTACGCTCTTTGTGCTTCACAAGAGTCTTTTAAAACATCTCCCTTTTCTGATTTACCTGCTGAGACTCACTTCTACTCCACCTCTGATTTAGAGTCTATCAGATGAAGAAGTATGTTATTGTGACTCTTAAGCTGTAGTGCTTGTTTGTCACTGTACTGTCACTGCTCTTCAAATGGTTTTCATAATGAACACGCAAGAATTATTTCTATAGTGTTTTGTTTCTTTTCTTTAGCCATCGTATTACGCGGTACTCAGACAAACACAATATGGTGCCCCAGTTTCCAGTCTGAAGGATAAAACTGTTTCCATTTGAGTTTGGCTGTATACAGCAGTCCTGCCTCCAGGGTCCTGACAAAATTTGCATTTCTACCTAGACCTTTATTTTCTCTGAGTCTGTATCGAACTGTAATTGTTCCGTGTTAGACATTGAATGAATCCCTAACTACTGAAGAGATCTGAACCACTTATGTTACTGGTATGTCTATGCCAAATAAAATCAACATTAGAATAAATATATTACCATAAGTAAGAGCCTCCTGAATCTATGAACTGGTGAAGAAAATCCCAGGCCACTCCACGCAAGTTACCCGTGTGAGCTGTCATTTCTTTTTGTGCATGCCACCATAATGAAAAGCAATATCTGACAAGCACTGGTTGCTCTGGCAAACCTCAGAGAGTGGCTATTTCCTACCATGCCCAGTGGCTCCGTCACTCACCTGGGAAGTGCACCCTCTCCGTGTTCCAGTTGTGCTCCACAACATTGTTTTGCAAATCAAAGACCTAATACAAACCTATTCTGATAAGTATAAAAGGGAATGGCAAACTTCATAGGAATGTCTCCAACTCCCGAGCAGGTACTGAATTCAATATATCAACTAGGGATGGGCCTGTAACCATCTGCTCTCATGCTAAACAAAAGTTGTGGGACTATGACAGCAGCAAATTCAAAACGTTAACAATCTTGAAGACAGCCAAACTATACATGTCCTCCTGCTTGCACTGATTATTGTGTGCCAATCTGTCAAATTACAGCAAGTGATCAAGAGATACCAGTGCAACAGTTGTTATATCCACTGCCCTTCAAAAAGTGTGATGGACTCTTAAAACCAGGATTGCTCATGTGGCTTGTTACTGGATCCCTTGCTGCTCTTCTGCAAACAGACACCAGACTGGGAAAATGTCTTTCACTTGTGCTGCCTTTGGAGCTCGTAGACTTTGTGTACCCATACAGGTCTGGCTGCTGCAGCTGGCTGGATTAGCCTTTTGAAATGTTCTCCACAGTCTTCAATCACTCCACTAGTCTGACTGTGATCAGTAGATGACAGCCCAGTTCAGCTTGCTGTGCAAGTCACTGGTGATACTGGAGTTTAGCATCTACTTGGATAGTGCAGAGGCAACACAAACTGCAGTTATGTTCTCTGAAGGCTGAATGGCTTGGACTCTGATTACATTTTCCACTGAGGTGTCACCACTGCACTGCTTCATGTGGACACAGGAGCTGAAGTCCAACAGTTTAAAATAAAGTGACTCACCACCACTATGTTGTGACAGCCCTTTGGCTTTGCAATTTATTCCATGTGTTTCAACTGCAGTATCTTGTATCTGTTTACTTTCAAATCCAATTTCATTTACAGGAATAGCAGTTGCAAGACACAGGCTGCTATTTACTCCTCACAAAGAAGGGACTGTTTCTCTGATTTGATTTCTATGGGAGGCATATGTGAAGACTTCTGGTTTATTTGTCCAGTGCCATGCTTTCATCCTACAATACTTGGGAAAATAAGATAGGCACTTTTTAAATACTTATATTTTACACATGTAGCATTTGCTACAAATGCTTGTAGTGGTGCCAAGTGGTCCCTGCACACACACATGCAGACAGGAGCACAGAATGCAGCTCCTGCTGCTGCTGTGCCACTGTGCCTCTTCTCTCAGAGCCCAGGCATGCAGAGCCAGCTCCTCTTCTCTGTCAGAAGCACACCTTCTGACTCTCAAAGTAATTTTTCCGGGGCTGATTCAAGCAATATAGGAGCAAGAAGGATAATATACCCACTCAGATGCTGCAATATGGTAGCCCTACTCCTTATTTTCACCATTCTTCCAATTTTCACATGACAGGATCAAGTGGTCAGTACTTCCACTACACTCTCCTATTTTGGGCTGTCTCAATTCAGGAAATCATCTCTATTTAGCATCTCTATTAGCACCATTAGAGCTGTCTACTGTCTAAGTAAAGCTGGAGGTCGATACATATGTACCCAAGTAGCTGGGGGGAACTGTCATGATGATACGGAATAGCTGGGTACTTAAATTCAGTCTGAAGCAAACGGACAAATTATCCTAAGATTGACAATGGTCTTTGGAAATGGCAAAAAAGCTCAACTTCACTCAAAAAAACCCAACGTATTTTATGGCAGGTTAGTAAAAGAGGAACCATCCATGAAACAGAAATGAAGATATGATTAGCACGAAACATTGCTCATGTAAGCAAGTACTACTTAGGCTTCAGGCAGTGCCAAGGCAATCTGTAAAAAATGTCAGAAGACTACATTAATGTCACTTTATTTTAGATACCTAGGAGTTAAATGTCTGGTCTTAGCTACATAATTATATTATCTGTAGCTGAAAGGGAGACACAGATAAACCTCCAACTCTGTGTCATTGACCTGCTTTCATCTGCACACATGGAAATTATTGGTTGCCTCTGTAGAAAACATATTTTCATTCTTCATTTAGAGAAAGCTTGGAGTGCCTGGAAATAGAACTTCCAGGTGGACCTCGTTCAGCCCGTTGAACCACAGGGTAAGGGATGAACTAGGTAGGGTCACAAAGCACTGTGGTGCTGGCATTGGGAAGACCCAGATGTGCCCTCAGCCTTCAAGTACTAGCCTGGGGCATCAGCCCAGTTTCTCCCAGCCAGCCAAAGGCAATGGGACACCCTCCAAACTGATGTGCTAGCAGATTTTGAGGAAGCAGGGAACAACTTCAAGCACTGTGGAGCAGCCACAATCAAAGCAATTCCAAAGGTGCAACTGAACAAGAATGTGGATTTTTACCTGCAAACACCAGCATTGTAGCAGGAGTTCATTTTCAGTTATAATTTATTCTCTTGATACCTTCACTCATTCAGAATATTTTTCCCCACAATGCAGTTTTATCCTCATCTTCTGCCCATAAAGCTTAAACAGCCACAATCCCTTCCCAGTGTGATACCCAAGCTAACTTCAGCCTAGCTCTGCATTCACAAGCAATCAGACACAAATTCCCCTCTCCTTTGCTTTCTGCCTTCAACCAGATAAAGATTAGTATGAGAGGTGGAAGACTGTTAAATAGCCCACTGCTTTGCCACTGAACTGAGTAATAATGGTAGCCTTGCCTGAAGGCTCTCTGACTTCACATATTTTAATCAAGAATGGAGGTCAAAGATGAAAAATTAAAGTTCTCATTTTTCCAAACTAATTTATATTATAATTCAATCAAGACTAACATGCTGGGTTTTATTACATAGCATACCATTTGTCATAGAAGGGACAAATTTCCATTAGGATTGAAGTGGCTATATCTCCCTCCATAGATTTTCAAAACCATTTAATGCTTTTGAAATATGTTCAAGCCTGTAGACATCCTTTCAAAATCAGGGCCATGCCTCCTAGAACAAAAATCGGAGGGAGAGTTAGTTACACAGTATCAAATCAGCAAAGAAGTAAATGTGAAATACATGAAGGAACAGAAACCCGTGGCTGCAGCCAAAACAGAAACCAAGTGTGTATAAAGAAAGGAAATCAAATGTATCCCTTTGTCAGACTAAATCACACGGTTGCTTTCATTCCCTGTAATTACCTCTGCCAATCCAGCCCCTCCTGGCTGCTCTCATACAGACAACCAGAGGTCCTGCACTCTCTTCCACCAATTTCAGGGGTCAAAGGGACTGGAAAATGGCTGGATCTGTCTTTCTAAGGCTCCTAGGTGGGTGTCTGCAGAGAAGCTGTGCCACTGTCACATCACATCCTATACATCGTTGCTCAGTGGCTCTACTCAGCCTATGTTTTTAGAGCCACACCAGGCAGAAGGCCCAGGTTCAGAACTGCACCCTAATCATCATAGTTATGTTGCAGCTAATTGCAAAAAACTTTGTAGACTTCAAGGAGATTGAATTGAAAATTGAATCGAAAATTCCAGGAGGCAGCACATGGCAGTGTTCGAGGGGATTTGTTTGAGACCCATTTCACTGCAGTGGCAATGAGTGTTACCATGACATACTGCAGGTAATGGCAAGGATTTGGCATGGTCCTGGTTGGTGTTCCCAACATGGCTCTTGTTCTGAAGTATATGCTACAGTCATGGCCTCACTGGTCCTTGTGCTTCCCATTAAAGTCAGCCATGGAACCCCCATTGAAGGCTCACAGCTGGCAAGTGGAATCCTTCAGTAAAATGAGTAACTTACCTTCGTCCCTTCTCATGCTCCTATTCCCTGAGGACCCACAAGACTACAATGAAGTAGTACCCAGGTACCCAGTGAGAAGGCAGTATAATTAGAAGAGAGGCTGCATTTCTACACTTCTGTTCTTGCTTCCAAATGAGCAGTAAACTGACCCTGGAATCCTTTGCAGAGACTGCATGAAGCCGAATGAATTAGGAAAGTCTGCAAAAGCAGACAGGCTCTGCTAAGGTCCATGATCTAAGAAACAACACAGGGAAAGAGGATAGACATTGTTTACCCACCAATGTGGCTTTTGTCAAAGAGATGTGTCTAGCAGACTCACATCTCCCAAGAAAAGAGGTGGCAAACTTTGGTAGCTATGCTGGAAGCTTACACAAGCAACTGTCTCCATCAGGCAAGTGCTTATTTGGTTTATCTCACCCATGTCTTTTATGTCACCTGGAAATATCTTCCATATTGGAGGAAAGGACTGTGGACTTTAGTCCCAGGTGTCCTAGACAGTCTGCACAGGTTACTGCAGCTGATGTTACAATGTCCTGCATGTCCAAGGCATCTCAAACCTATGGCAGATGCACTGATGGTGTGCAAAGGAGAAGTCAACACCATCTCATTGAAGTCCTCTGTACTACTCCTACAGCCCATTAGGGTATATCACAACTTGAATGTTTCCAGGGATGAGGCATCCACCACCACTCTGGGCAACAAATTCCAGTGTTTCACCACCCTTATTGTTAAAATTTTCTTCATAGTATCTAGTCTAAATTGACCTTCTTTCAGCTTAAAACCATTATACTTTGTCCTACTGCTACAGGCCCTACTAAAAAGTCTGTCCCCATCTTTCTTTTAGTCCTCAATTAAATATTGAAAGGCTGCAGTAAAGTACCCTCGGAGTCTTCTCTTCTTCAGGCTGAACAACCACAACTCGCTCAGCATTTCCTCATAGGAGAGGTGTTCCATTCCTTTAATTATTCTGTGGCCCTCCTCTGGACTCACTCCAAGAGGTCCATGTCTTTCAATTGCTGAGGAATCCAGAGCTGGACATGGCACTTCAGGTGGGGTCTCACCAAGGCAGACTTAAGGGTAGCATCACCTCCCTCAACATATTGGTGCCTCTGTGTCTGTCCAGCTCATTACCACCAGGGTGTGGGTGTCTGAGATCAGTGCATTTCATGCAAACTTTCACCACATAGACTACCTGCACCAGATCTCATCCAAGTCTTTGGTTGTCAGCCAGGTTATTATAAATCATGTCCACCAGCTGGTTTCCTCAGATAATGAATACTTCCCTCAATGGGGGTCCATTCTCTTCAGAAATTTGCAGGTTCTTCCTTGAAGGGGATACATATCATTCACACATGACAGGAGCCACTGTCAAAGACCAAGGGTTCCTGCCTTTTTTCTAGTCCCTTTGTCCCTTATCCTTAGTGGGGGATCAAAGCTGATGGGCTTCCTTACTTTCTGTCTCCTGACTAGTGGCTCCAGTATCCAAGTGTTGGAGAAACCAGCTGAGAATTTGCTCACATTGCTGTCAGCTAAAATCTTTTCATGTATCTCACAGTTCAAGGAGGAATGGGGATTAATGGTTTCTCATTTATTATTTCAGTCTTTTCCTCCTGTTCTACTGGAGATTGCTCTGTGTGAAGGTGATATGAATCTGAAATACCCCAATGGGCTGTGGGTGTGGCAGAAGACTGCAATGAGATGAGGGTGACTTACCTTGTCAGTAAGTTTTTAGATGCCAAGCAGAAAAGGAAGTCAGAAGTGGAGAGTCAACAACATTTTAATCTTGAGGAGGAGGGAGCTGTGGGCACAGAGTAAGAAGACCACACAAGGCAGTAGAGAAAAAAAACATATAAATGTATGCATCCATCCCCTTTTTTTTCATTGGGCAGGGCTGATGCATCTGAGTTGTGGTGCTTCCAAGGTATCCAACTTAGATCATGAGTTTTCCCTAAGCTGTGAGAAGGAGCTAGGGGTGTTCAGCACCAAGGAACATCTGCTATTTCCCAGTCTGTTTTGTCAAATCCTGTTTGTCTTCCAAAAGGGCCAAGCTGGTTTTGTGGGTGGAGGTTGACCCCCAAGTTGTGATTAAGAAATTTGGTCTTAAGTCTGACAGGACTGGCTACTCATGCAATTTCACCTCAAAAGAATGGAGAAGAAAACAGGCTGAGGAAAGATTTCTTTTTCTGCCAAGACAATATAAAATTTAAGTGCATAATGGGATGTTTTCAAATCTCACTGCAGTCAGTTCATAGGTCTTCCATCAAGGTAAGCAAGTTAGAATCCAGCAGAGAAGGCATCAGAAGGAGAGTCATTAATTATGACAGAGCCAGAAATTTCAGTTCCCACTGGAAGAAAGGCTTCTGAAAAAAAAGAAGTAATAAAAAATGTGTGTTTCCAGGGATGAGATCACAACAATACACTCTTCCCACCTTAACTCTTGCACTCAATAGGCTTCTTCCTAAGAGCTCACCTAAAAAAAGCAGTTTCTGCAATACCTCTAGAAGGGTATGTGTCGTATTTCTGTTTCTTTTTTCATTAGACTGTTCAACACACTCACAGTTCCCTGAGGTGGCTAGCATGGGGACATACTTCCTTGACCTCCTAGGGACAAGTTAGATAGAATTGGCATTATTTGGACTTCCAGGCTGGCAGCCACAGCCATCAGTGAGAACTCTGCTTCAGGGAGGTGGACTGCTGGCTTGGATCCATGCCAAGGTGCATAATGAAACAGCAAATCACCTGCATGGCCTCTCCAGATGTTTTTCATTAACAGAAAGAGTTTCTTCTCTACACCTTTTTCCAACGCATTGATGACTTTCCTGTGAGCATGTAACCAGATCCGTATGAAATGATTGGTAATAACAGCCTGGAGAAATGGGGGAAAAACAACTTTTATTCTCTTGCATAACATGTCAAAGCCTGGACTAGACTGGCTGAACATCCAGTAATTCTTTCCATCCAATCTCTGGATTTGCCAACCATTCTAGGATGTCTTCTTTTAAAAATGGAAGATGACTTGCAAAATTGTCTAGCTTGAGTAAAGACAGATAGTTTCCAGTAGGAGGAGAGACTTTATTTTGGAGTTTTAGACTATCCATTTTTAAATGGATATTACATTTAGGGATTATTTCTCATTCCAAAACAGTCGACAATGCTACATATCACAGCAAAAGGTCTCTAAAATGTGTCTTATTCATTTGTTTAAATGAGACATTATCATAGTCTTAGCATTTAAGATAATCCTATTGGAGTCCATGAGATCTTGTCCAAGTTGCTGACCATGTAAAATTCCAAACTAAAAAGCGTCCAGCAACAGCACAGATTAATAAACAAAATATGACTGGCCATCTCTATGGGCAAAATAAAGTGCCCATTTGAGTCTTTTTCTTATACAGGTAAAATCAAGGGGGAAAAAATTGCTATTCTTGCAGAGGGGAACTGCATAACTTTCATGGTAAATGACTCTTTAGCAATGAAACACCAAGGTAGAAAAATAAGTGATGTAAAATCTTCAAAGACTTAGCAAAACCTCTCTGATCAGGATTATTTTCTTATAGATATATTTGTGTGTTTGTGGTAATCATAATGAAATTAGGTAATTATACATAATAAATTAGATGTTTTATGTAGCAGCTACAGATTTGGTGACAACATTTCTCTGCTCTGTATCACCATTCAGTTAAGCTTCAGGAAAAAAAAAAAAAAAAAAAAAACAAGCAAGCATATGGAGAGTCTTCGGTATGTGTGCTTAGCAAATTTGAAGCTAGAGATGTGGCCAATGAGAACAAAAGATGCTGTCTATATATACATGCTACACATACATGTTGCACTGAATCAGCAAGAATATTTGCCAGCTGAAGAAGTCATGCTTTTGTGTACTGAAACAGCCATAAAATAGGAAATCTGACATTGTTTTTCCTACCTTTGGCACTGGAATTTGTCAGTGTGTGTATTGGGAATTCATTTTAGTGTCAAGAAGACATCTGACCTCCGAAGCCTTCTATTTCTTAAAGTTACTGCCTCTCAGATGAAAGAAGAGCACATCTGAGCATATCTGGTCTGCTAAATGCAACCACCAAACAGCCCAGCTTGAGCCCAGAGGAAAACATTCACTCCTCCTAAGCAGTCACCAAACCGTCGGACTGGTTCCTCCAGTTAAACTAATCCTGTTCTTCCACTTCACTCTACCCATCAACTTTTAATGCTTACAAGGATCATGTCAGCACTTAAATCCATCAGCCATCAGCACACCATATGTCTTACTCAGCAGCACCTCTGGACTAGGTCCTGCACTGCTTAGCTCAGGAGGTGACAACTCGTTCAGCTCATCTGGGCTGCAACTGGTTTGGCAGAGGTGCAGTTTCTGTGGTGGCAGCTTACACCCTCTCATTTCACCCTCTTGAGGGACTGGATCTCTGCATCAAGCATTTTAGGAAAGGAAATTCTTTAGGCCTGAGACTCCTGCTTTCTAGGGGCAACACCTCACTTCATGGTGGGCTGCACCCATCAGTCTCTGAAGCCTGACAGACTGAAAGTTTGGGGGAGTCAAGTCTGCACCAGATGAGCAGCCTGGCAAGTGGGAGGAAGCAGCACTTCTTTGGCAGCCTAGCCAGAGGCTTCAAGCAAGGAGAAAACAAGGCTGAGTTACTGTTGTGGGACAAGCAGAGCTGTGGAGAAAGAGAAAATCCCATGATGGAAGCAAGAGAAAGACCAAAAAGTTAGGAATCATGTGCTTTTAGATTCACTGGAGAAGGAAGATGATAATACAGAATAAAGATGTTTATTTTTGCGAGGTGACTCCTTGTGGGTTTTTTAACAAAATTTGTTTTTAACAGGAACACTAGTACCTATAATGCATATTGTATAGGCCATGGTTTTCCTTTGTCCTCTGCTTCCTCAGATGCAGTTTTGAGCCTTAGGATAAATATTCAGCCCTAGGAAGGTAGCAGTAGCTGCTTTATTCCATTCTTCTCAAGGAAACTAGGTGGTTGCTTCAACCAAACTATTTTTTGTCAGAACGCAGATTTACAAATTAAAGGTTTACCTCAAATGACCTTAGACTTAAGATGTAACCTACTCCCCTCTGTACTTCAGCAGATTTCTATATAAGTAAACAAAACAGGATCCAGGTGTTGACACCTATGGAGAATATTTTCAGAGCATTACAAGATGCTGCTTTATGCATAAAGACATCTGACCTGAGTACTTGAAATGATGTTACATTTCTAAGTTTTAGTATATTGCAACTTTTCCATAGGAAAGGTGGTATTTCAATTGGCAATTTCCAATTGCAAATAAAATACTACAGCTGGAAAAATATACATACTGGAATTCACAAAATTCCCATGAAAACAAGGGAGGAAGTCTTCTCCTAGTTTCAAGCCGTATGTGGAAAAGACATTAGATACTGTCATAATCTGAATTGAAGCCCGATATCTTTACCCTGTGATTAATGTGGAAAAATGGTGACTTAACTAGTAAAAATAATATCTATACAAGCAGTCTTAAGCTTTTTAGTTCACTTTCTCAGAATGTGGAACTTTAGGTACTGTAGCAGAGCACATCACTGGAAAAATCAGCCTAGAAATGCTTCTGTTTAAAGAGACTATCCCAGGGAAACATAAAATCTGCATGCTTTTTTTTTTTTTTCTTTCTTTCATCATAGCAGAATTTTAAGGTCATCAAGATAAAGAGAGAGATATAACACAGAATCCTTTGGGCATGATTATTTAGCTAAAACCTAGAAAAAGATCCAGATTTTGAGAAAGCAAACCTAATCATAACCTTCTCACATCCATCCACAAGGCAAGTGATGGTGAGCATCTCACCAGATAAATGTCCAGAAGAAAGTCCACTTAATCATATACTTCTTTGATTTTACTCCCTAACAATCTCAGAAGAAATGCCAGACTTTCTGATCTTCAGGTAAGAGAGTATGAACACTATACTACATGAACTTTGTGAGTAAAAGCTGGAGTCTAACCAGTAATCCTGCTTATTAACAAACAGTCAAAACCAGTTGACTTCACTAGCTTTTTGGGTCACGTATTTAGCTACTGTGGATTCTGTAAACCTGTGTTTATCAAGAGCAGTGAAATTGGACTCGTGCTGCTCTGAGGGCTAAAAGAGCACACAACTATCGTGGCAACTAAAAAGAAGCACCAAACATGATGAGATCTGAAAGGCAGATTTTTTATTTTTTTTTTTTTTTTCCCCTCACAAAAGAAACTGGGCATCTTGGAGAGGCTGAAATTAGCAGGAGTCTGCAAGTAATCGTGCCCTGGAATGATGGACACATAGCACTGATCAGAGAGGAAGCAGAGGAAGCTGAGGGTAATGCACTGTTACCACAATTGTTTTTAATTACTTCAGTTATATAAAAAAACAAACTAGTCCAGGTCCCATTGGAGCCAATGGTAAATTATTGGGTTTGGCCCTACAAATCTACTTTTCTACTTCAGAGACACCTTATAGCAAATCTGAAGGGGGCCTACAAGAGAGCTAGGAAGTGACTTTTTACAAGGACATGTAATGATAGGATGAAGGGTAATGGTTTTTAACTAGAGTGAAGGTAAATTTAAATTGGGTATTACTGTGAGAGCGGCGAGTCATTGGAACAGGTTGCTTAGGGAAGTTGTGGATGCCCAACTCCTGAAAGTCTTTAGGGTTGGATGGGGCTTTGAGCAACTTGGTCTAGTGGGAGATCCCTGCCCATTGCAGAGAGGGTCAGAACTAGATGATCTTTAAGGTCCCTTCAAAGCCAAACCATTCTATGATTTTATGGTTCTATGATTCTCACTTTTCAGAAAATGGAGATCGCTTTTTTGCAATGTTCTAATTTCTAATCAACATGTTATTGTTACTTGTTTTTCTAGGTAATTCTAGAACCATGTATGACTCCAGAATCAAATATCAGCCCCAGGGCAATTTTCTGTTTTGTGCTTTTTTCATGTCACTTTTCTGACCACTTGCATTTACAGCTCTTAATGGTACTGCATTTGCATTTCACATTTTCCTACGTAACGCTACGACCACTGCCAGAATCAGTTTACCAGTACAACCCCAGGATTGTATCAGACTCTCCAGTATACTCATCTGGCTAAAGGAAATTGTCAGTTCAGTTTTAACTGTAAAGAAAGAGTTTGCTGGATAGTATGTGCAATTCCAGATGAGACAAATTTTGGCAGTCAGACTCTCCGACAAAATGTACAGTAAAGTGTTAACAGATTTTGCCAAATAATGAACTTGAAAAGGCACAGGGGATTTAAGCCATTCTTTATTGGTAGAAACTCCAGACAAGTGGGCAACCCCCAAAGGTTTTTTGTGAGGGTTTTCGGTGTCTCATAACCTATTGAGTTTTGCATTTGAACTGCCCTGAGCAAACTTCTGTGGTTCCCATTACAATTTATGTATAACCTGCACTGTTTGCAGCCAAGACCCAAAGATGAGAACAAATCTCTGTGGAGTAAAAAGTGGTGAAAGGGTAACCTGACTCCAGAGACTAACAGGAGGAGACTGACTGGGAACAGGGCTGCTTCCAGGTAACATCTGAACCATCTGAACCAGACCAAATGCAAGCCTACACTGGAAGCCAGGCTCTGTCAAGCCTCATAGAAACAAACGATGAGACTACAGACGCCACATGTTCAGGACAGGCTCTCAAAATTAGACCCATATTAATAAAACCCGTCTACTCCTTCATCCTTCCTCTACTAAAGCCAGGCTCATCTGCATGGAGTGCTCAGATCTTAAAAAGAGCTTTTGTGGGAGTGAGATGTCCTCCCAACACCCATTAATTCTGCTCTGTCAGGTGACAGGACCCTGCATCCCTATTGTTTTTAATAGGTAGATGATTATTAGTTCTTGGAGCCAAAAGCTGTGAGAGGAATGACAGATCAAATGTATAGTGAGCACATCAGAAGTGAAGTAATTCTGCTCCAATACATAAGAGTTTTCAAACTCTGTTCAAGCATCTGAGGCAGCAAACTACATCCACTGTGACCAGATCTGTGAATGGGCTGCCCAGGGAAGTAGTGGATTCTCTGTCCCTGGACATTTTAAAAAAGAGACTGATATGGCACTCAGTGCCATGGTCTGATAACCACAGTGGTACTGGATTAAGGTTTGGACTTGATGATCTCAGAGGTCCTTTCCAACCCGGTTGATTCTGTGATTCTGTGATTCAGAATTCCCAGCATAGGCAAGAACTAAAATGCACCATAAAATATATGTCTCAGATAAGTTTCTGAAGCACCTGATAAACTGCACCCACTCCTCAGTGTACCAAACTGAACTTGTTCTTTGCATGCTCTTAATAATTTTTCTCTCCTCACAGCTTCTTTTTTTTTTTTTTCAGCAATAGACAACCCCAAACAGAGAATAACAGTGAAAAAAAAGAAAAAGAAAAAGAAAAAAAAAACAACAGTGAAAAAAAACCCCAAAACAACACACCAACCACTCTGTATGCTGTTTGGCACAGCTGTGACCCCAAAAAGGTAAATGGGAGAGGGGGAGAGGAACACTTAGCTGCTAGGTCTACCAAAAGCATTAGGAGTCACTATGAGGGACATGGCAACAGAGATGGAAGAAAAAGGCTTTTTATTGAGCTGTGCCAGGCAGCATGAAGATGACAAAAAGAGGCTAAAAATTAATTTCAAGGCAGTAAAGTGGAAGTGCAAGTGGAAGAGAAAAGAAGACATGGGGACTTAGCTCACTGGTTTGGGGGAGCTAATGGTCTGAGGATGTAGCTGGCAATCTAGTGTTTCAAGGAGTCTCACAGTACAATGTATAAGAAGCCATACAGGGCATACAGGAAAACGGTTTCAATAGCAGGATATGGTGCAGGAAGCGAATCCCCCAAATCTGTCTCCAGTAACTGTACACACGAAGCAAACCCGCAGGACTGAACTCTGATATGCCAATTCTCACACTGCCTGAGTTCAAAAAAGAACAAAAACCCAGACAAGGAATGAGCCAATTTGATGTTATCAGCCCAAGTCTCATCCCTGCAGTCTTCTCCAGCCCCGACCTCACTTGCTCAATCTTCTGCTTCTGGATTTTACATCACTTCTCTCTCTTCTCCTGGGCAAGAATGAGCCCAAGGCAGAAGGTGCTGCAACACCACACACGTGCATGTCCTTCCTTCCTTGCAGCCAGATGCTAATGCTGGAGCCATGGCAAGCAGATAGTTACACACCAAGAGGCACAAGGTAGAGAGGCATCAGGAGACAAAACCACAGCAATAATGGTTGATGTCACTTCTACCACCCTTTCGTTCTCAGTGCCTTAAGCAAAATGCCTGCACCTCAAAACAGCCTTGTCCAGTTTCAATGTAGAGCCATCTCAAAGGCTCAGAAGCACTGGAATTTCGTGGGACAACACATCTGCTGGCTTGAAGAAGTCGTGGGTCTACAGACCCTTTCTCTATGCATCTGTTGTACACAGGTTTTTAACAGAAATCTTTCCACTCAACTCTCTGACCAGATTCTGACAAGATATACTAAGATATACTTGCCTGTATCCATTCTCAACACACATTGTTTCCTGATACCTCAATATACCAAACACTAACTTTGCAATATGAAAGGTCTCCTGCTTGGTCCTGGCAAGGAGGTGTGGGACATTTGCTCACAGCTGCCCCACCAGCCAGAGAAGGCAGAGAACTCCAGGGATGGAGGAGCTAACACACACCAACTTCCTCCCACCCCACTTTAAGGGTTCCCTATGAGAAAATATGTTAGATATTTGTTTGCTCTGGCTGTGAATACACAATAAGGAAAAGCTTAAGAAGAAGCTGATCCTGCCTTTGGGCGAGGGGACAATGCAGAATAGTCTGGCCAGCTCTTCCCAGCCCATTTTCTCTAGAGGGATTAGAGGGACTGTCAGTTTTAGAGTTCCTCACTAATAGAACCAACAAATACCCCCCAACCCTGTATAAAGGGCTTAGATAAAAGCCCTTTGCCCCTTCACTTGCTCTCCATCCCACCACACCAGCAGGTTTGGATATTCCTGATAACATATTGGGCCTCCCAGGGGAAGCTGAGTGATCCAGTGGCTGTCCCAGGTACTTGCAGGGTTTGGCAAAGTTTCTGCTCACTATCCAAACCATGTGGCTCAACAGCAGGGAAAATCCTGGTCCACAGCAAGTCCACATCATCACACAGGAGGGGGCCAAAGCCTTCAGTATGTCCCTGGAAATGCTTCCATAGACACAAGGATTTCTTGTTAGGAAGCTAAAAATCTCCAAGCAGTCTTTGTGACAGCAGGGATCTGACAGTAAACATCCTTTTGCAGATTATTGCCAAAAATCAGATGCCTGTAAAGCAAGCTGGGAAGTGTCCACTGAGGGAAGAAATACCCCTGCCTTTCACAAAATGTTAATAAATGTCAGAGAAAAAATCTGAAGACATAATAATAGCTGTGAGGATTAGCTTTCATTTTTGGTAGCAGTACCAGACTCTTTCAGGAGATTAATTTATCCCATTTGTGTCTCAGTTTGGTCTTTTCCCTTAAAAACAGATAATCAGGAGTTTATGAAAGAAAAGGTGCACTGGGAAAAAAAATCAATTTGACACAGATAGTTAAATTGCAGTGTCAAAAACTTGGATTTAGCCCAGGAGGAAAATGGGTATTTCATACAGGCATCCAGCTGCAAAATGGAGGGCTTCTGGAAATTAATGAGGAAATAAATAGGATTAATATATAAGGAGTAAATAGAAGTTTCGGACATAAGAGATTAATGTTCTTGTTTTTCCCTGAGACATACATATTTTATGATTTTCAAGGTGAATAGAAATTGAGACAAGACCATAGGAACTTACTGAAGTGTTTGGTGATGAGCAGAGGAAGTCCCCACAAACAGTTTCATTGGCACATGCTTCTTTCCTTCAAGCATGAGACAACCAATGGAGAGAACTTGGTTTTGCAGAGAAGCCACAAAAGTATGACTGAGTAGGCCTTAGCTAAATTGTATTTTAAATCACATAATTAAAAGCAGCAAAGAAAAACTTAAAAGATATTATAATTTTATAATGGAAATAATATTTTTTTATTTCTACATTGACATCATTTTTAGAGAAAGGTTGAAGCACATTTAAATATTTTTTTCTGTTTCAGATGGAATATCACAAATGAAGCTAAGAGAAAATTAATTGTCCAATTAACTCTAGGTCCACCATTTCAGTACCACTTTTCCCCCATCCCTGACCCCTCTCTCTTCAAGTATGTTTAACTTGTTGCTTCCAGTCCAGATCTGCCTTCTCAGGTTTTGTCTCAGAAATAAAAAATGCTTTCCTGACTGAGCTCTCAGCTTCCTCACGATGCCCACTCCTGACAGGGCCCAGCCCTAACCAGAGGTTACCCCAAGAATGTCCAAGACCCTTGGCTCTGCAGCATGGCATGTTTCCCCAAACACAAGGGGATGTTCTGGTTTATTTGAAGTCCCTTACTGGGTGCCAAGGTGGGAGGGGATGTGTTTGAATTGCTCTGGTCACTCATTCCAAAATCAGGTCATCCTGAAAGCACCAAGGTCAACGTGGGCAGCTGCTAGGGTGCAGAGTGAGCTGAGCATGATGAAGGAGTGTAGTTTCTGACATGTTCAGTATAAGAAAAGAGTGTGGGCAGACCTACCTGAAAACCTTGGAAACCCTATGTCCCGTCATAAGCAGTGTATGACATCTCATATTTTGTATTCCCAAAAAGTAACACCTGGTTTATTCCTACATCTCCACCAACATTCAGCTCTCTTTCGTAAGGAGAAAGTCGGCATAATATGACTCTATAGTAAAAAGGTTGTATAGGTCACTTGTCACAGGTGGGCAGACATGGAGCTGCAGCGTGTGCAGGATCAGGGAGAGGGTGAGATGTGTATCTGCAGCCATGGAGGAGCCCGTGTCAGAGGAGGTGACTGTTCCCGAAGCAGCCGTGACTCTGTGTGCAGCCCAGGCTGGAGCAGTCTGTGCCTGAGGGACTGCACCTCCTGGGAGGGACTCATGTCGGAGGGGTTCCTGAAGGACTCTCTCCCGTGAGAGGGACCCCGCGTTGGAGCGGGGGAAGAAAGAATGTGAGGAGTCCTCATGCTGAGGAGGAAGGAGCGGCAGAAACACCGTGTGGGGAACTGAGCCTGAACCCCCCCTGCCCCTCCCTGTGCCCTGAGGGGGAGGCAGCAGGGAAGCCATCCGGGACCGGGACAGGAAGGGGCGGTGGGAGGAATGTATTAAAATCTGATTATGTTTTCTCTTTCTCCTGATAGATTAAATCAATTTTTCTTTTTCTTCCCAAGTTGAGTTGTTTGCCCATTGACTTAACCAGGGCATGAAACCTCCCCTGTCCTTGTCTCAATTGATGAGCCTTTGGGTGCATTTTCTCCCCCTTGTCTCATGGCAGGGGTGAGGGCTGAGCAAGCAGAGGCCTGGTTGGTACCAACTGGGCCTAAACTGAGACATCACTTTTACCCTGATGTTCATCCAGCAGATTAAGTGTGCACCACGGCTACCTAAGGTCAAGACCAGCTGGGAGGTGACCCTTTGCATGGTCACGCTTCCATGGTTCCATGCTCTACTTGCCAGTGTTCTGCAAGACCTGTACACAATGAGAACTAGAACTCTGCCCATAAATCTTTGGGGTGATCAAAAGAGATCTGTACTATCAATTGCAAGCCTCCTTCGGACCCAAAGAGACAGGGCAAGAGGCTTACCCCAGCCCACATGGTTTTTATTCTCATCTGTCCAAAGAAAGCAGAAATCACATTGACCCCATGCTTTGTAGGAAGAAGTTTGAGTCATGAGCTACCACTGATCTTTGGGAGAGTCAGCTCAGAGCAGTATGAAAATGCTGTTCTCTGTGGACTGGACTGGACAGACCTCTGATTACCAAAGCAGTTGCACCCCAATAAATCAGTGGGGCTTTTTTGAGATCTGCCAATTCTTGCTTTGACTATTCCTGGGAAAAAAAATTCATCTAAAATTCCTGTTGCCAAAGAAATACGTCTGAGCCCAACCTTTCCAAATAAGTATGTTTCTGCCTATTGCACAAACGGAGAAATACTTAAAATACTTTTCAAAAAAAAGTTATCATTCTGCTCTTTCTTGGCATGTTATTTCAGCTATACCTAACAAATGGATTAATTTAGAAATCCATATGCCTTTCAGTGAGTAAATAAAGTTCTTATTTGCATAAGACCCTATATTTGTTGCCAAGCTTTCAGATAAAATGTCCGCCAAAGTTTATCACAACATCAGAGACATGAGTCAAACTTTTGCCAACGCACTATATTATACTTCGGGGGTGGGTGGGAGGTGGAATTATATATTAAAGAAAGAGCTCATACTAGCCAGCAATTGTACTGTGAAGAGCTGCATGGAGATCACCCACAGGCCATTACCCTTCCTGGTGGGCAGCCAGGCACTACACGACAGCCTGGCAGAAGGGCAGAACAGGGAATTCCAGTCCCAGTCATGAATTTTTTGCCTTTCATGGATTGAAGCCACCTGCAGACTCACCTACTTTCTAGTGGGGGGTTACAGTTGAACTATAAGCCCTGAAGACAGAGAACGAGGGCGGAAACTCCGACCACTTCATAAGCACAGTACATGGCTCTTGCAGTCACAGCCAGGCTCTCAAGCTTACAGCTGAGTTTCAAATTATTCTAGTGAATTACAGAGAGGGATGCTGATAGTCTCCAGTCCCTGGGACCTCATTATATACAGTGGTTTGCCACCATTAAACCCTCTTTCTAATGACTTTTGTCTATAAATTGCTTAGCATATCAAGATTTTTGTGAACACTGCAATTTGATATATTCAGGAGGCAATACACATTCACTGAGACCATGTGTCCCAGGATATTATGTTCTGCTGCCAATTTAGGGCTGGGACATTGTGGATTTATGAAAGCAAGTATTTTGGGGAGGTGGATTCACCAGCCAGCTGGTGGAGGTAGTCCTGCAGGGTGGAGTTAATCTTTGCTTGTCAAGAAAATTCCTGAGCCTGATAAAATTGTCTGTTAGCTACCCTACCTTAAAATCAGTGTGGTATCACCTTCACAGAATTAAAAAGCAGTAAACCCCTTTAGGACACCCACACATCTGGGGAAAGCTCAGTTTCAAGGGGTACAAAATGCATGTTCACTTCAGCATGTTTTCAACTTGCCCTGTAGTCATTTAACGCTGCTGCAGGTGGCTCCCTGGTTGTTTCATCGCACCTCCTGAAGTAACTGAGATTTAAGATAGAAGAGAGAGAAATGCAGCTGTTTCTGCATTGATTTTAGAGAAAGAAGACTGATTTCAGCTCTCAGTAACAAAAATGTGTCACTACAAGTGCACAGCTTTAGGAGAGCAACTGAAGGCAAGCTGAGATTTTTTTTTCTCACAAAAAAAATTTTGGCTTTGAACAAACCTACAGAATTCACTAATGTTTCATGAAAATTGCCTCTTTGATGATACTTTTTTGCAGCATCTATCCCATTTCTTAGCAAAGCAAGATCTTGCCTTCAGCAAATGAGATGACTTACTGTGAGAGGGGTAAAAGAAAAGAGTAAGCTCATTTAAATCTCCAGTCAGAGAAGCACTAATGGAAAGGTGTTTGCACAGTGCCTGGTACAATGGGTCCTAACCTGGTCATGCCCTTTGGTTGCTATTGCAGAGCAAACATACAACAACAAAGAACCAGAAAGAAATGCTGGGGTCAAGCTCAGCTACCGAATCTGCATTGTGTGCTCCCCACATGCCTCCTCGAGCACTGAGGTGGCTGCCACCACTGCATCCAAAGGCTGATTAAAGCCAAAGGAATAAAAAACTCCTGCTGGCCTCACTGGCTTTCACTCAGGTGTCTGGTCCATAGGAAAGACTCCTACTCAAAGTGTTCAGAGCCCAAAGAAGCAGCTTTTAGCAGTGGAGAATATCTGCTAGGCACCTTTGTGCTGCTTAGAAAGAACACCTGAGCAGTCAAAAACCACATGTAATTCCATGTGCATTGCTCAGTAACTAGCATGTATGATAACTACAATGCAAGTAAAGCACCCTATGAGTGGTAGCAAATATAATAGTTACCCTCAAAACTCCAGAAAACAAAAGTATCATGTTTAGTATTAAGACAATACTTTGTGTGCATTCCACAAAAATATGCCAGTAGTTCCTCACCAACCCCTGAAGTTCTTTTTTCTCTCTTCATTGTAGATTACCTTTGGGATGGCCACCAGTCCAGCCCTGCAGAGGCTCTGCTGCCTAATATGTTGTCTTCATACAAACCATAGTAATAACCTGATCCAAGGCAGATGCTGCATTCCTTATTTTCTTACAAAATAGAGATATTCTTCCTCAGGTCAGGTATGGCAGGTGACAAACAGTGTCTGTAAGATCCCAGAGAAAAAACTGGGATTGTCTAAGTTTGGATGAAATTTGTTTAGTTTCAGGTTCTTGGGACTCCTGTGGTTTTTTAAAAACTTCAAAAATTGTGGTATATGTAAAAAACCTGTGGTGGCTGGAAGAAAGTCCATGCTGTTCCCCAAGCATCTAGCACAAATGCCTCTGCACAGACCCACAGGGGTCCATGACTACAGCAAAAATAGGCAAGAATGAGTTTGGCAGACTAGAAAATCCCGCTTTGAACATTTGACATTATTGGTGACAGAAGGTTGGGAAGAAATGAAAAGCACGTCGGAAAGCTCAATGTGAAAATATGTGCAATTCAATTTTACAGTTCCATAAAACATACAAAAGAGCAGTTCACAGCTGGTGAGAAGGAAGACCCAGGCTCTTGGTTTCACTTCTGCCACTGGCTGACATTTATAGGTTTACTTATAAACAGCACTTACATAAATCAGTCAAGATGAAGTTCACACTGCTATTGCAAAGCAGACAACTATCATGCATTTGTTGTTTCCTAAATGACAAAGCCTGAGGAGAGGAACAAGAGATGTATATGCTCTTCCAGTGGGTGCTTAAGCCCAAAGCCAAGTGTCTGGTTTGCAAAGAGTGTGTGAACAACCTGCTGCAACCCAAATAAAAGCCTACAAGCTGAGGAACAGCTTCTCCCCTAGTTTGGATGCTGACATGTTCAGTAAGTACCTCACTGCATTTTTTTCCTGATTTGATTGTCATTACTATTGTCCTAAATTTTAATTAATTGAACTGGTATTCTGCACTTCTTGAGATGTCCAACTTACCATTTGTACAAGGCTGTATAATAAGCATAATAAGAAAAGGTTTTTCACCCAGAGAGCTGTTGAGCAGTGGAATAGGCTCCCCAGGCAAGTTGTCACAGCACCAATCCTGCCTGAGTTCAAGAAGCATTTGGATGATGCTCTCAGGCACATGGTGTGATACTAAAGATGCCCTACACAGGGACAGGAGTTGAACTTGGTGATCCTGATGGGTCCCTTCCAACTTGATATATTCTATGATAATGTCCCCTATGCTATATATTGCCCCCTATAGCATATATTCTATGATAATGTCGTGAAGACCTGCTAGTGGAGAACTTATATTGAAATATTTCTGCAGAGCATTACACAAGACACCCAGGACTCCTGGTTACACAGGGACATTCCACGCTTTTTCCTGGACCTCATATAACAACCCATCTAGCACAGACCTCATGTCAGTGGCTCTCAAGGGTTGGGAACCAGCAGGATTACTGGGAGCCTGAAGAGCACATAGTGCTGGTCCCTCCACTTCTGCTACAAGAAGCAGGAAGAGAAGGCAACAGAGAAGCAAGCACAGAACAGCAAAGCAGAAGTGAAAGCCAGAGCAATTACTCAAGAACAAAAGCTATGAAAAAAAAAAAAAAAAAAAAAAAAAGCAACAAACAAACCAAAAACAAACTGTAGGTTTACTTTTTCCTCAAAGCATGAGTTCAACTGAGAATGACTGCAATTACTTTTTCTGCTTTAGAATGTGCTTCAGGAATTCCTGGGCTGAGGGAATGACTGAAGCAATGACACAGATAAAATGAAGGCCATGCAGCCACTGTGGAAATGAGAGTGGTCTTCAAGCACACCTTCTATAAGGAACAAGTTCCCCTAGAGAAAACTGTGACAAAGCTGTGCCCATCTCCCTCAGGAACACCTGGCTTCCTGCTCCAGGCACCTCTCATCACCTGTTCAAATGGCACACAGACACAAACACTGACAAGGATGAGCTAGATATCTCCAAAACATACTCATTGTCTACTGTCTTCAGCTGTGATTTTAGAAATTACTGTATTCTGCATCCTCAAAGAGAGGAGCAGAAGAGAAAAAAGCCTATGTGGATTAGCTACAGGGACTTTCATGGTTTTAAAGTGCTGGCTGTTCTGGATTTCTCCATTTTCAGGAAGACAAACTTAATTATTAGCAGAGTTGCTCATACAGAAGAGTTGTTCACCCCCACGTCCAACAGAAAGCAAATTTGTTTAAGCAAACTCTCAAAAAGCAGGAGTTTATTAATTCCAGACCACTATGGGAATTTAAGGCATGTTTTTACTGTGGAGAATATCCACATTTTGCACACAGTATTTAGGTGTGTATTAAGAACATAGTTTTTTGCCAAAAAAAAATAAAAATGCAAGAGGAAAATTTTCTGGCATGTACTGGCATTGCATGTCCTGATGAAATAGGAGCCACATGAAATGATGGAATTGTGCACCCATAAAAAAAAATGTTCTGAATAGCCAAAGACTATGTAAGTGTGTACCAGATGTGTCTGTTCACCATGTCCTATCAGGCTTCTGAAGGATTAGTATTTCTTCTCTAAAGTACAGATTTTGTGCTCTTGCTTCTTACACGTGGAATAGAGCACCATATGTAGAGCTGCCCGTGACACAGTTCTGGAGACATTTAGGGGATTGCTACAAAACTGCACCAGCTCCAGCACAATGGTGCATAGCTATAGAGTGTGCTTTACCTAGCTGTCTATGGCCATGTGCACTGAATTTTATTAAAAACATAAATAAAAGGGAGGACGATGCTTGGTGGTGTCACCTAAAAAGGAAGGTATGATCCGAGCAACACAAACATGTGGAAACAAGGTGCACATGACTGTGGCTCAAAAACATCTGCAGAGGTTTCATGGGGGTTTCCCAAGAGCAGATTTACAAAAGTGAACTCAGCATCATTAATTTATTGCCTGCCAGGGACTGAAGATACATTTACTGGAGGATATAGGGTTGATTTAGCTTGTACTTAGCTTCATTCCTGGGCAAAGGAGATGTTGAGGATTTTTTTGTTTTGTTTTGTTTTGTTTTTAAACCAGTAAAATAAAAATGTGCTGCTGCAGCCAAGAGGAACTCCAGACTGTTACTTATCTTTACAAGTGACAGCTTCCCTGATCACACTCATTTTATCAGGGCAAACACAAGTTAAAGACTTGAGCCATTTCTCCTCTCCTACTTGAATCTATCAGCATGTCCTTCAGGTTTCCACGGTGTTGTCACTCAGGTGATTCCCATTCTCACATCTTGCTTTTGCCCTCCCTCCTCCTCAGTTCTGAACACTCCTGCCTCCTTAAAAAGACAGCCTACTGAAGTGCAGTGTTCATCTGACTTCATAACCACCATACTCCTCCTCAGGTTGGGAAGCAGGATGCACAAGGCTCCACGTACTCAACTGGCGTTCAAGTGTCAAAAAAAAAGAAAAGAAAAAATATCCTTAACACTTAAGCAGAGAAACTAGAATTAACTGATTCTGAAGCATAGAAGCATCCATCCAGGCTTGGATTTTGAGTCTCAAGCCAAGGCATTTGACTATGGAAGGTTTCCAATCCCCCAATTTCCATATGCGTCTCTGGGTGTTGCAGCCACCTTTGTCAAACTGCCTAAAATATTTCATAACTGACCAAGTTACCAGGAGGAAACGTTAGCCCACATCCCCCTCCCCTTCCTGGCAGTAATGTGGAGAACATAAAGGAGATGCCTCACGAGCAGGGCCAGGCTGGCTGATAGTCCCATCCTGTGCCCAACAGGTTTCAAAAGCAGCACTGTGCTGAAGGTTCCTGGAGTTCAGTGAGGAGGTTGCTCCTGTGCCTGGAAAAAGGAACAGTCCCAGCAGCTTGTTTGTTTGTTTGTTTTTACAGGGGAATACAGGTTCACTCATCATTACAATAAGCACATTCACTCTCACTCTTAGAGGGTGCAAGCCTTCCAAACACAGAGCTGAGTATGAATGAGCCTAGTAAGAGCTGCATACTGCAGCCTAAGTCAGCCTTTTTCAAATTTGGGTCAGTCTGAGGCACCCTGGTTGGGAAAGTACTGCCACGAGCATAGTAAATTAACATTTTATATTCCCTTCAAGTGATTTTTGAGGAAATTATCCTTCACTACAGCTGCATCTCCCCTGTAAACACAGCAAACAGCAAATACCTCTGCTGACAAGGGCAGCATTGTAGGGCAAAGATGACTGCCAGCACAGTGGTTCACGATGGACAAGCACCGGGCATCGTGGAAAGACCCCGGTTTTGGTACTTGAATCTAATCTGGGAAGGCAGTGAGCTCACAGGACTACTACATTTCTGTTTCCCAGATTTTGGACCATTTGCATGGTGTGACAAGCACTGGAGCGAGTATTTTTGGCACTGGTTGGGGAGGTTCCACCACAGGAGAGTGCAGCCAGTCAAACTTGGCTGGCACAAGGCAGGGTTTTTCAAAACGTCTTGTGCTCCAATCGGAAAGCAGACGAATGCTGCCCTTCTTAGAAAAGTGCTGCCCTTGTCCTTTTTTTCATGAAAGTGAACTTGGTATTCATTAGGAGCAAGCCAGAGCTATTTCAGACATGGAAGACAGTAGACACAAATCAATAGAAAAAAATAACTTCTTTTTATTTACAAAAAAAATCCAAATATTGGATGCTGTAAACAAAATTCACAATCTGTTCCCTCTAGAGTCTGTTTTCCATCAGCTCTTTCTCTGCCTGTGACAAAGCCTATAGTCAAAATGTTTCCAAAAGAGCAATCCAAAGAGCAGTTTGCTGCAACAGGATGCCTTGCAGAAGGCAACAGTTGTAAGGAAATCTGAGGGAAAGCAAATCTGCACAGACTCCTACAGACTGCAGGAGCCTGCAGTGCTTTAGCCAAGCTGTCTTGAAATTTGCAGGCTTTTTTTTTTTTTTTTTTTTTTTTACTATTTATTTTGTTAGCAAACCATTATTACAACAGCAAAACAGTACACTGATTTTCTTTCTTGCAAGGGAAACTCTCTGCATAAAGAAAACCGTACAAAAGAATATATTTAAACAGGAGCTGAGTATGCAATTACAGTTTTCCTTTTCTGTGCAGTTTTATCTAACACATATTATTTTCTCAACAAAAAGGAAAAAAAGCTTTTTTTTTTTTTCAACTGGTAGGAGCTTCTGACATGATGCAAACCAAGCATTTAATTAGGAGGTGTTTAGAAGATTTGTGTAAAGGCCTTTGTGCAAGATAAAAACTTATTTTAAGTGTGGTAAGAAAAACTAGAAAAATATTATCTTTCTGGAATTGTAATTGCCCTTCTATCTCTAGAAGAAATGTTCTCGCATTTGGGAGGATAGCTACATCTATGGAAAAAAAAATAAAATTTCAAAGTTCTTGGTTGCTCCACAATTGCTACTTTTGACCAAGTTCAGTGCCCTGATGGTTAAGAGTAAATTCAGCTGCGGCACAAACAGTTTTACTGTAATCAGGTCAATGTTTTTAATCAGTTCAGCTCTTTAAAAGGAGCAGTGTCTCTAGTAGCACAAGTTCTAATCTTACATCTGATTGGATGGGAAAAATGAAGTCTACAAAGCAAGAACATGGTTGTTAACTTTAAAAGTACCAGTGTGCTGAAGAGGAGGGGAAAAAACAGTTAAAAATAAGTCAGACTTCATGGAAGGGAAGGTGTGCAAACCGCAGAAATAAACCAGCTTTGAAAAGGGCTTCTTATTTTACTCTTGGCCTGAACTCATGCCTTCTTCCCACCTCTAACACCAGGCACCTTTTAAGCTACCAGTCACAGATAAAACAAAACTCCACCAGTTCCACCACTTGATCATTAACATATGCAAAACAGATCCCGAATACCTATATAATATATATAAAAACATATTATATATGTATCAAAATGCAAAGGCTGAAAGGTGCAGTTTAGCTCAGAGCCCTGCTGCATGCACTCTAAGGTAACTAGCTGCTGTCAATCATTAAAAAAAAAAAAAACAAAACAAACCCAAAACAAAATACAATGAAATTTGAGCCGAGAGGAAGTAAAACAAAACTTTCTTTCAAGCAATCGAAAGAAAACGATCCTTCAAATACCAAAAAAAAAAAAAAATTAAAAAGAAAGAATACATGGGGTCATGTACTACCAGCGCTCTGCGGCTGTAGCAGAGCTACGGATTCTCAAACCCTTTTAAGGAGCAGATGAGTCACTTATTTGCTGCAAATAGTTGTGGCCAGAGAAGACATACCACATTACCAGCTGATCCTATTTCCCCAGCCCTCCCCGGAGCTTCCGCTAGCAATTCCTCCCAGGAGCTGGAGGCAGGGGGAAATAGCAGGCCGGGAGCACCCATCCCAGACCCTTGGGGATGGAAAGTCCGGCGAGAGGCTGCAGCCAACGCCGGAGGAAGGGAAGGTGAGGATGAGACCTTGACACGATGGAACAGCTTTTAGGTTTCCTGAAGGACTCACGGGGAAGGTGCTTCAGTAAACACATCGAGTTCCTGTTAGATTGCCTCCACAGTGGAGGAAAAAAAAAAAAAAAAAAAAAAAAAAAATAATTAAAAAGCACGACAAAAATAGATGTACCTTGCTCGGTCCGTAGGGAAAACACACTGCCAGGACACCAGTCCTCTCCCTGCCCCTGCCTCCACCAAGGCCAGGCCTGCCTGCAACCAGGCAGGGCACTGACAGTTTTCCTTCAAAAGCCTGAATTCCTCCCTCTTCTTTTTTTTTTTTTTTTTCTTTTTTTTTTTTTCTTTTTCTTCCCCCCCCCTCCGTAAGAACAAGCAAAATATTAAGAGTCAAGTGTCACTGAGTCATTAGGTTTTCAAAGCCCAATAAAGAATTTAACACCTTCAGAGATGGCACTGAAGTGAAAACAACAGCGGAGGTTGCTTTTTCCCCCTGCTGGCCTTTTAGGAGAGGAAATAAAAGTGAATGGTTATTGTTCCAATGTAAAGTGATTCTATTTAAATAAAGTACAGTACTGAAATTGTAAATGCAGTGTGACAACCAGATCAAAGATGTTTAATATTTGCATAAAAATATATATATATTTTATATATATATATAAAATATAATTTTAAGCAATCGTGCAACACTCTTAAAAAGGGTTCATTTCACATTTGCTAAATTCTAGTGGTCCTGGAATGCATAACGCATTCTATTAAAAATACTCCTTTAAATATTAACAATTAGTGTTCAAATCACCAACTAATACAATATTCTTTAGCTGTCAGGGGGTTTAAATAAACCTATCTTTGATCCACGTTCCACTGAATTACACATCATGGAGGTATACAGTCACATCATTAGTGGGTTAAATGTCAAAATGGCATTACAGTACAAAACGGTTAAAAAAAAATCAGCTAGTCATATGCTTCTCCATCTGTGGAATTATTATGGCTCACAAGCAACCCACTGCATTACTGTAATCCTTGTTCTTGTAACCAAAGACATTATCTGAATCCCACCTTAATCCTGACTGGTTCATTTACTTCAAATTTCTCAGGTGTGGGTTACAAATTCACTGCAAGGTGCCCACTGTCCTATGACATCCTGTTGCAAACTGGAAAACACATAGTACTTTATTTAAACATTCCTTAATTGCTACATTTGCCTAGACCACATTAATATATATTGTGTGTGTATATATATAGATATACACCTATAACATGTACATATATACACACACAAACATATATACAGACATACACACACGTACCTAGAATAACAGCACACCGACATAATACTAACTCTATACAGGTATTTGCCAAGAAAAAAAAAATAAAAAATAGGGCATTTCCTCCACCACTTATTCACAAGCTTATGGGGTTTTTTTTCATTTGCTTTTAATCCTTGTGTCCCTGATAAAACAAAATGCATGGTTAAACCACAAAACTAGATTTTTTTCTCACTTCAAATTTTATGAAGGCATCAGGCACTTTTACTGTTGGTGTGTACAAATATAGCAACGTCTTTCTTTTCTTTTCTATGTGTATATATATATATATACTCTATTGTATCTTCTCTGCTCGGATAACTTATTTGTGAAATCTTTGGTCCTTGAGTATGTTCTGTTTGCCACAGCTGGTTTTCCTGCATTCTCACATTTTTAAAATGTGAGGCACGCACACAGCTGGAAATAATGGACTTTGTCATTGTACGTGTTTCTGTTTTCCTAACTGTACCAACCCACTACTGTTCATTTGGAGCAAGCTGTTTCTGGTAAAGCATTCTAGTCAAGCAAGCTATACATTCTACACAGTCAACCCAAAGACGGCACTTGCTGCAAGCCCCAAATGCAGTAATTCCAATATACATTTTTATTCAGCTTATCTCTGCTTTATGCCTCTAACTTTTAATTCCTGAATATATATAGAATTGTTTTTTGTGAATTTTTTTCTTTTTGTTGTTTTTTTTTTCTTTTGTTTCTTTCATAGTCTCCCTTTTGCAGATCCCATGCTAGAGTAAGAATAAAAATAAAAGAAAATAAGGCTTTCCCACCTTCTCTATGCCAAAGCTATGGGAGCAGATACTGCCAACCCATATTGTCATCAAGCATTCCTCCCTCATTTATTTCAGGGGAAGCTGGTTGCTTTTAATGACAGGCCTCTTGTGCTATGGGGTAGGATCCAATTATTCTGGGGTTCTTTCTCGATCGTGCTCCCATTATTTATTAGAAGAACCACAAGCTTTTCCCAAGCTTGCAAACTAGAGCAGATCATCATTGCACAAAACACCCCATTTCAAAGGGACACACTGCCCCTTCCTATGTCTTAGAAAACATTCTCCCCAACAGATCTACTAATTTTCGGTCCTTAATTACAGGGCAGCCAAGTAGAGTATGTGTGCTGCTGGCAAGGAAACACCGTCTGAACCTGGGCAATATAGTAATTGCTGAAGTTGGCATCTGCTACATATGGGGCTGGTTGGTAATAGCAGGTGACATTGGCCACATTGGGGATGATATTTTGCTCAGCTAGGACCCGGATGGCCAGCATGGTGATCAGATTCAGAGTCTGTCTCCTCTCATGTCCCATCAGACACACTGTGCTCTCATTCACCACACCGTGAAGGGTCATGAGATAGTCATACTTGCGGTCCTCTAATCCCACAAAGTGGTTCTGCAAGTAGGACTCCAGCTTTCTCTGCTGTTCTCCAATGTCTGAGAAGTCAATGAAAAACCTCGAACACATATATCTCTGCAGGGACTTTATCTCGGATTCAGAGGCAGCCCTAAAGCCCCTTACCAAAAGGTTGCAGTACTTCAGAAGACCACCTCCTCTGATTTCTTCTGGGTTTCTGGTGGCAATTATCTTGTTGCAGAGGTGATCAAAGGCTTCCTGGAAATCCCCATAGACACTCTCACCAATGATAGTTGGGTGAAAAGTTTCAGTCATCAGATTCTCTGAGCACTCATAAAAAAGCAGCAGGGAGTCCAGCTTGATTTGAAAGGAATCGACACTGAATTCAAACTGCCGTCTCAGAGAGTCCACGAATTTCAGCTCTACGTTTTTGCCACTGTTGTTGGACAGGGAGATGAGACTCCATCGGTCTGAATCATTGCATACTTTTACCATTTTCTGCACATAAGCCTCCTATAATTGGAAAGACAAAAGGAGCAAATGGAGACATGGATGCAAGAAATTTCTCCTGTGCTGCAGCTGTTCACATCCACACACACACCCCCACCCCTCTCCATCCCATCCCCGTGTTTCTTAATAAAATTTAATGGAGACTGCTGACACAAACTGGACCTGGAATGCCTAACGTGAGAGCCTGGAGTACTGTCACTGCAAAAGGATGAGAGGGGAGGGTGTTCTGCTGGGACTGTGTCAAGCAAGGGAAGCATATTGTAACACTGCTTCTTTCAATCACTTCTAAATACATCTGCACATGAAGACTATGGCACACAAGAGGTCACTTCTACAATCAGATATGAAACCTTTTTGATCAGTTTTCACTTCTCTCTCCCCTCCACACACACACAACTTAGCAACTCCCCTCAATCCTGTTCTTTCAGTGTGCGTGCCACAAATCTGCCCCATATTCTAAAAAAAAAAATAAAAAAAAATAAAAAATCCGAAAGGCATTTGGCAATCAGCCTAATTCACTAGAGAGCGGTCTCGGAGAGAGGGTGCCGCTCTGCTGGGGCTTTCAGCATACGGCAAAGCGTGCCCTGCAGATATTAAAGACACCTATGGCTCCCCGCAGCCACCCCGGGAACCGGGAGGGTAAACCGAGCTGCCGCAGAGCCGGCCGGGGAGATCCCGGGAGCCCTGCACACACCCGCCCCAAGAAAGGCAACGCTGCCAGCAAATCAAACCAGAGAGAGGGAGAATGAGGGAAGTAATTAATCCTGAGGAGCCTCGGCCAGAAGGCTTTAATGAAAACTGCTCCTCCGTTCCTAGCGTGGCAAAAAAAATTAAAAAAAAAAAAAAATAAAAAATCACTCACGGTCCCCGTGGGTCTCGGGGTACGGGGGGAGCTGCGTCCCCTCAGAGCAGCCCTCCAGGCCCGGAGGGGAAGGTGCCCGCTGCCCCCCTTACACCTGCCCGCTCCGGGCGCCGGGAGAGCCGGCAGCTTTACCTTGAGGGTGAGCGGCGTGATCTTCTCCTTGTTCACCCCCTCGGGCAAGAAATCCAAGAGGCAGTCCAAGACCACGTCCTTCACAGTCTGAAACTCGACTTCCCCTTTGAGGTCGGCGCAGAAGATGAGGTCCAAGTCCTTGTAGCCCAGGCCGCTGTCCTGGTGCAGGACATGGCTGGCGGCCGAGCCGTTGAGCCGCACGTCCCGAAGGCCGATGCCCTTCTCCTCCAGACGGCTCCGCACCACCTTGACGATCTGGCGGGGCTGCATGGCTAGCGTGGGGAAGTTGCCGCGGCCGTGGATGGGAATAGTCTCTCTGAGGATGCGGTCCAGCCGCTGCACTTGCTCCCAGCTCAGCACATTGCAGTGAGCGCTCTCGCAGCCGCCCGCGTAACTCCCGCCGGGGCTGCCGCCGGCCTTCTCATCGTCTGCCATGGTGCGCGGCCGCCGCCTCCCCGGGCTGGATGGCACCGTTCCGGCTCCGGCTCCTCACTGTACCCCCCCCCGGGGATCCTCTTCCTCCGCGCCTGGTAAAAGAGGAGGAAGAAGCGAGCTGTCAGCAGAGGCGCGCAGCCGGCGCCCGGGCTCCGCTCCCCCTGCAGCCGCCCCGCACCGCCGCACGGTACCCACTGCCCCTTACAGCGGGATAGAGGGGGACACACCTTTTGAGTAAATTAAAAAAACCAAAAAAACAAAAAAAACAAAAAACCAAAAAAACAGGGGGAGGGCAGAAGAAGCCCCCGGAACCAGGCGGTCCTGTAGGGCAAGGGAACACGCCCGACCTGCCGAGCTGCCGCCGCCGCCGCCGCCGAAGGGGCTGCCCCACTCGCTGCTGCCGCAGGCTACCGCTGTCTCGGGAGCTTTCGTAGTTCTGCCGGGGAAAGGTCCCCAGTAGTTTTTATACGGGGTTTCTCCGCTCTTCCGGGGCTCCGAGTCACGGCGCCCGCGTCCCGCCCCCTCCATCTGCATGGCCGGCCTCGGCGGTGCCCCCGGCACGCCCACGCCCCGCGCACCCACGGGCCGCCCCGACGGCTCCTCGTCACAGCCTGGCCTGCTACGGTTCGGCCCGGCCCGGCCCGGCCTGGCCTGGCCCGCCCCTCCGCGCCGGCGGAGTGCCCAGCGCGGCCCGAACGCGGCCGCTCCGCCCCGCCCCGCGCAGCTTTTCTGGAAAACCCGCGCAGCGCAGCCCGTTCGCATTCCCCCACTCCGCACACGGCTTTGAGCACTCGGCATGGGAGAGGCAACAAGTGTAACCCCTCTCCTTGTATCCGCAGAGGGCGCGGACACCCCCTCCCACCCACCCCCCCCCGCGGCAAGTTGCGCACCCAGAGGTACCCAGCACCATTCTTTCACTATTTTTTTTTTTTTTTTTTCTTTTTATCTTCCCCCTTCCCTTTTTACCACTCTCTTCCCCGACATTCCCGGTCATCCCAGGCACAGCCAAACTTCATACCAGAGCGACGGAATTTGGCAAAAGGCCCCGCTCCCAGCAGATGCCGAGGATCCCGGGCCCTGTGGTTTGAGCTGCTCAGCTCCTGACCGAGATTTTCAAAGCCGCCTGCGGCAGCTCAGGGACATCACGACTTCGTGCCTGCCCCGTCCCTCCCTTCCCTCTTCCCTGGCGCGGAGTTGGGGGGATGGGGAGGTGATCAAAACCCCCGAGGAGCACGGACGAGGCAGTGCCTTCCAGGGGAGCATCCTGCCTGGGGAGTACAACTTCGCTAACTGCGGAGCAGCAAAAATTACATGTATGATGTACTAGATAAGCACACACAGACATTATTTCCAATTGCATTTTTATTATTTTAATATTTCGTAACAATGGATGTATCTGGGGTGTTTTGAGTTGTTTGTTTGTTTTCCACCGAGTGTTACAAGTGACAAAATACATCTTACAAATGCTGTTTGAAACAGACTGAGCGCAGCAGCCCCCCCGGACTCCAGAAGGAGTCTCCCCCGCGCAGACCCGCGGTGCAGACGCGCAAGTTGCGCTGACGGAAAGGGGGTGGGGGGTGGGGGGGGGAGGTTTAGGACGACGTTGCGTCACCGCTCGCAGTTTTGTGACGCGATTCGAGACGGGCCAATAGGGGCACGCGTCGGCGTGACGCCTGGCCTCTCCAGCCCGGCATTTCGCCAAAGGGAAGGGTCCAGGGTACGGAGGTCCCCGAGGGGGCTTCCCGCCCCTTCCCCCCGTTTTTAACACCCCGTTCCCCCACATCCCGCCGAAGAATGTGTGTGGGAGGCGGGGAGGGGGATACAAAGCTCTGACTAACCCCTGAGCCTGGCAAGCTGACCCAAGTTTAACCCCTCAACAACAATAAAAAAAAAAACAACCCAACCCGGAGGGGTCCCGCTGTGCCAGCAGCATCCCCCCCCCCCCTTCCCCGTCGAGGCGCTGGGGGCTGTGCAGGCGGGGAAGCCCCCGGCCCCTCCTCCCCCCCGCGCCGCCGCGTGTCGCAGCCGCGTGGCAAGGGCGCCCCCTGCCGGGCGCCGGGAGCGGTCCCCGAGGGGGTTTGGGGAGGGTTGGGGGGGGGGGAGCAGAAAGGAGGTGGGGGTACGGGGTTGGGGTGGGGGGTGGGGTGGTATTTGGGGACAGAAAGGATTTGGCGTTGAATCCTTGTCCGTCTGTTGTCCCTGCTGGGGTGTCCGGCTGTGCGAGGCCGGGTGAGCCGGAGCCGACCCGCTGGGAAGGCGGCGCGGCTGGCGAGGGAATGGGTTTGTAGCGTTCTGTGCCAGTGCAATTATTAAAACAAAACAAAACAAAACAAAACAAAAAAACAACGACTAAAACAAACCAGATAAAAAGAAAAGAAGGAAGCTTTTAAGATCCGAATGTATACTAGCGAATGCCCGAAAGCAGAAGGGGAGCAGCATGCACTCACCAGCACACTGCATAAGGTTTGCCAGTTTATTTCAAATAATTATTCAGATTAAGAGGGGCATCATCTGGCTCGCTGGAAGGAACCTACGGCCTGCTGCTGGGGGGGCTGAGCCCCTGGCGGATGCTGCTGCCCGGCGCAGGGATCCCCGACTTTTCCTGGAGCATCCCAAAGCGGCTGTGAGTGCCGGCTCCAAATAGGGCGGGAGAGACAGAAATATCGCTGCCTCTGCTTAGAACAGTTTGGGGATACTCAGGGAGGATAAAACACAACCACACTGAGCAACGCCCCGTTCCCAGTCTGGCTTCACTCAGGTGAACCACGAATTACTAGGGGACGTGATTTAATCTTTCAAAGGGAGAAACTATCTCCTTATCAGTAGCTCTTGCAGCTGGCTAGCTGATTTCTAGAGCAAGAGCCTGCCACCTCATCCCATATTAAACTAGGCCATCCTCAAGGAAATAAGAAATCCCTGTCTAGAAGTTGTCAACATTTAATTTACCTCATGTTTCTTAGCACATTGCAATGAAATCTTAACAGTATTTGTAATCTTGCACTGTGCATTGGTGCATTTACACTGGCCAGTATGATTTGAAGCTATTTTAAATTACTCTTATTTCGTTTCCCTTTAAAGTGTGATTTTCAACCTCTCTTAAGTTGTTATTACTTGCACACTTAATCAGAAAAATGGGCAGAAGTTCATTCTGGAGAACACTGATCTGCTAAAAGAAGAGCTGAATGCAGTGTAGAAGGAAACCACTTGCCCTGCTGGGATTTGATAAAGGAGCAAGGGCAGCCAAGCTGCTGGGTCTTCACCTCACCTCACCTTACTTTCTCAGTGTAAGAACCTGCAAATCACCTCTGCCTTACTTGAAATAAGAGGAAAAATAATTTTGAGGCAGAATGCTTGGTGGCTGCACAGGGGTAGGGGAGCCCTAAATCCTCCCCCCTCTGGCACAGCAGCTCTCTCTTGTCTCTGCTTAATACTGCCTTAGCATGGCTGGCTTGGCTTGTACAGAGTCCAACAGCAGCTAGAACATTAAAAATGAGATCTTGACCTAATTTTTTGTTCTTTGCCTGCTAGAGATGGAAAGACATGGCTGGGCAGCAGTCACCGGAAAACTTCTTTATATTATTCACTGTGTTGCTAAAAAATTATCTTGTTGAAAACTGCAGCTATATGACTGAAAAATACTCCTAGCTGCTCTCCACCCAGATAGCATATGAATGTATCAGTTCATCTCCAGATACAAATTTCTGGACAATAGGCCCTTTCCTTTCCCTCCCCATCACCCTGCCAGCTCCATCCTTCTCCTCCCCACAGCACATCTGGGTGAGCCGTGGTTCACTAGGTGTGCTGAGGCTTTTCTGTGGTCCTTCCCCTGACCAGAGACCAGGGAGATGCTGAAAAGGCATCAGCTGGCAGGACAGAAGTTCAGAGAACTCTGGGCTTGGATAGGAAATGTTGTGAATTAATCCAAAGTGTTCAGATCCAAACTCAACCCAAGTTCACCCTTGCACACACACTTGTACACACACATATGCTGTCCAGAACCTGAATTTCATAAAAACAAGACGTGGTAAATGGAGGTTTGATGAAGGCAACTTTGACTACCAAAATGACTAGGGCTGCTGTTGAGAAAAGCGCAAACCAAAGTATCTTCAAAATGAACTCTAGGATCTAGCCTGTACCAGACATACTTGCAATCTTTTCCAAATCTTGATTCATTCATGTCTTTTCTCAGGACTAGTCTGGGCACAGATTGAGTCTGGGTGTGGAAGCAGAGCTAAAAGGCTGGCTTTGTTGGGTTTTGGGGGCGTTTTGTTTGGTTTTTTTGGTTGGATTCTTTTGTTGTTTTTTTGTTTGTTTGTTGTTTATTTGTTGGTTTTGTTTGTTTTTTCTTTTTTGGTTTTTTTTCCCCTCACAAGAGTAAATTTAAAAAAAAAAATTTTTAAGACATTGTCTGCCTTTTGCATGCTTTCACAAAGGAGTCTTCTGATAGCTTGACAGTCTATAGTTCACACTGTTTTATTTACAAAATTAATTTCATTGCTTGATATTATAAAAAAATTATTATATTTTGCAATTAAAATTAATACTGGAATTACTATTGACTGCTGGAGTAGTAAATATTGAGGTTCTTTGAATAAAATTAAAATCAGAGGTATCTAGAAAATTATCTTTCAAAACCAAATAAAATAAATCTTTGTGCTTTCAAAGTACTACTGGTTTATTAGCTTTATTTTCCTTCTGCCAGCTTTTAATGGAAAGATATTTTACTCATCCTGGGAAAAATGTCAATGTTTGGACTGAATGCTGTGTTGCTTTGAAAAGGTACAGTTTAAAGCAGGCCAAATTATCAAAATTTTCTGACTAGTCTGCCAGTAGTTTTTTGCAATTCTGCTGAGAAAGTGTGTGTTAAATGAAAAAGTAGCATCCAACATGTGTATTGCTGCAATATCCAGAGGCCAAATCAGAGATCAGGATACCAAACAGTTTATCTGTCAAAGGACATATCCTTCCCTCATCTAGGGAGTTCACAACCTAAATATACCAGTAAATAGCAGTGTCTTTGACTAGAGAAACCCATCAACATTTTTCCTCAGAGGAAGGAGTGTTAGGATCACCTCCTGAACAGGATTTTTCAGAGCTCTGGCTGCAGCCGGACACAGGGTTTTTTTATTTTTTCTTTCTTTAAGAGGCCACATTTTTCCTTGGCATATAGCAAAGTTTAAAGCTTCAGTCTTTCTACCTGCATGGGGAAGACAGTCCCCCCTGTGTTTCATGGCTCATGCATTCATTCAATCCCCCCTGCTTATGACTGATAAAATTTTGTGCCAGTTTTACTTTTCCATGTTCTGTTTATCCTACAATGCATTAAGCTCATGTGGGGACACTCCAGTGCCTTTTATTCAGGAGAGCTGGAGAAACTCATCCTTTCAGACTTAAACAAGCTGTCCTGCTTTTGGAATGGGGAGCCACAGTCTGAAAAGACACCATGTGAACTAGCAGAAATTGCATTACTGTTCACTCAAACAGATTTCAGAAGTTCAAAGCCATAATTTAGTTTAACCTATGACAAAATGAAAGCCATTTTACCAAGTACTTTCACTACCAAGAGTGACTCCTGATAGAGTCAGGACACCTTTCAGTCTTGATTGAAGTCTATAAATGCTGGACATTAAGTGGATTACTAGAGAAATTTTGTTCCATTACCTAATTACCCTCGCTGTTAAAAATGTGCACAATGTTCCTAGTCGGAGGGTGTGTTTGCACAGAAGGGGAGTGTTTGCACTGGATTTAGTTGCTGTATGCTGAAGTTTCATGTATATTCCCAGGATACAATTGTTAGCAACTATCAAAAAGTGAGATACACGTATTTGGTGCTCCTCCTGTTTAAAACTGCTTGTTGAAGCAAGACAAGTGTCTGAGAAGAGGCACAATGTAAATGCCTCAGCCGCCCCCCCCCCTCTGCTTTGCATCTCACCCAAGACTACTGAAGAGAGCACTTCCCTCCCAGGGGGGGGAAAAGGGGTTTGTTTACAGCTGCACATACATCAACAGCCAATGCATAATCATTATACACCCTAGAGTAGGTTTTGCTCATCTAGAGCTGTATAGATACTCCTGGCCTTTGGCCTAAAAGCAAAGAAGCAAGGTGCCTTGAAGACAAAAGAAGGAAACCTGTGTAAGGGGGGACAAAACCAAAACACTGTGCAGCATTGGACCAAAAAGATGTGAGAGCCCTTCTCCAAAAAAACCCAAAGAGATGGATGGTACCACAGTACATTCGTGCATATTAGCAGAGACAGACAGGATTTATAGTAGTGGCCCCACTATGCCACCATTTGAAAATCACAGTTTATGTCAGACACAGCAAGTTCTAACTTTTCTGGTGCCCGCAGGATGCCACCATGCTGGGCTGGACTGATGTGCACTTCTATCCTGAATCCTGGTCCTGCCTTGGCATTTCCAAAATAGCAAGAAGTCAACAGGGTCTGATTTTAATTTTAATCTGCTTTGTATGTTTCTCAGTCTGCAATCCAAAAAACAAGAGATCATGCTTTTTTTTTTTTTTTTTTCTTTTTTTCCCACCACAGATAATTTCCAGCTGCCCATGTGCTAACTAACAATGGCAGCTGGAGCAAAGACCTGGTTTGGAACCACGCTGCTCTCACAAACAACAATGCAGTGATGGACTGCAAACAGTGATGTAGTACCAAAACACCTGCCCACAATACTCCTTTTTCTTTCATGGGTCTTCATTTTCTGTATGGGAAGCCCTGCTTCTCCACACCCTGCACTGCTTTAGTATGATGGATTCAAAGAGCAAACTACTGTAAGAGGAGAGTGTTCACTTGGACTATGGAGAAAAAAAGAACTAGGTAATTTATCAACTACATTTCAAAGGAAAAATAGGGTATTTTGAAAAAAAAAAAAAAAACAAACCAAAAATGAAAACAAAACAAACAAGCAAAACAAAACAAACAAACAAACAAACAAAAAACCCAAAAACCAACCTACAACCCACCTTGTTTTTCCAGGTTAGAAAGGGAGAGCATGTTACGAGTGCAGAAACCATAAGGCATTTTTTGCCATTCAAGATTTGTCCTCCAGGAACACAAAAATAACAGAGATTGGGAGACTGGTAGCTGAAACAGCCTATTATGTATCAGTACATACCTCCATCTGAATGAGATGAGCAGAGAGCTGCTTCTGGTCAGAAGACTCAAATCTATAGTGCCATGCTCTCACTGAAACCTTGCAGGATCCCAAATGTCACCAGCAGCACCAAGAGTCACCACCTCCCACAGCTGCAACTTACCCCTCATCTTTGTGCTGGGCAAGGCAGGGACCCTGGGGCTCCAGATCTTCCTGAGCATCAGCCAAGCATCACCAGGGTTATTTACTGCTGGGAGGTATAGGCAGCTGCACAATAGCTGCTGCAACTCAGTTTTAGCTCAAAGGCCTAAAACCTCTTGCTGCACAGGGAGGTTTTTACAACCTTCCTTGAGGAGCAGTTGCTAGAGCAGAGGAATCGTCACTGAGCTCTGTCACTGAGGTGTGGGTATCAACGCTTTTGAAGACCTCAAAAATCGGTATGATCTAGGAAAAGTGCCATACCAGCTCCTCCTCCTCGTTCCTGCTGAATTTGGAGGTCAGTTGTGCCCCAACTTCTCATCCTTTTCTTCAGAGCCCCAGCTTCAGCTCTTTGGTCATGCTGAGCTCAGCAGTAGTTGATCTGAGCTCTGAACCATAAGCTGGCTTTGTATATGGATAAAAATAGTAAGGCAGGAATAATATTAACACCAAAATAAGGACAACTGTCACAATTCTGTCATTTTTTTAACTGTCGAGACCTCACAATGCTAGAGGGGCAGAGTCTAGAAGTCCAAATGCAAAAACGGTCTCTTAGCCATAGCACTTCATGGCCTTTTGGGCTCGCTCTTCTTCCTGGGCAGGCTCTTTGGACATTCAAAGTTTCAGGTGGACTCTATTAAGGAAGAAGGAGGAGGCATCCCAGAGCATAACCTCAGATGGTAGGAAGGAGCAGAACTGTCAATGGAGCCTTCCTTTCCAGCTCTGATGTTTAAATGTTCCTTATCACAGTAGAAATCTTCCTAGGACAAATCACCAGAGCCAAAATACAGAGAAGAGTTTGTGAAATATCATCCTTTTGAAACAGAGCCTTGAGCTTGCCTCCTCTGCACACCCAAACCTAATCTTATCATGAGCAACAGCCTCAACTCATTCCCACTCCAGATTTGGCCACAATCTCCTTCTTTTTCCCTGACATTGTGGTTCTGTTACTGTTTATCTAGAAGTGCAAATGAAAGTCACAGTCCCGTGAGGTGACCTGGTAAATGAATTCAGAGTGAATGGCACACTAAAATTATTAGTTCCTTTTTTGTTTCTCTGATGAGGGCCAGTCTTGCTTTTTGAAATTAACCCCCCAAGGTTCTTATTTATCAACATAATATTTGTTTCATTTGCCACTAAGTTCCAAATAATGCTTTGCCCAGGAGACCTGTTGCCCTAACACAGAACTTCAAAGAAAGAGTTATATTTCACATGCCAAATGCTGCTATCGTTCCTGCTAGAGTAGCAGAGAAAGGATTTTGGCTCTAGATACACAGAATTTTAAAAGACAATCTGTGCTTTCATGCAGAAGGCCCCACAAACAATGCTGGATTCTTCCTTGAGGTGCTGCACAGAAGTGCTCTGTCCAAGAGGGCTGGTTTCCCATCCGTCTCTTCCCAACAGTCTCAAGATATCCTTCTGGAAGCAGCTCTGTGTCTCTGACCACATGGTATTTCACAGCAAGGGCAGAGCAGCTCATTATTCCTTTTTTGCTGACTGCATCACACTGTGTGCCTACTTGAGGCTGGTGATATATTTCTATCTTTCTAGGATGGCAAGTATCCACTGAGTAATTTACAGCACTTCATTACTCTGAAAAACTGCATCTTGATTGCTGTTAAATAGCACATGCCCAATAAATGTTTTTGCTCCATGCATCATTCCAGCATCTGTCTTAGATTATATCACCTATGTAAGTAAACTAGAAACATTTTAAAAGCAGCTGATCCCCTGGAGGCAGTGACTTTGCTTTCCTATTCATTGAAGTGTGCAGCTTTTCATCACTCAGTACTTTCCCCACCTAAATTTCAATCTCACTGAAGCTTAGCATTTTATTATGAACCATACTAACCCTGGATGTGCCCAGAGACCAAACGAGCCCCAAGCCCTACCTTACCAGCCCTCTGAGGACACAGGGGCATAGGCACCCCCCATCTCATCCCCACTGACCTCATGGCAAGCCTAAAGGAAAATGCAAAGCAAGGTGGCAGAGCAGGTGAACAGAGAGGCAGAGGAAGAAGCTCTGAGGCTCAGGAGAGCGGGCTGACCAAAAAGGCTGTCACCAAGAACAGAGGAAACCCAGATCTAACTGAGAAAAATGCCACAGCCTCTTCTGCTTTGACAGCAACTGTGACTGCTCTGCCAGCTTCAGTCTCTGGCTGCCTCCTCCTACGTTTTTTCTCCCATGGGTGACGTGCTGGGGACTGGGAGATGAGTGCCAGGAGGCTTCTCACAGTGTTTCCAGCAGCTACTCTACTTAATGAGAGTTGCCTCTGACTGCTTATGTGCTCACGTACTAAAAGCACAGGATTATCCTATGCCCTTCCAAACAGCACACCTGGCGAGCACACAAAACTGGGGATGAGCAAAACCCTGCTCTCTGCTAATGACAGCATGGAAGTAGTGGGTCAAAAAATAGCCTACAAATGATTTCACCATTTTACCTCTAATAAACTGTAATCCTGAGCTGATTTGTTTGTAAGGAGTTCTGGCGTTGCTCCAAAGGGTTGCATTTTCCAGAGATGAGCTATCCATTTCCTCTGGTCTTCTTAACATGGCTGCAGCTGAATTTTTAAGCCAGATCATCCCAATTTGTGAGACATGAGATTATTGCTGGTGTGCAAAGGGAGACAGAGAATTAAAAATAACCACGCCAGTAGATGTGAAGTCAGTTGGTTTAAGACTTAGCTAGAGGTTTATGTGTCATTTGTAAGTACTTGAGCTTGAGTTCCAAAATAGGCTGTTGAGTAAGTCTGTGCTCTAGGGAACCATGCTGTACAGATACTTTTCATAGGTCAGCTTAGGATATAGAAGCAAGAAAAAACATGCAGGCACTCCTTTTAGAACTGAATAGGTCAGTGCTTTAACTGCACGTGATGAAAGCCAGTAGCATACTTGGAAATACTTAGCTCAGCTTAGCTCAAAGTAATTGTATTGTGCACATGTTAGGCTGTATCATACAGTGCACCACAGCAAACATGTGGCCCATGAAGGCAGAAGGGATTGTATTCAGCCATGTAGAAAAGATGCAGGTGGAAAAAAAAAATCTAATTTTCTATTTTTACTTATTTTTGCAAAATACATTTTCAAATGGGAGCATTTTTGGCTAAGGAATTAGTTAAGAAAGGAGAGATCTTTACTCAGCCATCCAAGAGGAAGAAAGCAAAGTTCCAAAGCTATAAAAAAGAGCATTCTCTTCCTTCTGAAACTTACCATTTTTAACATGAAAACAATTTGTTTCTCAAGCTGTTTTTTACTTTTTCCAGAATATACGTGATTCTTCCCTTTTATCGCCAGGAAAATGCCATAGATTTAAGTGCAGTTCATAATCTTTCTGTACTTACTAGTAAGGAAGACACTTGTAGCCCTCAGACATAGGCCAGAAAAACTACAGTCACACAGCAAAAGAAGCTGTTCATGTATCCTAAGTGCCTTTTATTCATCATCTCTTTCTTTTGTATGTGTTCTTATTCCTGCATAAAGAAATGGGACTCTCTATGGTCTTTCACTGCAAATTTAGTGCAGACGGAGATTGACTTCACATCTCTCTTGTGCTATTGAAAAGAGGCACTTTAAAATGATTTTGGACACTTTAGAATGCATAGTCTATTGGAAGGTGACCCTGCCTGTGGTGGTGTTGGGAGGGAACTAGCTGATCTTTAAGGTCCCTTCCAACCAAACTCATTCTATGATTAGCAACACATTACAAGGCAAGTGTAATTTAATGTATCATTTTGCATTCAGCTATCAGCAGCTTTTCTTCACATTAAAAGAACTGCTACTCCATGGTCAGCCTGCTGCCAAGCTAGTTAAAGAGCTATTCATTACCTTTTGTTTTTAATTATACCTACCTGAAGCCTGGGCCTGGCATGTTCTTGGAACCCGTGGTTGCTCTTTTGTCAGGCAGAGGTCCTTTAGAGGGGAAATGAGGGAGGTTTATCTGAGAGAAACAATTTTTAGTGTAGCTGATGTCCTTACTTAGTCCTTTTTACTTAATAATTCCCCTTTTTGTTGCTCTTGATAGTTAACCTACATCTTCTTTGGTGGCTGAGATGCCCAATGTTAAAACTAAACTTCTTACTCACCCTAAATTGTACAAACAGACCAGTTACCATTAAATTTCTTGCAGTTTTCCTCCTGCTGTATCTGAAATATCCACCAAAGACTTGCTATTCTGATACTAAGGAGAGGCACAAACTACAAGTGGTTGGGTTTGTTGACGATATCCAAAAGACAAAAATGTCTCAGTGCCCGTAGGACAGGACCTGGCATTTCACAGACTTTCTGTGGATATGATTTCACTTCTAATTCTTTATGCTTTAAGGGCTTCCCCCAACTCTACCCACCCACACTCTGAGCAGAGTGAACATCCATCCTTACAACCTCCCCTTGTTCCTGCCAGCATCCTGGAAGTGGCATCTGCCTAACCTTTGTCTGAAGCCAGGTGCTGCAGCTGGGGTGGCCAGATGCTGTGGGAGCCAAGGTTCTAGCAGCTCCTGGCAGGAAAGCAAGCTGGATGAGGTGAAATAGGAACCACACTGCAGGGTTGATCCAAAAAATTTGGACCAAACTACATCCACCCGTGTGGGTCCTGTGAAAGGCTAATCTCATTATCCCATGCCAGCTGCTGTGCTATTGACAGTACACATTTCATAGACATAAATCCATAAATTTCATGTGACATCAGTAAAAATGAGGCTTTTTATAAACACCTTCTCCTTACTCCTCTTCCTCCCTGCCCTACTCCCAAGATGTTCCTCTTGGCAGGATGAACTCTGCCTGTCACAGACTCTCTCCATTTCACTCCAGACCAAAGAATAAAGTAGTGAAAGGTATAATGATGGTGAACAGCTAAAGGCAAAGAGAAAGAGGGGGGGGGGAAAAACCAGAAGGAGGCAGCCATAAACCCATTGGTGTACGTATAGCTCACCCAACAAGGACTAGAACCACCAAATACATTTCTGCTATTTGGCTTCCAGTTATTGAGTGCCCTATCCTTTATGTTCTCACAGTTATTTTCCACAAGGGCTCACCTTCTGTTACATTCAACCTAACCCATTAATTTCAAAACTTGACATAGAAAAGGCCTCTTTGGGGCCTCACAATTACAACATGCTGCGCAATCTCAATATCAGCTATTTTGATAGAGGCTTCCTGCCTCAGTGGCTTCAGTTCTGTCAGGCTGCTGATGTTCTGGAGTAAACCAGGGACTGTATACACAAATACACTGTTGGCTTTGTCTGTCTCTTCCTTGTCACACCAAATGGGGCTTTGGGTTTCTGGCAAGACACTTAGGCTCTGGCAAACCAAAATGGAGTGCTTTGCTGGACAGGAAGAACTGGGGGCTGTCTAATTTCAAAGCCATCTGAGTTCTGGAATAACTGGTCAGTCATGTCATGGGGAAACACAGAAGGACAAGATGGCATTTGTGTGCCGACCTTTTTTCTGCTCTTCTACCTGTCTGCTTGTACCCTGTATGCCAAAGTTGGATGGAGGGTTGTCATTCATACTGGTAACCTGGTGCCAATCCTGTAAAAACTTCCTTTTAACAGAGATAAGATAATCCAGTCTAACAGTTCTTTAACTAAATAAGATTAATTAGCAGGAAGCTGGCTGCTTAATTCACCACTGACCTGTAAAACCTGGGAAGAATGAGGTCACTGGACATAATAGAGCTATTTAGGAGTTTAGGTCAAACTCTAATAGCAAAGAACATCACTTAAAGATCACTCTGATATAATAAACTTCTGGTGTAAGAAAATACTGCTTACTAAGGAGACCTAATCTTTAAAATAGTGTGCTCTGTATACTCAAAAGTGTATTCCTTCCAAAACAAACAGTTGCAACATCTGAACATTCAGTCAGTGGATCAGACTTTGACATTCAAGCCCATCAAGCTTTTATAGCCTTTCCTCCAAAATTTGTTCTATAAAACTCACTTTTTTGTGACCTTAAGATCTCATCAGCGCTTCTCAGTATGAGAATCTTGTTTCATGCTTCAGTGCATAAGAACCTGCACTTCTTTGTGCATATCCTGAGTAATCATTTGATGAAATGAAGTTTAAGGATCAGAAAAAAAATAGAAAAATAGCATACATATACTTCTATAGCTCCCTAATTTTCCTCCGGCTTCTACTTAATCTTTCACTTGTTTTCTGACAGCAGCTGTTAGCATATTAGTTTCTATTACTAATACACATGTGCATCTGTAGAGTTTCTGCCAAAATAATGTTCCCATTTTCCCCTAGGAATCTATGATTTTTTCCCTCAAAATAATGTCCTGCTTCTTCCCCACATTAAGTCAGGAAGGATGGTCAGGGTTTCAATTAATCTATTAATTATCGTGTACGCTATTGTACAAAGACCTAGGTCTAGAACCATTTGAAGATCAGAAATACCACTTGAAACCATGATTGAGAGCTAACTGGGCCTATTTTTAAACTTTGTGGTCATGTAAAGACTAGGTACAACATCAGAGGTACAGAACCATCAAAAAAAATATTGATTTTGATGTATCAGGTCCATTTGTGTTTCTGCTTCCAAAGCAGAGTGGTGAAGGGTTACCCCTTAGCTACCCGTCTAGGAACAAAAAGATTTTTCTCTTTTATTTTTTTCACCCTTTTATTATTTTCCGTTTATTATTCCCTCCATCTTCAAAGCCTTCATGTAGTAACTGGCTACTGTCCCAACTTTGCTTGCCAAGGAAGCTTGAACATACTCCTTCAGATGGCCAAAAAGGTCGTTATGGTTTGAAGCAAAACATTTCTTCTACCCAGGAGCTCAGCACACCATGTCCCCATTTCTTCAGCCTGCTGCCAATACTGAGAAGTGAGATTGCTTTTCAAGCCCACAGCTCAATAACGAACAGTTTTGTGTCTCTACTACAAAAGATCAGGAAGCCAGACCCACTTCTTTATTTAATACACAGAGCCAGATTCTCAGCTGGTATAAGCTGAAGCAGCTCTACTGATGCGAAGAAAAATATACTGATTAACACCTGCCAAAGTTCTGCTCTACATATTATGTTTGCAGAGTAAATGACATAAATCATGGAAACTGTACTTATTTTTTTCATTGTGAGACACGCTTTCTCCAGTACACCCTGGGAAAACATTGTTGCCTTTACTACAGTTCTATGGATTCAACTGAAAAAAAAACAAACAAAACAAAAAAGTAGGGCCAAAGTCCTCTGATAAAACTCAAAAACTTTTCTAGCACCATTCATTACAATTAACTCCAGAGCCACGGAGACAATGGAGTGAATAATTCCTTGTCTGGGGTTTTTCTCTCCTGTCTAATACAGCTTTAATATGTCAGAACTGAATGCATGTGTGGAGGGGGGTATGCACACACACATGCACAGTATGGTCTCCCTCATGTTATGTGCCTCTCTCTTTCTCTCTGGTAGACAGGGCTCAGGCCACTGGAATTCCCATTAGTTCAGTCTATCCAAATGGCCAGATGATTCATCAGTAGAAAAGAAAAACACCTAAGCTTTGCCTGTCTGTTAGGGAACATTTCTTGTAAAAAGGGTTGTGCATAGGAAAAAAAACCCACATGTTGCTAACTTTTATTGGATGACTCCATCTTCCAGAACAAGACTGTAGAACCTACATAGCTCTACCTTTAAACAGGTAGTGCCAAGGGTTATTAAAGCTTGTATTAAAATTCACATCTTCAGCAATCTGCGTCTCATACAACATTTTTGGAGATAAAAGCAGCTTTACAAAGAGTCATGCTACTTGGTGGTAAGTTATGAATGCTTTGAGTCTTTTTTTTTTTAAAGTATACATGCAAATCACTGACATTTGCAGTGAGTAAACAAGTACTCCCATCTGCAAGAGAAGATAGGGCTATGTACAAGGTGGAGGAAGGGAATGGGGAAAGGGAAGGGGGAGGGGAAGGAAAAGGTAAAGGAAAAGGAAAAGGAAGAAAGGAATTTTTGAGGGAGATTGTCTTTCCAGTCATTCCACTCTGCCTGGGGCAGGGGAAGGAGTAAGTGAAGACACAAAGGCATTATCCTCATATTTTTACAGTCTGCTCACGAGCAGAGAAAACCCTTCCAACAAACAGTTTGTGAAAATAGGTACCTTCCCAGGATTCCCAGTTCCTATATACATACCTGTGTCATCCTGATAAAATAATTTTTAAAAATACCCAGAAACCAAGTTGCCAATGATGAGAAGTCTCTCTGCTTTAGATTAATCCTTCTCAGCATGCTCCAATTGTTCAGGCTATAGCTGGATAAGCTTTTGTTGCCTTAGAGAAAATCCAGACTGTGCCAGATGTGAATGAAATCCTACTTGAAGACCAAGAATTCAGAAGCATCTGAAGACTGCTGACATGCTTAGTTCCTGCAGCACCTCACGTTCAAGCTGATTGCTTGCTTAATTCCCACTGGCATCAGCAGGACTCAAACATCTTGGTGATTTTGTCTATCCCAGAAAATCTGCCCATGCCCATGGCTTATCTGGGCTTTTCACACTGAATGTCTGTTGTCCAGGGCAGGATTATGCCACAAACCACAGCCAGGATTTGTAAACTGGATCATCTATAGAACACCTGCTGACATCACCCACTTTTCTTTGAATTCTAGCACTTCTACATGTTTCCAAAAATACAGGTCTCCATCCTCCCCTCTCATGGTCTGCATCACAGATCCTGAGAAGGGATATCCACCCTAAGCTCTTATCAGGGACTGATAGGGTATCTACACAGTAACTATACATCTGATGTCCAAGAGACCTGGTGGGAAGTTTGGATCTCTGTGGTGGTTTAACTTTAGAGCCTCACACAGCCATTTGAAGGTCACTGATCCAGCTCTTTGACATCCACTATATTTTTTTTTCCTTCCCTGCTGCCCAGGAGACATTACATTCGTCAGCTGTTTTATTTTGCCATTTTGTTCTTTCCCCTTGATACTCAGATCATCTGTTTTCCTCCTGCTGTTTCTTTGCCCTTGTGAACTCAGAAGCCTGAAACTAACACTTATTTCAAAAGTGGTGGTACAACCATGAGCTGAAAGCAGATTTTTTTTCCAAGCCTTGAACATCTGTCAGCAAACATTGCAGGGGAATGCTTGTTACCGTAACAGGTTGTGTGGAAAAAAACCAGCAGGGCTTCTTTCCCCTCCCCACAGTGTTCCTCAGGTTTGATAAACGAGAACTGTCCTTCATCTAAGGCCTCTAAAATGGGTAAACAGGGATTTTTACCAAATCAAAATGAGGTGCAACATTTTAGGGACTAAGCCATACAGCTGAAGGGACTGCAGGGATAAAAAAAAACAAAACTAAACACCTGCCCTGGATAGCTCCAAGGACAGAAATTCTTGCAGCAGGCTGCTACTATCAAATTCACAAGACATAGCCTCATTTATTAGTCATCATGTTGTCACTGATGACAAAATGAATGAAAATAATAAACAAAATCATCTTTCAAAGGAGCAGTCCTGAAAAGGAGTGTGTGATGTACTGCTCCCAGCATGCTCTGCTGGCAGCTTGTAGGATTTGTTCTTGCCCAACAGCTTGTGTGTGAGAAACCCCAGTGATGAAAGACCATCACAACATACAAACCCTTAACACATCTGCTGACATGTTTTAGTCTTATGTTACCCTCTTGTTTAGTTGCCTTTTTTAATTAGAGATACAAGGTGCTAAGAAATAAGCTGCACAAGTTGTTATACCCTGGAGAATAACAAAGACTGTGTCTCACACACAGGAGCAACCCTGCGTTTTAACTGTAAGGTATTTGACTAAGTATAGTTTACTTAACCTCGTGGACCTTTCATGAAGGTGCTCTGTGTTCTGCTGCAGCAAAGGAAAAGTAAACATTGCTACTTTATTAAAACCATTTATTCTAGAAAGTGTGTCTCCTTAGAGTATAACTGATCCATACCCTGCAGGCATCACTTCTTGCACATGCATGCTAAATTTGCACTTGAACAACAAGGGTATTGATTTAAGAGAGATTTCCCCAAAAGCCAGGACCGCTGTGGCAGGTCCAGAGAGCACTCTGTGTGTCTGCACCTCCCCATTTACAGATACGATTCAAAGCATGTTGAAAACAGTGTGTGACTTTCCACCCACACCACTGGGCTTTGGACCACTGGGCTTAACCCCACCTGTGTCTCTTTGACTTCCCAGGGTCAGGGAACTGGGCACTACCTCTACCCAGAAGTGGAAATTGCCTGATACAGCTTGACTGGAGGTTGTCTGATCATGGCTTAGAACAGTCATCTTTGCCACAGCAATATTCAGCTTGCTCTGTACGGTTAGTTTGACAGGGAAGATTGCTGCTGATGGTGTTTTTACTGATAAATGTTTGCTGTCATGAACAACATAATTCTCAGAAACTGACCTCCTGAGCTACAAAACATCTGCAGGGTCAGAGGAGCTCTAATAGCAATTGCTGCTCCCCAGGAGTGCAACCAGGCTTCAAACTGTAGGGAGACAGCAATGGAGAAGGAAGGTGACAAGGAAGGAAGAAAGATATCAAGGAAGGAAGAAAGGTGACAAGGAAGGAAGGAAGATGACTAGGAAGGTGACAAGGAAGGTGATAAGGAAGGTGACAAGGAAGGAAGGAAGGAAGGAAGGAAGGAAGGAAGGAAGGAAGGAAGGAAGGAAGGAAGGAAGGGAATAATACCAACCATGATAATTCCCCTCTTGCTTATTGCTTTCTGGACAGCTTTTCTGTAACTGGAGTCCTGTTGTACCAACAAGGTCCACCCACTCACTGCTCTCTGTGTCCCAGTTCCAGAGAATTTCCATTAGTAGATGATGTATTTGTTTTGGATTTTGTGTGTCATGAACAACACAAAGACATGTTACCATGTTCTGGAACTGAATCTCTCCATTTGCTGTTGTTGTTTTATGAGGAAAAAAATTAGAATAACAGAAAAATGCAGAGGAGGCATGTGACCATTTCATCCATGTGCCTATGTGCTACTTGCTCCCTTTTTTCTCAAACCAGAAAGCAGCAAGCTTCAGCTGGACTTCTGGTTTGGGTGCCAGATTAGACCTGTAGCACAACTGCAAGCATTCAGGATTTGCCTGGCATTGTTAAGAGATGCATTAGCACGTTGGTGATCCTCTGTTTGAGCAGCACAGTGCTGGTAACTCTTAATTCCTTTTCCATTAAATTGTCTTAGCCTCCACATGAGATGGAGCAGAGTGAAACACAGAACATATTTCCAGGCTAGGTCATTAATCCATTCCTTCCTTGGCCTGGTGAGGTGCATATATGATGCCATTACAGTATCCATGTTTCCAAAACTGCTTTGCCTTTGGTCTCTGTGGTGAGTTTTCCAGCCAAGTTAACACTGTGTTCCACATGAGTGGTCCTTCAGCCACTGGGCAGAGCTGTCTCCGATGGGAGCAAGCAAAGTCCTTTTTTACACCTGTGTTCTCAACCTTTCCTCGGCAGGCTGAACACAAAATGTGTCTTTGATTTTTCTTTTTTATTTTTATTTTTTCCACACAGAGTCTTAAATGCCAAAATAAATTTTAGAAAATGTTACATTTAAAAGGCCCTGAAGGGTTGAAAAATCTTCTCCTTGCCCCTAGAAAGGCAAGACTTGAATTTTTACATCAGATGCCAGGAGCAGTTTTATTCAGCAGAAATCCTTTGGCTGAGTGAAAAATGCAAAATCAGACAGCTTTCTGCATGAGAAAAAGCGAATCATTGCTGCTTTTATTGCTCATTCCCTTTATTAAAACTGCTGGGCCAAGATTTATTTTTAATGAACTCTGATCAGTCACAGCCAGTGATTTCACAATTCATGTTAGTACTGTAGGCATTTGTTGTACTTCAAGCAGCTCATTTGCTTATTTTCTGGAAGATTTTTTTTCCTCTGACTTGAAATTGGCCACATAGACCTCTATGGGATTTTTCAGGCTGAGTATTTTTGTTCCCATGGACAGAGGCCACATGTCAAAACCTTTTATTGTCACTAAAAAAAAATAAACAAAAAACTCTCGCTTTTTATTCTGCTAAGTTCTTCCTTTCCTTTCCTTTTTTTTTTTCTTTTTTTTTCTTTTTTTTTTTCTGTTTATTGTGCCTTGACATCCTGACTCACTAAACCATACTTTATCCTTCTGTTTTCTCTAGTATGAATGTGTGTAAGGGAAGCAATATACTTTACATGTGGGAAAAGATAACACATGAATCAAACTGTATGCCAAAACAGAGACTGTCATAATGAAGGCTGTAGAAACACGTCCCTATGTAATATTTTCTTTTTCTTTATTATTTTAAAGAAAAAAGAAAAAAAAGGAGCTGTGAAGTAGAAATCAATGTGCTCAGCCTTCAATGAAAAATGCTAAAGTGCCTTAAAAGCTTTTAGCTTTTCAGTGGAACTGGGGATTTTGGCCTGGCTATTGGAATGGCAAATTGTATATTAAATAGTGCCAGTACAACAAATTAACCCCATTGCCCATTTTTTCTTGGATTTTGTTGTTGTGTTTTTCCTCATACATATTTTATAATTTGGAAATACAACAAATGGCTCATCAGGAAATGCACTTTAGCACAATTATTGCATGCTTCAGGTAGTCTACATAAAGCTATAATCAGACATAAATAGGTTGCCTGTTGTGTAGTTTGCTTAATGGTATGGATAATCCTTGAAGAAGAAAAACAAAGCAAAACAAAACGGAAAAAAAAACCAAAAAACAACAAATAAAAACCATATAAGCTTGGAGAGAGATCTACCCTAGGGTCTGTAGCTGTCAGATCTTAGGCAGACAAATTCTCCATCTGAGCCATGACTGTGGAGTTTGGCTGAGGATTTTTTCAGGCTGCTCATTTGCAAAGCAATGCAGAAGGGCATCACAGAAGGGAATCACAGAAGGGCTGGGGGATAACATGAGACCAGTGCCCAGCCCCTGGCACCACAGCCCCTGCGCTGCAGCCGCCGCCTTCGCCTTCTCCCTGTGTTCCACAGGCTCCAGGAGAATGAAGCCACTTACTCTGGAGAGGTGTTTGCTTTGTTTTTTTGAGAAAATTTTAAAGCAGTTGCTTAAAGATGAACGAACAAAGTATTATAGAAATGGCCTCAGATCCAGCAAAGATCACCCTGTGGTGCTGGCCACTGGATGAGACCTGGCTGCAGGTACTGATGAAGCAGTGGTGACAGCCACTTGGGGTGGCCAGCCTTGGGGCTTTGCTCTCAGCCCAGGTGGACCCATCTCAGTACCCTCTTTCTCTCCTAGGAGGCTTATAAAAGGGACATCACCCTTTAAAAAAATGAATGGTACTACAAATCTGCAACAAGATTAGAGGGAGTCCTTGCCAAGCCTCCCCTACTTCTTTTGCCTTGTCTCCCCCTGTTATGATGCAGCCTCATATTAAATGGGAAACCATGGCAATTGGATCATTCAGTACAACAGCTGGATTTTAGTCATTCTCCACACCTTTTTCCCTTGTTTGCTGTCTCGGTGTCTGTGCTGAGGCTCCCTGCACAGCTGACAGCAGTGGTGTGTAATGGTGTAACAAAAAGGGGACAGGCCTAACACTAACTTAGGTTATTCATCTCTTTGTCTCCTCGGAGGCTGAAGTCAAATACACATTTGCACTCCCACAGGCTTCAGCATGAACAATGTGGAACAGCTCTGTGAGATAATGGGTATCCACTAGAAATCTGAGTAACTCTGAAGGAATGTAATTGCAGTCCTGGCCTCCCTATGAGGAGCCTGGCTTCAGCTAAGCCTCAAGCAGGGATTTGTCCCCCCTGCATCTGGGAAGATGGGCTGCAGGGACATTCAGAGTGGAGGGAAGTTTCCAGCTTGCTTTTGAGCTCTGCTCAAGGTACAGGCACCTTGTCAGTGGGCGGGGTTGCACTCTGCTTTCAACATCTGACCATTGCCCTGAGATACACCAAAACATGGGCTGGCCTGACCAAACCCAGGTGTCTGGCATTTTTAGCTCTTGAGTTGGGCTTAGTATTAGTTTACATTTGTCTAATACTACCGGAAAAGTCAGTTCCTACTACATTGCTTCAAAAATAAAATAAAATTTACCAAAAAATTTTAAAATACTTAAAATCTCACGTAACACAAATATTTGCACAGCAGAAACTTATTAGATAGATAGATCCATCTATCTAAAACACTAATATTTGCTTTTAAATAGCAGCACTCTAGCACTTCAGAGATTTGAGAAAAAAACCCCAACATATTGGCAGCAAAAGGCATGTCTGTGCTTGTACTACAGAGAATAACCACTTTATTTTCAGACACCAAATAAGAAACACTTCTTTGTTTTGCTCTATAACATCAGTGCATAAGGAGATCATTTGATATTGGAATACTTATACCTGGCTAAAGTTCCAATTCAGTCTTGGTTTGCTTTTACAAAACATAATTATTTGCCAGATACAGAATTTTTCTGCCTTTTTTTTTTCTGAGACATTTCATGCTGAGACCTGTGGAAAAATCCACATTTTTCTTTTAATTTTTGGAGTCTTTCAGAGAGAAAGGTTTACATTTTAAAATATTAAAATAAACACTATAAATTTCAGACTGAGAAGATGCTGTGGGTTCCAGATCAACAGCTGCAACCACAGTGTGACCAGATGTCCAGGGACAAGAAAAAAGGAGAACTGCTTCTGCCTAGTGGGATTCCAGGACTGACACCACACCAACTCTTTGACAAAGCCAAGGGATGTATAACCAGAGTAAAAAACATGTCTGCTTTGGGCAGTCCTCTTCTCTCAGAATAACCTGTTGAGGACTGATGGTATAGAGTGGTTGAGCAGGAGTAAAGCAAACTCAATAATTCCCTGCACGTGTGCAGAATGTCATCCCTGGGTTAAAGGGCAACCCTCCTAAGCCTCCTCTCACATGGGTAAGTCCCTCATCACTTGAGAAATCCCATTAATTTCCACATAGATCCAAATTCCCAAGCAAAGTGCCTGGTGTGTTTATACCAATGGCCATTTTTCAGCTTTGGAAATGGAGAATAATTACATGGGTTTTTAGGGAATACAAATCATCAGGTAGACATTTGACTTTTCCTCTTCTTCTCCCCGAGCTAATGGTGGCTGTGTTTGGCCTCAAATGCTTGACAAATACTCTATGACTCAGTGAAAGAAAGGTCAGAAATAAGGAAGCACCTTGGGCTGTCAGAGTCTTGTCAGTTTTGTATTCCAGGGTTCCTAGTTCTGTATTGTCTGAGATAGATAAAACTTAGATATGGCCTCAGGCCACTTCACATACCCTCATTATCACTCAGATACTCAGCTTTATGTAGAGACCAGAAGAACACCTAAATCTTTCAATGAAACCCAGTGGAATTTTAAATGTGTAACAAACTAAATGAGTCTTCGATGGCTCAGAATATAAGTCTCAAATCCCAAAGTGTGGGTATGCAAGAAGCAAATTTAGCATGTGCCGTTAGCACAGAACAATTAGTCACAATAAATTGGTTATCACCTAAGCCATGGCAAAGTTCTGTGTAAACACCGCTTTAGTTCAAAGAGTGCCATCTACCTAAACATTGCTTTGAAAAGTCTCCAAAGACACAACCATGAGGTATTATGGAGACATAACTCCCTGCTAAATAAGGAATAGCATAAGATAACCTAAGAAAGTGCTGAGAAGCAAGGTTAACGTTAATAATAACAAAACTTGTTAAGCATTAGGTAATTACCGGACCTCCTTATTAGGTCAGGATCGTTAATTAACCAATCAAGTAGCATTAGGTAATGCCAAGTTAGCAGTAACTGACCAATTGAGTAATTTTCAACATCTTTGTAGTGATAAGAAATAAGGTATATAATTGTACGCAAAAGTGCCAATAACTGTCTCCCCGTCCTTCATTGTGACACCAAAGTATTTTACATGAAACAGGTAGACCTGTTATAAAACAAACATTGTGATACATTCATTCAACTCAGAAGTTGTTGAGTAACTTCTTTCTCTATCACGCAAAGTGTTGACAATGGAACAATTATCCTGAGACTCTGCAAACAGAAACAAAAAAAAAGTGGTAAAATTGCCTTCTCCTTTCCCCACTTTTTCAAAGCATTGCTTGCAAGTCTTACAGAAATCCATAGGAACTGACACTACTGCTTTAATGCTTCCCATTGCCTTTTTGTCTTCACTTCTGCAAACTGACTTGCTGCACTATTATTTGCTTCTTAATATCAAAAGTGACAATAATTAAGGCTTTAATCTCCCCTGCTTGCCACGTTTAATAAACACACAGAAGCTCATTTGCTCAGAGGGGCATATTTCCCCATTCAGAGCCAAGTTTCAGGCTGATCTATTGTGAAAACACTAGCATAAATAGAGCAGTTTTTCATTGGAAATCTGGAAGCTTGGTGTGTTTTTCTGTAAACTACAATGATAATTGAGTGTGCTTTTCAAGCTTCAGTCTTAACTCTTATTTTTACAATGATCAGACAAGTTACATATGACTGCAGGACAACAAACAAACAAACAACAAACATCATTTATTTGTTGCTTGATCCTAGAAACTTAATTCAGCCAAAATTTCTGCTATTCCCTAGGAAATCTAGTTAATCAAGGATTCAGAACAGAATGTGAGGATCTTCTCAGTGTACAGGGCAGAGCTGGCTGAGAATGAGCTCACTTAAGGAGGGTCTTGTCAGAAGCCATATGCTCCAGTTTCAGAAGAAAAGGAAGCTCCAGGGCAGTATTTATGGTCACCAAAGAGAGGACAAACCAGCTGGGCCAGGGTAATAGACTGGCATCAGGAGCTGTGAACTTCAGTGCTGGAGACCAGAGGTTCCTGCTCCTCACCAGGCAGAGAAAAGGCTTTAGTGTGACTTCACAGATCCAATGCAAGCCCAAAACTCTGGCTGTTGATGATTTTATTCTCTCAACAAGTTACTTAAACATCTATTGTCCTAACATGGGACATGTTGTCATGTACTGGAGGCAGCATGCCTTCAACCCAAGGTTTAGGTGCCTCTTGTATAAGCAAAGCAGCAAAGAAAATTTTGAGGTTTATGAGGGACTTCCTCTGGCAATGCCCTTTTTGGTGTCTTCAAGATAACATCTCTGCAGTATTTTCCCCTTGGCATAATAAATTTTAACAAGGGTCAGGGGGGCTGGGTGTCTGAAATTAAGTGTTTTCATTGCAGGGTTATACTGACACTGCAGAAATAAGAACCACGAGATAATGAAGTCTTAAAAATTCACACGTTTCAGTAAATGTACAAACATTTTGACTGTAGTTGGCAAAATTTCTTGTGGAACAGATAGGCAATGTCAGTGTGCTGCACAGCAGTGTCCCTTCACAAAGTGATTCTTTGCTGCCATAAATTAACTTCCCTTTTTTTCACTTCATTGAAATATTAATCTGGGTAGTTCTGAAAAGATCAACAGATATTTTTGCCTGACAAATAACTGTAAGAAAGCCTGACAAATCTAGGCAATATATCCTCATGGAGTGACATGGCAGTTTTTCTCTGACATTTCTGAATCAGTATTTAAGTATTTTGGTCAGGGGCATTGCGATAAATGATCAAACAGAAGTGGTTTCAGCAGGCCATGGATTGCTTGAGTTGGATACATGGTGTGTTAGCTAGACAACAGACCCAAGAGACCGTTCTGAATAGTTGTTTGACACTGCCAGGTAGCAAATACTGGAAATATAAGGCATCAGCTGACCTCTGAAATAACACAACAGCCACAACCTGAAAGGCATTTTACCATTCCCAAGTGAATTTCTACACTTCAGCGTACTGTCCTCTAATCTTGCTTTGTCACCCTCTGTCAAATTAGGCAGCAATATGAAGTGTGCCACAGCACCAGGCTGGAGAAAATACCAGCAGTATCTAAAAAACAATCATCTGGTTTTTCTTTTGCACATGTCCAGCGGCACTTGGGGAGAGCCTCAGGAAATGAAAGCACAGGCAGCAGCTTCCTCCTCTTTGGTGTGGGGCAGCACTGGGAAGTTTCACTTTCTACTTCCCAGTTTGCTTGTGGAGAAGCCTGAAGGATGGTGATGAGTGCCTCACCCCACAGGGAGGCACAGACAGAGGGGCTCTTCCAGGATCTCTGCTGATGTGCAAATATATGATGGGCAAGAAAAGGTTGTTCTTTGCTTAGACTCACTGTCATACACAATGAATCGATCTCCTTGTCCTAGATGTTCACTAAGCAGGGACACCTAGATCTAGACAGAAGCAGAAGATTATTTAACTTGCAAAAAGTCAGTGCAGGACTTCCAAAATCGTAATGCTTTCTCAATCTGCTGAGCTTTAGCAATCAAATGAGTGTAATTCTCTGCCTCTGCACTCAGAATCTTCAAAGCAATTTGTGGATAAGTAGATTTCTCTCCTTATAATATAACAATGTAGGAAATTGAATTGAAATGGAAATTATTCTGTAAAAGACATGTACCCCATTAAGTTTACTTGACAGTGTTTTCATCAGCAAGTTGTACCGGCATCACTTGCAGCTTCGCCCAAGATCTGTCACTAGCTGGAGACAGTGTCAAAAACAGGGTAAAAGAGGAACAGGGCACTTAATTTATTTTCTAGCATTTTAATATGATATAAAGTTATAGAACCTGGACAGTCAATGTCTTGAATATCTTGCAGTAATCACAGAATACTCAGAAAAGGCATGATTATACTGTCTGAATGTTATGGTAGGTGGGCAAAGCCGAATTAAATTTGAGGAATTTGAAAAGTCCAGGAGTTTGGGAGAACCTACATGCTCATGGCTGAGTGTAAGTTCAGGAACCAGCTCACAGGGTGCAGTTTCAAACCAGTGGAATCATAATCAGGAGGCAGGATTTTCTACAGTCAGCTTGAGGAATTGCCACATTGACACACAGAGAGAGGAAATAAAGCACTGAGATGCACCTTCTCCAAAACAGACTGTAGGAGATTTTGGTCAGTAGTCATCCACTTGATATTGTAGATTAAGAAAACTTAAAAATGTATGTTTCTTTTTTTGCTGGCAAAATGTGTATCTATAAAATAGTTATCTGAGATTCTGACACCTGTAATCATATCACAACTGATAAACCCTGGCTAAGGAACATCTGGCTGGAAGGAAGAGTCAAGATATGTCTAAGTCCTGAAGGTCCCTGCTTAATCCCAGTTTGTGACCTGTGACAGAGCACAGAAGAACCCTCAATTGTAAGGGAATCTGTCTTAGATTTTTAGAAATGCCTAATGGATCCAGATGAAAAATGTGAGCCCCATATAAGGGGGATTGTTTTTTGTAGAGTGATCATTCCTTCCTGACAAAAACTATCTTGTGTCCCCCCAGGCTGAACAATAAACATCATTAGTCAATTCTAAATTAAAATGCAAACATGTAAAACACATGCTACATATATGTCTGCATGTACTTGCACACCCATGTTTAGAGTGAGTTTGTAATGCATTCATTGTGTGTCATTTGGCCTTATGGGGGACTGATAACAAGACAATGGTGATTTAAATTAAGTGTGAACTAGAGAAAGGCTGTCATCTTATTCTGAACAGCTGCAATATTGGCTAAAATAATTGTTTGAGGATTAGAAGGGTTAGGTGCTGAAATTCAGTATAAGCAGCTCATGGCAACAATGCAATAGCTCAGAGGGCTTTGCCCCAGCACACCCTCATATTGTGGCTGCAGAAAGTATACAGAGCACAAGGTCTGGAAAATACACCCAGAGGCAATGGCAATCAATGTCTGGATGCTTGTTTTAGTGGTAACACAAGTATCACAGGTAGGGGTTATTCACATCTTCACATTTATTTCATTCTTTCTTAGGCTGCTGTGGCATCCCTGGAAGACAGCATGTCTGTGAACCTGTACTAGGTATAGTTTCAGTCATAACTACTCCACCTAAAACTTATTACCTACAAGGCTTCAGACTGGACAGAGGTCAGGAGACAGAGCTGTCCACCTGCAAAAGCAGAACTCGGATGATGCCACCTAAGCAAGAAGCAGGGAACACCTTGGAGGTGACCCAGGGCCTCTCTGGATTTGTTGACATACATGCACTTTTTGAAACAAAGCTAAATCCTCGGAGTCAAAGCACCTGCGTACAGAAAGGGTCTTCTTCCTTGATCTTACAAGATATTTGTTACAGAGAACAAATGCAGACAGCCTGCACCATATTAAGTGCATCTGTTGTTAGCTTTAGACTCCCTGACACAGCTGGACCCTGGCTGGTTTTGGCACAGGCCTGTGGAACAGCATCACATGGTGAAGAACCTGTTTGAGTCCAAGAGGTCTTGTAGGACCACATGTCCTCCATGAAGAGCACATACAGCAAACCTGGTGAGATTTGGAGAGCATCTGTTTTTTAATAAAATGCCAGTGTTTGTGCTCTCAAGCACGCACAAAGTAATTTCATTTCTTTTCAGTATTTTATGGCCATTAAAGAGGTTTCTTGGCTTTGGATTAGCTTTTAGAAGCCTCCACTGTTTGCTCCTGCCCAGTTAGATTACTAATTATTGCATAAGGGTACACAAAAATTGAAAAAACAAATGGAAATCTATTAGCACAGTTAGAAAAAAGAAAGCAACACAAAGCCTGGATGTGTTAAGCATCTCTTTCATCAGTCCACCCTCTTGTGTTGGATTGTGACCAATGAAATAATACAGCACATCAATCTTTGTCAAAAAACAATGTAATTCTTGCAGTGTCTAGATGGCTTCTGGGATTTGGGACTATTTACTACAGTTTCTGAAATGTTAAGACAATGTTTATGTAAATGAAAATATTTATCTAGGTTACTGCTGTCAAGTACCCGCTGAGAAACATTTTACATTTATAGATGACCTTAAGCAACAATAGCAGCAGAAATTACCAGCCGCCAACATTTGGGATAGGCATAAAACACTACATAAATCTAAAAAAAAACAATAGTCCAGACTCTGCTGTTAGGGACCACCTGGTGCTTTCGTTACACGGATTTAATTCCCATTAGAAACACAGAATTTTGTTCTTGGATTATAATGTTCAAGCATAGAAACTACAACAGCTTTCCTGACTAGCAACAATACTATTTCATGTCATCACTGACAGGTTTTACAGAAAGCTACAGTCTCTTTTTAGTCAGAGGTAAGGAACTTTTTCAGCATTTGAATGTTATCTGAGCTATCCAATAACACAACAAAAATAAACAAATACCACCCTACCTTCCCTGGATTATTATAATATTGCAGGGCTGCAGGTCAGATGAAATAAAGTTGTAACTGTCTTCATACCAAGGGATGGAGTCTCATTAGCCTTATGGAAGGATTTGCCTGGATGGAAAGAATAAAGACAGTTAATCTAAGCATTTTAAGTGAACTAGCAAAACTTTTTTAAAACAATGAATGAAAAGTCTTGTTCAGAATTAAAGTAGTCCATTTAACTTGTTACTTTTCCAACTCAGCCATCAACTGATGATGAAAAAACTATAAACAAAATATATGAAAAAATATAAACAAAAATGAGGTTTTGCTTATATTTTGCAAAACTTCAAGAGGAAGTTAGCATCTGAAATCAAGGTATAGGTGGACAGTGCTTTAAGGCTATCATCCCCTTCTGGCTCATGCTCTCTGGCTGAAACAATGGAAAGACATGGAGAGAAATATGTATCCTCATTTGTTCATCAGATAGAACTAATACAATTGCCATGAGTCTCCTGGGGAAACGGAATTGTTTTCATTGCTCTTCAGTCAAGAATAAATTGTACTTTCAAGGAGGTGGTCAGTTCAAAGGAGCTGGCACCACAGAGCAAGGGAGGATGAGAGCAGGAGGAGCGGTGGCAGAGAGGGGGTGGGAGCTGCCTAGGTGTTCAGGAGCCTTTTCAGCCCAGCATCATTTTATTTTCATCTCTGCTCTCCTATTTATAATTTCTCATGCTACTGCATACTTCCAAGTATGACATGACACAAAAAATGTCTTTATTCTCTGTATGTATTTACACAAAATCATCCTGCTCACACCTCTAATTATTATCTGGTTCTTCTTGGAGTACATTCCCTTTGGCTGACAATTTTCCTACCATGGTGATTTATAGCAAAACTATTCCCCACTGGTCTCATGGACATGAGAAAGAAAGTCTCACTTGATCTGTGGAGCACTGTGCTACTCAGGCACCACTCCATCTCCTGTCTGACAATTATCTCCTGCCCTAACCTGCAGGCAAGTGACACTGGTCATGATCCTGGCATCCACACGATGCCTTTACTGCCCCAAATAAACTGTCCCAGAATACCTGAGACTAAAGCTGCAGCACATCTGTCAGCACAGACACATTACAGATGTTAGATCGTTGGCTGTGTCACTGCAGCTACTCTTATGACTAGATGGTAGGAAAAATAATGCTAAAGATCAGAAAACAGAGTTTCTACTCACAGCCAGCAGCAAATTGTGGTGCCATTGTTGTGATGTTGTGGTTTTTTTTCAGAAAATAAGTGTTTTATATGTGTGTATTTGTTTTCATATAAACATATATATGGGTCTAATAAATGTATGCATGTAGTATGTGTGTATATGTGAATCTATGGATATGTGGATATGTATGCATATACATATGTGTATGTGTGGAAATATATTTATATATGTATTCCCATATAGTCTAAGAACCAGAGTACTTGAATTCACAGTGGTGCCAGAAATTCTTACGAGTTTTTTATCTAGTGTTAAACATTCCCATTACCACCTATGGGCCACCCTATGGCATCATAAACTCTTTTCTTCTCCCAGAATAAGAGGAGTCCATGTACAATAACAATTATTTCACAAGTGTTATATGATGACCAGAAAATTGAATGCCTAGAAAAAGCATGGAAGTGTAAAGCCATGCCCAGGATGTTTCTACTGGATCAAAAATAGTTATTTCTCACTCTTTAGATAAACTGTCATTTGCTAAGAAAATGTCACACTTGGAAAGAAGGCATTTTACATAAAAGTTCTTTAGTTGAGAAAAGCATTTTTCAATCATTAAACAATTCTGATAACATATTCCTTATCATGAGGATAGTCAAGTAATACGGCAGTTTTCCTGGAATGGCTGTGGTATCTCCTTCTCTGAGGGTTTTCAAACTGGATTCAGCATGACCCTGAGCAATCTCCTGCTTTATTCAGGAGGATGGAGAAGCCCACTGTGCATTTTTTGTACAAGCCTGCGATTTTCAGCCAGTTACCACAGTGGAGAAAGCATGTAGTTCATGCTGGCCATGTGGCAGGCTTTTAGGATTTAAAAAGTGACAAGATTTTTCTACAGCCCTCGGTACTGACTTGCATGATTTGAGTGGTGAGACACTGGAGCAGGCTGCCCGAGGAAGCTGTAGCTGCCTCCTCCCTGGAAGTGTTCAATGCCAGGTTGGATGGGGCTTTGAGCAGCCTGGTCTGGTGGGAAATGTCCCTGCAAGGACATGCAAGGGGGTTGGAACTGGGTGATCTTTAAGGTCCCTTCCAACCCAAGCTATTCTACGATTCTGTGGTTCTATACTTTTAAGCTTTCAAAGGATCCTAAAGGATTCCTGTCCCCAACCTGTTAATTAATCCTGTCTTAAGCCTTGTCTAATTTGTTACTTTTTGTCTAGTAGCAGGCTGAAGGATGAGGACTGAAGGTGGTTGAAGCTTTTGTAGTTCTCTTAGTCTCACTAAGGCACATGAAATGGGAGCTGTCAGCAAGCATCTCAGAAGCAAGTTCAGCTACTTCAGCATCCTGGTGAGGAGCAGAGACAGCAACACAGGTGCAGCTTGGTCCCTGCTCTGGTCTCACAAAGCTCTGGATGTCACCTGCAAGGCCTCATTCACCCCTCTTCCAGCCTGAATTACCAGATTTGCAGCCCCACAGTCATTGAAACTCAAAACCTCTGAGTTGAGCTCGGAGGAACACAGGGAGAAGGTCTGCCTGAAGGTCTGGCACCTCAACAGGTCTGTCAGGAAGATTTTTGAGGGCCAATCTGATGCTGAAGGGTTAATGTGTGAGGTACAAACTTCGGCCATTCTTACATTTTTCTTGATACTGCTCTGTTTTTTATCTCCCGCTCTCTTTTCACTTCAGCTTTTCCCACCTTTCATGTTCCACTTGCGCAAATAAACAAGATATAGTATTAACGCTAATTCATTTAGCAAAATTGCAGCCTTGGCAAAAAGGGCCAAAAAAACCCCTCTCTTTTCAAAGAGAGCTGGCAGCAAAATAAACATGGGTGAAAATAAAAGGGGAGAGCTTCTTTTTTATCTCTGAGCTTTCATCTCAAAGTTGTCTTTGATCTTATTAGAGCTAATTTTTATCCAGAAGAGCAAGAGAAAATTCAAATGCAAAGTGACGTGGCTGTTTACCTAGAAACTGCGTATATCACAGGAAGAAAGTCATCTAATTCAAAGAAAAGTCTGACATTCTTCAGACATAGTGGTACTGAAGAGACATAAATTCACAAGGGAACTAATGTGAAGATATGAGCAGCCCATAGCCAGCTTCTAACTGCTATTTGTTCTATGCTTCTCCAACAAGAAAACAAATGGTTTGGAAACAGCCAAGAAAGTCCTGGCTTACACATCATCATATAAGCAGGAAATTCCAGTAATGAAACTATAATCCTGTAATAAAATAAAATGAAAAAAAAAAAAAAACCAAAAAACACCAAAAAACCCCCCCCAAAAAAGCAGATAAAATAAGAAAATGTATTTGCAGCTCTAAGTAAAAAAGAACAACTGTATAGAATTGCAACTCCTTCTGTTCACCTGTTAAACACAGCAGAGAAATTGTCTAGTATATGACATTTTTACCCTAGGGAACCAATATATTTTAGCTTTTTCTTATTGCCAGTGACTTTTATAATTATCCTTTTTTCCCCCCACATCATTATAGTATTCTGGGAAAACAATTTACTTTGGGAACTAAAAATTCTTTAAATGTGTTCTCAGTCCAGAGTAATTTCTTGAAATTTAAACAAGATGCTGTCAAGGATTTCTGAATGATGTGTAGATGTCTGTCAGAACATAAATTTCTTTAAGGCTTTCTTTCATTTTATTTCTCAATCACAACTTAAAACAAGAAAAGTTTTTTAGCATAAAATTTCTCTCCTGTGCCTACACACTTTCACGGACAAAAAAATCATCTCTTTGTAATTTGAAAACAGATTTTTTTTTACGTAAAACACCGCAGTATATTAGAAATCCTAAAAGGTAATGTTCATTATGATTTCAACATGAAGTTAGAAATTTTAGAAGTTTTTTGTCTCAGAAAATCCTTTTTTCCAAGATGCTCACCAATGAAGAACAGAGAGCAAAGTATTTTATTGTCATGTCTAAAGCAAGAGTAGGTAAAATAAGTAGGAAAACTAGAACTTCCTATTTAAAATTAAAAAAAAAAACAAACAAACACAAAATCACTTTTCAAAACCACTTGCAGCTTAAAACATATGCAGGCTTTCAGTCAGTGTCAATAGTGGAAAAAATATTTTGCTAGTAACCCAGTCACACAATATCGTGCCATTCATTGAATACAGGTTCTGTATTGATGTTACTGAAATTAAAGTTTCTTTCTTGTAAGGACAGGAGATCCCTTCCTTTCCTGCAGAACTGGAAATGTTAGTGGGTATGAGCACAGGATGTACACCTGCACAGAGAAAACCTTTTGTCAATAATTGTGTCAAATTCATGTGGCCCATGCTCAGTGGAGCATCGCAAGGTTAGGGGCTGGGAGGGGAGCTGAGACTCCCTCCTCTCTGATATGGATCTTTAAAGCCATAGAAGCCTGGACCTCTGACCCAAAGGGTTTCACAAGCCCCAAAAAGCTTCTATTTCCAGCGAAATGTGTCCATGATTCCGGAGCTGGAACCCTGTTCTTACTAGGAATGCCTTGTGATTTGCAGTGACCGCAAGTGGTCAAGTCCTCAGTTTTAAATTTCATCCATAAGCTGGGACAGGTTCTCCGAGATCAAAATGAAATGCCAGAGAGGAGGGAGAGGGACGTCTGGGAAAATTAGTCCTTACAGAGGAAAAAAAGTTCAAATTCCCTATGGACTGTCTGGCTTTGTGTTTTGAATGTCATTCACTTAAATTGGTTGCCTGGTGTAGTTGTATCTGCTATAATTGCAGCAGATTGCAGTTGCTGAAACATCTCCTATATACATACCCTTTTATTATGGCATATAAGCACAACATTTCCAGTAATTTAGGGTCAGCTAAAATCTCCTATTCCTTGGAAGCTGCCTTTCCTGTAGTAGTTTATGCAGCATCACAGGAGCAATACAAACCGGAATGAAGTACAATAGTTACTATGTTAGAAGTTGATGTCACCAGTTGTAAGGTCCTACTTGGCATTTAAAAAACCTCAGCTTGTTAAAATCTGAAAAAGAAATACACAGAACTGTACTCAAAGTTCAGTTAAAAAAAACATCATGTTTTTGTCTCTCTCATTAAACTCTGGTATCAATTTCACAGTGTCTGTCTAGCCCACTAAAGACTTATGATGTATGACTTTTCTTGAGCATCTTTTGAAGAAATAACTTGCTTGTTTAAGAAAAAGCAAGTCTTTTTCCATCATTTTCTTTCATAATAACTTGAAAGGCAGCATGATTTATGGGAAAAGAGCCCCAGAGGGAGCAGCCTGAAGCCACCAAAACATGGTGATCTCAATGTCACTAATTTTTTCTGATATTCAACATTTTCCAAGAAGCACCCACTACTGGAATCATCTTTCATTAAAATGAGGTAAATTGCCAGCTTTCGTGGTTTTGGAAGGATATTTCAGATTATGAAACCTTGAGGCACTTAAAAAAGAAAAAGCTATTTTGATTCTCATTAAATCTTAAAGGAATCCTATGATTTCTTAGTATGTGCTTCACGAGTTCCTGTCTCATGTAGCTGGTAGTACATGAGCTGTGTTTTTTCCCTGATTAAGATGTGGATTTTTTTTTCTCATTATTTAAAAGCAGTATTTTATGCTTCAATAAAGACTCAGATCTTGAAGCTAAGCAATTTAAAAATAAATTTTGTCTCTCCCTGCTCATCATCGCAGAAAAGATTCTGAAAATATAAAACCTAAAAATTGAAAGAAAACAAAACAAAACCAAATTATGTTCTACGGTGCTTGTTTTGGGGATTGATTTTTTTGTTTTGTTTTGTTTGTTTTGTTTTGTTTTTTAGAATCTCTCAATACTTATAGTCCTGTGGAGAGCTAGCTTATAGTTTTTGAAACCATGAGGTGAGCAGAACTGCTAGTTAGCTTTCTGTCTTTTTTCTTTTACAGTACCTTGAAAATGGAAAGCATTGTTTGCATCAGTGCCACATATTGATTATACTTTTATATTCCTTTATTATTTGTATTACTGTAGAGATAGGAAGCCTGCAGTAATCGCAAGCCCATTCCATTAGTTATTACACACAGCACAAGCAAGGCTCTTCCCTAAAGATCCCATGGTGGAGAAGGATTGCCCTGGTGAATTTGATCAGTTAAGGGGCTTTTTGTTTCACTTATCTTTGCTAGTGTAGGGGTTCCAATTCTGTTTCATCCAAAGATGGCCCAAGTTGCTCAGAATTGGCATGTTTTCAGGCAGGTGAGGGGAGCTGGCACTCATCCTGGAAGAGGCTCTCAAGGTTGTCTGAGCCCTTGGTCCAGATGGAGCTACCAATAAGCAGGGAAAGCAGAGGGTTGTGCTGACTGCAAAGGCACAGCATAGTCACATTTACAGGTGCTTTATATACTCCTTGGCTATGCTTTTCACTGTCCTCCACACATTAAGTACACACATGTACAACATAACCCAGAATATACCCAAGTAACCATGGCATCAGATATTGAGGTAGGACCTCAGCCTTCCTATAGCCATTGGGACCCTCTCCATTGGATGGAATAGGGCAGCCACAACAGCACAAGCATAGGGCACAACCTGTTTCCTAAGCAGAACAGACATGTCTCCTCTTATCTCTTCTCCTCCCCTCTCCCCTCTCCTCTCTTTTCTCTCCTCTCTTTTCTCTTCTCTCTTTTCTCTCCTCTCCTCTCCTCTCCTCTCCTCTCCTCTCCTCTCCTCTCCTCTCCTCTCCTCTTCTCTCCTCTCCTCTCCTCTCCTCTCCTCTCCTCTCTTCTCCCTTAAAAATAAATAAAACCCAGAAAGTGTAGATAACAGAAAATTTTAAAAATACTCCTATTTAAATACTAACCAGAATAAGAGCCTGCAACGTAATAATAGTATTGATTTCCAATCTAATCCTAATTGGGTTTTGCAAGACCTTGCAGCTGCCAGACTTTTCAAAGCCATGCCTATCTGAAGAGCCAAAAACTAGAGAGCAGATAACACAGAAGCTGGTAAGGACAGTCATCTGCCCAGCTAGCAAGATATTTATTTATAGAAAGGCCTTTGAACCAGACCACTACATTTTAATGTAGTAATAACCCGTTACAGTGAATTCAAAGAGTGGCAGGGTGTAACACAGCCATGCATTATATACCCCATTGTAAATGGGCTCTGAGGGAAAGCCTGTAATTTAGGGAGGTTTGAATGGCAAAACCTGGGTCATTGTAACAGATACTTTTTCTTAGTTATTTTTATGGAGAGGGTGAAAAAGAAAAACTGGCCTGAAGAAGTCAGGCAGCGTGTGTTTTCATTGAACCTTAGTTAGCTATGAAGCCTCCCGGAGCTCAATCCTTCTTGACCAAATATTTGTTTTAAGATTAATTGTTCACACAGGAACTAAACAGCAACTTGCTGAACGCAAAGCTTGTAAATTTCTGTTCCTCCTCAGGATGTTTTTCTCATTTGTTGCTGGCTCTTTCATATGTTCTCCCACCTTTGGAAAGCAGGATTTGAGAAGAACCAAGGAAATGGATTTACTGTTTGTTTGTTTGTTTTTAAAGTTTATCCACATGTGAGTTGTTTTAAGGATTAATAATCCAGAAGAGCCTCAGGGCTCCATTCAGAGGTCCCTGTTGCATTAAATCACTCCCCTGCAAGCACTTAGTGGGCAGTAAACCCCAGGGCATGCCCCAGGGAGCACACACCCAGTGCTGTCCCCATCACGCAGCCCCCCCTCAGGTAGCTGCCCTGGTCAGCTTGAAAGCTAAAAGCAAGAGAATTGAAAAATGAGAGTAGGGAAGCAGAAGCTCAGGCAGAGCTTCTCTGGCTGCCTGGAAGTCAATGTTCCAGCCCTGCTTCCACAGAGGTGGTTTTTTGGCCAGGGAGAAGTGTGACATAGACATGTCACCTAACTCAGGTGGAGAGCAATAAGAAAAGCTTACCCTTGCTCCTTGTACAGCCCCCAGTTTTGTCAGAGCACTCCAAACCTGAAATCTAAGCTCCTTGTGCCTCATCATCAGTTCAGAGCAGGCTGTTGTGCTTTGCTTTAGTAACCTGCACCTGAGACCCATTTTCCAGCCAGATGTAGACATTCCCCATCTAGTTCTAGTCCCCATAACTTCTTCTGACATCTCTCTCGAGCAGTTCACATTCTGTTCCCTCTCTTCTTTACACAGAGGGGATGTATCCCAGACTCTTTTAGTCTGAGGCCATAAATACATATGCCTCTTTGAGCACAGTCATCAAGAGGTGAAGATTACTGCCCAAGGGTTCTGTTGTGGGTAGGCTTTGGTGTACATCTTTAGCAGCACCAGAGAAAATGTTCCTTTGTGACACAGTGAGAGAAACAACCAACCAAAGCCAAACCCGAGCTTTAGAAATCAAGATACGCAAAAGTAAGATTTCAGAAACACCATAGGGTGCTTCCAGGTTATCATCACTTAATAGGACATTAAATACAAATACATGTAGTACAATACTGCTTCCTTGTTGCTCAAAATGAATTATTTTCAAATGATTTTAAGATCTTGTCTGCCTACTGTTTAATGAGATTATACCCAGAATAGGTCCAAATTTTTTCTGTGTGATGCGTCTCATCTCTCTTATCCTGATTTGTTGTTGATACAGAATAATCATAACTATGAACTGGAACTCTTGTGTGAAAAGAGCAAGATTTTTTCTGGTTTTTATATATTATGTTTACAGACTGAACAAATTAGAAGAATAAAAGGAAATATTGACTTAACCACCACTTGTACTTACTCTTGTGTTTTATACAAGGATTCTTCAGTGACCTTGTTCTCTAGCTTCCAAAAGACACTTGATTCCCAAAACTAACATTCAAAGTCAGATTTAAAACAAATTGATTTTTTAATTAAAAAATGGGAGGTTATTATGGTTTTATAACCTGATTCTAAATATAATACAAAAATTACATGCCTTTAAAATGGGGCAATATTGATTTATTGAATCTTATGTAATTTTATCAAATCAATCATTATTTTTCTTATGGAATAATTAAAAATTACAAACTTCCTTCTGTCTATTTTTTTTTTTTTTAGGAATGAAAAATGGTAAAAGTGCAATGACTATTAGCAGAACCAAATGCTGAGGAACCCAGCAATATTATCTGTTACCTACCCATGACACCAGCTGAAACATAGAGTGTCACAAGTATTAAGTGTTTTAAAGAAAGATGAGTATAAGGCACATGCTAGGTGAACCTGATTCTCATTTACTATAAATTACTTCTTCACTACTCCACAAAGCAACCTGCCTGAAAGTGAATATTAGCACTAGAATTAGGCTATTATTGAAACTGAAGTCAAAACCAACTAAACAAACAGAATCCAGATGGTGTTCAATACATAGGGTGTTGCTTCAGACAATAATTAGAAAAATTTAATTTGCCACTCTTCCTCAATACCTAATTAAACTCCTATGATGTAGCATATTGGTAGTAGCAATCTTTTTTATGGCAAAACCCCCCACTATTTGACAGGGTAAAGGAACAAATCCCCAATTCAATTTCACATTCACTACAACTGATTAAACAAAAAACTTGACAAAGTGTTGCTACAATTTGCATTGCAGCATTAGGGTAGAAAAGGGAAAGCAAAATCTAAGTGACAATCATCATCCCTGTGGTCTTCAGCACCCAAGTACAAATTGTAATGGAAAATATGTGTTCAGGACTGACAGCCAGAGTATCCAGGTGTGGCACATTGCATGGTTTGATCTTGTTTAGAGTGTGCTTAAATCTTTGTTTGGGATCTAAGTTAGTAATACTACCATCATGCAGTAATGTCTGGAGTTTTTCTAACATTCACATTGAAATACAGTAAAGTTTGTGCTCCACGTGACTTAGAGAGCTTTGCAAATGCAGACTCTGGCTGAGTTTCACTCACAGATCTCTGCTAAAGTCTACCATATCCTCAGCAGTCCTATTTAACACTATAACAAATACCCTATTCATACAGCTCTAGTACAACAATTCAATTTGCACTAGCAGTCATTCAGCAACACTTTTCTCCACCCAATCTCATGTTACTATTGATAATACAGAAATACATTATGTGATCAAAAAGAAAGTGATAACAAATGGTGCCCTCCAGATAATAATATCAGTTATTAACTAGAAAGCTTCCAAATACATTCCTTTTTTTCCCCACAGCCTTCTGAGATAAAAAACAGCGAAAAAATGTGCATGCACGGTAACTTGAATTTGGCATAGCTAGAAACAAATTCTCTGCAAAATTTGGGTTTTATTTAAAATGTCATTAGTGCAGCTGTTGAGAATGTTTAAATAAGTCTAATTGCTGCTAAGTTATGTTTTCAGAAAGTAATATTTTGTGGGTATCATTTTGGTCAGTGATCTGTAACACAGAAATAAATATTATTTAAAATATTTATTTTACACTCCAAAAGCCTCAAAGAAAACGTGTCAAAATCAGGCACAGTTCCTGGCCAAGATCTTGACTGGAATTGACCCAGATACAAAAACAAGTGCAGCTAAAACCATGGAGCTATTTCCTGGATTTGTGAGTGAACGTGCCAGCCTTTGCCTTTTATATGTTCCTAACAGTCAAGGTTTTTTCCATAGTTCCTTGCTTGCCTAGCCTCCCTTTTTGCAGACAAAGCATGCAAGGAGCATAAAGTGTCAATAGAAACAGCAGCTCCAGCCCTGGTATCAGAAGATTGGTTCAGGACACTTTGAACAGCATGATAAGCAAGGTTAATCATGCCTAATCAGCCGCATTCACCTATTCCACTGAAGCACAGAAATCCTGGAAAACCAGGTGTTCCCAGTGACAAAGCAGGGCAGGGAAGCTTGAATCAGGAATCAAAACCTGTAGTGTCTTGTTTCTCTTCATGATCTACACAGAAAGATCTGCATGACTCTGTTGGGTTTAGACAGTTAAGAACTAACTTCTGAAGTTAGGTGTCACGAAGCCAATCTGAAATCACCAGAGGACACAAAAAAGTGACACTGTGTCTCAGGCTGGATCAAGGTAAGGCTGTAAGCACCAGCAGCAACACCCACCAGGGTATCTAGAGTGAGCATCTAACTGTGGCAGTGATTTTAACGTGACCTCTGCATCATCCTGCTCCTTTTGCTTCAAGGTATACGGTTTTACATGAGTTTTGGTCCTACTCAGGGCAGAAAATGGTAGACTTCTACAGGTCTCAGATTGTCCTGCCACAGTGCTCTATGTACCACATTTACAACCATCCCCAACCCACACTTCTACTTCTGCCTGAAGTGAGAATAGGGAAATCACACACATTTTTTTCTTAGGACAAAAGAAACCAATACCAGGAGCCCAAACTTCTGTGAGTTTGTCAGAGGAAATAAAATTTCTTCCAGCAACTCCAGCAGCTGCTGCAATGCTTTATGATTGAAATGGAGCATATCTTTTGAAAGGTTTCACATAGTAAAGGCTTTAGTTTGTTTTCAGATTGTAACGTACTTAAAATGCCACGTCTTATACCATTGTTTGATTCTGTCAACAGCCATTCCAGATTTTGTGGCTGTGACTCCAAAATTAAAGAACATTTTCCTTCTAAATACATTTTCCTCGTGTGATTATACACATACACAAATCAATACATATACATTCACCAGGGTCAAATTCAATCTCATTTTATAGTCAACTTTACAGATTGAAAGGGAAACAGAACACCATTGTTGCCAATGGTTTTAACTGAAAATACAAGTTTTTCTCTGCACTTTCCAAAGGCTTCCAAATTTTGAGTGTTTTGGCAATACCCAAGAGTATCTGTTTCACCATGAAGGTATATCCCTTCAGAAAAAACAAAAAAACAAAAAAACTTGAGATGGCTGGAAGGAGAGCAAGGAGAACAGATCTGCCGACTGGAGGAATTCACATATAGTCTTTACCAGACCATCAACATTTTTAGATCCTTCTACAGTTTGTTGCAACTAATTTGATTCATGGGCAGCTATACATTATATCTCAGAGCTCTGAATTCCCAGCATGCAAAATCAAGTATTCATTGTTTCAAACTACTACTATATGAGCTCTCCCATCCCCACTAACACAGAGAAGTATAAAAAGACACATAGTGCAGGGCACAATGTTCTTTAAATGATGGCCTTTAATCCAGAGGTAAAATTACAAGACTTAAATGGTGGAGGTTGGGGGGGGGGGGGGAGGAGCAGCTTTTTTTTGTTGTTATTGTTTTTAAACTCTCTTATAAATCATATTTAAGTAGCACTGGAAAATCTTGAACTTTTCTATCCTGTTAGCTAAGAAAATTCCAGACACTTCATTGAGGGGAGACTATAAAGACATTGTTAATTCTCCAGTGAGACCTGTTATTCTGTAACAAGTTGATTAGTCATCTGGCAGCCCCTGGGTTTGATCTAATCATCCACAGAATGCAACCGGCTGAAGAGCCAAAACACATCTCCTGTGCATGGCAGTCATTCAAGTCTGAAAGTTCTTTCCAAAAGTAACAAGAAAAGAGAAGGAGACTTACTTTTAGTACAAACACCAAGATGAAGCAGGGCGGGGAGGGGGAAGCGTGGCTGCAGATTCATTGCACAATATTTTTTCCTCTGGAGGTCCTGAGGGGAAGGTGGGTGCAATGAAGGAGCCCCTGAATGTTTACCACGAGGACAACTCTCAGCTCAGTCAGTTCTGCCAAGAAAATGTAAGTTAAACCCTCAGAGTGGGGGTCAGGGGAGAACAGTGCAGTGCAGTAGCTATATATGGAGAATCAGGCATGGGAACAGGGCATTCCACTGCTCTGTGTATGCTTTCCTGACAGCTAAAAATGGGATGTCATGTATGAGCATCAGTGAAACCATTTTATCAAGAAGGAATTTTACTTTTTCTTTTTTTTTTTTTTTTTTTTTTTTTTTTTTTTTTTTTTTTTTTTTTTTTTTTTTTTTTACTGTGTTATCTTTCTTGACTGCATTAACAGCTGTCCCTATTTTCAGTTCAAGGATCAATTTTAAAATAGAGATGTTCCTCCTGTTATACTCCATGAAGTTCACCTATAAATTTTCTGTAAGCCTATTTGATGCTGTTTATTATCTTACACTTTATCCTAGCTTGATTCCAATATTTCCATTTTTGACAGCTTAAAAATGGTGTAAAATGCCAAACTGCATTAACAGAAAAATATATCAAGGGTGTAATCAGATCTTTAGGCTGATCTCAAGATTCAAAATATATTGTTACCCAGAAAACCATTTCTTGGGAAAAGTAGGTTTTCTTTGGAAATTACTAAGTAGGAACTGCTTGCAAACAAAATAAACAGCTTCAAATTATTATTAAAAAATAAATAAATAAAAATCCACTATGTATGAACTAGACATATCCAGGAAATCATCTGATAATTTTTTCACCAAAATGAGCAGAACAGTTTAGTATAGTCCAATCAAATAAAACTGCTTGTTCTTAATAACCTCTACAGCAAGATACGAGAGACAGCATAATTTTAGACTTTGAAAGATATGTATACTATACATGAACATATACACAATAAATAGTACATGTGTATGTAACATCTACTCTAAAGATAAAATAGAAGAAGTCTGTTTTGGGGAGAACTTTTTAGGCTGCACTGTGTCACCACTGCAGTATGAAGGAATTTCTGCCCGCCATATAAGCTGCTTATTTTGTCTTCATAGGTATTTAATCATGTACATTTACTTTTTCAGCTACCCTATTGTACCACCACTATCAGCAGTTATGGCCAAACATCAGTCCTCTTGAGGATTCTTGGAAGACTAATGCAATTTTTTTCTGGTCCTAATCCAAGCTGATAAAAAGCCACTCATTTACTAACAAGTGAATCTCATGATTGGCCAGGGCCTGGTACAAGCAATTGCCAGAATATTGAAAACCTGCTGCATTTCTGAAGGGAAAAACTGGTTCATCTTTTTAATTTTTCCATTTAGTAAATACAGTGGCATGGACACCCCAACCAGGTCCTCCTCTGTGTCTCCAAGTCCTAAGACATTTACATAACTTTGCATACAGTCATAATGGCAGCAAATGACTCTGTTGATGTTAGGTGCATCACATGCCGTGGAAAAGTTACAGCTTATGGAAGTGTTTGTAAACTTTAGCTGTAATTTATTCAGCTGATGGGAATGTGGTTTTGATATACTTGCATACTGGATCTTGCACAGACATGTCCTGATCAGCATTGTGGATATGAGGATTCTTCCATTTACCACACAGAAATGTTAATCCGTAGAATAACGTTACAAGAGAATCTGCTTATGCATAGACACAAGGCAGAATCTGAAGGAGTCCCTCTAACAAAACCACATGGATATTATTTAGGATTCCCTCCTACCTCCATTTAATATGAATTTCTGTGTGAAAACTTGATCGAGACACATAAAAATCCTTGCAATTGCTGCAGAAAACAGCTGTATTTTAAAATTAGATGTACTTATGATGGTACATCAGGCCATAACCCTGATTAACTAACATTTTTTTCTATTGCTATGCTCTCACAACTCTCATGAGGAATTTTGAGTTATAATTTAAAAGAAAAAAATCTGTATTAAGCATTTTCATGTGGAAAAATGCTGATAATCAATTAAATGTGTTCTCAGCGAACACCGAAAACGTGCAGCAAAATGCTGAACATCACTCCTGTAAGCAGTTAGTTGTTAGCTCATCGGTCTGGTTTTACAAACTAATGGATCACAGCATCTTCTCTCAAAGCAATTACAGCATTTTGTTCAATTATTTAGTGTCAGACATATAGGAATATATTTTCATACTCTTCTATATAAAACTCGGAGAGCAGGAAAAGAAAGGATAAAGCAGTTTGCCTGAGACAAGACCATTCATGGATATTTCTAAACAAAAAGTAATTTCATGTTTGTTTTGCACAAAAACGTGATTCCTTTTTTGTTCCAGAAATGGAGAATTTCTGGCAGTTAATCTATTTTATCATTCATACTTGCTGTATGTGATTCTTGCTCTCAAGACATTTCACATGTCAGATAAAATTTTGCTTTCCTCATTTCTCATGTTCTCCCTGCCATAATAGATCATAACATCATCATTCAAGGCACAAAGAGGAGTTGCTTATTATCTTGGAACTGACTCACACCCTCAGCTTTTGGATTTCAGGCACTTATAGCTCAGCTAAATGTTGCACAGTGTTTTAAATTCACTTCCTTTATTCTCACATAGATGACAAACACTGAAACCCACAGAAATATTTCAGCTGCTTTCACTAGACTTTTAGTGAAACCCAAACTCCTTCCACTTTCAAACCAGAAGTACATCAGGAGATTCTCAGCTTAATAATCCAGATCCAAAGCCAGTGTGCTTCACCACTAACATCCTGGATTTATCTCCGGTGTTCATCACGTTGCAATTTTGCACTTAGCACACACAACCAGCAATTACTGCATGAGAGCTGAAGTGTCAGAGCAGCCCCATGCCTAACTTAGCATCCTAGAAAACCTCACCAGCAGCCCATGAAGAAAAGCAGGGTAGGTCATAGCATGAACGTATCTCTGCATTGAGTCAGCAGAAGGCTCACAAAATTGGCTGTCCCAGTTTAATGCCTGGATAAAGTATGAGTATCCTGGTATGACCTCTCTTTCTGCAAGACCTGTGCTGCCTTATATGATGTAAAATATCCTGCAAGTGAAGTATGAGCATGAGCTGGCACATTTTATTCCTGGCTTTCTTTGGCTCTTCAGAACTGTGCTACAAAACTGATGAGAGATGAGGACAAGCCTGTGGACACCGCTGTCCCTCTGCATCCCTCAGATCTGCTTTTTGGGGCCAGGAGGTGCTCAGGTCCACAGAGCCCAGCGAAACATCTCCCAGCACAGATGTCATTAGCAGGCTTCTGAAGATTAGAGACTTGGAGATGTCATCTTTGACTCTCTGGTGCTTCAGTTTCCCAGTCTAAGCCCTACCTTGCAAGTATACAGCAGGGCTTGTAAAGTGTTTCCAGATCCAGAAATTTCAATGTTAAAAATATTAAGTTTCTGAATATTCAGGTTTATATTAAAGTATATCACAAAAATGGGAAAGTGTATCCTAAGGAAACCAGAACCAGTTGAGACAACTGAGCATTTAAAGCACCAGTAGAAAATCCCTCTAAATACTTAGTAATTAAAAATACTGATTAAATACTTGAATTATACCCACAACTAGCATAATCATGCATGAAGAAGCTACAAGGCTAAATTTTCCATAGGAATGCCAACCCAGTCCTTCTACCAATTTACTCTAAGAAGAGGTGTGATTTGGCAGATTTCTTGAGGAAAAGAGGCCAAAAAACTCCTTAGCCCCATTGCCATGGAAATGCAAATACAAACAGAGCACCTCCTGCTTCCACAGGCTCCAGTTCTTCACAGCTCAAAGGCACTGTGGAGGACGTCCTGTAGAGGACCAGATATCACAGATCCAGGTAGCAGTAGAATTCAGTTGCTGCCCCCTCTCTGAAGCTTTTCATGAATTTCAGAACATTTCTGTGAGATTCAGCAAGGTCAATGCTCTCATTATTTTGCATTTGTTCATGACTCTGTCTTTTTTTGTTCCAGCTGGGAGAAAAAGCAGGAACACTGAGATGCCATATGAAACATTCTTTTTTTTTTTTTTTTTTTTTTTTTTAATGTGAAATAGAAAATTCCAGAAACGTCTTGAGCAATGCTGTTTTTATAAGGTTCTTAGTCTGTTTTTTTGATAACCAAGCAAGTCTTTTCTCCATTAAATGACCATGTCTTTGAGGGTAAGCCAACTGTCCATAACTTTCAGCTTTCAAGTGTTCTTTTCCCCCTGTTTTTTCATCTGAAATATTGTTAGGGTGGAACTATTCCATCCTGCTTCAGTAGACACCTTAATGCCTCCTCCATTTCTGTATGCTATGGAAGACAAACTGAACCAAGTGAGATATGGAAAAGTTATCAGTGAGTTCAAAGAGGCAAGTCCATAAAAGTCATAATTCTACATACTTACTGGAAGGGGATGTGTGTGAAAGTATTTGAATAAATGAGAATTGAAGAAAAATGGTGTTTCGTTAAAGGCTTTTGTTAAAACTATCTGATGCCTTTTATCAGGGACAAAAGTTGTAAACTGACTATAAGTATTCTTTATCTACAGTTTTATTTTTGCAGAAGGGAGAGGAACTTTAGTGTCACCCTGCGCAGATGCAGCTTGTGTCCTTTTTAATACATATTCTGCTATATATCAAACAAATGAGCTTGTTCAAGGTTCAGATGTCTCAGATGCTTCAGACTGATTGGTCTCTTCCCCAGAACAGGAGTGCAGGTGTTCACTTTGACCATATATTTTTTTTTTTTACATTCAGAATCTCTCCCCCGAAAGCTACAATCAGCAGCCCATGCCCTTTTAAGAGGCTCCACCTTTTTTAAACAGGCCGTTTATCTTCTGATAAGAAGCAGAAAGACTTCATTTATAGTTGTTTAATGCTATTAGAGCCTATGCACGCAGTTTCCATAATGAGATAGGGAAAAAAAGGCAAGTCTTCTGCGTAGGGTTTTTCTGAGCTCCAGGATATAGGAACACACCTATGGTATCTTGGTGTTTGAGTTATTGGGCTGCTGATGTCACACAGTGTGTGCTGCTAGGCTCAGAAAGCAATAGACAGAGTTCACTTCAAGACAATAGCTTCTGGAACTCTGACGTATCACCTGCCCATTATAAGGTGGTAACCAGGAAGGAAGTTATTTTAAAACATGTAAAAAAATTACATTTAGACACAGAAAAAAAGACCCAACGCATTCTATTTTCCATTCATAATGTGATGCTGTTAAGCCTCCAGGAAGCGTGTGACTATAATGCTGAGCACAGAAAATCAAAATCAGCATTGCCCTTTGTCCCTCTGCTCTGCCTCAGCCACCGGGTTCCCCAGACTCCCTGGGAGCCAGGGAAGCTCTGGCACAAAGGGTGTGCCACGGGCCAGGAGCATTGCAGGAAGGTCTGCCAATTTTAGCCATTTCTCAAGGTCTCGGAAAGTTTGTACTTAAATATGGCTCAGCAAACAATGCAAAAGCCATGCTCCCGAGCACTTTGTAACATTTAATTTAAGAGTCTCAGCTGCTGCTTAGGCTAGCATTGCATTTGCTAAACCAGTGTGGGTGCTGTCAGAGAGCGCAAGGAGAAATCCCAGATGTCCTGACAGCCACAGGGTGAGGAGCAAGAGCAGTTTGTTTCAAGAGAAAAAGCACTAAGAAATGGCTGAGCCCCTAGACAAATAAAGATGAGGTTGTGTGGGAGTGCCCATCACAGGTGGGATCACATACAGTGTCCCCATGTCTTGAAAGGGCAGCTGTGACTGCACCAAAAGAAATAAATAAACATGCAGCTGGCCTCTGCAGGGAAGAGGAGGTTGTTGCCTACAAAAGTATTGAACATCCTTCAATATCCATCAGCCAGATATGCTCTGTGGACTTCTCACACAAAGCTAATAAATTAAATGTGTTTAATTATATGGGTGGTCATTTTGTTTACCTGCGCATATACACGTGAATGATACTAATCTGGGTAGAAAAAAAATGAATGTTAGTTCTGTTAAACAGCAAATAAATCTGATACCTCTTTCAGTTAGGAAGGAATCCAGATGTTTCTGAAATTTTTTTACTTGGATCATTATGTATAGCATGATGAATTGCTTTTTTCTATGGAAAAGGAGAAAAGAATGTGTTTGAAGTGGGAAGAAAGCCTTTGCATAATGTCCTCCTTAAAATGTTTCCACACTTTCAGCAGAACAACTGATACAATTAACAACCAAGGAACTTGTTCAGTTTTACAGAGTTTGACATCCAATGAAGGTAATACATAACTGCTTGTCAAAGCTGGACTCTGATGTAGCCAACTCCACATGAGGCTCCACCTTCTCCTCACCAGACCTCTCACTGGACCAGCGGTACTGGGATTTCTGCTAACCTTTTTGAGACCTGGACTACTAAAATACAATTGCAGTTCAGTGTTAAACTCAGGGTTTTTTCCCCTCAAATCCAATGTCCCCCCCAGGTCTCTCGATCGTAAGATTTGGGTCTTGCTTCCAGGGATTTCCAATGCTCTCTTTCTCTTAAAATTCCACTTTTCTTTTACCCTATGGAAAAAGCAACTCCAGCCACCCCTTTCCTTCCGAATGGTGAGGTGAGCCCATCCCCTCATCTTTTAGGATCACATTTTTTCTTCAAATAACTATCTTTACCTGTTGCCACCACATGACACTATCCATAGCAAGCAAACTGTCATCTATCCAACTCACTGTTTCCTTAAATGTTATAACTAGAAGAAAATAGTTATACGTTGTCATTCATGTGACCTCTGAAGCAGGAGGAAGATAAGTTCATATGAGTAACTGAAACCAGGAAATCTGTATATCAAACAAGTCATATTATCTGGCTTTTCTGTTCAAATTATCAACCATTCAAAGCAAGGCTGTTAGCAGTATTCAGAATTTAGGATTTGGAAAGAAACCATTCACTCAACCACAAGATAACCTTCACTCAGAAAAAGAAAATGTGGACTAGTTGTAAAAATCATCATTCTTTTTTTGCCGGATAATTTGCAGAGGAAAATGGCTAAGCCTGACAAATATTAACTATAAGTATTTTATGCCTGGGTAGCACAGATGAGTGGTTATAGGGATGAGCAGAACATGCTCTTTTGGGAATCTCTAGGAAGTTTACTTGAATATTTATAGTTTTGTGTTCTTGGACCATTGCCTGGTGCATTGGCTCATTTTACTGATAGTAGATAGAAAGACTGTCTTTCCTTCTCATGACTAAACTAAATATAAACATCCAGTACAAATATTCTGCTAAAGCATTCACAGGTCTTACAGATTACTTTGTGAATAATTATGTAAACACTGGAAAAACATATTTTGCTTTTATTACAGAGACTGAAGGATGACAAAGAAGGCACTAGGCTGCTGCCTGATCAGTCCTTGCAGAGTTTTACCTCAGGCTGTGCAGTTGGGGTGAACCTCTCTCTCTCCCAAAGGCTCCAAGAAGTACACTGCTTGCTGTGGTTGTGCAGAATCTACCATTATCAACTGGAACATATGAAAAGTTATCTGGGGTAAAGGTTTTCAAAGGTCCTTCAAGAACAGCATTCCTGGGTGAACAAGCAATCACCTTCAACCACCTGACTTGCCTTTCTGCTTGCTCACAAACAGGCTTCAGCTGAGTGGGAGGGGTAATGGCCAAGGATCCTTTTACTCATTTCACCTAGTCAACAAACAGTTTCATTTTGAGTAAATATCTTTACTATTGTTGCTGCTGTGCTCGAATACAGGGTCCATAATCTGTGGTCCCAGGGCCTAGGCAAGCTGAGGACTGTATATGACAGAATCACTAATGCTGCTTCTTATTTCATTGATGATCTACAGCTTTGTAAAATGCACCTTTCTTGGCTTCCTTCAGTGTTTCTGCTTTTACAAAAGGGGTCATTCAGATGCTGAATGAAGGGCATTAAATTATTAATATTAATGTCCTGCCTTTTAGATAATTTTGATTGGATATTTTAATGGATTCCAGAACAGTTGCTCATGACTCAAATATCAGTGGTACTGATATGACAACACTATTGAAGGTAATGCAGATTTGGAGTGTCATTTATTTAGCATTTGTTGATCAGGCACTTAAATATGTATTCCTCTTGCCTAGTGAATAGGCTGTGTGAACTTATTTATTTATTGCTCAGAAATCATGTCTTTTGGGACTAGCCTTTGCATTGGTGAGCTGACTCAAGATACATGCTAATGCAATTTACCAATTGCTCAAATTGGGAATGCATTGTCCGGAATGGATTGGAACAGATTCCCTACAGAATGAATTAGATTCCATTTTTTTCTGAAAAGGAGAGTGAAATAAACAAGAAGAAACAAAGTGCAAATTGTGCCCTGAAGTGGAGAGTGAGAAAGAATACACCAATCTCAAGATGTCTTTGGTTGTTAATTTAAGACAGCCATGACCAAAAAAAATGCCAAAACCCAGTGCAAAACAAAATGCCATCCCAAAATACAAGGAAAGGGGCATTTCAGTTACTCAATCGTTAATAAACTTCATTAAGATCTTATCTGAAGTATCTTGTTCACCAAAATAACATGAAGATAGGTGCAGAGATGAGATGTCTGAAAAATTAAGTCAATCCAATGGCATAAGGCTATGGAAACTATTTTGCAGGTGGTTAACTAGCAAGATAAGAACTGTTGTCTGCACTGCCAGCAAGAAAACAGGGGAGTCACAGTAGTAATCTCAATTCACCCACAACTCATAAATGAAAACAGCTGAGCATAAATTGACTGAGTGGAAAGTAATGTAGGAAATTAGAGAAAATTTTTTAAAGTCAGACTGATAGTCTATAGAAATAACAGGTGCAGAAAAGCAGTTTGTTTTCATGCTTGAGCATTTAATTAGTGATACAAAAGGGTATTTGCTCTGAGAACAGAACACGGGGCTTGGAAATGCAGTTCTTCTCTAATCATCCTACTTAATATTTGTTGAGTTTGTATATTTGCAATACCTGAAAAGAACATCTGGAGGACATGAAGGAAATAAAGGAATCGCTCTAATGCAGATTGTATGAATCAGGTAAGTGCTTAAATATGGCCAGGTTCCATACAGCTGTACTGGAAGCCACCTGTATAATTCTGAAATTCTTTGTGGGTGCCCACTGGTTCTGCTGAGCAGGGTGACCCAGAGCTGGCTGTTTGCTGGTGGGCAAACTTCTATTCCTTCCTCAGCTCCCTCCACCACCAGCCTGGCCTGACCCAAGGCTGCTAATCCCCTCCAGCAACCACGAGGTGTCCAGCTCTTTCAAACTGAGAATTAATGTAGGGCTTTGGTAATGTTGACATATGGTTGAGGGCAAAGAGTCCAAACTTCAGTTGGCAAGGTGTCTTGCGTTCATTTGGCTAGCAAAAATGTCCAGAGTACTGAAAAGCTACATGATCTGAAGTGCTTAAAACAAATGAAGACCACTAGCTTTCAAATGTGATCAAATGGAAGAATTTAACCCATGCACCTTCTAGTTATTCTTTCATAAGCAATTTTCTTCAGCTAATGCTGGAATACCTATTCACACACTTTTCAGTGTTACACTGGAATTCATACATAACCAGACAAATTAATAGCTGAACACAGTCAAGCAACTTACCAAATCAACTGGTTAAGACCCAAGAAACATATGGCCACTGTTGGTGAAAATTTTCCAGCAATTATTCAGTGTGCTGTTTTTATTCTACTGCCAGGACCCTAATAGAGATGAAATAAAAAATGCAGGTCCCATGGTAATCTATAAACCACTCAGCTACTGAATGAAAAAACAGAGTGGAGTGCAAGTCAGTAAAAAATTAACAGTGAAATACATAAGGAAAACTTAGCAATAGAGGGTCAAGCTTTATGAGTGGAGAATCTGCATTAACCGCAACTTGGAGAAAGATGACAGAAAATAATCACTGAAACAGAGAAAACTATTAAACCTGGAACAACTACAAAGCCTGGAAGTATATGTCTTTATGTCTCAAAAGCTTCAAAGAAGTTATGTTTCTATTGTCTGTCATACAAAAGATGAGAAAAAAGTAATTTGCCTGTATCAGGGAGCAACAGGTATAAATCTTGTAACACAATATGAGCCTGGAATGTATTGCTCCAGGATGTCAGTGAGGCCAAAAATCTAAATTGAAATAATAATTACATTTTCAGATAGAACAAAGATACCCTGTACTGTAACAATTAATTTTAATATTACAAAAGCATAGTAAAGGTTATGAAATGATTTTTCATAATTTATCACAATCTTCAACACTTCAAAGGAACTCCTATCAGAAGAGGTTCTCAAATTTTTAAATTGTAAATCTTTCTTTTAAATACCTGACTCTAGTCAATCACAGAATAGACACAAAAAGCAATCCTCTTATATTGACAATTCCAACATTAAAATTTACACAGAGACCAGTAGAAGGCATTGGGAAAAAACATTAGCACAAGAGAAGATGAACATCAGTTTTAAAGCTTATTTTCTTGCTCCACTGAAGGTGAGAAAATCCTTAATATGTCCTCTGCACTCTGGTGAGGAATATTCCCAAACCTTTACTATGTTCCAGCCCTATGGATTAATGAGGATATGACACAGTTAGCTAAGAACATCTCCCTATTAACCTTACAGGTTAACCAGGACAGTTAATACATCAGCCTTGATGGCATTACTTGGTGATTGTAGGTCAGGCTTTTTGCCAGCATGGATGCACTCAGTGCACTTAAGAAGAGCAACAAAAATAAGAGAAACGGCTGTCAGGCAGAAATGGATATAATTTGGAAAGACAGGTGGCTTTAATTAAAGTATCACTGCAAGAACTGACCCAAAGATTCTCTGGAAGACATGAATTTAAACAGTTCATTTCTTCTTTCAACTTCAAAAAGCTATAAATTAAGCTCTCAGGATGCAGGGATGGTATGTTGACTGGATATAGGTATGTAGTGTCACCCGAGATTCCTTTGGAGGTGGCAGATTTAACAGAGGATGTATAGGAGGGAGGGAGGTACCCTTCCCCAGGGGCACTTAGAGGCCAGGTGAGCTACTTCAGAGTATCCCATATGGCACCAGCCATGTGGTTGACTGAATCTGGCTCCCAGGACATACAGCTCTACCAGTTTTAATGGAACAACATTAATTTATCATGTCTGAGACTGTAAATGAAAGTATTACTCAAAACTATAGTGCAGCATAATTAAAACTTTTCTGTTACTCAAATATTGTAACAAAAAAAATTTGAGAGCAGCGTGAACACCATTCTCATAGGTTTTGCTAATGCTTTCCAGGAATCAGACTTTTAAACTTTAGTCTGGTTCTGGAAGTATATGACATGTTGTTATTCCACAATTAGGGTACTCTGAGGTCTTACAGAGAAGGAGAGGAAAAAAAATACAAATTTTGCTATTACCCTTGTGGAACCTGCGTAAAGAAAACTTGCATGAATTTCTTGCTATGTAATTTTAAAAATACTGATTAAAATTAAACAATACTCTCACACGTATGTTTGTCAAAATAAAGAGTAATTAGTCAAACCTGTCATGTCAAGAGATTTCTTTTTATGTATTTTATAATATTCATCTTCATATTTAACTGAATTCTTGAGCAGAATTATTATCTGATCAGGGAAGACACAGCAGTTTAGACCTGCAATAATATGCATCCTAGAGTTCAGGGCCTATAATTTAGGAAAATATAAGTCTGGAAAATATGTCTGTCATACCTTTCTACTGACAGGATTTTGCATGTTCTTTTTCTCCAGTAACAAGAACTGAAATCATATTGTTTCAAACTCAGACAAATGTGAAATGTTACTGAACTCTTATACAGGGCTGAAAAATTTAATTTACACCACCTCTTCCCAAATCATTCTTGGTGGCTTATAGCATAGTACTTATATTCCCATCTCCTCATTATGAAAGATATTTTCTTCCTGTTGGTATGTGAAACAACAGCACAAACAAGGAATTGAATGTCCAGGGAAAGCAGTAAAGCAACCATACAAAGCACTGCAGGATCTGGAAGTAAAAAGAAGAAGAAAAAAAAAAGTGGGAAATATGTTCATTGCTGCTTTAAAAGTGCATGTAGTTAATTGTATCAGATGAAGCAAAGTTTTTTTGGCAGAATTAAAGGCTATTTTTAGAAAGAAAATTACCTTACAATTCTGAGAGGAGGAATTCCAGTAGTCTTTGAGATTTAGTTTCAGTCATTTCATAGAAGAAGCTATATCAGTTCCATGATTCCTATCAAGTGTCAAGAACATACAGGCAGTGTATAAAGACCAATTGATAGATAGATTAGATGGATAAACAGATAAACAGACATTGTATATGTGTGTGTGTGTGTCTGTGCGTGCAGGTTGACAATACTGAAGCAATCAGAGGGCTCCTGATGACAAAATTGAATAAAAACCCATATAAGATACTAGGAACAGATGTCATCTCCTGTGACAATCCTGGCAGTTTACCATTTTCCCCACTTAACATTAATACTGCAAAAGCAGAATGCAAAGCTCTACAAATTCTAAACATATACACATCCAAGAAGCAGAAGCAGCTGAGAATGGAGACCCTATCAATGAGTAAACTTTGAGCAGAAGAGCAGGCTTCTACCTGTTTTCAACCTTTCAACATGCTTATCTGAAAATGGACTTTTTCCCCTCCCTGCTTTCTACTCTCCCCCTTCATCCCCACCCAGGAACTTGAGGAGCTTTGATGACTCCTAGGAAGCTGATCTCCCATCTTAAAACAAGTCAGCTGCACAACAGGGAAATGAAAAAGGACCAATTAACTCAACTGCATAGTAAGCATAACAAAGCAGCTTTAGCAGACCACATCTTCAGCTCCTGCAGATCTCTGTTGTCACTCCTCCCAGGCAAGGGTGGGCTTGATTGATTTAATCAGCCAGGATATAACTACACTGCTGTCCTGAGGGCAGAGTAGGAGGATGTCAGTCAACAGGATGCTGGTTCTATACTAAGCAATGTAAATTCCCTCTCTTGCTTCTGTCAGTCCTAGTAGAACAAGTCAAAATATGAAACTTTTTTTTTTTTCCCCTTGTTATTTCCCCACCATGAAGTTTTGCCAAGATGTGAAGATACAGCCTGGGGGGTGGCAAGGGGTGTTGAGTACGAATGGACTCTGCACTCAGCCTCTATCTGCTCTGCAGAGCAATGCTGCAGGAGCTCAAGCTTGCTGAAAAGCTGCAGCTTAGCTCTAAAGCTTCTGACACTTACCAGCAGCACAATTAATGACACACCTTTGAGACAACTGGATATCCTAATTATAAATGAATCCACAATTTCTGAAGCAGCAGGGAAACTTTGAGAGAAGTTGTTATTCTTTTTTAGTTGGACTTACCAGCCATTATGTCATTATCAAAAAGCTGGATAGCCCCACAGCCAATCTACTACTACATGCTAGAAGAATAGATCTCACTTGTATACAATAAAGCTATATAATATTTTCTTTTCCAAACAACTACATGTTAACAAGACTTAAATTTTGGTCACTTAAATACTTGTAACTGAAAGTATGACTGGAACGACAGGCATCTGGGAATGATTTAACAATACCCAAGAAGAAATCTTCCCTTGTCAAACACAGGCAACAGGCCCAGGATTAAGAACTCAAGGTTTCCAGCCCCACCTTTGCAATGGCCTCTGTGCCTCAACTCAAGTCCCGAGTTGACTCATTTCCTTCAATTGCTTGAAATGGATAAATTCTACCCCCATCTTCACAGAGTTTTAAGGAGCTTTAGATATCCCTTTCTGTAGCAGTGTTTTGCAGTGCTGGCATATGACCTTTATGTGTATGTGTAACATACATGCTCAGGAGAGGAAGGATGGGAAAACCAGCTCAGCCTCTTGAAAAGCAAAACTAACCTCCTTGCCTCATCACATCTGGGTAGTAAAAGTGTTGACTCCTCCTCCCACTCAGCACAATTATGTACCACAGCTGTTCTTTAGTCAATGCAGTTTAAGATTACCCCCTCTGGTAGGTAAAGTTATTACTTTTATCTTCCCACTTATCAGCCAAATTTCTAGACTTTAAACAGCCTGTCATTTCTAGTTGAGTAACAAAATAAACATCGTAATTCTACTAAGGTAATTAAACAAATATTGCACCATATCACCATCTGAGGTTGTCAGCCTACTAGGTTCCTCATATTTTCCAACTAACTTAACTGGAGCTTGAAGTAATTAGGTAATAGACCACCAGTGGCTCCTGAGCTGTAGATAGGAATAAGCAGAAAGGCAGCACTAAATGCTGATAAAAAGATGGATGCTGACTGTGGATGCTGTGGCTCCATGCCAGTGATAGTTTGAAGAGGCTGGTAAGGGGTGCACACAGGGGCAGGGAGAAGGTGCTATTGCTGATGATTCTGCTAAGGGTTACATTCTGGGTTCTGTTTTCTGCTTTAAAATATTGCCCAGAAAAAAAAGGGAGAGCAATATCCATTTGTCTTTTGACCTTCCTATGCTCTACTTTTATGCAGGCAAAAATGTTGATCCTTGAACTAAAACCAAATCAAGTTATATGTTATTGCATCTTTTGAAGCAAAATGTTTAGGAAGATTGTTGAGGAAACTAGCTCAAATGTTTTCTATCAACCAGAGCTAGGCTGTCATAAGGCCCTTAGAAACAGCTGAAGTACAAGACTGATGAGATTATGGAAAAGGCAGGATGAAAGACCAAGAATATTTTCATAAGTGAAAGGACAGTATAAAAGGGTACTTAATCATCAGAAGAAGAGAAGGAATGAAAGAAGATTTTCTCCTAACAAGAACTGAACTTGTACAGGATAAGATGATGGAAATACTGAACAAAAAGCAGTGCTTTACACACCTGAGAGCCAGATACTACCGAAGGCTGAATTTAAACTTGGACAGACAAAAAAAAGGAAAAAGGAAAGAAAGGGGAAAGGGAAGGAAAGGGAAAGGGAAAAGGAAAAGTACAAATACAATCCTTAATGAAATGTGGCTATGGAGCACCTTAAAATTTGTGGGGTTTATTTCTTGTTCTTTGCCTACTACTACATTCTATTTTTCAGTTTTGCTGAGTCTCACTTTGAATGCAATAGCGAGTGAGGAGTTTGCCATTCATTCTTATTTAATGTCTTATGGTCCTATTGGAACAGGCTTTCTCTGTATCACGCAGCCTAAATATCCCTCTTTCTTACATCTGTCCTTGACAACAGAACAGGCCAAAACAGAATGATTTTTCTTTTCTCCATTTCTCCATGTTGAAATTTTGAAAATATTCAGACAGTTCCTTATATTACTCATCTGTGAATCCTTGCAATCTATTTCCTGAAAATTTTACAAGTAATTAGGTCTCTGTACAGAGTTATCATCTACCTCTGATTTTTATAATTTTAAATTAACCATGTCCATTACAACTGCATTGCTTTCCCCAGGTCTTCTCCAAAATTGCTTCCTAAAGAAACGTCTGGAAGTAGCATTCCAGGAGCAATTGAGTGTTACTTGGAATAGAATCATCTCACTTTTCTAGGTCCTATCCAGCTTCCTGAGCACTTCTCAGTACAAAAGACATGTTCAAGCATATCTCTGAGGTGTGTATTTCCACGTGCTTCTCCATTGAACCTCCTCTGGCTGGTGCTCTTCATCTCCTGCATAATAGAAATTTAGACCAGAATAGATTGTTGACATAATTTTGACACAGTTTTAGACAAAGCCTTTTAAGCAGGCTTCATGCCAAAGTGATGACTGTTTTACATTTTCTGCAGGAACTCCCAGCATGCTGTTTCTTCCCCTCAAAATTGGCCCCAGTGAGTTCCAAGTCCTAATCTCTGAGAAAGATAGATGTTCCTCTTCTTCCCCTGGTGTCTGGTGTCAGCACCTCACAGTAGGAGTTCCCCCCACAATCCCAGGTGTACTTTGGGTGTAACCATGCAGATGTCTCCCCAGTACATCCAAAACATGAGCTTATTATCTTCATCCATCCTCCTGGGCTCCCTGAGTGCCCTCCTGCTGACACCAATGTCCCCCCAGCCAGAGCTCACTCCATGCTGCCCTTTCTGGAAGGTGCTTGCTGCCTTCTGTCCAACTGGGAAAGCCTCTAAATTCACATCTTTTATTCAATCCAGATAAACATTGCCCATGTGTGTTTACTATTGCTCACATCCTCGAAGACTTTCAACATGTACCACATGTTCCTGAAACAAGGCTGGCTCACTCTGAATTAGCACACAAAAGACACACTGCTAACCCATCCAGCTGCTTTTAAAAGAAAAGGAATATTTCCACTGAGTTTTATAAGAGCTGAACTGAGGCCTTGTGACCTTGCTACAGCAAAGTATTTACACATGTGCCAAACTCTAAGTATGTGAAGAAGAACCATGAATTCAATAGGCTTCTCAGATGCTTAAGCACTTCAATCAAGGACTTAATGGTTTTTTGAGGTTCCTGTAATAGTGTCCCTGTTGTACAAAATAAAATCCATGTGAAAATTCCTTCTGCTCCTATAAAAAAAGCAATAGGCCTTTTTATTATGTGTATGTGCATATAAATAAGAAACCTGTTTACATACACATGTGCACACATATTACATATATTAACAACTCTTCTGCTATTTGTATTCATGGAAGTAAAGCATTTATCTCATTTATATGATTAACTGTGAAATCCAGCATTTCGGTACACATTCTTTGCACGAGAAAAATTCTCCTTTAAAATGTCCTCATACCTGTTATGATGGACGCTCTCCAAGATGACAATAGACACCATAATAGACAAATAAAAATCCTGAAGAACCTGAGAGGTAGAAATATTAGCCTTGGAAAGATAAAATAAGAAATATAGACAGTTGGGGAACATACTGAAAGATTTACCTCCAAGACCATCAAAAGGAAGAGTAATTTCCTTTCCTGCTTTAGGGCAATGTTTATTTAGATTAAAATGTAAAAGGTGCAGTGAATATAAACATCCTCTTTGTTGTCTATAGAACCTTAAAACAGACCTGCATCTTATAATGGCATTTAGGGGAAGTTCTTCTTGTTTCCCTTCCCTTTTTTATTTCTCTGTCTTTATTTTTTTTTTATTTTTTTAAACTATAATATGCTGGCTTTAGCCAAAAAGTTCCCTACTGAAATTAGGTGAATTCATGCATATATAGGCTGAGAAGCTGCAATCACATGTGAGTCAGAAAGGGTCAGTGCAGCATTTCAGCTGCAAAGACTCCAAAATTGAAATGAGAAAATGAGAATCTACCTTGGGGTAAGGGCTGGTGGATTAACATCAAAAGAAAGACTGAAACGGTATGTCCTCAATTCTTCTGACTCTGATGAAGAAGACTGAATTGCTGCATTGCCTCACTGAAGAACAGATTCCTCCAGATTTACTGAAAGTCATTTACAGCAGTATAGAAGCAGATGGTTAGGTAGATAAAATTTTCTATTTTACTGGGAATTTGTTTCTGCTCTATTTTTATTTGATTCTCCACAGTCCATATATAAAATAAAAGTAACAGCATCTGTGAACATCACTGCCCTTCCTCTCCTCTGAAATACCCCATATTCTTCCAGAAATTCATTGCTTTTAAGCCTCACATCAGGCTATCTTAAAATTTCTAGCCCAACAGGAAATAGTATCTGGATTACGAACACATTTTGTTTGGGGGTTTTTTACAGCAGCAAGCAGAGGAACATACACTCAAATTCAGGGCAATTAAAAGGATAATGACAGTGGTTAGGCTTTGGAAGGCTACTTTAGAGTCTTCTCTCCAAGTGCAGAACACCTGAAAAGGCAGTCAGCCAGCACAGACAGGCTCTGGAAGCTGAAAATCAGCAGAGAACAACTCCAATTTATCCTACCAGAGACTCTGTTAAACCCCCCCAGGATGTTATTTCCCAAGCAAGTGGTCTGTGGTTAATGCCACTGTCATGAGGAGCACACGTGACTTGTGTCAGGACCTGAGAGACTTTCATCAGTGGCAAAACCACTTCTGAACCCTGAGTGGCTGGAAAGGGAATCACTACAATAACCCAAGAGCTAGCCCAAGTATTTAATCTCTGTGGTGTCATTTCTCATCAGTGATTAAAGAAGCACAGGGATATTTGCAAAAGGCAGCTGGCAAGAGGTGGTAGGGGGAGACTCCTGTGGCTGGTGAGGTCTTGTGGTATGGCTCTATGGGGATGTTAAATGACAACACTCTACTTGCAGCTCTGCTGGGACTATGAAATATGGGAGGTAGAATGCTGGATTATGAATCCTTAAGAGATCATTATATTTTTTTTTGTGTTATCCATCTAAGGTCCCTGAAATAAGATGGCTGTGATCAAATTTTTTCATGCCCTGACTCTAATAAGAGTATATATTAGATGGTGACAAATTTTGGGGATGGCGGAGTGAATAGGATAGAAGAAGATAAATTTGTTGCAGTTTCTCTTATACTGACCACTGGAAAGAATATCTATGATGTAATGTTACCTCAAACCTCTTCAGGTGCTGTCTAAAACAGAGCTGGTTGTATCAGAGCCAGAATGCAAATTAACAGCTCTCTGTATACAGTGACTTGGGGTCTAGTTCTTGAGCTCATTCCTTGGTTTTTTCTGGACATACAAACTATTTTGCCTCTCTGCACTGCAGTAAAAAGCTGTTTTCCTTAGCACTATCAGTTCCTCTGCCTGTACATATCAAGCATTTATAGATCAACCTTCACTTATGGAACAGATGTGGTTACAGACTGGATATAAAGTCTGCATTCTGGATGAGGTAAAAATTTATAATTTTAATGGCCCCATTTCTTCCCAACATTTATTAATCCTTCCATGAGACACCACAGGGAGCCCTATATGAACCCATTGATACACATAAACTCTTTCCTGTGGCACTACATTCTCAATTTTCACTTAGGTGCAGGAGCATCAACAGCCAAAAATTGAGCCCATCCTGCACACTAGACTACATCCACCTCAGAACATGAACGTGGACCTAAACACTCAAAAAAGTCATATGCAGTTCATTTTGGGTGCAAACTTGATAGGTAGTTGGAACTGTGCAAGCTTCCCAGGCTTATGTCTGAGCCTCGTGTAGTTGCACTACATCAGACACAGGAATACATGAGACATGAAGAGCAGAGTTATCACTAAGAGGCCATTAGATCATGTTCTCCACAGACATGTTCAGTTATATCTGATGTAAGACTGATGAAGTAGCTCCCCCACAGCTTCAGCTGAAAAGCAGCATCTGTGAAGCCTGCATTAGCCAAGCTTTCTGGTGTCACCACACCAAAGGTTGGGACATTCCGGGCATTTGTCTTGCCTTGAGTCATTCAAGGATTCAGTGCCCTGTGTGTAATCCTGAAGTTATATCCCAGTTTTCAGTGGGTTTTTCAAAACCCATCAGTTACTATTTGTCCCTTCAAAAGGGTTTGAGCTTTGTGTATTAGCCACTTCATACACTCTAAGAAAGGGTGAATACTTGGTTACACTAATCTAATTTGGTTAAATGGTTCTCACCAATGCTCATTTCTTACTGTCTGTGCAGTTCCTGTTTATCTAATGATTTTCAGCATATGCTTCTAAAAGGCTCAGGGGCTGGATCCATAAAACATGAAAACATGAAAAAAGAAAAGCAAGTCTGTTTTCAGCAAGTTTAAAGAAGTTATGCAGAGACACACTAGGGATTTCTAGTGATTAGCAAATGAAAGTCGAAAATTATTTTCTGTGTCAAAATCATTCATTTCACTTGATAATTATGGGCTGATGCTACATTTATCTATGCTCAGTACCATGTTAATCCTTAATTTTCCAGGTTTGCTTGTTTCTTTTATACCAAACAACTAGAGGTTCTCTCTGCCATCAGCCTGAAACAAGAAAAGATATCACAACTCTAAAATGTCCCATTTTTGTTGGCAAGTTTGGAAAACAGATGAAAAACCTGAATCCATGGACTTGTTTTCTCTAAACAAAAGATTATCACAGAATGTCAAGGTTGTTTTTCATGCCCCTCTTCTTTGTTGCTTGCATATCACCTCCCACACCCTCCTCCTGGCAAGTCAACAAGCTCTGAGAGCAGTCAGTCCCCACTTCTGTGACTCAATTACAGAGCCTTAAAGCCTCAAGCTTGGCAGGTGTCCAGGATGAAGAAATTTTAACAAATCTCCCACAAAGAGTACTCTAATCATAGCAAGCACTGAAGCCTTGAACATAATACTTCCTCCATATATGATTCCCAATTTGCTTAATGGATTTCTCTAAAACTTTGCAATAAGATATTATTACAAATGTTCTTTTAAAATCCCAAGTCCTCCCCCAGCACATAAACAGCATGTACAGCACATGAAAAAAATATTATTTATTATTGACTTCTGGCTTCTGCTGAGAAGGCTTCTTCCAAGTTATCATTTATTGGAAAGTAAAAAGAGAAATACCATGTTGAAATTATCTTTCAGATATGCCTAATATTGTAATTCCCACTGCAACAACAGAGGCACATACTTGCATAAAACATAGTTGTTTATCTCTTTTTGTGTGACCTCATCGAAGGTTATTTGGGAGGAGATGGAAATCCAGACTGATTTATTGGTAGCTGGAGTCTGTGAATTTCATACAGAAATTCAAATGATGCATTTTATAACTACAGCTAAAGAGTCTCCAGTCTCTAAACTGTGAGTAATTTCCATAAATACCTGTTCAGTTGTCCATCTATCATGTATTCAACCCTCCTGCTTCCTTTTACAGTGTCAGCTGGCACCTTTTCCTGACTGCTACATTCAGAGCAAGAATATTAACAAATAAAAATAATTCTGCCCTAAAAGGTGTGAACGACACCCAACTAAATCAAATTATTGTACTTCATATATATTTATATATAGGCTATGGTAGAAATGTAGAAAAGAGTGAATATTGGTCATCTGAGGCCTATAAATTCATCTCTAGGAATAATTACAATGTAGTTACCCAAGGAAAGATATATTATAAAGGCTATGTTCCTTATTCATTTCCTTAGTTATGCCAGCCACTTTACAGACAAAATATATGCAAGTGTAGAACTACAATAAACATAAAGTTCAGAGGACTCTTTAACAGATACAAGTAATCCTTTTTTCCTAAAGGTTTTTCTGTCTTCGGTACAGAAACTCATACATTTTTCTCTGATCATTTTGAGCATTATTAATTTTTTTAACATTGTTATTTAGCTGAAATATATCATACACGAGAAGAAAGAGCTGTGTACAAGCATTCTGTTACAGACTGTGGTTAGTCCTCTGGAAAAGGCAAGCTATTGAAGACAGAAGTCAGAAGAAATACAAAGGTCCAAGAAGAAAGCAATGCTTTACAAACTCCATAATTTATGCAGTGTACTGACACACTACAAATTACTGCAAATGAGTGCAATCCTCCCTCTCATAAGGCTGCATGCTAATCACAAAGCACATAACAACCCAGGGTTTTTTTTTAAGGAAATAAGGACTATGGGCCAGATCTGGAGAGGGACGAGGGAACTCAAAACTTTTCAGTAAGGAGGACTAAATGCCTCCTCATCCAAATCATACGAAGAAGGGAGCACCTGCTATGTCAGCCAGTATTAATGGAGAGAGAAAAATCTACTCCTCAGTTACTTATCTGCCATAAAATGTCATAGTTGCATTCATTTCAGCTGCTTACTTATATTAACAGAAGGTCTTTCCACATTCCCCAGCTCAGACAAACTCATCCACCTCACAGCAATCCCTTCCTATGTCTCACATACTGAAGTCACAGAGTGAAGGTGAGCTGCTGCAACTTATCTTTGAGCTGGCTAAGCTTTAAACTAAGGTCAGTACAGCTCTTTATTTTACATTGCTCTTTGAATTTCTACAATATGCTCATTTAAAATATCTCCTTCTCTTGTACCAGTTTTCTATGTCAGTGGACAAAAATGCATTTTAAAATTTTTACCTTTTTAAGCATGGAAAATGTAGCCTCTAGAGCACTTCATGCAGACATCTCACGGAAATCTGGCACAGTCATTAAACAAAGGATACAGTGCACAATTCAGTAAATGTGGGAAGAAAAAAGTTTTGGTGAGTCCTGAGTCATCAGTCACAAATTAATGAATGCAATGTCCAAAACCCACCATTTCCAAATTCAAAACTGATGAGAAAATCGTTCCATTAAATGGTTCTGACTGGTTGCCAGTGGCTAGTTCCCCACATCCTAGACAACAGACATAACTTCAAGACACAAAAAACTTTCTTGGTAGATTTGGCATATGTGCTCCTGGTGGGGGAACAAAATTTCACCATGACCACTGAGGAATTTGTTCTATTCCTTTAAAAATGGATTGTGTCCTAGTTCAAAAACAAAATCACTGTTTTAAAACATATCCTCCAGCTTAAATCTAAGTAATTTTTGATAAACACATGCTCTTAGAAAGCAATGGATAAGAGAGATGAAGAAACAATTAAGAAGCTAAGGAAAATTAGGCCCCTTGGTTATACTAATAAAAGAATGATAGTGATCATCTCCTTCACCCAGTCTTAATAGCAGTCTTTCATAAATTTTCCATTAAAATCAAATGAAACATTGAACATTGCCATTTTAATGATTTTCTTTTCTAGCTGGATTTCTCTCAGCCCAATGTTAGGATAAAGCATTTAATGAGTTTCTTTTAGAAGTTAATTCAATAGTGCCTGCTATTTTATAGCTACTGTCTCATTTTCATTTAACCACTGAGATGTTATGATCTTATGTTTCAAAAGCCATAAAGGTTATTTGTTAAACTGTAATAACACTCATGCAGCCACGAGCATTACATTCAGTTTATAGTCAATACTTTCTACATTGCAATATCTTGACATTAAGTAGACAGCTATTAATTTGCAAGACACGATAATCTTTTCATTAAGAATCTTTTGCTGGTTTATGTCCCCCTTTCAAAGTGGCACAATTTATGAGCATCAAAGCATGATCTATTCACAGTGTTTAAAATAAAACATATTTCAAAATTGGTCAGATCAGTTTTGAGTTACATTCCTTCTGGAAATAGTTTAATAAGACGAGGTCAAAAAAGGGTTGAAAGGTTAAAAACCAAACCAACAAACAGCAACCCCCACACACCTCACTTCTTGATTTAAGACACTTTGGGGAAGTTACATTCAGTAATGTTGCAAGAGCAACTTTTCTCTTAAGCAGTTCCTTCCAACAGTATCAGTGGGAATGGGGAATTAGGTTTGGTTTTGTTCCCAAGATACATCATAGATTTTCAGATATTTTTCTTTAACAAATAATTTAATAGAGCACATACAGGAATATTAGATTTTTCATTGTAATTTTTTTTTCTGTTAGCCATCTGCATGGTCCCCTCCATGTAGTACTAGATTGCCTGTCAGCCAAATGAAGCTTCTGCAAATAAATCTCATCTCAGCTGTGTGAGATGGATCTTGCTCTCATTTCATAGCATCTCACTTTTGGAGCCTGGATCCTGTCAGTGGAAAGATTCATAGACTTGTTTAGGATTGTAGTAACTTCTGGTTACTACACACCTACAGACTACCAAGGTCCTGCTACCTGCTAGCTTTGACCTGCAGCCTTTGAGGCACTGCCCCCAGTTTGGTATCAGCTGTGAACTTTCAGAGCTTGAAGTCCCATTGCCCAGGTAATTGATGAAGAATACTAAACTGTATCAGCCTCAGGGTAAACCCTTCAGGAAAGTCACTAGTATCCAACAAGCAGCTGGATTTCACCTTCCTTGTAGCCTTTATCTCCCTGGATGAACTGCAGGAATACTATGGTGACTGTTATCTGCTAAACATGCAAATCTTATGTGAAGGTTTACTCCACAGTCTTCCAGAGACTAAGGTGAACCTTGTAGTTCTTAAAGGTTTTCCTTTTTCCTTTTTTTTTTTTTGTTGGAAGATAAGTGTGATAGTTAACAGGGAATGGTTAGCTCCCTCAGTCTAGTTCCCTTATTAGCTCTTGAATTTGATCATCACTGTAAAAAATACTTCCCATAAACTTTGCACAGTGGTACTGAAAGTCTGAAAATGGACCTTGCCAGGAAAGAGCAAGGGAAAGAAAACACTGAGTACATCATCATTTTTCAAGTCCTTTTTCATTAGATTGTCCTCTTGTTCAATAAGGACAGCAGATTTTGTCACTCTTTCTTTTTACTGCCAAGACACCTGTAGAAGCACTCCTTGTTTCCTGTTACACCTCTCCATTTTCATTGCCAGCTGAACCTCAGCTCATGTTCCATGCCCACACATGTGGCTGATGTTTCCATATTCTTCCTTTGTTAGCTCATCCCCTGTACACTTCCTTCTTACTTTTGACCTCAGCCAAGAGTTTCCCAGTCATGCAGCCTGGTCTCCTGTTATTCCTGCCCATTTTCTCACAGATTGGGATGGATCATTCTTGTTCTTTGAGGAGATTGTTCTTGATGAAGAACAGATTTTCCTCCCCTCAAAAGCATGAGCTCCGCTACTCTTCAGGGCAGCCTCCTACATAATCCTGCTTGCTAGTTTCCTGAACAAGAACAAGTGTGTTCTACTGAACTGTTCTGCTACCTTGTACTTCTTTGCCTTGTTACCTGTGGTGTATTAACCCTCCATCCTAGCTCTCTCTCTTTATATATAAATATTCAAGAGGACTGGAACCCAAGAGAGGCAGAGCATCAACAGAAGGCTACCAAAGCTGTGAGAAATGATGTCTTAAATCCTTCCCAATACTGAAACATGAGGCATGAGATCCTGGGCTTCTTTAAAGCATGACAGGACAGCCATTTGAGTTTTGAGGGCTTTTTTAACCAACTAACCATGACTAGCACACTTACACAAGACAGAAACCCTCAGTTTCAGGATGCCTTCGGTGAAGAGTTCAAGACCTCCTTCCCTGTCTGGGGGAATGCCCCAGCATTTGAGACTATTAGGGGTAGAAAAAAATGTTAGTTCCTTCTATTGGATCTGTTCCACCTTCATAAAAGAATTCAAGATTTAGTAGGCCAGGAATGTCACTTCTCAGCCAAAGCATTTAGGGCACTTTCTGGGAAATAGGAAAATCTGGGTTCCAAACCCTTCTCCAAGAGGTTTATTTTGTGGGTTTTTTATTTTGTTTGGGTGTTTTGGGTTTTTTTGGTTTGGGTTGGGTTTTTTTTCCATTTTTTAAATTTTATATTCTTTATTTGGTTGTTTTTTTGTGTTCTGCTTTTTACATTTAACACTCATTTGATAAAACACATGAAGACTCCGAGGCAAAGTACAACATCACGTGTGTCTCTCACATACACACACACATACATATACAGCAGCCAAAATGAAAACACCAGCCTTCAGACAGAATGACCCCAAAGAGAGATACCCAAATACTTTCTTCAAGAGATCTTGCTATTGCTAATGTCATTTGAATAGCATGCTCCCCTCCAAAAAGCCAGATTCCCTTGTACTAACCCATTCGCTCACTGAGCTGTTCTACTTAGCCTGCTTTTTCCAGCAGTGACATTAACTAGGGAATCAAGAGGTTTTCTGGCAGAAAATGTGGAATCACAGCATCAGAGAATTATTGACGCTGGAAAAGACCTCTGAGATCATCAAGTCCAGCCTGTGACCTAACACCACCACATCACTAGACCATGGCACTAAGTGCCACATCCAGCTTTTCTTTAAACACCTCCAAGGACGGTGACTCCACCACTTCCCTGGGCAGCCCATTCCAATGTTTGATCACCTTGTCCATGAGGAAATGCTTTCTGATAGCCAGCCTAAACCTCCCCTGGCACAGCTCCAGGCCATGCCCTCTCATCCTGTCACCAGTTGCCTGGGAGAGGAGCCTGATCCCCATCTGGCTACACTATCCCTTCAGGGAGTTGTAGAGGGTAATGAGGTCCCACCCGAGCTCCTCTTCTCCAGGCTAAACAACCCCAGATCCTTAGCTTCTCCTTATAAGACTTTCCCCCTGGTCCCTTGACAGCCTCCTTGCTCTTCTCTGGACCTGCTCCAGGACCTCAATCTCCTTCCTGAACTGAGGGGCCCAGAACTGGACACAGGACTCGAGGTGTGGCCTCACCAGGGCTGAGTACAGGAGCAGAATCCCTTCCCTGGACCTGCTGGCCACGCTGTTCCTGATCCAGGCCAGGATGCCATTGGCCTTCTTGGCCACCTGGGCACACTGCTGGCTCATATTCAGCTGGTTGTCAACCAGAATGTACCTTCTCCCTTCAAATCACGGGAGGTCTAGACTCATGCCCAAACAAACTCTTTGCTCCTAAAACAAGAAGCAAAACATCAAAGTGTTTTTTGAAAAATATACCAAATAAATAAATAAATACATTTTAAAAAGGAAATTAAAAAGAGAGAAGACAGCTTCTTTTTAGAGTTGTGAATTGCATAGGATGCAGTAAATTGTCTAGTCAGTGTTTGTCTACTTGTGGTCTGAAGATTTTTTATGAACTTCCTGTGCTTAAATGCATATATTTTTTGAATAAAGATTAAAATCCCAAGAGCTGTGATGGCACTAGCAAATTACAGGGCGTTTTCTTCATCTACAAGATCACTAGCTTTTGCCACTGCTTTTGGGTACTGATTTACCCATAAAAACGAAATAGAGAAGTGACTACCAGAAACATACATTGTGTTTTCAGTACAGCTGAGGGCATGGTTCAAAGAAAAACACACATAGACACACTCTCTCTGTTCCCACTGCAGTAAGTGTACTTAACTTTAAAAGTATAGGGTACTGTGGCCAAGGGCGTTTCAGGAATTAAACACTCTTCTATAGTAACAGAAGCTTCAGAACCATTCAACAATCTTTTCTTTTGATTTTGAATATTTTCTTAATTTTTTTTTCTGAAACAGTAAACTGAATTTTACCATTTTACACTCTTCTAGAAAAAAAAATAAGATGTTCCTTGTCATGTATTATTAGTCTCCTAAAACCAATTTCTATTAAGTTGCGCAGGTACTCCCTATGCCCTGTTATCTTAAGCTAGGAAATGTCATTTTTGTATTCCTAAAAGAAACACAGTCTTCCCAGAGAAGTGTAACAAACTCAGATTTTAAAATCTTTCTTTGGGATTGTTCAGGCAGTTTTAGGCAGATGCACACAATTCACAACATTCTTAGGGAATTTCTACACTATTAGCATCAATCTTTGAACAGAATCTCTTACTTCAGTGCCGTGTAAACTTTTATATTTTTATAGATATAAAGGCTGTACAGGATAGGGATATAAAAGTCCAAACAAGCTGAGTGACAATAACAGAAACATGTCAGCCTTTTTAGAAAGAAAGTCAACTCCCTCTGCTTTTAAACAACTGGACTTAACCACATCAACCTGGTGCCTCATGCTTTTTAAAATTGTATTCAATATGGAATCTTACACAGAAACAGGAAGGGAATAGAATTTAAAATCATATAAATGCAGTATAAGACACTTTTTTGCTCTGAATTTATTTTGTATTAACCTCACAATTAGCCTGCTTCAACAGGTAGATTTTCCTCTGGTGTAAAGCCTGCTGCTTTAGAACAGATTAACCCGAGTGACTTGATTAGTCAAACATCAACCTGCTGCCACCTTTGCTGCTCTGTCCCCCACATTGATTTGCATGTGTAGTGCATTCAGTTTAGAAGTATTTTTTCTTTCATACATATAATTTTTTTCTGAGTGGGGAAAATGCTCCAAGCTAATGGAAAAATACTAGCAGCCATCACAGGGACACAAACTCCCACTAATCCTACCATTAATGCAGTCCCAAATTGCTCAGCAAGGTACTTCTGTATATGGTTCTGTCACTCTCATGCTGTGAATACTTTTTATAGATAAACAACAAGAGAGAAGCATCTCCTTACTTTTTCTCCAAACTTTTCAAGGACTGAAATTTTCTCCTTAAGGCTTTCTCCATCCAATTATTTGAATGTTCTTTAGGTCCCTTTTATGATTCTGGCTCATGTAAATGGGGTCACTCATGAGACCGAACATTTCCACAAAGGCAGTGGCTGGTTTTACCAGTGCAGTGGCATTACACCCCACCTCTATTGCACACATGCATTACTTTATGCTTAAGAAAAGCACAGGAGAACAAAATGCACCTAGATGCATACAACAGCCACAGCTGAGGCAAAAATCAGAGGTCGTTTCTTGGAATACATACAGAAAGGCTTCACAGGTCACAGATACTGGGAATGCTGTGTCAGATGCAGAAATTGAAGGAAAGCAGTCCAAAGAAGATAGCACAGCAGACCATGAGAAAGCAATTCTCACTGCCTGCTACCAAAACCCAAGTATTAGCAAAACAAATACTATGATATATGAAAATAAATAACTTTGAGATAAACACAAGTAACACTGCACAGTGAATTGCTAATGACTAGCTGCATGTATCTCTGCATTCCTGAATAACATCAGGCTATGTGCCCAAGCATTATACCCTCAAGACCAGTTACAGGATATGGGAAGAGAATAACAGAACTATAGATAATTAATGGAAAGTTTATACCTGACAACCACACTCTCTGCTCTCAGCTGCAAGAAGGATGTCATCACCCTCCAATGATAAGTATTTGTCCCTATTTACTAAAAGAAATAACCCTTAAAAAATGTTACTTTTCACTATAGTGACATGATGCATCTTGTGTCTGGAGTCAGAGTCGTATTTGTGGTCAGCCCTCTGATGGTGAGCATTGCACTCAGAGCTGCTGACAGTCTTTTCAACCTGTTCAAGTGTGTATTTTTTTTAAGGTTTCATTCAGTTCCTACTTTTACAAACAATACATAGCTACGAAATGGAAATTAATAGAAGATACATGGAATCTGTAAGCCACTAAGGTGCAGTTACAACAAGCAAGCATACTCTAACAATAAGTAAATATTTTATTACAAAAATGGAGAAAGGCAAAAGGACAGAGAATTAAAAATACAAAGCGGGAGACATTCTGTTCTCTGTTGCTACCGTGACTCACTGTGCAGTGTCCTTGTTCTGCAAGGACCACAGCTGAGAATGAGCTGTTATGTTCCATGTCCTTGTGCTAAACCCATGCACAGTGAGACTAAGACACAGAGCAATTAGCTATCCTTGTATTTCTTTCTTGACGAGTTGTTGTTTCAGGCCACTTTTTTTTCAGCTGATATGTCATTTTAGTGGAAATTTTATGATTTTAAAGTGAAAATATTATTTTAGCATGCACATGAGACACTCCCAGTCCCATAAATTATAGCTGCTACAGTGTGCCAGGCTTGGCTTACTCCTACTGACACTTTTTGAGGCTTGCTGGACTTCGACTAGATGTAGATATGAAATTAATTCACTCTCTGTTGTAGGTCACTGGACAAATATTTACTTCACAGACATTTAATACAAGAATTGGTTAAGAGCTGGACCAGAACAAATTCTTCTTAATCATCAATAACAGTTATGCTTTGCTTGTCTGACTGCTGAACCACTAAAGTACTCCCTTGCTGCCATTAGACCCAGTTATATCAAAGTGCATTTATCTAATACATTATCACCCTCTGTTCCAAGTAGACAGGATAAATAGGAGGGACTACTGCATCTTTGTGGTCTTGCTGTCTTAAAGTAACAATATTCATTGCCTTGAATCTAGAAAGGCAACTGGGGTTGAAAACAGCAAGTCTCTTGCACTAAACTTCCTTGCATGTCATATCATCTCCACTTCTGGGTACTCTACGAGACTGAAGCTACAGGCAGTGATGTGAGGCTCTGAGACATCTGCTTTTGAAACAGTTTACAGAACAATAAAATCAAACTAAGTGATTCAAGGCTGGCTGAGCTATTTGTAGATTTGAGAGTAAATGGTTGTCCCAGCACAGTGATTTAAGAAGCTGAGAGAACTTGATTGACATTTTCTGGGAAAGACTACAGTAACAAAAAGGCTCTGCTCTTTTCATCTTTGCTGTGTGAAAACAAAGAATGAGAAATCATATGTGTCTGCACTTCCCTGAATAGAAACAGAGAGAATGAATAGGGAAGACAAAATTTTAGAGTAATTTTCCCTGCAAATCTGTAAAGATTAACACCTTGCAAAATCACTTTTCATAAAAGCTGAAGGATTAAAAGAATATCTCAGTTCATTATTGCCTTTTCCTTATCCTCTAGTCTTGACTGCCATGCTGACAGCTGAGCTAACAGAATCAGATGCAGAGTGAAAGTAAAGTTCATTTTAGAGCAGGAGGGTTCCATATTGAATATGAACTTCCAGGTGACAATAAAGTACACTCTCTAACCCATTAATGAGTACAAATAAATAACTGAATCACCTTTAACTATTGGCCTTAGTGGAACGACGACACTTTCTGAACAAATGAGTTTAGGGTTTGGCTCAGAAATTAGGAAGACTTCTGCATAGGAGAGAATGCTGAATAACTGTAGGAAGGGTAGGGGTTCTTATTCCATAATATAGCCCTTCAAATGTTTAGGCAAAAATCTGTATTAGGGTAACAAAGCAAACCCAGACTTTAGCTATTTATTCTAATCTAGCCCAAGCGAAGATATAGGATAATTCATAAAGCATTCCTCAGACACAGACATCCAAACTGATGCTCAGAAATTCTCTAGAAAGCAGTTAACCTGATTAACAGTTAAAAAAAGTAATTCCTATTATCCAACTTAAACCCTCGTTGCAAATTAAGTTAAATGTCTTCTTATCCTTCCCCAGCAGCTGTGGAAATCAGATTGTCACCCTTAAATTGCAACATTAATAGCTGCTTCCAAACAGAAAGTCCATGCCAGCCCACCACCCCCCCTCCAACCCCTGAGAAACCTGACTAATTAATTTTTCTTCCCAAATTCATTTTTCTTCACAAATTGTGGGGTTTGGTTTTGCTGTTATTTAAAATGCTTCTTCACTTCTAAGAGATTCATGGACAAAAGCCTTCCATCTGTGACTGTGTCACTTCCATGTAGAGGAGAATAATATTCTCCTTGGGTATTTCATTTTCCTGACTTCCTATTACAATCCCAATTGGTTGCATCCTCTGGGTGCTGTATACCATCACTGATGTTGATATAACTCTAGCGACACCAGTAATTTTTCTTTCCATGGATTTCTATCAAATTCAGCACCTTCAGTTTAAATACTACACCTAGCCTACCTTTGAAATGGGACAATGAAATGCATATCAAAGAAGGAGCAGAGAAAATAATTGACTATTAGTCAATAAGGCAAATGAAAATGTTTTGCCTGGATCTTTCAGTAGAACACAACTTCCTACCCATTTCTGATTCTCACAGATGTATATAAATTCTATGAATTACTTAGTCTACAACAAGGAAAAGCTGTCAGCATGTGTAGCGGGTATGAATACTAAAATTAACATTTGGCTAGAGAACAATATTTTTCAACATTAAATAGTAATATTCCTATTTATGTAAGTTAGCTTTATGGCTAGAAAGAGTGAAGTGTAGTCTGTCACGTGAAGAACTTGCATCACATCTTGGCAGTAACGTTTGCCATCAATGAGAGCCTGTAAAGTATTCTTTTTTTATTGTCAAGTACTGTTGAAAGCATATGCATAGTAAGAATCACTTCTTAAATGAGAACTATTAGAAAAGTTTGCCATGGCCACACCCACCTTTCCTCCTTATCCTGGGATAAGAACAAGTAGGGGATGGGAAGTGGGGAGTGTGACTGGGACCAGCACAAAGTAACATAGCTTCATCAGGAGCAGTCAGGCTGCTGCAAGTTCGTCTAGTTCAAGATTTGGCCAGAAAATAGATTTTCAATTAAATAGTAATACTTTATCAAAAACATCTGGTTTGATTTTAATCTCTGAGTAACAAACCACAAGGACATGACAGATGGAAGAAAAGGTAGCTATCAGTATGACCAAATGTACAAATGGCAGCTGATATAATCATTAAGAAATAATTGGGGGGAAGTGGTGGAACAAACCAGCTTTAGCTTTTGTTTCGTAGTCTTGGATGCAGGTACTGCAAGTTTACAAACTCCATGCAGTTACTTTCAGTGCCAGCAGAACTGCTACTTTTGATTTCTAATTGCTGCCAAAATCAGGAAATTTTAAGGAGACACTGTGTGTAAAGGTTCTTTTTACCCTTCACAAATCTTCAAATCACTATAATCTGTTTCACTTTACAACATATTGATGTTCAAGGTTCAGAGAAGTCCAAAATCTATTTCAGAGGTAAGAGAGAGGCTGGAAGGAGGATGTGTTCTGCTGTTGATTGACATCCAGGGTGAAATGAGGGAGATATTTCTAAGTGATGTTGATAGGTACTTAGAGAAATAAGCAGATACTTATATTTTCTAATGTTTTGATAGATATTTCCTGTTTCTCCTACCGAAAGACCATGAGGCAAAAACTGAACTGAGAAAGGAAGAAAAAAAATTTAAAAGTTTTCATGAACAATGAAAGAGAAAAAAAAAATTAAATAATATTAAAACAATACACAAAGTACCCTGTCACAAGGAAATGAAGTTAGATTTTTCTCTGCATTTCAGGGAAATCAAACCCCCAGAGGTCAAGGAGGTTGCTAAATGGGTGGGGGAGTGAGAGAACATTTTTCAAAATCATCCTCTAATTTGGAGCCAAGGTCAATGATTTAAAATGTAATGCTCATCTTGAAACCAAACACACAATGAATATAGGTGGATCCATCCCAACTAGCAATTACCCAGAGCCAGGGAAACAAAAACTTCAGAAGTAACTATTGCTGTGAGTGAATTAACATTTTCAAAACATGACACCAGCCCTGCCAGTTTGCTCGCCACTCTTCACTTCTGATGGTGATGACTTGTTAAGCCACATGCCTAGCATCTAGCTATATCTGGAAATTGCAATGGCCACAAGTTGTCTTAGCACTAAGCAGTCTCAACTGCAGCCAAGACATTAACATTCAGCTCTCCATCACTTCAGAACTCAATCCCCCATTCCACAGTCAAAAACAAATAAATGTGATCTGGCTGCTGCTGCATAGATGAAAATTAATGTTCCTTTACCAATGAACACATCTTTGGCCTTGCAAATATGTCAGTGAAGAATTTTCTTTGGAGAGCTAAATTGTCTTGTAAAAAAGGAAAAGGACAGGAAAAAACCCAAAGCATTCATAAAGACTGCATTTCAGGAAATCTGACTAAGCTCTCTTCACTGTATAGCGAATTCCATTTCTGTGTAATTATATGGTTCACTGTTCACTTTTTTTAGCCCAATTTAGCCCACACAAACTTGTGTCGTCTTTGTTCTTATTAAGGTGAAACATTGACCTCAACATGCTGAATCATTAAACAGTTCCCAGAAAAATTTACAGGGTGCTGTATGTTAAAGAATCCCATGAAAGGCATTTAGTTTCAGATTTGCAGAGAAACTAGAGGCTATATTCTGTAGCACAGAACTTAGATCCTTCCTGTCGAGAAGAAGATGATGCCAAGTACAGTGAGATTTTATCTATCTAGGAAGAAAATAAGCACAACATTAAAAGTATACTTGCTGAAGGATGGAGTCCCTAAATTATCAACTTTCAGTGTAAAATGGAAAGAGGCCAAAGTGAGGCTGTGGAGTTTTGAACAAGCAGGTTTCTAAATCAGCTTATTAAAAATCAATCACATAACAACTGAAGTCGGAAAGGACCTCTGGAGATCATCTCCACTTTGACTAAACACACAGTGATTTTCCAGAATGGCATTTTTGTAAAAAAATACTTTGAGAAGGACAACAAATTGCAGTACTGTTGCTGTTAAATCATGCTGAATCTATGGCAACAGATGAAAGAAGCCCCACTTCCTTCTTTCACCACACTTTCCTGTATTCTCCTCCCATCAGGAGAGAATCTGATATTGCATTTTAAACTTCTAAGAGTTAAAGAAGAAGCAGGAGGTGTCTGCTGGTGGTTCAAAATAGAGGTAGTCTTTCTATTTCCTTTCTCGAAGTCTGACTTTGTTTTTACATCACAAGGTATCAACATGTATTAATCCTTTGCTTTGGCATAGTCCTTCCAAGATTCATGCACCGAATATAATTCTGCAGATGGTTTTAACTTTCAGAATATGGTAAAAATACAAAGGCAGGCATGCCAGTACTCAGATGCCATTAACATATTTTCTAAACTGGAACAAGAAGATGCAAGTGTGAATGTAGTGTGATGTTTCCTAGAAAAAAAACCCACATTGTATCTCCTCATACAATTATTAATCATGCACTGAGCTTTGTAACCTTGGTTACTTCCCTAGCACCATATTTCTTTAGCTCTTTCCATCTTTAATGACTATATTTCTTTTATTCACAGAAGAGCAGGTAAAAAGATCTCCAATATTTGCAAAAGTAATTAATTTTGCAAAATTTATTCCATGAGCTGTCAAGGATAAGACACTACACCATAGGTATCATTCTCATGATTTAATGAATGCTTTTAATTGGACAACATGTTCACAAATCGGGGTAATGTTCACTAAATATTATGTTCTTCATAGACTTAGCTTTTGAGAAATTACTGCACCAGTAATTGTAGAGGTCAGGCATCAGGTATAAGGTCATATTTTCCTTCCCTTTGCAACCCTTCTCATAAGTATAAGTCGTCTATTTTTGGAAGTTTTTACTAATTTTCCATCAGTAGAAGCAGTAATAAAAATTGACCTTTGAATCTGTACAGCTGTAGCAAGAACTTAGTGCTGTTAAATTCCAATTTCAATCTTTTCCCCCTTCAATTAACTGTTACTGATAATATAATATCTTAAATTCAAGTTGTGGATTTTTTTGTTCTAAACACTTTGAAAATTATCCAGGGTTTTGATGCATTTTGCCCTTTCAAAGCTGAATCAGGATATTAGGAATTCATGATTCTATTGAAAAGGTCAACAAGAGGTTTAGTATATACTATGTAAGAATGCCATCTTATAGAGAGAGTTCTGCTTCTGGGAGTTTTGGGGGCTGATGAAGTGACTACCCCAGCCTCAGGTAGCAGATGTGTAAATAGTTACTTTCTTTAAAATAATCCTCTGAAAGATACCAATTTAGCTTTCCAGCCCCTCTTTTTCCATAACCATGCAGTACCTCATGTGCCAAAAGCAATTCTACACTGACAAAGTGCTTTCTGGAACATCATCAAGACAAAGTTACTGTCAGTGGATGGGGATTTTTGTTCATATGCTAAGCATAAGGAATTATCAAAGGGCAGTAATAAACACAGTTTATGAGTCTTACTGACACCAATCTTGAGAGACCCTCAAGCCACCTTTTGCCTCAACAATATGCTCCAATTAACTACATTTAACCATTAAGTGTGTTATAAAACAGGGTAATTGTTATTTTCAGCAATAGGACAGTCAGTCTGCCGAAGCAGTTAATGGAACTGAGCACGCCAAAAGGCATTGGCATGTTCTTCAGTTATAAGGATGCCTTTAGCTCTTTACCATATAAGCCAAAAAAAATGTACTACCAGCTTCTACCTTCCCTCCTGGAAACCTAGACACCCTTTTCATGACACTCACAATCCATCACAGGCTTAGCAGAAAGTTATCTAATAGGCCCTTTTGAAACGTGAGAACAGCACCGACCCTGTGACAACAGCAAAAGACAAATTTCACTGGGCAACTAAGGAAAATCAAAGCTGCTTATGAAAAGGAAGAGGCAGTACTATTCACTGACAGCTGTTTGCACATGGAAATGCTATGAGATATTCACCATAGTATTTTTAAATAGGCTGCTTTAAAATAATGTTAATATAAATTTAGTGAACCCAGCCTAACACTGTAAGAGGCAATAGGAGATTAGACATGCAAGATGATCTATAAAATCCATATGAAAGGAAGAGACATCTTTGCAGTACACTCAGTTGTCAGGAATAATACCTAAAGCAGTGACACTGCATGTATTGAAATGACTCAAGGAGGAACATTCAGGAAAAAAATTACAGCAGAGAACTGAGGCACCTCTCAAGACAAGTGCAAACATAATCAAACATGGATCTGATGGTTTGCCACTCAAATATTCTATTTGAGAAAGGAAACATGTGTTTAACTAATTAATAAGATTATTACCTTTCCAAAAACTGCAGTAAGGGAACTGACATGAATTTTTCACGTTTTCTGAAATGTAGAGAAAACCCTAATTATCTTTCACACAATCTTAAACCCACTGACTACTCTGGGCATCATTTTCTAATACATTTGTTAGTAGAAGGCAGTTAATATTTCTCTAATGTCTAAAAGAGCATTTTAATTTTCAACTTACAGTACAAGAATTGATTTTTCTATGTCACAGGAAAACTGCAACTTCCCAGTAAACATCACCTATTTTATTGTTAATGCTCACCTAAAAAAGATTAGAACTTCCTCCCTGGAAGAGTGCAAGTAAAAAAAAGTCAGTTTTTTTCTGGGAGCAATATCCAAACAGTTTATAAATTCAGAGGTGATATATCTGTGCACTTCATAAACTTCTGATTTCCACCTGCTTCCTATTTGAATTAATCTCTTTGCAAAGTGTTATTGACCTGAAAGGTGTCAGTATTGAAAAACAAAAACGATACAGAAATCTTAATGTATGATTTGTCACCTCTGCACCTATGGATGTAACAAATATAAGAGACTGGAAGATGCAGATGTACTGAACTGAAAGCTCTTAAGGATTTTAGTAGGTATGGTACATTGACCCAGCTCACTGTTGATTTCAACAAGGGAATCAATAGGGAATGGAAGAGGCCAAAGTTGAAGGTTTTATGGCTATCAGTAAAGCAAATAAATGGCAGTCAGCCCCCACGAAAGGGCACTTGACATTCAGATCTCAATGTAGTATAACAAGTGATATTGCTTTCTAAGCTATAAATCTTTTTGTCTGGGTTAGGGTCATGCAACTGACTTAGAAAATAGTGCCACTTGCTCCAGAAGGGCAGAAGAACAAAATGACAGTGACCAAAAGCCAGGACCCCAAAGGCCCTGACAGCTCTCCCTGTCTCTGCCCACCCCAGGGCTCCCTTCAGCCTGCCCAGGATCCACCCTGGGCCCCCAGGACCAATGGACCCTGGCCTGTTAACACCACAGTATTTTAAACATGTTGCTTTAAAACAATGTTAATATAAATTGTATATTTTCTTGAACCCAGCCTTGTCCCCCGGAGGTGCTGCCATGGTGGCTGCCAGGCCCTGCCCTGCTGTGCCCCAACATCCTCAGGCAAGTTTTTATTTCTTTATTTATTCTAAACACAGGGATGTTTGAAAACCTACAGATATTGCTGAGTTGGGGTTTTTTTGTTGTTTTTTTTTTTTATTATTCATTGTGAACCAATATAGATTGGCATAATCTTTGTCTATAAGTGGGATGTCCAGGAAAAAATAAGAACACCTTCTGGATGAGCACAGACAATCCCAGGAAAAGTCTGGGATGCAGCCGTCCAGATTAGGGAAATGAAAGGAGGTGAAATGGAGTTCAGTATTTTGGTGCCATGGATGCTCTTGGCCTCAGGATCAGACAATAATTCCAGGCCCTTTTTCCACCTGCATAGTGTGAGCCTGACTTTACAGTGAGATACTGGGATTACATTTGTACCAGTAAACAAAAGAGACCACACCACAAACCATTCTTTGATCCTGAAACCCACAGGTTGCAGTTGAGCTCTATTCCGTGCAACTAAATGCTCCTCCAGTACAAAATAGTGTGGCAACATCCATACTGCCCAGCTGGGAACAGTGCCAGGTCCAATGCACTGCCTGGGACAGCAGCTGTGGCTGGCCTGGGTCAAAAGAGTCTGAGAGAGCAAACAACTGGATGATCAGGATCCACTGCTTAAGTGACAGCCCTGTTCAATTTACTAGTTCAATCAGATCCTCAGAGATGAAATAAAGGGTGAAAATTATTGGTTTTTTTTATTATTATTCTAAACACAGGGATTTTTGAAAACCTACAAATATTGATGAGGGTTTTGGTTTTTTTTTGCTTTTGCTTCTTGTTACTCATTGTGAACCAATATAAATAGGTGTAATCTTTGTCTATAGGTGAGATGTTCAGGAACAAATAAGAACACCTTCTGAAATAATAATTTAGTGATTTTTTAAAAATCAGGTTTTATTTTTCCAGAAACTGGTAGCTCGTTACTACTAAAGGTACTGAAAATCTCTCATGAGGGTCAGACAATCAAAACATAATGCAAGAAGTTTGTTTCATGTAAATTTACTTGCTTTCTTTTCTTTTGGTTTTGCAGTTTGTGACAGATAATCACTTAAGCCAGCACTCTATAAATAGTCAAGACAATGACATTTCCGTTTTCATGGTAAGCAAAGAAAAAGGTCAAGGCTGAATGCTCATTTTCATCTCTCAGAAGTGTCTGTTCTTGTCACTGGTATTTCCCAGCAGCTGTGTTTCTGTCTTTAACATGCACTGCTTTGTAACAACAGCTACATGGTGGAACATAGGTCTGTTTTGGGGCTTTGCAGAGTAAATAATTTCATGTCAGACTTGCAAACTGGAATTCACATCATGCAACCAAACATTATAAACAGTACAAAGGAAATACAGAAAACATGCAATTCTAGGGCTATAGTTGAAAACATTTACATAAATGCTATACAGAATAATCAAATTGAAGACTTCTGCTGTCACTGATAACAGTGTCTTAGTCCATTGTATTTTGTAGGATCATAATGAAGTGGTCCCCTTGCCAATGCTTTTTCCTGTGCTCCCCGCAGGGGTCCCAAGAAGCAAGAGAACTGTGAACTGGGAATAGGGGAAGAGGCTGAAAATGTATATGGCTGCTTAATGTTCTTTCAGCTTTCCATTGTTTGTACAGTCTTTAAAACCACACCACTCAGATAATAAGCAGAGAGGAGGGAAATACTCAGTGGTATGTCAGGCTGTGGTATTTCTTCACCGTATGAAGAAATGATGGTCATCAGATCTTTTGAACAGATGAAGTGTGCTCTATGCACTCTCAGGCTTGTCTTTCACTTCCAATAAAATACAGTTGGGCTGTCATTCATATCAAATAAGTGTTCCTGATTTAATTTCACCTCCACTCACATTTAAGAAGGCATCTTTATCCTGTGGCACGCATCCAAATACCAGTATAAATCTCCAAATTTCACTTTTAACTGATATCCAGCAATTAATGTTTGATGGCCTATAAATGCATTATGCAGTTCCTCTCTCTGTTAAGAGTTTTTTCTTTCTTTAAATTGCTAGGATCGAAAGAATTATGTTCTAATCCCCTGACTTTATCCAGTTAATTTTGAAACTTAGTGTTTTTCAATTAAATATCCTATTGGGAGCTCCTTCACTTTCAGCACACTCACAGACAGGTTGCTTTGATTAATTTCTAGCACTTAGTCTTCTACTTCACTAAGTCTCAGTACTTTGTCTAATAACTGGAAAGCTTTAAATCAATGCTTTATGTCATTCTAAGTCTGAAGCTCCAAAGAATTCTACAAAATTGAAGAAAGAAGGCAGGCAGCTACAGAGAGGCTGTGTTTAACAACTGAGTTTAAGGTTCAGAGCTGATTTTGTGTCCAAGTTGATCCTGTGCCCTGGCTGATTCTGTGCCGAGTTGAATAAACCCAATTTGCTCTGGAAAGCCTGATCACATAGGTAATACAATTCATCAAACAGAAAAAACAGGTTTAGAAATCAAATTTCTAATACACAGAATATGAAATGAAAGATCTATAAAATATCTATGGGCCAGCATATGAGAGGAAGCTCACATGACAGAGATTAAACTCAGAGCTTTTTATTCATGTGAAGCCTATATTAGTGACTACATGGAGAACAGTGTTTATTCTAAGTCCAGTTTTGGAAACAGACCTTTACACAAGGACCAAAATTTGTCAAAAAACAAAATAAAACAAACCACCAACCAAAAACAACACATCACAAAACAAACAAACAAAAACATGTTTTCAACTAAAGTTAATTTGATTCTCCTTTATGTACAGGAGATAGATAGTCTGTTCGAAAAATTCAAGATTAGTTAAAGTAAACAATCTAAAAACTGGGAGATTTATGTGAAAAAAGTAGCTATTCTTTTTCCCAGAGTTTTTTGTTTGGTGTTTTTTTTTGTGTGTGTGGTTTGTTTTTTGTTTGTTTTTTTGTTTTTGATTTTTTTTTCTGCTTAGCTGTGACTGAGTAGGCAAAAGCCCCTTAGTAGAAGTTAGTTGAAAGCTTCTTTCCATCCATTGGTATGCATAGAGGTGGGCAGAAAGACTTATTCACAGTCCTCAGATTAAAACTGCATTTTCACTTATTTTTGTTGCTAGGGCAGTAAACATTTAAGCTATGAATATATCTTATACTTTACAATCAAATGGCAAACTGTATTTTGATGATCCTGACCTCCAGAAACTTCTTTTGCAGATGAAGTGACTCACTGAAGTTTTATCTCCAGTAATCTCACTGTTCCCTTATCTTTGTCAACTGCTCTGTCTCAAACAAGTGTCTTCTACTTCATAAGGATCAGAGCAGAAATCAGAGCAGATACAGTCACAAACAGAAAATAGACATTCACAGGGAACTATAGGAAAATCTGAAGCAGAGGGTTCAAATGCAATATGTTCAAAGCAACCCATCTAGAAACAGCTTTACTCACAGTAGCACACAGAAAAGCCTCCATACCTTTTCCAGTCCAATCATACTGCACACCAGAGCTCAGATAAATACTCATAACACTGCTTACCTTGAGCAAGCAGAAGCTTTCTAAGTAGATACCTTTGACCAGCAGCAGCACAAGTTAATTCAAATTCTCATGGCTTGGGTGAGACCAGGTGAAGCCAATTGAAATTATGTTCTATTTACCACATAAGTACACACCTCACCCATTGCTGTCACTCAGCCCATGAGCACAAGCAGTGAAAGCTTTGCTCCTCAGCCTAGAGCTGTACAACCCGACTGATGAGATGGATCTTGAGGAGCTTCAGACAAACCAAAGTCCCCTCCATCCATCCTGGAAACCCCACTAGATTTCTGTCCCTTTTTTGTCCCTACATCTACCTTCTTTCTACATCTTCCCCCTCCACTTTCACCACTATTCATCTCCGACAGCATGTCTACTAACCTTTGTTTTTCTGGTTTCTTGGGACCCAGAAATAGGGGTTTTATTTGTTTATTTACTTATAGGGGTATTTATTTGTTTATTACATGTAAAAGCAGATAGATAGATAAAGATAATAGATTAGCAGATAGATAGCAGACAGAGGAAGAGCAGATGTCACCATCACAACAGAACAAGTCTTGCAGACATCTGTACAGTACCTTTAGTTCTGGCACCAGGCAGTTGTAAGATATCATTACCACCACCTCAGATGTTCTCAGCAGTGGGTCACAAAGACAACCCTGTGGCCAGCCAGTCCAAAGGCAGGTTTGCCCTGACTATTCTGGAGGTGTAAAATGTATATGGAATTATATTTTCCTTAATAAAGGATTTCACATATTATCATTTAGTGAGCTGTACCAAAACTCCAGGCTCAGAGGTTTCCTGAATCGGAGCCTTCTTGGAAAGCAAAGATAACATTTGCAGTCTAATTTAATAAAAGCTTGTTTAAATTGTGTATAGTTACTGTTACTTAGAGCCAAAAAAATTAAATTATCTATTTTTAAAACATGAAAATGATCCATTTGTTTTTCTTAATTGTCCTTGCTAGTCAGATGCTATATTTTACTAAAACCAACCCTTTCTAAAAAGCTGAAATTATCTTGAAATACATTTTCTGATTTGAGATAACAAGTGGATTATATTGAAAATGGGATGATGGCTTAATTTATATCCCAAATCTGATTTACCTTTAAAACTGCCTTTGGTTTGTTTTCTGGATGCTTAATAAGATAGATTATTTTCCTCTTTCTAAGGACATGATCTAATGATTTAATGAGAGTCCTTAAATCCTATGAGGGTCAAAGTTATCACACAAGACCAGCCTCCTGCAACACCTTAAAGGGAACTGGAAAATTTCTAACAAGGTACCCCTGCATTAGAAGCAGGATTAGAGGAAAAGTGGTTTCCAATGTGGCTCTTCTTTCATTTCACAAGCAGACTTCCACATTTCTCAGATTGTACTTCCCTATGGTCAGTTTTTCAGCCAAATTCTGCCATTCTATCATATTGGGGTTTACATGCACTGCTATTAAAGTCAAAGTTGACAGAGAATTTCTTTTAGGAAATACATGAGAGAGGAGGGCAGGCAGGGATGGGCTTTCCTGGGTGTGCTATCCTGACTAGCAAACAAAGGTTTTCAGCTATCCTGGATGCCACAGCAGAGCTGACAGTGACACTAACACAGCAAAATCATACACTGATATGCTACCACAGAAGTCAGGTAGAACACAAGCCCTGAAATGCATATACATCAGGAGAACAGTGCAGCTTGCTTCCACCTGGTGTTAGCAGAGGGGTGATACTGCTGAGTAACCATCTACATCCTGTCCTGCATTACCCACAAGTAACTCAGCTTTCAAAAGATGGAGTTCTCCTGTTTCTCTGTGATGGACTGCAAAACAGGATTGGTTTTGAACTGCATGGGAACGAGGTGGTAGTGCTGGACAACCAAACCAAGCTCCCACAGAGACCATGAAAGGTACTGAGCCATGATTCTTCATATGGGAACAGGGCAAACAAAAAGCACTGGCATTAGTTCTAGCAACTGTTTATTCTGTACCACTGTTTTCTGCCATAGCAAACCCATGGGTTTCTGCTCTGCTTTTCTCATCCTATTGACAGCTCCCACATACTGCCAGGCAACTATTCACAGCAACGTCGTTTTTCTGCTTCAAGGGAAAGTTTCAGACCAGTATCTTCAGTCCCACTTTAAATACAGAAGGTTGTTTCCAATGAGTTAGCTCAGCTGCTCTAACAAAAATTTACATTCATTAGGTTATTCTTAATTCTAATATTCAGACAAGCATCCAAATAAGTGACAATAATTATTGACTGTGGGATTGGTTGCAATCTGTGTCACATCTCGTGAGTAGACACAAAGAAAAAGAGAGCACAAATTACTTGAGTTGGTACTCACTTTTACTTCACTTTGATATGGGGTAATACAATTGACAGGCACAATCCCAGAAAGGTAGAGAGGGTGTAATGAATAAATATAAGCTTAGCAAGAGTGTCATGAGGTATACACACTGCTGAGGTGAAAAGCTGTTTCTGAACCAGTCCCTCTTGCCATTCCCACAACTCTGCCTTGCACGCACTCAGGGACATATTTTTCTCCTGTATAATTTGGCTGTTCTGTTTCATCCCTCAACATCTGGGAAGGAAAAAAACAGTACAAAAAACCCCCATTCCCTTCAATTAAAACCTTAGGGTGTAAATAACTTGGGATAAATAGCATATAAAAGTTTGCAAAAAAACTAATCTGTCTAACTTAAAAAAATCTTATATCAATAATGCAAGCTTCTTAACTCTCCAAGTAAACACTATCATCACTATTCAGGTATACAAGCTCTTCCTTTGTACTTAACATTTTAAAATTGTATTGCACAATCTACTGATGGATCTGATGATAGTTATGTATATTAAATGTGTTTACCATGACTGTGATGACAAATTGTTAGGAAAAAAGATTTACTGTGCCAGATCTTGTGCTACTTTAATTTAATGAAAGAACCCTGATTGTTCCCTGATGTTGCCTAATCTATTAATGAAAATGCAGTCAGTGTATTTGTATGGACCATAAATTTATCAAGTACCCACTCACATGCATTTCACTACTCCAGAACTGTCCATACTGGAGTCCAAAGTTGCCCTCTTATAACATACAGGGGCTTGGTGCTACTTTCTAGAAGTCTTGCCCATTCTAACACCTGAGCATGTCAGGGCTGGACTGTGTCCCTAAAATCATATTTCTCCTGCAGAGGGATAAAGGGCAGTTTCCAGCTACAGAGATAATGGAAGCCAAACAGGTATTTGCATAGCAGAGGGCACCTCCAACCCCACAGGGGCAGGGATTGGCCACCCCATACAGGTGTCCTGTAGGAAACCCTAGAGTTACCACCACAGGGCAGGGCACAGTTGAGCTCCACAAGCAATGAAGGCAAAAGTGTAACAAGAAAGCAAGAAAGAGGCAATTATTAAGACATGACTGTTAATAATACAGGAATGTGTTTGACAAGAAAGCTTGAGGGATGCTGGTGTGCATGGTGGCAGTGGTTAAGGATTTTCCCCACATGTATACTCTCATAGGTGAGTGGTCTGACTGTGATTAAGAGCTCATGTTCAGGTCTGAGTGTTCTCTCCTTACCTGTGAGAACTGATGTCTTGAAAGCAGCCTTACCTGCACCCACTGACACAAGAGAGAGAAAACCAAGCAAGCCTCATCCCAACTGCAGCAAAGCAGCCCAGTTTGCAGAAGAGACTGCAATGACTGTGACAGGCAGAGGGACCCAGCTTGCCTCACAACACAGTATGATGAAAAAACCCTAACTCTGGAAGCTTGGAGGTTAGCCACAGGTTGTGCAGAGCTGTAACAAATAACGTTAGAGAGAATGGTTTCTCTTTGGCTTGCTGGATGGGAGGCCTGTGTCTGCATGCAGAGGGTGAGCCTGTGCACACAGGTCTTTCCCCATCTCGAATTTAAAGGAGAGCAGATGGGTATCTCCCACTGCTCGTCACCTTTCTGCAACATGCCAGAGGTGCAGGCAAACACCCAGAGGTGACAGATGTTGTTACCCTCCTTTATGCCTGTCTGGAAAGTTGTAGACAACTCCAGACCAAGAAAGCCACAGCTGCGTTGAAAGGTGTGATACTGCCAAACTGGCACTATTCCTGTTTTCTCTGCCCACTTGGCCCATACCCCCAGCAGTTTTAGCTCAAGATAAGAGGGAGAGAAGGCTGTTTTATATACATATATATACTTTAGGTAGCACTCTAGATAATATAACAACAAGTACAATGTAACAGCTGGACTTAACAGTAGTTTTAGGAGGAGGAAGCTTTATCATCCTTGTGCAAGAAATATTTACTATGAGTAGAAATTAAACAGTGAAAACAGCAGCACAAAGAGAAGACAGATCTGGGTATTAAGAGTGTGCAGTAAAGCAAAATAGTCTCGGGAAGCAAAAAGGACAAATTCACAACTAGCTGACACTGATGGTTTATGAAAAAATACCTGTCTGAATCATAGAAGCGTTCTGGTTGGAAAGGACCTTTCAGATCATTGAGTCCAACCATTAACCTAACTCTACCAAGTCCAGTGCTAAACTATGTCCTTAATACCACATCTGAATGCCTTTAAAATACCTCCAGCAATGGTGACACCACCATCTCCCTGGGCATCCTGTTCCACTGTTTGATAACCTTTTCAGTGAAGAAGTTTCTTCTAACATTCAATCTAAAGCTCCCTTGGCGTAACTTGATGGCATTTCCTCTTGTCCCATCATTTTTTACTAAGGGGAAGAGACCAACCCCTACCTTGCTACACCCTTCTTTTTCCTCGTATCTCCTGCAAACATACTGAGGGTGCACTCAATCCCTCATCCACATCATTGATGAAGATATCAAAGAGAGATGGCTGTAACAGAGCCCTGGATTCAACTCCATTGACCACAAGTCTTTGGGCCTGGCTGTCCAGCCATTTTTTTTTAGCTAGCAAAGAGTATACTAGACTAAGCTAAGCCATGAGAAGCCATTTGCTCCAGAATACTGTGGGAAACAGTGTCAAAGGCTTTACTAAATTCCAAATAAACAATATCCGCAGCCAACCTCATCCACTAAGTGGATCACCTGGTCAAACATTGAGATCAGGTTGGTTAAGCAGGATGTGCCTTTCTTGAATCCATGCTGACTGGGCCTAATCCCTCAGTTGTCCTGCACATGATGCATAACAGCACTCAGGCTGAGCTGCTCCATAGCATTCCCCAGCACCAAGGTCAGACTGTAGTTACCCAGATACTTCTTCTTAGAGATGGGAGTCACATTTGCCAATCTCCAGCCTACAAGGACCTCCCCACATTGCCAGGACTGCTGGTAAATGATGTGAAGTGTCTTGGGGAGCACTTCTGCCAGCTCCTCTAGTACCTTCAGGTGGATCCTATCTGGCCCCATAGACTTGTGTATGTCAAGTGGTGCAGCAAGTCATGAACCATCTCCCTTGGATTATGGGGGCTTCAATCTCTTCCTCATCCCTGACTTCCACCTCAGCGGACTGTGTACTCAGTATACAACTGGTCCTACTACTAAAGATAAAGAAGGCATTAAGTACCTCAGCCTTTCCCTTGTCTTTAATCATTGTTTTCCCCCTGTATACAATAAAGGAGATTCTCTTTAGTACTCCTTTTGTTTCTTATATATTAGTAGAAGCTTTTGTGTGTGTCCCTTTAATTACACCACTCCTCCATTTGTTTTTTTAATCATCTGCTTAAGCATCATTCAGACTTTATACCAAGACTTTCATGGCAAAAAAACTTATGACTCCTTTCCTTTTGATTACCTCACAGCATCCCACAGAAACTCTGGTCAGAGCTGTTGTGCTCACTCCTCCATCAACAGCTTTTCACCCCGTACTTCAGAACAAGTCAAGCCCCTTCCATAGTTTCCTGGCCAAAAAGCCCCAACAAACAGATATAATTATTACTTCTTCTGGACAAAAAGGGCAGTAAGGTCAGAGTATAAAAGGGTCCGTTTAGTGACTGAAAACATAGCATGCTTATCACCATAAACACCTGATTAGATATTACCAAACACCTTTACCTTCATTCCTATAGGACTGCTTCCGACTGTCTTAGCCACAGCCAGCATTTTAAAGTAGATGTGTCAAACATCAGTACTTTTCCACTAGCACCTCTATTTATTTATTTATTTTTCTACAGCCTCTTATTTTCCATCTCAGTGAGAAAAATAAGCTGTGAGTCTTCCCACCACTTTTGGTTTTCACACTGGTTATCATTGCTACAGCTTTTACAGGATTCAAAGTACAGGAAATGAAGTGTCGTGTCTATCTGTGTCAGTGTGGAACATGACAGCTAAAAAATCTCTGTGCATGAAAGTTGTGAAAATATTTTTTTTTCACCATTCTCTATTTGTGTATGCTTCCTCTTACATATACTAATTTCAGGCATAACAAGCTTTTACAAGCCTGCAGTCAGAAAGATCTTTATGCTTTCTGTTCATAGATGGAAAACAATAATAGACAGTTTCTGCTTACTGATTTTTCCCATTCTTTGCAATTCTAATGACTGAAGCACACTCACAATATAAACTCAAGCATTTGTTATTTCTTTCAGCTGTCAATCTATAATACCACTGTCAAATTTATCCCCTTTATTCAGAAAAAAAAAATAAATAGGTTTATCTTGCAAAAAAAGGGCAGGGATTTTTTGTTTAAAGGAATATTATTTCAAAGAAAATAAAGATCTGAATTTTGTAAAAGTAATAAGGTCTCAGAAGTTGAAGACAAAACCAGAGAAAACATTAAGAAAAATAAATTCTAATTTGAAATCAAAATGCTTAAAAATTGCTTGAAATTTGTGTATTATCATTTAGCCAAAACATTGCAAACAAAAACCATGGCAAATGACAGTTAGGCTACTCTTTCACAAGAGCACTGCCCTACGCACAGGCACCAAAACTGAGACAAAGCTTAACCACTTGATTTCCTAAGTAACTGCCTTTTCTTTTTAAGACTTCAGTTTGTTAGACAAGAAGGAAGTGGTAAGCCAAAGAGCAATTGAAATCTATGATCTGTCACCACAGAGGGAGCTGATGTGTGGCCATCGTAAAAACAGAGAGCAGTAAAACAGAAGATGAGATAAACCAGATATTTTGAGTACAAGATGTCTGCTCTTATTTGTCAGTGAATCATGATAAAGTGATGACTTCATTGTGCATGAAGCCCTATAAAATGATAATACACCAGGCACGTAGCTTTCACATGTCCAAAGGGGCATGCAGGCTGCGCACTTGAAATTACCTCTTCATGTTCTTGGGAAATAATGTGATTACATCTCAACTGCCCACATGGAACAGTTATTTCTGGTGACCAGAGGTTGCAGGCATTTAGAGGGTAAAATATGCATCAGAATCCATACCTACACTATACTCAGTGAGAAAGTTCGTGCCTTCTTTTCCTACAGCATCAGTTACTACAACATCTCAGCCTCAAAGTTATCACAGAGCCCACAAGTGATTACTTACTTATCCATGCCTACAGAATACAGCTCCTGTGTAGACATACCTTCACACACCCTCTATACAAATCTCATAAATTGTTCTATGAAAACAGAATTAAACCCTCTTATAAAAAACCTGTATAAATGACAAAGGTTATTTTCCTTTTTACTTTATATGTATATAAACGGTGTATTTAATAAAGAGTCCTGACAGAGTAGACATAGTTAGGTCATAAAGCCATTTCTTTTGCCCAGTAGCTCTAGAAACTACTGTATTTTGGCATCTACAGGTGACTGTGACTATGAACAAACTGTCAGAATTAATGCATGCTGTTATTTCTGCCCAGTGACAGAACTTTAGAACAGCTTTTCCAGAGCATTTATGAGCTAGAACTGCTGCAGCAAAAGTGGTGGAAATTTGGCGAATTCTGTATATGACATAGCAGAGGTATGCTCTTTTTCCTCTGTTAAACAGTTGTCTTGACACTGTGCAAACCTTCTCCAGTTACATAAATATGGCTAAAGACAGAAGTTTTTTATTTCTGATGTCTCCAGGACTATACAACTGCCTCTGAACTGAAAATCCAGTCTCTTCAAAGGTATCCAGCACTTTTCTGCTTCACTAAAGAGGATCCCCTTTGAGCTTCTGGCTTTGTTCTTCACAGTCTTTCTCTCTGAAGCAAGATCAAGTTGAATATTACACACAAGCCAAACTGAAAAGCTGGAAAAGAAACCCACTACCTCTGTCATCAGAAGAGGTTATCGGTTTTGTTTTCTTGCTGACAGGTAAACCCCACCCCAATAAGCACCTAAAAGTTATTAGCTGTGCTTTTCTCTTTGATCAAGCCAGTCCTACACACATTGGTTGGCCTTGTCATCTCTTAGTTTCAGCAGCTTTGCAATGGCAGATAAAAAGCATATGGCTGAAGAAGTTAGCATTTCCAACCACCTGTCTTTCCTATAACTAGAGAAGATATCTACCTCATAAATCAGTTCCTGGGCTGCAGCAACATTAAAGTAGCACATTAAGATCAACATAAAAACTTTAAAAAAAAAAAATTAAAAAAAATCAACCAACCAACCAAAAAAAAACCAGACCAAAAATTGTATCAGTAAAGGATTTTCTCACTTCCAGTGACAACTTCAATATTGAAACAAGCTGCATAATGTGCATCAGCAAAGTATCTCAGCAAATTCGCATTGTAACAAGCTTCTCTCAGATCTATGCTCTTCGCCCAGTGTTTCCATGTCTATCTCCTGAAGATTTCACATTCTCCAAAACTACTGTTTAGAAAAAAATAACACTAATTAATGTTAATTATAATAATTATTAGAATAATTTGTCATTCAGGGCATATTTTAATTTATTTATTTCCCTTAATAAGTTTTTCCTGAAGTGTTCTTTATTTAGTGCTAACATCTTTTTGAAAGTAAAGAAAACACCTTTATATTTTATCCAAAATTTTCAAACTGGAAGAAGGGTTTGAACATAAAAGCCTTTCTGGATCACCATCTGATCTGATGACTATGAGGCTAAAACCACCCTCAGCTGAGTTTATTGGCCTTCCCCATTGGAACAGGGCTGGTTATAAACCAACAGAAACAGTTAAAACCTGGGAACCCTTGTGTTGTCAGCAAGCATAATTTTTCAGCATTTAATCATATTTTTTGTTACTTAAGTCCTAATAAATGTTAATCATAGAAAAAGGAAGGTACTTAGTGCAGATATTCTCTCATCCTGCTATCAGAGGTTTTGCCTCACATGTAAGGAAGTATTTTAACTTACAGATTTCACAGATAACCTAAAATCTGTAAGGATTTTTCAAGGGGTCTTGTGTCCATGGACACAGCAACTCAGGGTATGACTGGACTTATTAAGACGTGGCCAGTGTGGGAACCACACACACTGGACTTTTGATCACTCTCATTGTGAATTCACTCCTCACTTCTGTTTTGGAGCACTTCAAGAAACACTCTGAGAGGCAATGCCTGAACACAAAGCTGCTCCTGGTCCATAATGGACAAGGGTACATTTTTTTTTGTTCTCTCTCATCCCTTCAGCCTTGTAACAGCATCCCAGTAGATGCTACATCTTTGAACAGACACACCACATCCTAAAGCATACCACAGGTATCTTCTAACTTGCATGCCAAAACCACACATCTGGATACAGCCTCTGTATTATTTCAGGCACTCTGAACTGTAGAGAAACATAAATATCTCTTCAGACCAGAGGGTGTCTAGGTAAGAATAAAGCCAGTTTCTACTTAGGGTCCATTTGAGCCAGTGCCTTGGACATTTGGTCCAAGGATTTGGTCTGTGGTTATGCTTCCTTCAGCAATACAAGCATTGCCTAAAGTCCACTCTGCTTTCCTGGATGCCACAATGTCCTAGTCTGAGATTGCCCCTGTAAGACTGAGTCCTTCAAGTAACACCTTGTTAACATGGGGATGCTCACGTAGGCCTAAGCTATCATTTTACAGAACAAGAGGTCCTCTGCACTAGCACATGGCATAGTCACTCAGGCTATGTTTATTTCCTTTGGCTCTGAGGCCTTCTGGCACTAGTGAAGTCTATTATCATCCAAAAAAGGGTGCCCACATCCAAACAACACATTGGGCATGGTGCCTGGCTGGTGCTAATTCTCAAAACATGCTTAGGAATTTGCCCAAGCAAAAACCATTCCAGGGACCACTCAAACAAATTAACACTGTAGAAAATGAATTTAGTGCCTGGGCCTGCCTTCTGGTGCAGTGTAATTTCTACTATAAGCAGAGCCTGCAACTGCAAAAAACCCCAGGCTGTTTCGTTCCCTTCCTTCTCAGAGTGGCATAAAGTATTTCATATCTGCTTGCATCTTAAGAGTGTCTTCAGAGATCAAAAATCTTCTGGAAGTCAACCTACATACAATTCAGTGTACACTCAAGCCATGGCACACTAGGTACTTGAAAGTATACTAATAAACTGGTGAAAGAAAGATCCATATGTAAAATTTGTCACTGCATGTTCAATACATGGAGATCTTTGCAGTGGGCAGAACTCTTGAGAAGCTCAGGGAAGTCCAACTACCAAGGTGCATGCAGAGGAACAGGCTTGCACTAGATAAGCCATATAAAGTATTCAACTGAGCAATCTAAAGTGAAACAGCTTTAAGAAAAAAAAAAAAAGAAGAAAAAGAAAATGGAAGCTTCAAGAAAAAAAATAGGGGGTCTTTAAAGGTTCCAAACCTACGAATTCTGGACATTTTAAACAAAGTAAGGAGAAAAAAAAATCTTTTCCCACCCTACCTTATATGCTAAGAAAGTCAAATAAAGTTTCTGTAAACTTTTTTTTTCCAGTTCCAAAAACCACAATACAAGATGCTTTCATGCATTCAGAACCTCATTTCTTCAAATTCTACTTTTGTTTGTTTGTTTGTTTGTTTTTGGTTTTTTTTTTACTGTTGCAAGGAAACTTCGTGGTATATTGCTTCTGTAAAACTACAGAATCATAGAATAATTGGGGCTGGAAGGGACGTCTAAAGGTAATCCAGTCCAACTCCCCTGCAGTAAGCAGGGACATCCTCAGCTAGAGCAGGTTGCACATTTTTTCTAAAATAATTGACAGCACAGCTGGCTTCAACAGCTTCACTTATCAACACACTGATGCACACCCACAGGATAAAGGCATCTTATATGTCAATAATCAGCAAAGAGAAACTCAGGAGTGATCAGACATTGGAATGGGCTGCCCAGGGAAGTAGTGGATTCTCCATCCCTGGAGATATTTAAAAAGAGACTGGATGTGGCACTCAGTGCCATGGTCTGGTAACCGCAGCGGTAGTGGATCAAGGGTTGGACTTGATGATCTCTGAGGTTCCTTCCAACCCACCTGATTCTATGATTCTATGATTCTGTGATTCTGTGATTCTATGATTCTATTCTAAGAGATCTCCTGCACCACTGGCTTCACATCTGGCCATGCCGTATGTTTCCAGACATGTATCAAGCCTCATCTTCATAACTAGGTTTTTGCTTCCAAGACAGAAATGGTTCTGAATTTTTACTTTTTGACAGTCAAAAATCTTTAAGTTTTCAGACTGAAGTTATTCGCAGTGAATGCACAACATTGTTCCTCAAACCATCATTGCAACTGCTGAAATCTCTCTGCTCTCCTTCTGCTTTATATAGCAAAAAGGCCTACTCCACCCTCAGCCTTAGCACAAACCAAATTCCTTTAGACTATGTTGACATTGCTATTGATAAAGCTCTTTGCCCTATTAAGGGCAAATCCTCAATAGTTAGCACATACCTTTTGACATGAAGTTCTCTCATCAAAATACCAGATTAGTTTGGCGCAGTTGCCCTTTGGTAAATAAGTTGCTTTTTTTTTTTTTCTTTCAGTGCAGTAAATTTCATTCTTTAATACTCTGCAAGTCACTCAAGTGAGGCTAACAGACATGAAGTTGCCTTTTTCCTTTTCACAGATACATGTATTAAAATGAAGGTTAATATAAAGGTCATTCACAAATGTTCACAAAGACAGTGTTAAAGAAAATTGTACGTTCCTTAGACTTTTTATGTTTCTTATTTTCAGATTTATTTATGGGGCTTCTTTGTTTGTTTTTTTGCAATTTTTAAATTATAATATGTATAATGAAAAAAAATCAGAAAAAATGCTTGAGAAAAACATTGAACACTTACCTTTTCATCCTTCACTTCTGCACTAAGTCAAACTATAGAACAAAGACCTGCCAATTACAAGAACAATTTTTGTCACTGACTTTTCTGTAAAGAAAAACATACAAAATCCAGATATTTTTCCTTGAGAACCATCAAATTCCACTGAGTGAAAATCCACAGGAGTCTCAGAGTATTACTGTATTACAGATATTGGTCAACTGTTTTAATAAGTTGCCTTTCTAGGATTCAATTCTCAAGTCTCAATGGATATGTGTTCTTTGGCCTCTAAAGCTAAAATGGTCATAGCAGACTGTAAAAGGAAAGGCATTTTTTTCCTATAATTCAAAACTCCTCAAGTGGACTTGTGGACTTAATGTAAAGATTTGGCAAAATGGAAACTCAGTGGAGAAATCTTCAGCTGAAACAATCTATTTGTGAATGCTATAAACATTAAATTAAAAAAAAAAACAAAACAAAAAACAAAAAAACCTGTCTGGAAGTTAGACTCTAGCTGTAAATCTAGTAGCCATGCATCCACCCAGGCTTGCTGGGAAATTTTCAAAGTAGTGCTGCAAGTACCCTTGATCTGTGTATGCTCACTACTGCATGTGGTCTGTGAGTACCACATGAGATGTAACCTGGGTCAGTCATTTGAGCTTTTGACTGTAGGTGCTGCATTCTAGTTAAAACACAGGCAGAAATGCTGCTACAATCATGCCAGAGCTTAACCTCATTTCAGTTCTTTTGTATTTATGTTTTGCTGTCTTTCCAGAGTTGTGTTTCTCTTACAACAGCTTCTGTGTTTGTCTTAAGTTTTAGCATCCCTTTTCATTTTGAATAAATCCCAAGCCCTGACTGCCTGATATCCAAACTAACTTTTTTCCATAAGCAGTTTTTAACACCCCCACTAAACACAGATCCTTTCTTATTTCTGCCACCTATGTATCAGCAAATTATTTCTCCTCTAAATTTAACCCTAAATATCCTTTGAAATATATATGTGTGTATACATATATATATATATGCCTTTTGACTTCTTGCCAGCATATGCTTTCTGAGACTACTAGACACAGTCGGCACACTTTCTTTCAGTATCCATTCTTAATATCATAATCTTACATTATTTATACAAATAGAGAAGCATAAACACCAAGCTGCACATCCCCCTAGGCATTTGCATGGATTTCCAGTGTAACTGTGTTAATTATCTTTACTGTTTTGTTCATACTTTCCTGCTCATGGCTGTTTCTCTTTGGTTCTCTGCCCCTTGCCTCTTCAATGAGTGCTCAGATTTATGCAGAAATTCACTCAATACTCTTGTGAAACTTAAAAGGTAAACTCTTCAGGGCATGAACTATTTGCTTCTCTCACATTTGTCTTTATTTGTTTTTGTAGAGTGCTAGGCATGCCTAAGTTTGAATTACTAAATATAAGAGCCAATACCGTTAACTCCTCAAACCCTGGAGTCATATGCCCATTTGATTTTCAGGCTGTATGATATCCCTAGGGTCTGTTTCCCACAGTCCAAGGAACAGGTTGGATCCAGGGACTATCTTCACTCCTCTCTCTTAATTTAAGCATAGTGAACTGTAACATGTCTGGAGGAATATAGCATGTGGTAGGCTTAAATTGTTACCTTAAGATACTTGAGAGATGCCAAACAAAAGCAGTGTTTTGAACTTTCATCATCTTCATTGCTGTGGAGACATAGTGTCCAAGGTCACATTCTCCACACACCCCAAACTCATGCTGGGTCCTGGTGCTGTTGTATAGACTTGAAGAGAGCCTGCAGAGAAACACCACTCTTGGAAAACTATTTTGGGAGCTGATTTTGTCATCAGCAGAATGACACCAGTTCCACCGAATATTTACTGTCTTTCCTTTTAGTGAAAATTCAGTAGTTCACCCCACAATAACACTTTATGTTACTGACACCATATTATCTCATAATTTAGAAGCAAAAATTTGTCACAACAGTAGAATATCTACAGTACCATATACTATGAATCCATGGAGACATCCTGTATAACTGGACTACCATATGGACTTTTAAACAGTTATTTACTTTAGTAAATCAAACATTATTTCTCATACTTTTTTTCCAGAAGAGCTATACATATAAAAAAAAAAAAAAGTCTTAGTGTTAATGCAAGATAAAATAAAGATTAATCAACAGACTAGACAGAGACTAGAGAATACTTCTAAGCTGTGCACAAAGGAGATTATTCTTCCCATTTTGGAGGTGTACTCTGGAACAATGAGAAGTCCTCAGTCTCAAAGTTCTCATTTTTATTCAGTTCTCACTTTTATTCACTTCCTACCCTCACCCTGCTTTATGTGCCTGTGGCTTGGAAGCTACAACCTGCACCCTGTAAGCTAACATGAGACTCAGTGATCTTTTAGAAACAGCTCTCAGAAGGAGCTGTAGAAGACCCTGACATGCTGGGACCTCCCTGCCAATCCCAGGTCTATGGAAGCAGTAGCATCTCTTGATCCCATCAGTTACAGACTGAGACACCCTTCATTGCATTGCATCCCTGGACCTTTTCACCACCAGAGTTTTCTTCCATACTGACTCACTTTGCATGGGTGTTCATTCATTCATCACTAGAAAAACTACAAAACAAATTTTCCTTGCTTTTCTTGCCCTTCTTTTAGTCCCTTCCCCACGTGCACATCATCCTTTTCTCTTTTTTATTGTTGTGCTTTTTCACTTATAAATAGAAGTCTTTTTGTATCTCACAAACACCCTATGGCTCAGAAGAGGCCATATTGGTCTTTCTGGTTTTGCAGCTCTCCCAAGAATGTAATTTCCTTGGGAAAAAAAAAAAAAAAAAAATAAAAGAAAGAGAGAGAAAATCTTCCCCTTCATATCAAAATCCATTCATCCACTTCTAATTTTAGTTTCCCTTAGTGAACATTACCCTGTAATTAAAACATTGGCAGATGTGAATATTATATATCTTTCCAGTTCAAGTTAACATTTTTGTTAAACGTGATAATTTTGTGTCTGACAGTCAAGTAAACTGAGTGACTGAAAATATGTAGGACCATCCAGATTAAGGATCACAAAGCACATATTACAGTGCATCATTCACACAGACACCATTTCTTCTGGTCATATTTGCAACAGGGTCAATGAACGGCTGATAGAGGCCAACATAACAGTGCCAGTGCTGACATCTGCCAGCAGATGATTTAACTTCTTTCTTACAGAGATTCTGGACACTTCCTTGAAAACCCTTCATTCACGTATGTGCTGAATCTCAGGGAACAGAACCACTGAAAAACCAAGCCTCCAGAATTGTGCCCTTCCCATGATCTAAGTATTCATTCCCCATAGACCTCACAGTTTTACTAATCCAGGAGCAAAGATACATATTAATATGTGTCACATGCAACAAAACTAATGCCAGTGTTCACAGGCATAGTCATACATGCAATTTTGCTAGTAGCTCCACTTCCATGAGACCACCTATTACTACTTATTCCTGCCCTCACCCTTCTTCCCTTTCACTAGCCATTCCTTCCAGCTCCAGCCCCATTTCTGTCCCAAGCAGCAAAACTGAGGCAGATATGAGCAGCATTATAGAGGTTGCAAAAAGTATCTGTGGAAGGGCAGCACCTCTTAAATTTGTTTCATGCCAGATAAGATAGTTTCAAAAAGGAACTATCCCATGACATAGAAATAATCCAGACTTCCTACTGGTGACATGTACCTTTGATAGAACTAAAAAGGATTATTTTCCTTTGGAGGTTTTTGGTTTTGTTTTTTTGGTTTTTTGTTGTTGTTGTTGTTTTGGGGGGTTTTTTTGGTTTTTTTTTTTTTTTGCAAGGGTGCAAATACTAGTTAGTTTGCTACTCACCTGCTTTTGAGATTTTTAGCATGACAACCAAAATCATACAGCAGGTATTTCTACCAAGCAAAACGATGTGGGCAAGTTCAGGGATATTAATAAAATTCAAAGACCAGAGCCCAAAAGGGCATTAATAGTTTTAGCAGTTCCTAGAAAATCAGCAAGGATATGTCAAACAAAATACACAGCATGGCACATTCTTGTTGCTTAATTCTTCCTGTCACCTACCTCACAATGCAGAATCTTATCTAGTTTTATCAAGGTGTATCATCTTTAAGTTTTATCTTGTAATCCATAGGAGTGAGGAATTTTCACAAGGTGCTTTGGACCTTGGGGAAGGAGGAAGGAGAAATCTCTCATGTATCTTTATGCAGCACTTCCCAGAGGTAGGAATGTATGTCTGTGCTTTCCTCTAAAGAAGAGGGAAATGTTAAGACATTGGCTGCTTTTTTTTTTTGGGGGGGGGGGTGGGGGGGGGGAGCAATTTATACAGTTGAGGCATTCTGTCTTTGCTTTATATGCAGGCAAAACAATTTTTTTTTAAATAAGCAACTACAACTTTCTTATTTAAATAGAAAAGAGTGTTCTAGTTTAATTTTTTTTGCAAACCAGATGTCCTACATTTAAAAAAACTCCAGCTTTACACTCCTAGACCACTAGCTTCCATTAATATTTTACTGAGAGTAAAAATACACTAGAATAAAATATTAATAGAAGTATTTAAATTTTGCCATTTCAGTTTTACTTTGATATCTCTGTTCCCACCTTAATGGTCTTTCCTTTGAGGATTCTGTTGTCACCAAGGTCCTGCAGGAGTTTGATGGTAAAGTTTCTCAGTCTCCCCATCCCTATACAGATGGTGTGTTGTCCTGCCTGCTTTGGTGTTAGACAATGGATGTACCTTTCAGCCTTCAAATATAATTATTTCACTTAAAAAGTTGTAGGACTACCCTGTTTAAAGGTTCCTGAGTAATTAAAGTGGGAGCATTTTACCTATGGTGAGTGAGCCAGGGCTATGAGTGAGACACTTCCATCATTCTTTGTGTCTGTAGTGATCCACAGAGCAGAACCTCAGTGGAAGCACCCATAAGGATAGCAGGCTCTTTGCCCTAAGAATATCTTTCCCCTGCTCTTGACCACATGCTCTACAGCATGCTGGAAGGAAGCCTACTTTCTTACTCATCCCTCCTGCCTGCATGACTTGCCTGCCCTGGGAACCTTCAGTGCCTTTTAGAAACTCATTTTGTATGCCTTGGAACAAAGGGATAGCATCCTAGAATCCAGCAATAATAATGCTTTGCTCAGGTTTTGAAATCCAGCATGTTTTAATTTTTTTTGCATGTTCTCTCCTCCTGAGTACACGTTCACTATCTTAATCCCAAGAGTTTTTAATGTATAAATTACACATCAGAGGAGAACATTACATACCCAGCCAATGTGCCCAGAAATCAGGGTGAATCACTAACTGCTGCATTGCTACTTGACGTGAACTTGCTGCTGCTTGCCAATGTAGGGGTATTTCCAGTGAAGGTATTTAAGGTCATCTTGCACAGAAAAAAGAATATCACACATGCATGTGTGATTGTTCCTTGAACTACAGCTATCTCTGCAGAAAGCTGCATCAGTATTGGTCAAACTAAAAAAAAACATGCCAGAGAACAAAATCACCATGCAGGAAAGTTATAGAACTGTTCAAATGGTTAATTAAACAGTTCAAACAGTGGTGAACAAAATGTTATTGATGGAGAACAGCTTAGGCATCCAGTTGACGTGCATTTCACTGTTCTCCATTACCTCAAAAATAGGCATTCATAACACCAGCCTGCTGCACATGGATCTCCTTTTATGCCTTGAACAGTCTTCCCCAGCATCTAGATGGTCCTTGACTTAATTTAATGTTAAGTCTAAATTAAGTTCAGATGTGTTTGCAGGTATTCTTGTCAGTCATATTGCTACAATTGATTATAGAAAAGTAAAAATGAGGCATGATTAGAAGTGTACAAAGCATATGAACTGGATCTAAACACCAGTTACATGGCAATAATGCAGAGTTAAAACTGGCAAGATGGATTACAAGTAAATCTCAGTTTTCAAGTTATATATAGGAGTGCATGTCTCATATCTTACTGTCCAGCATTAACATCATTACAGTTCACAATCCTTTCCTCAGGAGCTGAATTTCCAGTCATTAGTGTCATTCAGATGTCCTGAATTGGTGCTGGATACAGATTCAACAGTATTAACTTTCCCTCTCGGCACATAAATATTTTCAGACAGTGACAGCTCTTCATGTAAAACATCATTCCTGTTTGACAGCTAGGTAGTAGAGAGTAATCCCTGTGCAGTGATATATTTATCATCATTCAGTCATGATTACCATTCATTTTGTGGGCAATAATTTAAGTTACTAACATGTAAAATTTGGTAAGTACAAAAAAAAAAATTAAAAAAAAAAAATAATTGTTCTTCTTACCCTTATCCACTACAGCAGTGTTTAGTCAACTCTTTTCAATGTGCAGGTTTATTCAAGTTATCCAATGAAGTTTTAAATCCCTGTATAGCAAATTTGGACTTATTCTTTTGTTAGTTACATTTTTGGAAGTTCCCTTGCAGTAGTCATTAGAGCATGGTTTGAAAAGTATCTGTCATTCTTAGCCTGTTTTCAGGAGTCTTTTCCCTTTTCCCCTATCCATCTGCCAAGAGGCCTACATATAACATAAATAACATCATCTCCACCCTTAGCTTAAAAAAAAAAACACTTTAGCCCTCATATGAAAGTTGCACTGGTCACTAAAAGGGTCAGTCTATGAGGAGTGAATTCTACCTAATGGGTGCTTGTTGCTTTCTCTCAGCTTTCTTATCCCACAAAGTTCTTTTCTTCTTTTCCTCTTCACACAGAATGTCAGTCCTTCCTACTCATCTGCTGAGGAACCTCATGCATAAAGCTGAGATCCATCTCACAGACAAACGAAAGCAATTTCTGATGAGAATGATGTACATGATTAAGAGGTTACAGAGACTGAGCTTTTATAAGATGAACACAACATACTCACCTGACTAAACATGGATTAAATTATGAAAAAGGCATGTTCACAAGCTTACCTATAAATATTTGAAGGATATATAATGAAAAAATGGGTATGAATTATAGTAGTTGTCTTTCTAGCAGAAGATACAATATCTTTAGTCCTGAATTACTGCAGCCACTGAGAAAAGACTCCTATTCCTGGCCCAGCAAAACTTTTACCAGTTTCCCAAGTAGCTGTATGCACACTATGGAACCATAACAGCCTAAAGCCCAGTCTAACATGTGGGCAGCTCTTAGGCATCTGCCCATGTTGTCTGGAGAGGTACCATCCCTTTTCTGGGTACGTGCAGGAAATTTCAGGTGCTGCCAATCGAGATAAGAAACACTGCCAGAAGTGTAGTCAGGCTTTGTTGCTCTGGGTGCATTCAATAACTCAAACCATGCATTGAACAGAGTTTATCTCCAACCAGCCTGACCTTGTGAAAAGAAGTAAGTCCATTAGGCTTTTTATATGAACATAAACTATAATATATTTCATCACAGTGGTAACTCAACTCATGAAGGTACTCAGTGAACACAGGGTTATTTACCTGCAGTCTGTCTTCCCTATAATTCCTCCCCACTAGTCTTCTGGCCTTGACTCCACTCTCCCCACACAAACAAGTAGTATACAACTATATTACTCACTATTTAACATGACAGCCAGGTTTCTTCTCATGTGATATAAATGGTGAGGCATCAGGGAGGCAACACACAAGATGAGGATTTTGGGGGAATTCCTGCAGAATTCACTAATTACCTCAGGAAAACTCATCAGAAGAAAGCAGTAGCACCATTTGCATGGGTGAGTGAATTCCAGGCACCCTTTAACGAGGATTGAAATTACTGCAAATTGTTTATGCCTAGCTTCTAAGGATTTCAGATGTTTCAGCTTATTTTGTGATGATAATATTTTTAGGCTTCTTAAAGACTAAAATAAACCTTTTTATTAGAGAGAACAATATTAGCATCATTACAAAAGCAATTAGAACAAATGGGGACATTTGCTGTCAAAGACAGGGCAGCTTTAGTAATGTGGAGCAGAGGTCTTCCTGTAACTAATTGAAATGCTTTATCATAAAGTTTTCCTTTGGTTTATCTACATGCTTCTTAAGTTCATGCTCCTTTGTTCCAGGGTGTAAATTCAGAGATCATCACATGTCTCTTCACACACAGTTCTGCACTTTACAATCCCTTCTCACAGTACTAGTTTTTAAAGCCTTTTGAAGCATTACAGACTCAATTGAATGAACCAGATGACATCTAGTAGGCACAGTCAGCAGAAATAGAAAAAAGAGCAGCACTTCCTATCTGAAGTACAATTCTACTCCGTGCAAACAGCACCTCAGTGTCAGCTACCTTCCATTTTATTACAAGAATCTCATTTTAATGCACTCAAATTATTTTCCTTGTAGCAACAAGTGCAGAAAAATGTGTTAGTACCTGTTTTACCTCTCTACTTTCTCACAGCAGACCATTATACAGACACTAGACTGGAAGAACATTTTATCTGTGGTTTACTGATATCTGCTTTCTTCTCCAACAGATTTTCTTTGCAATGTCTTTTTTTCAGTAACAGTTTATTCGTGAGTGCAGATACATTGCCCCTTGGTTTTTTGCTTGTCTGTACTGTAATGCACTTCCTTCATGCCAGTGTTTGGAAAAAGAGCAAAATAAATATGCTAGTCTATCCTCACCTGAAAATTTCATTACCTAATTCAGTGCAATTCTAGGATGAGAAGTGCTGCATGCCCAGAGAAGATGCCACATCTGAAGTATGGAGGGAGCGTGTGCCTCTCTCAGGTCTAACAGGGTTGCTCAGATAAGATGGAGACCTCTGGAAAAAAGGTGGTCCAGGAATTTATATGAGCAGGATCAGAAAGGGGCCAAGCATCCCACTAGTGGACACAGGCCTCTCAGCAAAGCAGGTAGGGTCCTGGATGAGTTCCTGTCCTAGACAGAGTAGTAATCACAGATCATTAAAATAGATCAAGTGGGAATATAAGGTGTGGATCCAGTTTGTAGAATTTATGCCCTCTGACCTCCTTACATTTTCATCAAGATCCTACCAACTCTTAGTAAGTCTCCTTCACAGGAGCTCAGTCCTTGCCTTCTTGGGAGGAAATGGCTCATACTGTAACTCTCAATAAATTAATTGAAGAAGAATCTCAAACTTCTAACCCACAGGTTATTGGATATCTAACTTGAATAGATGAACAGGTCAGGTTTCACTCAGCAAACCACAGAACTTCATGCCTAACTCCCCTGGGCAAAATCTAATTCAAGAGAAAAATTAAATCCAAAATTGTTACCAACATAGTGTTTCGTTCATTCTGCATAAAGAGTTGTAGCAACATTTTTTTCCCCTGAGGAGAGGGAGAAAAGATGCTTCAACTTTCCACCCCAGTTTAGTGTGAAAACAAGTACTGAAACATTTTCCTAGAAATAGGTGATTTGCTTTTATAGTTGTTTTTTGGTTTGGTGGGTTTTTTTCCTCAGGTAGATTTCTCTATTTGTAGATGAGAAAGAAGGTGAAAGAGAGTAGAAAGCAGATACAGTGATGGAAGATGGAAAAGAACTGGAAAGGATTGTATTAGCACTGATCACCCAACTTGAACTATGAAAACTGCCATGAGGACTTACAGACTGAAATGCTGCCGATGTGTGCTGTGCAGACATTTACACAATCAGAAGAACCTCCTTCCTTGGTTTTTCTTTCCTTTTTACCTCTCAGTATCAAATACATGAGTTTTGCCCCTTGCTAGAGGCCAGGACTCCTGTTCTGGTGAGCATTCTGGACTGTGATTCAGAGAAAGTTCTGTTTTGTCACTGGCCCCATTACCTAATGTTTTGCAGCCCAGAGCATTAAAGATTTATTCATCTCATATGTGTCTGGTTGTGACCTTATGTTCAGCCACAGTCAGACTGCTTTGTGCTCCGAGGCTCTCGTCTCAGCATTCCAAACCCAGGAACTGCTGCTCCTGGGAAGACCAGACTGCAGAGCTTTGCTGGACAGTAAATTAGGCCCTGAAGGCCCAGCCTTCTTAAACTAAGCACTCAGCTTCATCTGGATTTTTATTGCTCCAGCTCTGCCCCGAGGAAAATCACAAGTAAAAGTCCAATATATTTCAAATATGTTATCTAACTTCAGCATGTTTTGCTTGGAGTCAGTTTGAATATAGCACTGCTCAGCTTTTCTTTGAATACCATTTCTCTGTGTGCTGTTTATGATAAATGTCTCTGAGTCAAATTTTATGCTGAATGCAGGAGCTCACTGTGGGTGCTTACACAACCAAAGTGGATATTGTGCTCAATTTCCCAGCCCCCTAAACCAGACCTATTTCACACATAAGTTTTATCCTTCCATAAGTCACATAAAGCTGTGCAGTTCATAGATGTGAGTCAAAATATTTTTTCAGAGTATTATCTTCCTTCCTTACCCCTTAGAAGTTCATCATCCTCACTCCCAAAACATGATTCTTGAGTATTCAGTCCCTCAGTCCAGCTGAGCCTCACTATGTTTCCTTCCTGGTGGAAACTCCATGGCAATTTTTGTGCTGAGAACTGGTAGCTGTGCTGCTTTCTCACCTCAGGAAAACGCAATGAATAACACAGGAGAGGCCCAGAGCATCCCATTAGACAGGTATAAAAAATTACTTCTGGCAGGTCTCAGAAAAGGTGGTGTTTCCATACCATGAGAAAAGTTCAGAACAATGCACCTTCTAATAGCTATTTGACAATGATCAGAAGAACTTTGATATGCATTACAGCCAACTTCTCCTACTCATTGTGCTGAAAGTGAAGCTCAAACTATGCCAAATTAATGGCCCTTCGCTACACTTGAGGTTCTTTATGAGTAATTTGTCACCATCCATCAAGCTTTCTTCATGCAACAAAGTATGTACCAGGAAAGGTGAGATATTTAGTTAATGAAAAAAATTAATGTATTTCTGAGACACTCTGATGAACTCAGTACTTAAACCTTTTGACTTGCATTTACCCAGGAGAGCTTCTGATGAGATCTTCCCATTTGCTTTAATTATTTCACTTAGTGTATTGTTTTTCCTTATATTTCACTATATGTAGTGAGAACTAAGACACGAAGCACATGTGGAAAATAAGCTGTCAGTATTACCACAGTGGTTTTGATGGAGGGGCTAATAGAAAAGTTATTTTATCTACACTGAATTCTCTGTGGACTTTTCAAGGGACTTATCTTTCACTCTTGGCTTAAGTAGCAGAAAGATTTGGTTGATAGGTTGCTGATCTCTGAAAAGTACTTTTCATTGATGTGAGAAGGAGCACATGTGAAACTGGAATGGCTCTGTGATTTCTGAAGCAAAAGTTCACCATAGTATCAAGCCTTTCCTTCAGCTTTCCTCTGTGACAGAAATCAGCTACATTTGACCTAAAAACCTCAGACCTAATTTTGAATAACTACAGAAAAACAGATTTTAACAGGATTGTATTTCACTGTTTCAGACAAACGTGAATTCCTTTCCCACTGCGTGGATTTCTCTAAAGAGGGAAATCCAATTCCCTTTGGATTCTTCCCCTCTGAGTGAGGATGAGACTGAGTCATCCTCCATTTGTTTGTGTTTGATGACGAATATTCCTCTGAACTTCCAAACAATCTCAGCAATGAAAACAGGGCATCTGGAGCCCAGTTCAGTTATACTGACATCTTTCAAAAATACTTCATAGAAATATGAATATGTCTAATTTTAAACTCCTGAATAATTCCACTGGCTTTAGCTGGGATATTTCTAACATTAAAATTTGCTGGGTTAAGACTATCCTACTTAATAAAGCTGTGTCCCATTTGTAATAGTAATTTGGCAGTGATATACCCGTGGCTTTCCTGGCAGTGAAACAGGTTTACCATTTTGTTAGTTTAAACATGCTTTTCTGGAGCCACCATGATATCAATGATTTAACCCAACTATTTATGTGGTGTATGCCATCTACATCCAGGTGGATAGGTCTTTGGATAGGCCACACTTCATGGTCCCCCTCCAGAGAGCACTGCTAAACTGATTCCTTGTCAGATTTGCCTTTGAAAACTGTCAATTCCATCTGCTCATATGTGAGTGTAAAACACAAGGTGTAGGATGGAAATTGTTTGAAAGCATAGCAGCAAGCAACAGACCTAGTCTGAAATTTTGTCTTCTTCCTTTTGTGATTCAGGTATGATTTAATCTGAAGCACTGATAAAAGCAGAAGGTTGAAAATTCTATTCAGCTGTCTAAATTAAAGGTTAGTAACTCTGTAGCAGACTGCAGAAAGCCCCACACAGAAACTATTAATATTAATGTATTGCAATTTCTGTTGTCAGAGTCTTCTTGCAGTCATTTGCTATGCTCAGCCACAATACAGATGTTCTCCTGAGCCAGCCTCTTCTCACAACACACAGGATGAAACTGTTTCCTTGGTTAGACAGCTCACCCTTGAGGCATGCTCAAAGAATATCCTTCTTTGCACATTTCTACTGCAGCTTCAAATTAAGGAGGCAATGTAAGAAGTAAGAAGCAAGAAGCAGCAGGGGTGAGAAAAATAGTCTTTCTCTTCAGACAGAATATTCCATGCTGACAAAATAGTTAGGATTCAGCAACTCAAAGAGTTTCTTTGCTTTTATTGCATATTCATGTGAGAGAATTCACATAGATGTGCAAGACTGGGTCCTTTCCTGGAGACTGTCAGGCTGCAGCTCTCAGAACCTGAACTCTTCTGAAAGCTGTAAATGTTTGTCTGATCCTTTGCAGTAATATTTTAATGGATAAAAGCTCCTTTCTCCTAAGAATATTCTTACCTGCAAATGCAACAAAACCTCTTCTCTATCTGATGGGGGATTTCCACTCCATTCTGTCTGGGCAAAATTACTAAGCAAACCCTGCTGTTATTTCTACTTGCTGCTGAGCGTTAATGTTTTGTAGTTATTCCTAATGCAAGATGAGATGAGAAAAAATAATTTCTTTTTAAAACAGGGTACAAAAGAAAAGAAACAAAGAAGCAAAACCTGCACAAGATTGCTTCCAACTTGCTGTTTGTCATCAACAAGGTCTGAGTTGGCCTTTGGCCTGACAGTGATAAGGCAACACCAAGCAATGAGCAAGTCTAAGCAACATCTGTCCCAAACCAGCATGAACACTGAAGCAGTTTTGTGTTAAGTTTGAGCTCTTCACGCCACCTTTGCAGTTTCCAGGGTTTTCTTTAACTTCTGGCTTTGTAGGCTCAAAGTAACTTCAGTCAAAATAGCTGAGTATTGTCAAGTTTCAGGTCAAAAGTATGTCAAAAAGAGAGTTTTACATGATTTCCATCCAACAGTGAATCCCTACCTGCATCTAATATTTAGCCTAAGCTCATTTGAAAAATTTTAGGTCTTGAAGTGAAAGTTTCGCTCACTTATAGTTTGAAGAAAGCTGGAATTCTATAGTACTCTCAGTGGGTTTCTTCCAAATCCCAGATATTGTGATAGGCATCTCCACAACTATCAGAAGTGGATTGAGGCAAAGATTTTGATGGTTTGCAGAGTCAGATTCTCAAACAATATACACAGGACAGAGCCAAACAGAAGAATAAAACAAGAAAGCAGTAGTCCTTCTTTATTTTTCACTTACTAGTTTCAAGTAGAAAATATTGAGGGCAAAGTTCCTGGGAAATGCTTTGTGATTCACATTTCTTTTAGACACGTTACTACAATAAACATAATTTTAGAGTCACAGCAACAAACATTTTCTGCACAACAAAACAGGCAATTTTGCCCTCTTAGAGGCAGTCAATTCCAAAACAATGATGACACCCACAGGTAGATGCTGCTCACTTTTGGGTGTGTATGCTGGCATAGTCTGGAAAGATAGCAGCACATAGCTTGCCTCATCAGTGCATCATTACACTTTCCTAAAACCCCAGGGACACAATCTATCTGTTGGGCAGCCATCTAGGAGTGACATAGAGAAGGATATTTCCAGAGTGACCTGCTTAAAATCACAAGGGTGTAATCTACAAAGAGGTGCAGACATCTTGGAGTCTACACTACAGCACAGCTGACACACACCTTCAAGTGGGATTAAAGCCTTTTCTTGCCTGTTTATCCCAAGAAAGTCCCCATGTCAGCTACATTTCTGCTGCTAGGCATCCATAGAGCCTTGCTTTGTCCCAGCTATACAGAACAGCACCACAGGAAAGTTCTGCACCAGAGGGATCTGAAAGGATAGATGCACTGTTCTCCAGAACCAAACACACATAGCCCAGACAGCAACAGTCCTGAAGTGACATGAGAAGTATATTGAAAGAAGTGTGGTACAACCATGTAAGTTGTACCACATCTTACCACAGACTTATCACATCTAAGCCTGTTCAAGGAGACTCTGGTGGGTCCATTACATGAATGAGCTGACAAGACAAGGTGGCAGATAGAGCCCAGACCTCTGGGAGGAGATGATGTCCCATCCTACTGCCAAACTGTTATTCGGAAGACAGGTTGCCTGCTCCAGCCTCAGGAAGCAGTTTCCAGTGTTGGTGTGATCCTTGGATGCCTGGAGAAGTGATTTTAAGAAATACATGGTCCCTGGACATAAATAGCCTTACACATAGGAGTGTGCCCCTTCAGTTTTGTCTCTCATTGTCACTAATAAGGGGCAAAGAAACTATTTTACAACACATTTCATTAAAAGGAAATAAGTTGGTTTACTTCCTTTCCTTTTTCTTGCCTTTATTTCCTTGCCTTTTTCTTCATAACCATTGCCCAAAGACCATGAAAATAAAGGTAGTTAAACACTAAAAGTTATTTTCCCCCATTTCAAAATTTTAATTACTAACCCTTACCTGTGGTGAAAAACGTTTTGCAAAACCATTTTTAATTGATCATGCAGAGTATATTAAAAAAATTTGAAGGAATTACATGGAAAACATTGCAAAGCAGAAAAATATTTTGACAACAGTCCGCGTTTCAAGTTTTCAAACATAACAGTTCATATTACAAGTTCCCTAATATCCTACCTACCTATGTATGATTGATCACCAGAGGCAAAGATTCTCCTTCAAGAAAGAGGACATTCAAGGTTCCCCATCACTCAAAGCGTCCTACAGGAAGAATGTCAGACCTGATGGTAACTTCTGGTCAAGCACGTGGCCTGTTAAGCTCTGTTCAGAGGACAACTTCCTGATCCTTGTAGGTTTAACAAAAAATACAGCCTGTTACACTGGCTGCAGATGGGGCCATGTGGGTCAATACTGCAAAACCACAAAAATACCATCGAGTAGAAAGGATTACTAACCTCTACTCTTGGCAGGTTGTGTTATGCAACTTTTCCAAAAGCATGTTAGATATTGGCAGACACAGAGAAATATCATCCAAGTCCTTTTCGCTCTCCCTCGCTCTTTTTCTTCCTTCTTTAATAGTCAATTTGGTGTTCTGGAAAGAAAAAAATGTTCCATGAAGAAATAACTTTGAAGCCTAATTTTTCACTGCCAAAGTACTTGGGACACTTGTTTTTTCCAGACTTTCAATAACTCTTGTTATCACTACTGCTGATTCATCTTCTGATGCCAAGGGAAAAACAGTTTAATGGGAATATGAAGAGGTCACAACTGAATTATTTTGGCTGTTACAAATGGCTCTGCAAATCACTCTCTGTGCTGCTATGAAACAGATTTTCATAATTTTTGAATCAAAGATAGCACTCCAGGGCAGAAGGATGTCCAGAGTAGTGGAAAAGCATGCAGCTTTACTTCTCAAGCAGAAGGTGACCCTCTCATCCAGCTGAGGTGAACATCACTCTCCTGCATACTGCTGAAGCATTACTCCATCACAACAATCCCATGCAGATTTCTCCAGTGGGGGAAAAAAATTGTTTCTAACCTCCCCTCTAAGTCCTTATGCAGTGCAGTAAATCAGGATTTATACCTCAAGATGCTTCTGGAGAGCATAAAAGCTCTGCACTTTTTTACCCTACCCCCAAAGCTTGCACAGGAATTATATTTAAATAGGAACAAAGAAACCACTGAATTGTTTCTCCATTTCTTCATAAAATCTCATGTGCTCTGCACAAATATATGCAGACAAATATATTTGAAATTGAGTTAAGTAATTGCAATAAATCATAGTGAATTTCACCTGCACTTGACGTCTTCAAACCTCTCACAGAGAAGTTACTAAAAAAAAAAAATTAGAAGAAGTTAATCTGTAAAATCCTTTAACAAAAATGCTTGGTTATTATGTTGTTTTTAAATAGCTCACTGTAAATATTTATAATGATACTATGTGTAACTGCAACCCATTAATCAATCGGATGATTTTGTGTCTATTCCTTTTTCAGAGGCAGAACACTGTGTGATGAAAATATAAACAGAGTTGGCAGCTGAACATATCAATGACCTGTAGTGAATCTTTAAGCCTTTTGGCTTTTTTCAAGATTATAAATCAAATAATGAGTGTGTTGGGGGGGTGTTGTGTTAAATGCCAGGGATAAGTCAATAAGAGGCACAAAACTGATAAATCACTTCTTGCTGTCAATAACCGCTACTGGATGCTTTCCTCATCATGAGCTGCACTTTACAAAACATGAGACATATAATAATATAAAAACATATAAATATATAATAATAGGCTGTTTAGCTAATCTTCATTTGGTGAAATTAAATAGCGTTTGACAGCCAGCACTTGAAAATTAATCTCAAATTATTTTTATGCAAAGTGATGTAGTCTCAAAGTGCCATAGTCTCAGTCAGAGAGAGTAAGCTTGCTCTCATCCTGATATAGGTTTCCTTTGAAGTTCTCACTCTTAATGGGATCAACACCCCACAAGCAGACTGCACAATGGATTTATTGGTCTGCTGCATTAAAGGGGCATGGTGCCAGCATGAGGACAAAGGCCACTGCTGCTGCCTCTTGTGCATGAGACCATCCTGGACCAGGTATACTATTTTCCCACCAATACTGCATCAAAAACTTCAAGCAAGGCAGACAGAGGAAAGGTCCTCATGTTTGGGTTCTTAGATTTTAGGCATGGAATGGTTGCTACGTGATTAGTATTACCACAAGGAAGGTTGCTCTGGACAGAGCAGACTTTAGTTGCTCAGAAAGTAGAAGATTAGGGTTTCAAAAAGTTTCAGGCAGACCCAGCTGAAACTGAGAGGAGGATTTGAAACTGTAGTGTGAGACATAAGAACCCGCATCTCCCCTAAGTTCTATTTCAGGTGCCTTCTTCCTTCAATCAAGTTCTAGATGCACTTTGTTCCATCTCAGTTAGTTCTTTGGCATTGTCACTGAAATCTGGAATAGTTTTCATAAAGATCTGCTATGGGAAGGTTGGAATAAGCATAATGAAAAAAAAAAAAAAAAAAAAGCAAGAATTGATCTTCTCAGGATGTGTTCAACTGAAGGCTGATGGCTCAGATTACTGTTGGCATCAGCTACCTCTGAGCATTTCCAGTCCTGGCATTCATGAGAGTACTGATAAAATATAGCTAACATCTGTCAATCCCTATTTCAACAGCGGGCTTCACAGTTGAACAAACATACTTCTAAGCACTGCAGTTCAATTTTCTTTTTAAGCACGTAGCTTCTTTACCCCTTTCCATAGAAATGATTTTCACAGGAAATTTAAGATAAACAGAAGAAAAAGTTCAGTATAGACATGTGGTTCATCAAGAACTTCCAAATCAACAGGAGGGTACTTTCACATATCTGGAAACCACCACCATATGATCATTCTCTGCTCACTTGGATCCCACTAGCTACCATAGCTGAAAGTCATTAGCCCCCTTGTCTGCCAGTTTGACCAACAAGACTTTCAGGACTCCAGAGGCTGATAAAATGGAGGGGGGGAGTAAACAATCTATCATGATGGGTACTTGCCTGTTTGTATTCTCATACATAGGTCATGAGACAGTTACTCCTTCAATTACTATGAAAATGCCGGATTATTATAGCAATCACAGCAAAAAAGTTTGCTTGCTATGACAATAATCACAGAATCAGAGAATGGTAGGGGTTGGAGGGGACTTTCAGAGATGATCAGCCCCCTTGCTAGAGCAGGATCACTTAGTGGAGGTCACACAGAAAAGAATCGCTCTTGGCCATGCATCATATAGAAGCACAGGGCACACTCAGGTCCTCCCATCACATGGTTACATGTGCAGACATTTAAAATTTCCAGTGATTAAATCTCTTCCTTTAAGCTTCAGTGGTTTGTTTTTAACCTAGACAGTGTGTTAGGTAGCATTTCCACAAGACACCATTACGTCTCTTCTGTCTAATCTGTAGGAAATATTAAAAAAAATAAATAAATGGGTGCTGCTTCTCATAGGTTACATCACTGACAATTTTTACATTACTGACAATTTTTCAATGCCCTAGAAAGAACTAAAAGCATCACTACATCATAGTTTTACTCCAGAACACACATATTTCTAAAGAAAGGCAGTAGGTGGCATTCTGATGTATTTATGTATTCCTGTGGATTGCTTCTGAAGCCTTCTCCTTTTTCCCCTCATATTTCCATTTAATTTGCTTGCTATTTCTTTTTTCATGACTGCATTAGGTACTGACAGTTTTCAGTTAGTTTCTGTGTTCACACTCCTCAAAAGCTCTAACTATTTAGTTTCTCCTGTTACATTCCTTCCTCAGTTTGCACAGGGCATGTTCTCACAGTACTCACAGGTACCATCACATGGAAAATACTATCACCGACTACCTCTGACTTCTGGGATCAGTTGACAGGTTGAGCATCTCTTCCTCCCTTTGAGTAAGATTCAAACACTCTGTTATACCATGTGCATCCCCAGGGAAAATTAGAAAACTCTATAAAGTTGCTTTATAACTTAACACTTTAGTAGCCAGGCTGTATTATTCATATTATTGGTACCTGCACATGCTTTTCAGACACTGAATTTATCACTGGCAATACAAAAGAATTCATGCATCTCTTGCTTCAATAAACTGCCTTATTCATTAACCTAGCCATGAGAGCTCTTATTGAATGTGACCAGACTCCTTATTTATGTCCATGGTACTGAAACAGACCAGAATGAAAGTGTATTGCATTATTAATGCATCTGTACTTGTTCAATAAATGGAACACAACTGGATTAATAGTGCCAAATTGGGTATCACTTGAAATCTGAGCCCAGTTGCTCCCAGCCCCTCTGGTATCTGAAGACAAATTGGAATGCAAGGAAGGGGATTTTCTGCTGAAATTCTTTGCCCTTTAACTCAATAGCAGAAAACAGTTGCCAGGGCCAGAGACATGACTTCCACCTTGGGCAGGAAATCAGTCTCTTACCTAATGTTTCATATCTAAAAGTAAGTTCTAGTAGACTTATATTTACTGCACACTCATGCTAAAATAGCAAAATATAAAAGAAGACCTGAAAGCATACAAAGGCTTATACAATGTGGGAAATCAATTAAAATAAACAAACAATTACAAGTTCTGGAAGGTATTCAGATGCTCTAGATGGTGTGAAAATATGCAGATTTTTTGCTACAATGACCTTCAAATTCCATGGTTAGAGATTTCTCCTCCTGATTTCTCTTTGTCTATTATTTCATTAAAAAGTTCAAATACAAAGTAAACTAAATCTAAGCAGCTGTGCTTCAGCATGCTGATTAACATTCCCATTTACTGTAAACCAAACCAAACTAATCTGGGAAAGGAACTTCCACTGCAGTAACTTGAACACTGACGTGTGTTTTCACAAATTTTTTAATTTGAAAAGTTCATTTTCTAAAGTAATGTTTTCTATTGCTTTAAGAAATTTGAATTTCAGGTAGTAAAAGGAACCCCAAGTTAGCCTTACAGTCTTGTATTCTTAGCACCAGCTTGAGCCTGCCATAGCAATCCTGTAGAAATGTCTGCAGTTCACTTACTCTTTTCCTTTGCTTTCCACTTTCATAAAAGTTCCAGTGATGTCTTACTGCCTTGTGGTTCTGTCTTAACTAAACTTTGCTTCTGAAAAAATCAAATGTTATTACAAGTTTTTATATTTATTGCTGCTAAAAATGTGGCATCTGACATCTGAATTTCAAAACTTCTTAACGTGAAGACACCTGAATCAAGGAGTTTCATTTGGGACCCTTTTCTGGCACTAACTTCTACAGGAAAAGCTTACAGAATTTAGTGCAGATAAACCTATATTCCCGTATTTACAAATTCAGGCATGAAATCTCCACCTTCTGCTATAGAACAAAACTGCTAAAAAAGAGCAATTTTGTTTGGAGAGCATGAAACATGGAACATTTCTGAAAAGCTGCTGTAAGGACACGGGTGTGCAATGGCCATGATTGAAAAAGTTGGTTTTAATTTTTCAGATCTATTCCTCCAGCTGTTGAAAAAAACAGCATATAAACCAAACTGTGGTACTTACTGGCTTTGCTGAGAGAGAGCAGGTCTGCACTGTCTCAGCCCTGGTAAATTGCAGATAAATCTCACCGGGGGCTTGGAGATGAGCTGGGAGCAGATGTCCTTCTACTAACCAAGGCATAGTGAGAGATGAACACCAGTCCTTTTGATCTCCACTTCTTACCACTTTTCAAGTCATTTGTACTCCAGAAGTATTCAGAAAGATAATGATTGCTTTCGATCTCTTGATGGCAGGTGAGGCCTCAAAGTCCTAAAGAGAGTTTGAACAATAATAGGACATAAGTTATGACTAAACTAATGTCCCCTATTGGGGTGACAAGTTTGGTTAGTACACATTCCTATGTAGATAAGTATTTCTGTAGAAGAGAATTGTGAAGTCAGTAACCAAGATTTTAAAATGTGGAAGCTCAGGAGATGCTTTGGGTATAAATGGCGAGGTGCTGGCAGTGGGAGCTGCACGGTGGCTTCTGTGGGGAAAGCCTGGGGCTGCCCCAGGCCAGGCACAACTCATTCCATCCAGATCCAAGTGATATTCCCCTCTGAGAAGAGCTGATCTCTTCAGCCAAAGCCATGGCTCCTCAGGGGAAGTGTGTGTAAGGAAGAGCAGTAAATGGAAAAAAAATAAATAAAAAGAACCTTCAAGAACAAAGCAGTAGGAGGTGTTCCATGGCAGAGCTACTGACACCCTCAAAAGGACTTCATCCCAGGGGCAACCCATCCCAGAGCAGGGAGAAGAAGTAAGAAGGAAGGAACAGAGAAATAAAAGATTAAGGAACAAGAAGCAGCAGAAAGAAACCACAATGTCCTGACCTCCCCATCCTGCCTCACCCATCACCTCAAACCAAGCATAACCTTCAGTGACACAAAGGGGGGTCAAAGAGCAGCTCTGGGGATGCTCGGCTGCTGGCAGGGACCAGTCCACCAGAGGAGGTTATTTACTTTTAAATGCATAACCATTTTTGAAAGCAATAACTGCTCACTGCAGATAGCTTTCTAAAAGATAAAAAGAAATATAACGTTGTGAAGAGCTCATTAAGTAAAGGAAATCATCTTAAAAATCAGCTAATTCCTCAATATCAAAATTTGTGCCTACTATCTTCATAACAAAATATAATTGAACTAACTGGAAAAAAAAAAGAGGCCCTCATTTCAGGTTTCAGGTAGTATTTGATACACAGCTGAAAGCTACAGTTTACTCCTCAAGCTGTAAGATACAGATGTTCAGAGCTTAGTGACAATTTGAAGAACAATTTTAAAACAAAAAACAAAACCAGCCAAACAAAAAAGCAAAAACAAAATAAAAAAACCCCAAACATAAAAAAGTTGATCTTCTATTAGAAAGTTTCAAACTGGCTGAGGAAAATACATAATCTAAAAGTATTTAAATTGTCTCTTTTATTTTAAATATATCACCTTCAGCACACTTGTAGCTGGTAATCTTCCATTTTTTCCAGGTTTGTGTAGATATTATTGTTAGAAGCTGAAGAATCCTGACTCATCACTACCATTCAGCACCCCTTGATGCATCTGAGATTCAAGAATTTAGCAAAACAGGTGAAAACTGTTCCAAATAACACTGAGACAAAACCAACATAATTCTCAACCAACTGATATGGTATATTTCTATCTGCTGTGTAGCTGACTGCATGTGCTCAGTATCTCATAGTATCAGATCAAACTAACAGAAGCAGAAAAATTTATTATGAATTTATTATAAAATTATTTATTTTTGTGCACTGTGCAGCCAGCAATTTACTCTACCTACTTCAATTAATGAAGCCAAACAGCCTGTGATAGATTACCATGAATATAGTTTCTATCTGAGCAAGTGTCACTTGCAATTAATTCTTTATTATAAATCTGAACTGAGACTTCCAAACCTCTTTTTATACAAATTCATGAGAAAAGCTGAATCTCCAGTGAGCATCAACTGGAAGAGTGTTGATTTGCACTTGTCAACTTGCATTTCTTTTAATTTACGGATAATACTGCCTGGGAGTTTGTTCCCACATCCAACGTGGAAGAGGGAGATGCACAAGTGACACTTCATTCTTGGTGCTTGATGAAATTTTTCTAAAACAAAGAGTGGTTTACTTGCTTTAGCATATAAAAAGCAAGCAAGTTCTCTAAAGGAGGAGTAATGTCTTTAATTGGACTCGCCCTAGTGACTGGACAACAGGTAAGTTTTCCAACACAAAAGCACTTCTCTGAGTCTGCCCTAAAAGTTCACATCTTTTCCCGAAATCTATGGGTGGTAACAAAAGAGGTACCCTCACTTTTACTCTCAAATTTTAATGCTCAATATCCTACTGGACATACAGCAGCAAATCCTCAGCTGCTGCATAGCAAAGCACCTTTCTTTTCACCTAAGCCTTGACAGTTTTCACCTGCTGCCAATGTGTCCCAGAGCCTTCTCCCTAATTATTATTATCTACAGCAGCAAAATAGTTAACAGAGTGGAAATATTTCTTTATGTATCATAGGGTGCACTGTTTCACTGAACACACAAAGAAGTAAAGCTCATGAGCACACAAACATAAGGAATAGGCCCCAAAATCAGATCATTGCCCCAGACAGTTGCAGGGTGGCTGGTACCTGGGGCCCACAAGAAAACAGGGAAGATGGCAAGATGAACACAGCCCCCCAGACCTCATGATTACTTCGGACCTCATGGCCTATGGAGTGGTACCTCAGCTATAAATCTCAGTGGACCTCTCAACTAAGGAGGTTGCCCCACTGGATAACTAAGGTTATCCAGCTTGAACTGAAAAATAAATTTAAACACACTCTTATTTCAACCAACTTCGTTTCTGAAACACTTTGGCCTGCCAGTGTTGCAGTAGCTGAAAAAGACTGTAGCTGGGCTGCAATAACCCTGATGGCAGGTCTCATACACTTGTCTGAATACTGAAAGTTATTTAAATACTGAAAGTTATTTAGATACATTTGTAGGTATCCTTCTGCATTTTTTTATTAAAAAGAAAATAGGAAGAGTGTTAATAGAATTCTTCATGGAAATGTACTCTTTAGTTGTAACCTCATGCTGAACAGGCACACAAATAGAAGTAATTTCTATTCAAGAAAAAAAAAAAAAGAGGATTTTATCCCAAATAATATTCATTAACTCCCATGAAACATAAGCCACAAGCAGAGAACAAACTTCAACCTTGAGAAATTCGTGAAGTATTGTGTAAGTACAAGATTTCAGCATCTGAAAGGAATTCACTTATTTACACCAGATCTTAGAGATTAAATGCAGCTCTGCAAGAGAAGATGGATGCTGTCCAACTGGTTAAACATCAGTGCTTTTTGAGGTGTTAGAGTGGTAATCTGAAAAAACCCAACCATCTACTGACATATTTTCCTGGACTTCTAGATCATAAACTTGAAAAAATTAGCTGAATGTTTTATATTTAGAAGCGTCTTGTGAAAACAGCAAACTGAACCCCAAAACTTAATCCATGAAAGCCATCTTTACTGTGCTAAGATATATTTCTATTAGCATTAAATTACACAGGTGAGCAGGGCATGCAATATATGAGCAGGAGATACCTCACACCCCTGCAGTTTGAGACACTCTGAACTTAACCCATTGTAGGCATGATTTTTCAGCTTGCTTTAGTTTGCCACAAATGCCATTAGTCCAGAGCATTTTAAAATAGAGGAAAAGCCACAGCACAGAAAAACCTCTGCTCAATGTGAGCCACTCTCAGCTAATAGCACTGGTGCATAGACCCTTCATGAGAAAGGGTTGTTATCCTAAAATTAGATCTACAAAAGATAAAGGGTAGTGGAAATATAATGAAAAATGTCTCTTTTCCTGATCTTATTTTATCTCCTTTAGCTGTCTGGAGGGGAACTTAGTTGTCTGAAAGGGTAAAATCCTGTCTATGATGTTTGTTGCAGACAATGAATAGGTACAGATGTAGCAAGTATTCTGTGCTCTTCCTTGACAGCTCAAACCAGAAATAATTCAGGCATTACCTTCATTTTCTAGCTGCTGTGAGTATGCTTTTCTCTCACAGCTTTGTGAGCAAACTCAAATTTCACTTTATTCTCTGGCCTTGTAAGCCATGTGAATTTTGTTACAGGTGTGAGGACTGATGCAATTCTGCTGGACCTCATGAAATTTTTTTAGCTAACTTGCTTTCACGTGAATTGGACAGTAGAAAGTTCACTTGACCTCGGGCGTAACTATCACTTTTTGAATTGATTAAGACTATTGCACACACATACAGAGCCCCAGAATTGCACTAGATACTAAAGAAAAAAATCCTGGAAGGGCTTTTATTGTAAAATTTAGGATAGCTACATGTTGTGTTCACTAAGCTGTTGCCTTGGAGGAGTCTGAACACAAAAGCCTGCAAAAGGATTTAAGAGACTTATCTGTATGGGAAGAAGGCAAAAAAAAACCACTAATAAATCAAAATAAGATAATGGGGTCTTTGTGAAACCCTCTGAGTTGAGTTGGAGTCTGCTGAATGCCAGAAAAAGGTAATGTGATTCTTCACAGAAAAGAAAAAAAAAAAAAAAAAAAAAAAAGAAAAGAAAAGAAAAAAAGAAAAAAAAAACAGAAGGTCTTTATTTGCTATTAAAACAAGCACAAGATAGTGAATCTGAACTGACTGCAATTTGTAATACGGTCACTAGGCTAATATCTGAGCCTCAGCAATTTGCTGACTGCCCATAAAAACATCCTGTTTAGCAACAATTTTGCTGATACAGTATTTGCTGTATTGTCCTTTCACTTTATTGCAAAGGATATTTAAACAGAAATAGAAAACTTGCTTCTGAGGAGTTCATCTGTTCCTTCTGGCATTTCCACCCGTTATCACAAACAGATGATCAAGAGCTGACCTGGAGTATCAGCTGAGAGAGCTGTCAAACCCTACTGAAGCAGGTGGACTTGCTGATGATTGAGAGCAGAATACAAGAGAGCTACCTGAGGACTAGAGGACAGCAAATGTCACTCCAGTCTTCAAAAAGGGTATGAAGGAGGAACCAAGTGACTATAGACTGGTCAGCCTCACCTCCATCCCTGGAAAGGTGATGGAACAACTTATCCTTAGCACTGCACCTGGGCATATCAAGGACAGCAGGGTCATTAGGAACACCCAACATGGTTTTACCAAGGGGAAGTCTTGTTTAGCCAAATTGGTAGCCTTTTATGAAGACCAGGCAGATAGATAATGGTAGTGTAGAGGGTATAGGTTATCTTGATTCCAGGAAAGCATTTGACACTGTCTCCCACAGCATCCTTGCAGATAAACTGAGAAAGTTTGGTCTGGATCATAAGGTAGAGATGTGGATTGTAAACTGATTAAAGCAAAGAAGTCAGAGAGCTGTGGTCAATGGGACAGAGTCTAATTGGAGCCGTGTACCTAGTGGAGTCACTCAGGGGTCAGTACTGGGACTAGTGCTGTTCAGTATATTCATCAGTGACCTGGGTGAGGAAACAGAGTGCACTGTTGGCAAGTTTCCAAAACCTTACTTTCTTTTTCTTGCAAAGAGACAAAAAAAATGTTCAGGAAAGATTCTTCCTGTGCAGACCCTGCATCATAGCATGGCTTGTGTTCAAAGGGACCTTAAAGATCATCTAGTTCCAAACCCTCTGCAGGGGCTGTGACATCTTCCACTAAACCAGGTTGCTCAGACCCCCATCCAGTCTCTATTTGAACACTCCCAGGAAGGGGACAACCACAGCTTCTCTGGGCAACGTGTTCCAGTCTCTCACCACCCTCTTAGTAAGGAATTTCTTACTAATATCTAACCTAAATCTCCACTCTTCCAGTTTAAAGACATTGGCCCCTGTTCTGTCAGTACATGTCCTGGTAAAAAGTCAATTCCCAGCTTTCCTGTAGCCCCCCTTGGGGCACTGGGAGGCTGCCATAAGGTCTCCCCAGAGCTTTCTTTTCTCCAGGCTGAACTCCAACTCTGTTTTCATAGGAGAGGTCCTCCAGCCTTCTGATAATCTTCATGGTCCTATTTTCATTCCACCTCAGCTAAAGGAGCTGAAACCTACTTAAGACCACCGAAGTCTGAGGACCTATTCAACTACTGTTAGACAAGAACCCACAGGGGCCTTCATCCCCTGGTGGAGAATCACATCTGCTGCTCTCCAGAGGGAGCTTTAGAGGCTCCAGAAAGCCTCACCCCTTACTTACCTATAAAAATCCTCTGAGGCAGCCAACAGACTCCAAGTGGGGCTCATTTGTGCAGGAAGAGAAGCAAGTGACAACTCCAGTAGGGCCCCACAGCCAGCACACTCTGGTTGAGAGGAAAGGAATAGCATACAGGTTAATTCAGGCTTCCCAAAATCCTCTGTAGCTTTTCTGCTTTCTTCCTCTTTCAGTAAAAATCTGTCCTGCTATAGTCTTTTATTTAACACAAGTGCTGGCAAAGGAGACAATGCTGCTCCTGTGAAGACTGAGTTGTCAGATTTTATAGAAAGGGTTGGAATGAAGTGAAGAGCCATAGCAGTTCATGTATTTTTAATTAAACTGGCTGGAAAAGCAGAGCTCTGCTGCTGACCCTGCTGCTCAGTTTCTGGGGGAGGGTTACTGCTTGTCTGTCTTTGCTTTTTCAATTTTCACCAATTGCCTCTGCTATATCTCTAAGTAAAGATAATGAAAGTTCATACAGCTACCACAGAATATGACATTTCAGCTACACAAGGCTTAGCATCTCATTCCTTCCTCCTGCTACATATTTTTGGGAAAACAATGGAAATCTAGCATGAGATCTAAAGTTACAGAAATGTGCTGTGGAGGCCTGGCTGCTGGGATTCAAACAGGGACGTGACCATGAGAAGCCTATTCTGAGAAGTGAGGGATATTGTGGTAGAGTTCTGACACATCTGATGACAAATTTCAGAGCCACCAGACAAACTGACTCAGTTCTCACCACAACTGTCAGACTTGGATGGGATCCAGTAAAACAGACTGGTGCTTGAAAATTAGTTGCTAGAGATGTAGGTGGGCACCAGATCACAGTTGCCACCTCAGAAAAGACTTCATCTGTGGAAGAGGATTTGAAATTTTATTACTATCACAAGATTAAACCTTCATCGTGCCCTGACTGTAAACATTATTGGGTACTAGAGCTGCCATATATGAAGAAAAAAGCAACTGCATTGGTAGTTCTCTGTTAGAAATTCATTACCATGGTCTAGACTTAGGCAGCACCACAGCAGAAAACAGGTACACCAAACAGCCAGTCACCAGGTTACATTTTCTTCTTCCATCACCTCAAGATGTGGTTTACTCTCAGAAGGTCTGATAGTTCATATCTCCAAAGAAAACACTACAAGAGGTGTGGATGACTTAGTAAGTGTGACGTTTGCTTCTGAGTAATGATCTGGATTCAGTGGTTCTTTCAAAATGAAGAATCTTTCCACTGATGTCAACAGAAGACTACCATCCCACCCTAAAAGATTGTGAAACTTGATCTGTGTGGCCGTATTTGTTTTAAGAAACAATTTCCTGGTTGGTAACTCTAGACCAGTACACTGTCACTAGTGTTAACAGCCTGCCATGGTTTATGAGAAGGAGACTGGCCCATGCCTTAGGTCCAACAGGTCTCTGAAAGTCCTTGCAACTTTTGCAGACTGGTGAAACTGAGGAATTATATTAGACTACATATGTATATATTACTACTTTAAGATATATATCTATATTAAAACTGTATTTAGGGCTATACTGTGGAAGAGAAGCATGGCCATCAGGCCATTTTATTAAAAAACTTACTTGCAGTCAATGGATCTCCAACCCTTGGATGCTATAACAAATAAAAACTTTGGAAGAGGATCAATTTTCTCTTCTGCAAAAAAACGATGCTTTGCAGTTCCTATTTTGCTACTGTTGGACTTGGAGATTGCCATGCAGCAAAAATAAAGCAGACCCAATATCCAGTTCTCTGGATTTCTTCCTACTCAGGCTGCTGAGACTACAAGGGGACACATATCATTGTGGTATTGCCTACAGAGAAGTGGAGGAAATTACAGAGGTCACAAGCAGCAGACCAAGAAGAACCTCACTTCTGACAGAGCTACAAGCATTATTTCCTGCAGGATCCTCCTGAGACACTTCAAACCTTGAGGATGAATGAGAACACACTACCCCTCTCACTGTATCCCTGGTCTTTGCCACAGAGAGCAGAGACTGAGGAAAATTGTAGATCAATTTATATATATATATATATTAACAAGGTTAAATGTACAGTTTAAGATTTTAGTCCCCACCTCTGCAAAACAAACAATTTGCATATAGCTGAGGCCAGGCTAGGCAGTCCCTGTAGCAAAAAGGGTCTGCAAATATGAACATTCTCCAGCATTTTTAATTTGGGCAGGGAATAGGAAAGCCCTGAGTTCAGCATGTTTGCAGAGCTAAACTAACAGGTACAAAGCAAGTACAAGTTACATCACTTCAGCCCATGACCTGAATGCACAGATGTGTGCATTTGTGGGGGAGGAAGCAGGCAAGCAGTACACACACATCTCTCCACCCCATCATGGAAAAGCAGCTCAAAGGATAGCAGAGGTGTCAGACTTTGACTTAGATTACTGAGGATCACCTACTTTATATAGTCAGATAACAGGCCTGGCTTCCACATTCAGTTTTTTTTCCCAGGGTTGCACTTGATGTTGAGGAGGAATTTTCTCCAGAGACACACTGGGAAAGCCCTGTGCTTCCTCTGTGACACCTCATCCCCCCAGGGTCACCTGAGCAGCCTCTGTGGAACAAGCAGGGATATAGGCTCTGGTGGCACTGATCTTCACTGAGCTTCTCAAAGCCAGCACTTCACCAGGTCCTTCAGCTTCCTCTAAAGTGGCAATGTCCCACAGATCATATTTTCAAGTTGCAGCTTTCTCATCAGTAAAACCGAGGGCAAGCAACAGCTGCCTGGAGAAACCTACTACCCTAAAGTAGCTACCCAAAAACAAGGGACAAGGATAACACTGACAAAAAGGTCTATAGGAATGTAGCATTTCCCAGCAGATGATTGATTAACAACAGGCTCATAAGATGGAGGGGAGAGGAACTGTGACTGCAGTACTAGTAGGAAGGTCTCCTTTCTTTCTCCTCTTACTGGCAGTGTCTTCACTTTGTGCCTGCCAAGACAGTTCTCTCCCTGGTGATGACAAGGCAGTTTACAGCTGATTCTTTTGGAAATATGGGGTTTTTAATTTATGAAGGTCAGATTATTTATGCTCTTTTCATTATACCTAAAACCCCCCTCAATGACACAATACAACCAATGGAAACAACATGATTTCTCTCCTGGGGAGGCAGAGTAATCTGATCTGAAAACACAGCACAGTCACTCATCTGAGCCTTAGCAGTAACCAAACCCAACAATCAGGTCCAGCTGCTGAGGGTACTGAATTATTTCCTATTCAGTCCTCCAGAGGAAAATTAAAGCAGATCAATTTAGGCCTGACAGTTCCTGATCTCTTTGGTTTTGAAGGCTCCTAAGGTGACTCAGTGTTTGGTCTAGCAGCAAGTCAGTAACTCTCACACCACACCAAGGGTTTTGGCATGACCACCAGAGAACACACTTGGTATGCACACATCTGTATTTCGTAACAGTCTCTGTTAATCAGGGAACAAAATTTAAATGTTTAACAGTCCCCCAATTTCAAAAGCAAAAATTGCTATGACTAGTGGCAGCCTCTTCCACCAGCATAGCCATGTGTTGAAGAGTTCCTGTTAACTCATCCAGACTGCTCACTCAAGGAAGATGCTGGAAATCCCAGTCACATCCCCACTAGAATGTAACTTGACCACTAGAGCAGACCCACTACACACCCTTGAATGAGGCTGTAATGGGCTCAGCCCAGACCCCTCTGCCACCAGACCAGTCTGCAGCTATGGGGCCATCCATGCTCAAGCTAGGAAATCCCATCAGCATGTCAGGGACATAGGGGACATGGACATAGTTCTGAGGCAGCTCAGGCAAAGATGCAGTGGATAGTCCCATCAGAAAGACAGCTCTGGAGGGAGAAGGGGTTGCTGCTGAGGCATTCTCAACTTCCAGTAACCTCCAGCTCTTTAATGGTCCCCACACAAGGTTTTCACAGCTTTTGAGGAACAATTGTGCATGTTTTTTATTTGGCTGCCTTTTTTCACTGTTTTACATGCTAGATACACTTAATGTCTTTTGAAAAACTAACACGCTGTCTATCCCAGATCACAAGGCAGCAAGAAGAGAGGATGCCCAGCTTTGAACTCACATTAGTGACACATCCCTTCATTTCAGCTCATAGCTGGGGACACAGATGCTATCATATACTTGTGCACAGAAGGGTTCTGCAGAAAACTGAAGAGTGAGCATCACAGTTTGTACTTTTCCATGACTCCACTTTTCCAAGCACAGGCAGCTACCACACTAGGAGAAGAAAATTACTTCATTTTATAAAAATTTTATGGGTTGCAGGGAAGCAAGTGACCAGTAAATTCAGGCAGCAACTTACATATATTTCCTTTCTAATGATCCAATCACCAGTATCCTGTTCTTGTTGTTTAAGCATTCCTCTAAATATTAGGCAGCTAATGAACTTGTACTTCTTTGGTGACATCAAAACATTGATGACTTGTAGACTGGAAGTCTCTGTCATTTCTCATGTAGTTTCCACAATTTGCTCATGGTTATTCAAAATATACACTGAGAGAAGCAGGCCAAGTTTTGGGGGGAAGAAGGTGTAGGGGTGGGTTACACATGTTTAAGGGTTTATTGGTGAGCATTCTGACTGTAATTTAGGAAGACAGCTAAGTACATTGCAACACAGCTATTTAAGGCTACATATATGCTTAGAATTAGATATAACCATAAAGAGCTTTCTAAAATGGAACACACAGCACTAAAACTATACTAAACAATGAAATGCAGGAAGTGAAAATGCATTTTACAGTTTGGTAGTTTAGGCTTTTTCCTGTCAACATCTCCGGAACAAAAGGAAAGAATTAAGAATGTGAGAAAGATGAAGCACTAAAAGCCTCTTCAGAAAGGGTGTTTTGTCCTTAAAGAAAAAATATATGTCTTAAAAAAAATTCATATAGCCGGTAGAAAAAGGCATTCAAATGGTTATGCAACAAATTTAAAGTTTATTGTACATCTTGGGATCACATCCTTGTAGATATGTCATCCCAAGCTCTTAAACTTCTCTCAATGATTTGATGGAAGTACAGTGCATGGAACAATAACAGATTGGCTTATCAAAATTCATATAGTTTCACAAGCTGGATACAGGCCTTCAAGATGTAGGAGAGTCATCTTTCAGAGTAAAGAAAACATCAGGAAAGATGTTGTTCTGAAATTAGTCACTTCTTGTATAATTTGCAGTTATACAGCAACCTTAGTGTAATAGGAATACTAACTAAATAACTCCACCTTAGAAACAGTAAAGACAAGACTATTCTTTTTCTTTAATCACTTTTTTGAAGATATCCAACCTTCTACACAAAGTTAATTTTCAGGCCAGTAAATCACAGGGAGGGTTTTTAAAAAGAATTTCTACAGGAAATTCAAAGCAAAAGCCTTGTGCCTCTTAAGAACATTACCAGTTTCCTGGCATTCACTTCCCTGGTGCCAGTAGGCAAGCTTAGGAATGCCACTATTTCAAGAGAATTGGATAGAGAGCAACTCATTTCTCCAAGGCAATAAATTCCCTCCAGTATAATAGATAAGAAGGCAGGTCTTTTGCTCAACATGCAGACCTATATCTTCTCGTCCAAGTGGTGAGCTGGAAATCTCAAGCCATCTGTTTGCTCCAGTCCAAGAGCACATAAAGTTCCAAGAAATCTCTCTAGAGCTCGCCTCAGAAACAGAATCCCAAAGCAGAACAGAAAAGATAATTAGGAATTTCTGGTGCCAACACATACAATATCTCTTTATTCTGTGGCTAACAAAGCCTCCTGTCCTATTGGCAGTATGCACAGACTGAGACAATATGAAAGATACAGATAAGCTTTTTCTTCCCCCTTGATTAAAAAATGATTGAAATACTGTCTTTTCTTGAGCCAAACAAATAAGAGATAGTGACAATGACCATGATGAAGCTCTGTTGAACCTCCAGACTATTTTTTTTTAAAAGGTACTGAATGTACAAGGGAATAGCATCACACAAAACTTCATAAGAAAGCTGGAATCAAATTAAAACTTTCCTCTTATGAAGATGACCTACCTCCTGTCTCCTTTAGCTTGCCCAGATGTAATCATTTCCTCTCTTTTTTCTTCTTCAAATTTCCTAGTGCAATTTAGATTTCATATGGACTGTTAGAAATAAAAAATTAGTAGGGATTCTGCTCTTCCTTACACAAAGATACCCAAAAGGTTTACAAGTAAAAGGAACTTTCCTTCGACTTTTCCTTCAACTTTGCTCCGAGTCTTTAATTTTCTGTAAGCCCACCATCATGCTTGGCTTCTGCATGGATAGATAATTAGGATTGCAAGAGCTCACAAGAGTAAAAGGTGAAAGATTTCTTACTCTGACAGATAAAAACACTGGGCATATTCACCCTTGAAAGGGATAGCTGGAATGTGTCTCCTTACAAGAGCCCTGTGAGCTAGGAAATGTTGCTATCCCCACTCTGCAAATATAGGCATAAGTACAAACAATGCTGAGGGTAAATGGAGCTTGGTCCTAGTTTCCTAGTTCCAGAGTAGGCACAGCATTACAAACCTGAGTTTGGGCAAAAACTAAATAGTCAGATTAGTAGCATACCTCAGATTCCTATAGGAAGCCTGAGAATACAGCAGGGAATTAAATTCTGTGATGTCAGATCTCAAGGTAGCTCCCCAACTATCAAGCCAACCTCTCTTGTTTCCTTCAGGTTAAAAACTGCTACAATTAAACTAGGAAATCTGCCATGAAAACCCTTAATTTTATTTCCAGTATCCACACAGAAGATGGAATACATTTGACTAAAAAAAAAAAATTTCATTAACCAATTTAAACCAGGACAACTCTTTATTTAAGGTAAGACTGCCTTCAAAATCCATCCCAATAAACTCAGCCCCAGAAAGAGTGGGGAACTGTTCATACTATTGGCAGTATTAGCTATTTTTGGCTTCAGATGAAGTTAGTGGATCTGAATAGTCATTTTAACATCTGCACTGAAATTCAGGAGCTTACAAACAAGAAGACTGCAGTTCAGTAGGAAACAGTGATGCAAAATGGGTGCAAAATGGGAGAGAAGCAGTGCCAGCTCAGCACATACCTAGAGTTACACACGTGGATAGAGCTATTGAAGTCAGTGGATGCCTTTGAGTGTTTATCTTTTAACTTTCAAGTGGGTGTGGGCCAGAACAAGAACAAACACTGAAATCTTGATGTGTTGCAATCACCAAAGGTCCCAATGAAGTCAATGCTGTAAGGATGCCACCTGTGTTAGCAAGAGTTATACCTGGCAATATCTGTAGATTTGGAATGCTGTCCTTTGCACTGCTGTTCCAGTTTGTGCCAGTAATACTGAGTACACATTTTTATTTCCTTGCCTATCTTCTTTTTTTCCCTCCTCCCTCCAATGCCATTACGCAGTCAAGACATACAATTTACATTTTTGCATGTCCAGAAATTTTCTGCATTCGTGCAGAAAGTTGTGCAAGTTGTATTACAAAAACCTCTTTCACTGGGTACACTGTGAATATAGCAAACATGTAAATAATTGCAGCCACTCAGCTGCTCAATGTTAACTTGTTCCACCAATAGGCTGGCAGAAGGTAGATCTCCCAGAATGTATATGGCGGTGCCATCTATTTACCCACCTATCACATACCTGCTGATGACTGACAAATGCTTAAGATCCAACATCCGTTTTAATAGGTAGGAAACAGATCACTTTTCTAAGTGTCAAACAGCATGACAGGAACAGCCAAGGGAGTGCACTAGATCCATCAAGTCCGGTAGAGACCCTTCAGCATGTGGCTCTTAAGTGATCAATTTTGTCACTCTTTTCTGACCAATTCCCTGTATTGTCACAAATCCATTTTCAGAATCTATTGAGGCCCCAGTATTTGTATCTGCTGGACATGGAACTCCTGAATCGTAATACTAAACAGTCACAAAAAACAAAGATGGTTGCACTTGCTAATTAACCACAGATCTCAAGTCAGAATTATTTGCAAAAAGCATGTAGATGGCTTGTTCACAAGCTTTATGAACAGACACAACAAGGGCCTGTGTTCTTGTAGCTCATATTTTCATTCAGAAACATCCTTTCATAGATTTGGCTTACACTGCATTCCAGACAGTGGTTGAGTAGCCAAGGAAAACACAGCTCCACAGAGATGATGTTCCTTGTTCACTTGATTTCTTTTAAAACACGCATATACGTGTACAAAACTCAGCAGATCACTCCAACCGTGTATCGATTCATCTGTGGTCAAACAAAAAGACAAGATCACTCCTGTGAAAAAGGAATAGATTTAAGTATAAAATTAAATCTGTCCACTGGAATAACTGCCAGCATCTACCATGAGCAACAAATGCAAAACCATAGCACTGAAGTGCTGAACAGAGGCAACTTTCCAAACAGCCCAACACAGCATAAATAACAGCCCCCTAATCTTACACTTTTTCTAATAACAAAGAAGCTATTATCCCATTGCCAGACTGACTCACTGATTTAAAAAGAAAATAGTTGACCAGGAATGGAAATGGTCATCAGCAATTAATGCTTCACAGTAGCCAGTCTACCCAAAATCTAAAACCCTGGTTTTGGGTACTTGTAACTTTCTCACAATTCCTGCTTCTGAATAAAAAAAAAAATTCCATGGTGTGGAGGATATGTACAGTGTCAAGGACCAGACACATCTCATACTTATTTCTGCCACGTGCTAGGAGATAAAAATTCCAGCGATCATTTCATCTCTGTTTCCTTCTCTAGAGGAATAGGAGTCCTCAGAGCAACACAAGAAACCTTATGCTTACATAGTACTATGAGATTTACACAATAGTAAATGCAAGAGGAGTAAGTACAAATGGTGATACTAGTGCTAGGCACATTAAAGAAACATATTTAGAACTCGTGTGAACACATTATACTACTATAAGCTGATCTTTCCTTCCATTTTCTTCCCAGTGGGAGTTGGGGATGTCAGGGAGCACACAACATAGCAGACCTGAGCAATGACTGCATTGCTCAACCCATTTCTCCCCTCTGGATTTTCTCCCTCTTTAATCTGCTGATTCCTGTTTTGACACAGAGTAGTAGTTCACTTGGACCCCACCTCAGTGCTTCAGTTGCCAAAGCATAGTGGTATATCAACATAAATCAACAGAGATAAGCTGACAGATGTTAAGAGCTACAACCAGCATCTCTACCCAAAATAATTCAACACCCCACATATAAACAACAGCTATATTTCCTAATTCTATGTTTTCATAAGCTAATGAAGAGAGATAGGTTTCCCCTGAGAAGTGCTGAACCTCCACAAAGCATTATTTACCCTTCTTTCAAAAACAGAATTTTTGCCAACGGAAATTAGTCAGAATGCAATAAAACATGTTTTTCTAACAAAATGAAGTCCAAATCCTGCTTCCTGGACCAACATGAACTTTCCAATATAGGACAATAAAACTAGCTCTTAGACCAGGAAAAACATTATTTAGGCCTTCCTTTGAACCATACAACAATGGTAAATAAATATACAGCGAGATACATTTCACCTCATTATGAGGTTTACAGGTAATATAAATATTCCTTAATGATCTCAGTTTCATCCTGCCTTATACATGTATCTCTAATCCAAATCAAGTAATGGTGGTTCCAAATATATTTCCACAAAAACACTCACATCTTTGCAATTGCTTTCAAAGAGTTAGCTATACATCAAACTAGCTTAGATAGAGTTTCAAGAAAGAAAAACATAAGAAAAATAATTTTTTTTTGCCTTTATATTTTCAAAGCTGTATGAAGAGGCTTTTGTGGTACATACAGACAAAAGAGTATTTTTATTACTAGTAGATCTGACTCTGTAACTTGAAGATGTTTTTCTTAAACTTCATCATTCCAGGTCTGCACCATTCCAGAATTTTTTACCAGTTTCGTACTGCAGGGTGCAGGTGGGATGATATGTTTCTTTTTTAAGTGACAAAACCGTAATGGCTTTTCCATTATATCATGAGTAGGAAAGCACTTCAGTGCTTAAATGTATTACTTAGTGTAAGCATGCAAAGACACTAATTTCTACCAGCAAAATTATTCCTTTTTCATCATAGTCTATGTTTACATTAGAGGAGTTCAGCATTCTGGTTAGAGACAAAGCTTTTCTAATGAGACTATCAAGGCATTAAACCTTCTTATTAATGAATAGCTGCACTGTTTTTCAAACAGAAATATATTTCTGTTCAAATGAGTTCTTCATAGAACATTTATATGTAGTATAATGTAGTATCTAAAATCTTAGATATTTGACCCCAACAGGAAATAAAATATTAAGTATATTAAATTCCTATGTATTTTCACTAAGACAGATAAACAAAATTTCATGTTACTCATTTTTTAAAGTTCAAAATCCTAAGGAAGAAACAAAATTATAGGCAGTCCCTAGCAGTAGATAGGACTAGGAATGACTTTTTTTGCCCCTGCACAAATATAATCTTTCTTAAATAAAATTCCAAGGTATGGTTGCTATTTATTTAATACACAATTATTACAGTTCTTCAGGAAAAAAAAAAATTAAAATACTTCTGAATAGAAAGTGTGTCATATTAATGTAATTGCCTGGTGTTCTTTGGTTGCCTGGCACCAAAGACTTTTGCTACTGACAGAGGCAGAATACACAGAGGTTCTGCACTGAGATAAAAACTGATGATTAAACCAAAATGGGATCTTTCAAGGGCCAAATTAAATCTTTTACACAGATGTAAACTCTGACCTGGATTTCTATACCTTGAATTATTTGACCTGTGTTTTAAAAGTATTCACCCAGATGCAGATGGATGCAGCAGCAGGATGGGTGATTCAACTTAAATAAATACCTACAAGCATTTCTGAAATTTCAAGTAATTTTTGAAACATTTGAACGCTCCAGAAAAAAAAAACCTTATTCTCCAGAAATTATGGCCTCTAATAGACTCACAGTTTCCCTAAGTTTATTCATCCACCAATCATGGTGATAAACCAAGGCTTACCCTGTGCAGGCACTTGCAATGACTCCTGATGCTTTTTTTTGTTACCACCAGGCATTTATTGTGCACAATGGGTAAACTTCTCCAAGCACCAATAAGAAGGTCCTGAGTTCTCTTGCAGAATTTTTCAGAGGATTTTGTACTGAATGTGGACTGAGATGGGAGCCAACACTGTACAGAATGTAGAGTCCTCTAACCCTGCACAGATGATCTGTGGTAGCACTGTGGCCCTGACAGAATCCTAGCTACTCTTTCAAGGCTCAAAAGCCTAACATCATCCTGACTGCTTTTCCTTTGCCAAGGAACCTTTTGGAGTTTAGAAATTTAAATAACATTTTAAAACCAAAACCTAATAGTTTACACTATAGTTATTCAGCTCAGGTAAGTAAGACTGGGCTGCTATGTATCTGCCCAAAGTGTTCTGCCCCTTATGAATACCTAATCTACCTCTATGCCTTCAGGATTCAAGGAGCCCAGAAACACAGGGACTTAACACCAGGAAAGAAGAGTTACTGGTCTATGTAAGCAAAGCTTCTTAGAAAGCTAGCTTGCTGTCATTTAAGTGGCCCTTCTGTATTCTTTCAGCACCTACCCACATGGATCCACCTACCAGTTATTGCAATGTGTAATTCCAAGTTCAGGAAGGATTGCTTAAACATGATCTCCTGGAGTGGGCATCCAACCTAAAAGATAAGGCCACATAAGGAGTATTCAAAATATGGAAAAAACTCACACAGATTCTTTGGAAAGCTCAGAAATTCAGTTGTTTTTCAAAATAGGCAAATGATGCTCTAATAAAGGAAACACGGCTATTTTCTAGTGTTTATGCTGCCTGGCAAGACTGGTTTGTGAAGATGATCTAATGACCAAGAAAGCACCAATTCCAGAGCCATGGGTCTTCAAAATGGAGCTCCTCCTCATTTTTGATGCAATGCCATTGCTTCAGTGCAGATGTATTTTCAGACAGGGACATTTGTTTATTAGGCAGGAGGGTTGTAAATCTTGGACAATGACAGGAAGACTAAGTGCTTGAAGAAAGTCTATCTCCTTATTTTTTAAAAACACGCCCATTTCTTAGAGGCTTTTTAAAAGGAGAGAGATCTTGGTAAAAGTTTAAAAAGACAATGTGTAGAATATTGAAATCCTCTTGAAACTCTCATGATCAGAAGGAAGTTCACATAAATGAGAAGAAACATACTAATCAGCTAGCACAACTGAGCTGCTAACTCTGTATCTTATCTATATCTTGCATACCACGGTTGCATTGAATGGTGGCAGGATCAAATTTAAGAATAAAAAACAGGGTCAGTCTTTTGGGTCTGGGGTCACAGATAAGAGGCTGAATGATAACATCTCCATTACTTGTGATGAAGTAATGTCCTAAGAATAAGGTGGGGTTTTTTATATGTTCTCTATTTTACTGCAGAGACTTATTAAAAACATGAGAAGAATACAGATGTATTTCAAAATGAGAACAAATTTAAAATAATGAGTGGATAAATAGGATCTTTGTATTAAAAAAAATAATTACAGAGAGCCAAATAAATCAAAACGTTTATGTCTTGAATGAGAATTTTTCTGTGTCATTGGCACTAACTCTCTTAATGCCTCGTTAAGCCATTACTTCATCAAAATTGCAAGTACAAGTATTACTGGTGAGCTCAGGCTGTCTTCCAATCTCCCAGCATTTTACATTAATGTTAATATGCCATTAGAACATTCTACACTCGAGTTCCTGACTCATTATTAGATACAGCCCCAAGGCAATCAAAAGAGTCACAGACCTCTCATAGGACACTTCAGCAGCAATGCCCTGTAAAATACCCTTTGCATCTGAAATTTATCACTTCCTAAGCACCCTTACAGAAATGATAAGTCTGGAGATGCCTGCAGCAATGCAGGATGTCCCCAAGCTCCTCTTCCAGGATTCACTTGACAGTGTTGTTATTCACATTCAGGAGTGGCAGAGCTGGCTGGTAGAGAGCAGAGCACTGACTGTCACCTTGTCAGGTTGAATCAGTCACTACTGAGATGAGTTAGTGAATAATGTTGTATAAAGTGAGCACTTCTGCAGGTAATGGCAAAATATCTAAATGACACTAAGGTCATTATTGAGTGTAAACCACGATTCTCATTCCACAGTGTGTTTTGCTTAATACTGACACTGAATAGGGGCTTTTAAATGTAATAAAAATAATGTTATTTAATGGCATCTGAATATGAGGCTTTAGGGAATTCCAACCTTATGAAAAAGTAATTAAAAAAACAAGTTCAAGACAGCTTTGATGAGGGAAGAAGAACATAAAGATTCCTTTGATGGGGGAAGAAGGATGTAAAGAGATATCCAGTCCCACGTGGCACTACCAGGTGACACTATAATCATTCTGGAAAGGAGATTAGCAGATGTTATCTACACATCTGTCAACTGCGTGCCTTTCCCCAGGCTCTATTAGATTTTTATTTACATGGAAAGATTATTTTTCCTTCAGTACTCGTTTCACTAAGGATTACCAACAGTGGAGTTGATCTACAGATTTATCATTGCAGGCTTTCCCCCAGCTGGAAAGCACCTGCTACATGTACACAGTGAGACTTCCCCACACAGTATCAAATCTGATATGGAACTAAATGAGATTCCCAAATAGCATAACAGAGAGCTATGAAGAAAGTTCAAAGTTATCTAGAAGCTGTGCCTTGTGCAGAAAAAGTAGGAGAACAGATTAATATCTCTAATTACAAAATGCGGATTATCTTTACATGTTTCCATTTTGATGGGTAATTAACTGAGATAATGGTTGTAAATATATGGCCTGAAGTGTTCTTACCTTTCATGTTAAAGTTAATACCCATAAGGAAGAAATATTCTCAGAGCATACTTACCACATTAATCAAGCCTTTCCACATGGGAGGACAAATTCTTTCCCATAAATTGTGAAGCTCTTCTGGTTTTTCTCTTTAAGCAGCAGAAATCACACAGTGATTTCGTGTAGAGAACCTGATGGCTTGCTACTGCATGAGCTTCAGCAAGATTAATCTGACTCCAAAGCAGGCACTGCTGTTTCAGTACTCATGTGCACACAATATAGTAGTGAAGAAAGGAAGTTATGCCACATAGCTTACTTGAATGTTAAGCTTTCATCAGTCAATTGACAAGGCACTGCAAATAAACTTTAGTTAAGAAATTTCAAAATGCAGTCTATGAACACAATTGACATAGGTAGGGGGTATGACTGGGTGGTTTTGTTTTTTCAGAAATGCACATTTTAGCAAAAGCCCACACAAGTATATGACAGAATATTACCCTGTAAATAGGAGAGCTGGACAGGAAACCAGCTTACAGATCTTTACATGGCAGAGGTAACAGATTAACTCAGAATTGTACATCTCATCTCAGAAGCCCAGAGGACCAACCAGAACTTCAGATCTGGGCCTTAACTATTAATATTTTTTTGTTTTTTAATTTTTGGATTCACAGTTCGGATTGTTTTAAGTCAACACATGACATATAAAATTCCAGAAATTTGGCTTTATCTTCACACCCAAACTTGGCTGCTCTGCCCAGAGCTAGTAGGTACATCATGTCAGGGGTGTACCAAAGACAAGTCCATCCTTTCTTGGGGACCTTCCCTGCTCTCTCCGTACTTCTGAGAAACACAGTCACCAGCAGATGCAGAGAAGCTGCTGCTCACTTTGAGTTCACAGATGAGGACAAACTGGCATAAACATAATCAGAAGATGTCACTCAGTTTGCCCATAAAAGCTAAGAAGTAACATTCCTCCCCCAGACATTCAAACAGCTCCATATGCTCCTCATGGCAATCTAAATGGCTGCAAACACCCACTTAGACACCACACCAGCGTAGCTGAGCAGGGGAAGAGCCATAGAGTGTTATGGCTTCCAGCTGTTACCCTACGCCCTGACATTTCTGCAGTAGGTGTACATTTTGTGCAATAATACCCTTAGGCACCCTGCAGAGAATAAAGTTGTTTTCCAGAGCAATTACTCTCAGTCTCTGTACACACCACAAAATTGCTGTAATTCTCCTTTTTCTAAATGACTGCCTCAGACTTAGTAAAAACACTTTGGTTATATCGAATAAGCAATAAGATCTTAAACATACCTGCTGAGAGATGAGAGATGTGAAATACAGCAAGCAGAAAAGTAGCAAGAAGGAAGCAAGAAGGGACCTTTGAAAACTACAGAACATTTTGTCACTAAAACACTCTGAAAACAAGAAAGAAGCATTTTATGCAATGATGAGATGACAAGGAATTGTAAGAGAAAAGGCATCATATAGGAAGGAGACAGGAAAAAAAAATAGCAGGAAGGAAAAGGAAGGAATACAGCAGTAACAGCTTGCAAGCAATTGAGAGGTTTAAATTCTAGAGGCGACGTTCACGGTCAGGCTAAAACAGAAGGAGATGCAAAATATATTCAGACCCTGTTAATTCACAACAATCAAAATTATGCTAGGTTTCTTTCCAACAATTTCTAATACCAGTATACAGAGTCTTACCTCTGTACAAGGCTTGTATGACTACCCACAGCTTAACCACTGGGCTGTCTGTGATCTTTCCTTTGCTGATTTAGAGGGTAGGGATACAAATGAAGCCTGCACCTTTCACCAGTGGTAAACTACAGTGATGACTTTTGAAGTGCATGAATGTGTGTGCTGGGGAGGAATGATGAGGGACAGCATAGCAACAAACTCTTGCACAGGGCTGGCTTGTCTAAGCCAGTTTCTATTCTGGTTTCCAGACCAAGAACACATAGCTTGTTTGTGAACTGCGGAGACCTAACTTCTTAAAGGCTTTTTGGCACTTCTCATTTCCACTTGCTAAATTGCCATAAAAAGCAGCTACGTTATGGCAGGGATTCTCACCTTTGGCATTTCTGAGAAGTCTAGCCTTAAACCTTCTTGGTTTTCATATTACTCCCCTGTGTCAGCAAGTGGTGTAGCTTCAGGAAACGTGCTGTGTAGTCATGATTTGCAAAGGAAAAGTCCTATGGCACTGTGAAGTGGGCGGCCGAGGAGGGGGGGTGATACACTTTGCCAGTTTGAAAAAAGCCCCTGAGTCATAATTATGTTTTCAAGGCAACCTTATTGCTTCAGAAAAAGAAGTCCTTTGAAAGAAAATTCTGATTTCTTAGTCCTGCTGGTGTGTGTCAGTGGTGCTGGCACAGGGAGACTGAGACCCCCCCCCTCACAGGATCCCTGCTTCATCCCCAGTCCCAGATTTTTCTTCATTTTAAAACTCATTGGTAGGGGCTCCAGATTCAGAGGTCCACTAAATACCCTGACAAAAACAGGAGGCACAAAAGATATAGGTCTTTTTGAACCAGAACAATTTTGTGTTACAATGGGGCACCATGGGAAACCTCATCTTGTAATGGCTCATTACAAAAAACTTCATCAGATAAATGAGTAAATAAATAAATCTCTCCAGAGCTGAGAATGGGTATAACTCTCAAAATAAAGGAAAAAAAAGATAAGGTCTACAAAGTGCAGACATAGTGCTCTTATTGGGAAAATGCAAATTCAAATATACTGGAGGTAAATTGGGTGAGAGAACAAGGCACCTGAAGAAAGAAAGTTTACTTCAGGGTGAAGAGGAAGCCTTTAAAGTAGCTTTTTCTTTTTATTCAAAACTGTTTTGTTTTGTGCATGCTGTTTAGCTACTCTCATTATCCAAAACTATGGACCTTGTTGGTCCATAGATCAAGACAACGTTCCATTGTACTGTAAGGAGTCTAAACATCCTCTCTTTACTTTAATATGAGTATCCACTTGGTGATCAAGCACAATAATGTTGTGCACAATAATGCTAACTGTGCATACTGTAAAAGCTGAGCCCATGGCAGTAATTTCAGGTGCTGCACACTGTCTCTCCCTTGCAATAATGTTTAGCCCAAGCAATGTCAAATTGAAGCGATGCATTTCTTCAATGCCTAATGATTTTTGCTCTTGCTTTTCTCAATAAGTGTCAGTTTATTTCCTGCACTTAGACTTCCTTTTTGCACCTCCTTAATGACATCCTACAGGAAGGAAGGTGGGGAACAAAAATAAATAAATAAATAAATAAATAAACCACACAAATCAAACTACAGTTTGTTTGACTGAGGTAAGCAAAATTTTTAAGAAGTACAAAAACTTTGGGAAACCATCAACAAAACAGATGAAATTAAACAATAACTATTGCAATATCATTTGACTGGGACTTGATCACTGTGTTTTAACCAGATGGTTTTCTCCATGCAAAAGTCACTAGAAAGTCAGATATCATGTTCTGTAATTCTAAACTCTGAAAGATCTTGCAAGTTCTTACCATAACAGTCTCACACCATCTTTTTTACTTGGGAGAGATTAGTTTAAGCTGAAGCCCACATTTACAATCCCTAATTAAGAAGTTCTGCACTCCAGGGCACCTTTCATAGAATGGCTGGGTTCCTGCTTCTGTAGGTGCTTTGACACAAGCATAAAAGAAGGTGTAAACAAGTTCTCTAATAAATAATGTTCAGTAATTGAGAGGATTAGGGACAGCATATGAAGATGATCAGGTCTAGAGAGATCACACAGTTACTATAAGCTATGTAAAACAGAGCAGATGCAATCTGGTATTTGCATCAACATACACACTTTTACATTCATTCTGGTATTATACATATCCACTGAAAGCCAGGCACTTATGTACTATACTTATCCTTCTGACTGCCAGGATAAAAGTCTCTCTCTTCAGTCACCAGAATTTCCAAAGTAGAGTGATTCTTTTTTTGAGAACATAATGGGTTTTAAAAATTGATGTTTTACATAAATTCACACAGGCACAGCAGAGTTAGTATGCTATTTTCATTGAGACAACATCAAACCCTAGCTGTTCTGAATGGGACTTCAAGTACATAGATGCATATTAAAAGCCACTTGCTAAATAAATGGAAATAAATAATTCTGATTATGCTTAAAGAAAAGGTATTTCAGAGCAGTAAAAATTAGTAGTCAAATCTTGTTACTCAGCAATGGCACATGATGTCTACGTTTTGGTGTCTATTAGTTCTTTAATTGTTTTCCCTTCAAGCATTGATTTGTTGAGATTTGATAGCTCTCTGGGGCTGTTATCAATTACTCCAAAATAATTTGTCCTGAAAGAGCTGTCAGGTCTCTTAATAAATAGCAGCTCTGAGGGCCTAGCTGCATGATTCATTAATATCAAATAAATAAGAACTCCTTACTAAAAATACTGAAACTTCATTGCCATAATAGAGGCCTTTAATGCAGAACCTTTTCTCATAATAGCTACCTCTATATAAAGGCCTCTGTCCCATACAGATGTCAGCAGTGGGAGAAAGTGCCTCCTGTTTAGGACAATGCTGGTCATGATTTTAGGAGAACTGCTAAGCAGGAGTGTGTCTGAAAGAGCAATGGAAGAAATTACTTGGACTTGGATTTAGTTCACCTTATTCTGAGGTAGAATTAGTTACACTTGCCTTAATCCAGACTGTTCTTAAAGACTTCAACAATTAAGATTGCCCAGGGAAGTCAAGACAAGGCTTCACCATACTCACTGTTATAATTTTTTTGAGTGTTTAAGCTGAGATCTTCATGGTCTGCTTTGTTTATTCCTTAGTTACCATAGACATCAACAAGTGGTGATACTTCTCCCCCTATATATATGTATATTCATATATATATATGTGGATTCCTATTGCTTTGGGAGATTCATTACTGTTCTTTTCTTGAGGCTAAGATACTTCAAGATTTCAAACCCTTCCTCAGTAGTGAGATTTTCCACACCTGAAATGATTCTTGGTCAGAAACCTGCACGAGAGAACCAGTCCAGCCATAGGTATCATTTACTGCAGACATAGCAAGAGGTGTTCCAAAATCCCACTGTGACCTCAGAATGCAACAGGTACCCTGTGTGTATGAACCACACATTTATCATGTAAAATCCTGTATATAGGGTTAAAATTCAAAGCATGAGAGATCAGCATGAGAGATTACACAAGAAAACAGTGAGGAAGGAAAGAGTAAGGATGAAATGAGCAATAAGCACTTGGTATATAATGAGGTTGAAGGATGGCTCTGATTTTTGTGCATGTCAATAAATCAGATGAGAAAGCAGGGAAAATGTATAAATCTCAGCATTTGGTTCTGCTACAACTTCTATGGAGTGCTGCATCAGATTGTGGCACCCAAATACATTTAAAAGGACTTTTTGAAGATTATACTTTGGGGGATTATAAATACATTTAAGTAGTATTGTGACAAATTATTGGAAGCTGAAGCTAATATGATTCAAAGTCAATTCAACCCACTAGCACAGGAGACAAGACTGCTCAGAATATTTCTCTGGACCTATAAATCTACCAGCTGACTTTCAGATGGTAGACTGTATGTATTAAATGTCATAGAGCTACAAATACCTCAAGATTTGATTAGGTTAATGTATCCATTTCCAAACTTGCTGAGTTTTGAAATTCTTAACTCACTGAGTTGTTAACAGTTTTTAATTTTAATATGCAGAATTTTTCTTTGTTGAGAGAAACAAAGCAAGGTAATATGAAGTTTTGTACTTGAAGAGCCACTGACACTTTCAAGTTGAGAAAATCGATACCAGTCTTTTTCATCAAAAGAAAAGATTTTTTTTTTTAATGTAAAAATACTGAAAAGGTAAAGAATAGATTAAAAAATGAGGATGAGAGGAAACAAAAGGAATATAGGATTTAATGCCAGCCACTATCTATAGCATAAGCAAAACTCAAATGTTAGCCTTGCTGACAATCCAGTTTCATTACTGCTCTTCTCATTGACCTGTTGCAGCACTCTGTGCTTCTCTATTTCTTCTTGAACCTGATGTACCACACTCAAAGCATCATTTCTGACCTCCTCTGAACCACCACACAGCATGTGAGAAAGCCTCTTCTGACACCACAGTCTTGCAGTCAGGCCCACATGAAGAGACAGCTTGGCAGAGACCTTTCCCTGAGCTGCCTGTGGCATGGCCAGACACCACTCCTGAGAAAGAAATGTGCTGCTGTGTTTCCCACAGCAAGCTCTAGCCTTGTTCCTCCAGCATCTGCTCACATAAACCTGCATCCCCTTTCTCCAAAACTATGGCAGTTTGGACAAAAGTCAAGATGCAGGAACCTGGCAAGTTGTTGATAGAAGTAGCTGAAAGACTTTTCTTTTCCTGAGATGGAGGAGTTCCTTTATTCTTTTGTCTTAATTTACTCAATTCTCATTGTCTTCTCTTAATTTCATTTCACAGATATTTAATTAAGCTACTAAGTGCTGAAAACTTAGGTATGAGATAGTATATCAAAGCTTATCAGATAGGGGGCAACCCAGGTGGGTATGAAATGACTTTGAATGTGCTGGATAAGAATTAGCAGAAGATTTTGGGAACAGAAAACTGTTTCCAGAGGTGTGTCTGATTGTAATTCTACAGACCCAAGAAGGACAGAAAAACAAACAAAACCAAAAACACCCCACACAAACCAAACAAACTTAATATGGGATGCAAACAAGGAAAAGCAATTGCTTGCAGCCAGGTATAATAAAAAGGCTAGAAGAAACCTGAAGGGTAATTTTGTCTTGATGATGCAGCAAAGTAATAAAGAGGTTTAGATTCAGCATGATGAAAGTATCAGAAACAGGCATGAAATCAGACAATATGAATATTTCAAGGGAACATATAAATAAAGTATAACCAATGAGAATCTCTTAGTAGATCAGTTTCTTGTATCCAAGCAGATGAACTTTAAATGGAAGATGTTAAATAAATAAGGTTTCCCTGGATAATAAGAGATGCGAGTGGGGGAGCCAAGTGCAGTAGAAAAAGGAGCTGCAATTAAAAAGTGCTGCTACAAAATGCCAGAGCATTTAAATAAAACAGAAGATTACAGGGGCTGAGGGAGTGAAATCTTAGGAATTCTCCAAAAGCAGTTTAAATACACACATACAAAGAAAAAAAAAAAAAAGTGGTATACATGAAAGACATTTTTAAGCAATGTAATGAAGCTGAAGGAACCACACAGTAATATTTTGCCAAGCTACAAAGACAGACTTATGTAATTACCCAGCTTCCAGAGATGAATGGATGGCCCAAGTTACAGAAATGGAAGAGGTAATAGCTGAAATGAAAGCACAGAAAGCTGACACAAACTCTACAAAGCAGCAGAGACCTGCACAAACCTGATAAACAAGCTCATACACAAACACAAGTCACAAATGAAGCAGGGACAGAGACAATACACAGAGCAGACAGGGCCAAGCAAGTGACATAGAAAATAAGCCAGCACTCCATCAGGAACAAAAGTACAAGATGCAAAGAGAACAAAAAGATGAAACCTAGTGATGTTGGGTAGAAAACTTAATGAAAAAAATCTTATACACAAAATCATTAGGTCAAGAATTTCAGAAACAAATACACCTGGCAGTGACTCTGAGATTTCTCATGAAAGACGATAATGAAATCAAAAAATAAAAACGAAAGGTTTGTTAGCCCCAAGTAAAAAACAAAACAGCAATAAATGAACAGGAAATCAGAAACCAAGGAAAAAAAATCACACTTTTTTTTTCCACACTAAAGTCTGTACTAAATAGTGCAAATTAAAACTCAACAATAAGGTGAGACTGGGATATTTATTATAGACAACGGTTACATATATGAAAATGTATAAAGATTGACATTTCAGAGAGGGTGGAAAAGTCACAGCTTCCATCTAAAAGAAAGTGTATATATTTAACTTACTTGTCCTAAACGTAACACATTCAACAATTTGATGTAAAACGGAAGAGAAAAAGAATGGTTATGAGTCAGACACAAGTTCAGAAGTGAGATATTTATCACTGGCCCTGAAAGGCCAGTAAAAGAAGTAAAAAAGCTACTTCAGATACCCATTCTTAGCATTATTAGAGCAATAGTCATTAGGATTTTAAACTATCTGAGATTTTCTCTAAGACCTCCAAGTACATTCACCACCTGAGACAACAAACAGAGTAAGCTTTGACAGGATACTGCCTTAGCAGATCATAACTTAAATGTTGATAGGAGCTGGAAGCCAGCTACCACATCCTGAAAAATAAAGTGCTGAATGAAAAGGCAATCAGCATCCAGGAGGGGATCAGCCAGAGTGAGGACAAGTACCACTCCAGCAAAGGCAGCGAGCTGCTGGGTTGCACATCAGCTTCATTATCAACAGATGGGCAAGAAATACTTGGAAAAACATCTTGGAACAAATACCTGCTTGACAAAAGATCAGCCAGAATTTTCAAGAGAAGGTAAAAACTAATAGCAAAGAATAGCCAGTGAGGACAGGCTTGGGTACTTTTGTTTTTTGTTTGTTTGTCTATTTCTAATTTTGTTTTGGGTTGGTTTTTTTTGTTTTTTTGGTTGGTTGGTTTTTTAGGGGGGAAGTTTTGTCTTGGGTTTGGTGGGGTTTTTTTAGTTTTTTAACAAAAAATACCACAATCACAACAGGTACTTCACTAAAGAGACTGAGAGGTAGACAGATAACTACTAAGGCAGAATGGTCTTGCAACTGAACAAGAAAAGTGCCAGCTCTCCCACTTAATTGAGAGTTTTAAGGCAAGCTCTAGAAAGAAATGGGAAAATAAAACTTAGGTATTCAAGCACTTGTATTCATTATTCTGTCAGACTAACCCCATGAGGGGAAGTATTTTTCTCTCTGCCCATAAAGACAAGAATCACTGAGACAAGCTGAGCCAGCTTGTCATCATTACTAAGAAGATAGAAAGGATCATCAAGAACAAAAGCATTGTCAAGAGTCAGTCACCATCACAGAGAAGGCTATTTCTGAAAAGCCAAAATTGCCAAGTTCAGCCAAGGACACTGAGGTAAGTGGTCATGGTCCTTGCAGAAGTCAAGCTAGGTGGCAAGAAGATAATGACAGCTCAGAGCACTAGCAGCAGCTCATGGAACAATGTTACTGTACAATTACATGGATATACCTCTCTGTAATATGAAATAATAGGAAAAATAGAGAATTTAAAGTATTGCTGGTCTCATAGAAATCTTTATATAAAGAAAAATAACCAAAGGCACTTCTACAGAACAGTATCACAAAAAGGCTGTTGCCTTGCAGGGATCTTGTAGATATATGGGCATATCACATTTCCACCATATCACCATCACATAAGGAGGAAACCAAAATCTTCTATCAAAATCCCAGATAATGCTTTTTTTTTTTTTTTTTTTTTTTTTTTTAATTGAAAGGAAAAAAGTTCACTTTTGGGTTGAGAACTCTCCCAACATTAATGCCATAGCATTAATGAAATTACATAACATTAATGCCAAACTTTTTCATCATGTGGTATCAAATGCATATTATCTATGGAGCTCACTGGCTCCAGCATGTCTACAGACAGAAACAATAGTAGAACTGATCACTCAGTTAGAGAGGTGATTGCAAAGGTCATGCCCAAGAAGTGCCTAAGAAGTCCAAGCCTACTAGGAAATACAAACAACACTTTGTCAGCATCAGTGTTCCTTACTGGGATGAGTTGCTACATATGAGGAAGTACTTCTTTCTGATTTCCCTCTAGAGTAGAAGGACTGACCCCTTCAGTGAAATATCATTAGTTTGGGGAGTGCTGCAACTTTTCAGGTTAAAGATTATTATAAACTTGTCAGTAGAAAATAAAGTCAGCTAATCTTCCCTAATAGAATTTTATTTGATTTTAAATTTACTCTCTCAAACAAATGTGACAGAGGGACAGTTTATGCAGCCTTCCCGTATATGATGCTATGATCTTACATAAAGAAACTGGAAACAACTTTCAGGATGCTTAATTTGGTGAGGACAAGAAGCAACAGGACCAGGACACAGCACTCTGGTGTCTTGTTCTTGTCTCACAGAGAACAAGAGAGAACTGAAAGAGCCTACTGGGCAACTTACCTATTTTAAAAATCTTTTAGCCACAGGAGATCAAGTTAATTTTGCCTGGAATTTATCATGCTCATTTGGAAGCATTTTCTATCATCAACATGAGTGTGTGAGGTACATGAGAAGGGAATTGGCCCCTGATTTCAATCTGCTCTCTATCCTGCTATAGGCTTAGCTGCCTATACGTCCACATTCTGTACCTAGGATTTACTGTGACCTCCCATGACAAGTGACAAAGCTCTGGTATAAATAATAAAGTGGACAACAACTTTCCTGTTTCCATTTCTTTGTTTCTAGCTCATTCTAGTTAAATATTCCTTAGCCTTTTCTAAAGGGAATGAATACACTTACTGAGCTTAAGTCAACATAAAATTGTTTAATGAGAAAATAATTCTTTTTTTTTCCTCCTTTCTATTCAAGCAAGCTTTGTGGTACTATGCAATTTACACTTACCGTCAAAATATCATCAGAAAACCTTAACTTAGTCCTCAATACTGTTTCACTACAAGGCAGTTTTTCAGCCGGTCTTGTGTAATGCTGCAAAACACATGCAACTTTATTTTTTTTACCCCTCTCAGGCTGATGCCAAATGTGTTAAAACTGATCCAATATGTGTTAAACTGATAGAGGAATGCCAGGGACACTGCAAAATCTCAAGCTTGACATTTTACACCTAGAACCATAGCACAGCTGAACTGTACCACAGCTGCACCACCACAGATGACTTCATGAAGCAGCAACCATACTTCCTCAAGATTTTCACTTTTAGGAAAATAGGTCTGGCAAGCTGGTATCTGAATCAGGGAAAACACAAGAGAAACAATCTATGTGTATAGTTCAAGAGGATGTAAGACTCTATGAATTTTTATTCCACCTCTGCTTCACACTTGAACAAAATTTTAACTTTTCTCCCTATGAAGTGCTCAATAAGGCTAAAAGGAATTTAACATCCTGTAACTGAAATTAATAATCATTAAACTGTCAGCAGGAGAATACATTTTAAAATGTTATTGAAGATGTTATCAAATATGTTAGAAATATTTAGATGAGTGAAAGTCAAAAAGGCAATTCTTGAGTTTGTTGGATGTCAGCATATTACTACAGGGTCCAAAGCAGCATTACAAACATACAACACTGAGCTTTGTAATGCCACATTTTATGAGTTAAAGAAATGTTAAATACCTATTCATAAAATCCTCCCTCTTCCAGAATGGCCATTTATTAATTAGTTCTCGATAAACAAAATATCATCAGCTATTCCTCTATGCCAAATCTTTCAACTGCAATGTGTTTGAACTCCCCTGTCCTGCTCACTGCTATGAGCTGTTAGTAATGTTTACAGAATGAAAAACTCTTCCTGCCTCTTCCCAAATGCCAGAACCGACAGAAATAGAGTGACATTGCCAACAGAAAGCTGTTGATCCCATCCTGCTTGCTGAAAAAAATATTGTTATTAATAATAATAATAATAATGCAAGGCGTGACTCAATTTTACTCCTGCTTAACCAGATTTTGTGACTCAAGTGGGAAGATTGTTCACAGCTGCCCATATACAACCCTAACTACAGCAGATGTCTCTATACCTCTCATTTCTCATTTGTAATTTCACTTCAGGAAGGAAGAAAGGGAGGGGAAAAAACACAGAAACCTAATCATAATCCATACATCATAGTTTAGTGAATGGCAGTGTTGCCTCTGGCTACAGACTCCAAGAATTGACAGGTCCATGTGACACAGTAGAATTTTTATATTTGTTAATTCCACACAGCCACATGCCTACTGCATAAGTGGGAGCTGGTGATGATTCCTCCATGCAAAAAGCTTGTTAAGTAGTAGTCAAAGGAACTAGGTTTCACAGAGAACTATTTTACCTCAAAAAAATGATTTTTCAAAATATTTCTCTTCTTTGTAGCTAGAGACTAAAGACTAAACAGCCTCACAGCCCCTCAGGAGAACCCAGGTAAGTAAAGCAAAAAGCCCTACAAAGCAGCAGCAAGTATAAATGTGTTAAAGCAAATAAGTGATTTCCAGTTCACTAAATTGCTCCTTTCAAAGGCATCCACCTCATTGCATTGCCTACACAGGGAGATTAAATTCCTGCAGTTTCCTTGCCTAAAAATAGCTGGTGCAGAAATCTTTTCAGAGCTCCTTATCTCCAGTATAGCCATCTTATAATAGTACTGGTAAGTCCTTCATAAAGTGGACTGCCTTCAGGATCTCACAAATTAATGTCCTTTCCTATTTAGCATTCAACACACTTCATGCTGACAAAGCTTTAAGAGCTTGCTGGACTTTCATATTTCTGCCTCTGAAAATCCTCTCAAGACCTTGCTGCAAGCACAGACACGCAGTAATAGCAGTACATATTTTACAAGTTTATAAAATTAATGTCAGGGTAATCTACTTTAAACTATTGTTTAAGGGGAATACTGAAAATGTCAGAGTTCCTGAGCCACAATTCCATTAAGAAAAGATGAGCAGGACATACAAATGCAGATTTTGGTGGTGAACAGAGAAAGCTCCTTTTTCACTCACAAAACAGCAGAAATATGTGAGCAAAGCCTCTGGCAGTAAGTGAACTCCAACAGCTTTCCCCCAGACTAACATCTCAGTACCACAGGAACACAAAGGCAAGTAGGTCATGAGGCCTCAGGTGAATACAGACAGTAAAGATACATTTGATCCAACAATGGTGTCCCAGCCAAATTGTGGGGAAGGAAAAGACAAGGTGGAACATCTTCTAAATGGAGAGAAAAGGGGATCCTCTCTTCAACAAATGAAAAGGAATGATAAATTAGATATATTCTACTCACCTGTTCTACTGGTCTATTTCCCCAAATCTCAGACCATTCCCCTTCAAACATCCATCCCACTGTTGGAATGCTGCCTCTGATCTCTCAACTGGAAAGCTTGCCCCTTAAAAGTTTCTAGGGAATCCAAAGGCATACACATTTAATTTTTCTTTGGCAAGAAAACTAGTTTGCCAAGAGGGACCCGAGACTAAAGATGTGGTCATTGTGACTGCCAGCACCACGTGACAGAAAGGAGAAGTCAGTCCTAGGCTGACCACTGGCAAAAAAAGACCAGACATAGATGCTGCAGGCCTCAGCTCTTGATTAGAACCAAGCAACAGCATTGTTTATAGGGAGTTTACAATAAATTTGAAAAATAATAATAGTAAAATATTAAACTCTCTCTCCACAAAGTTCACAAAAATGTTCGACACACCTAGAAAAAGGATGGTCACCTTGAGACTTCCAGATGATGGTGCAGAGTACAGCCGCAGCAAAGCCACAGTGTCACCCACATGGAAGGAGTGGCTGACACACCATTGGGTTGTGCTGCCATCCAGAGGCCCTCAACAGGCTGGAGAAATTTGGAATAATTTTGATCGTATTGCTTCAAATGACAGGAATTTCAGATCAGAACTTCCCTAGATTTAGGAAATTTTAGAGGGCATTTTAGAGACTCAATAGAGGCTTACTGCCTGTTCTTACACTTCTTAGCTGAAAGACAATTCTTGCTAAACACCTGGAAGGAAATACCTGTGATGAGATTAACACAAGCTGTCTTCACCTTCTTTTTCCTTGTTTTGATAATACTAAAATAATTGGTTTAATGTGGGCATTAACTGAACTAGAAATGAAAAAAAAAATCCCTAGGAATACATGAAAGATATACTAGAAACTACTGCTATGCCACCCGTGAAAAACTGCAGAGGATGTGAACTCAATTTTCTTCTCTTTGCAGCTCACCCTTAGACATGTAAGAGTTGGCCCATCACCTCTCCAAGCAGCTGCCTGCCTTACATTAGTGTGCCTTCCCCCAAGGAATTCATCACCAGCAGTCCCACCAGTTCACCATCCAGGGTGAACTGTACAGAATGAAATCATCACACTAAAACCCACAGGTAACAAACATAGACTTGCCAATAGCAGGTCAAGTGCTTTTTGTAAGGACATTAATTTACAAGACTAGCAATTGCTCATGAACTTGGAAATATATAAAAAAAGATATATAAAACCTGACCAGTTTTTGAAGGACCTGTAGCCCCTTAGAACAGGAACAGGCAGCCCAGAGGAGCATTCTCTGGCAGCAGAGCCACTCACTTCAGAAAAAGGGTCAGAGAAAGTTAAGAAGTCCTGGTTGAAAGCAATTTTTATAGAGCTGATACCAGAGAAGCTACAGATTCTACCTAGGGCTGAAATGGGCAAATGGAAGATGATATTTCCAGATTCTCTGCCAGGACATGACCATAAATTTACTGCTTTACCTTAGGCTAACCAACTCATTACTTGTGCATTCATAGCTATCACCTGGAAGCTGGATAAAAGTTCTTTTATTGTGCCTCACAAATACACTGAGGTTTAATTGTTAACATTTGCAAAGTGCAGAGATAAAGTTCAGATGAAAAGGTTCACCACCTCTCAGTACATAAAGATGAAGAGATAGCACTGTATTTGCTGAAATGGTGCAATATAACTCAATCCTGCAACTGCAAACAAAGCAAATGAAGAATTATGGCAACACACACGTGCACATAGACACATTCTTCTTCAGCCTGGATGCTATCAGCTATTTGTGCAATAGAAAGATGTGATCCAGAAAACCCCACTGTGCTCATAGCCTCACAGCTCAGCTTCATCTTTGCAGTACACACAAGTGTGGGCAGTGTGTCTTGTAAACATCTTAAAGTGCACATGGAGGGAAGATGCTGCATGTTTTCCCCTTCTGTTGTAGTAAAGACAGCACATAGAAGGCAGACCACACAAAAACATCTGTACATATGCAAGAGGAAAACACAACGTAAAGTTTAATATATATTCTTTACATTTTGTTCTTCTTGCTGATGGATGAGCTGTTGTTCAGGCGTTGTGCCACCAGATGGCCCGAGCACAGTTCTGACCACGAAGCGCTGTGCTGCCAGAAATGACATTTAGGAGTGCTGGTAGGGTCCCCCGTCAGAACAAAACCGGACTATCAGACAGAAAACAGCCCTAGAGGCCCAGTCTCCTCGCAGGACAGTCACAGCTGATGAATCACAATGACTTTGGAGAGCTGAGCAGGTAGCTTGGGTTCCCTGTGCAGTTCTCATGACCTCTTCACCTATCGTACAGGGAGCGCAGCCAACCTCACGTATCAGTATCAGATCCAACTGCTGAGCTTAAAGCAAAGGGCATCTGGCATCCTCCCACCTCCAACCACGTAACTGATGAGACTGGCAGCTATTTCCTTGTAGCTGGGGTTCACTGCCTGACAAATGTACGTGATGTATTTCAGAGCTACGGGACAGCGAAATGACTGCGTGAGGAAGAAAGATTCATCTTCTACTTGAATGTCGCTGCAGTCTGAGGACACAGGGATCTATAAGCAGTTTAGCACTCTGAGAATTTAGTTGAGAATCCAATCCTGGTTTTCTCCCAGCTGTACAATACTTGAGAGCAAATGCAGTGGGCCTGTTAATTTACATAAACTCGCTTTTCATTTGTTCACATGCATGAAAAAAAAGAGAAGCAAGCAATGTTCTTTATGCAAATGAAATGAGAAAAAAAAAAAAAAAGAAAAGAAAAAAAGCCCACAGTCAGGCTTTTAACAACTATTCCGTTTGCTATGTGGAAAGCTTGTGCAAAATTTGGAAAAATTGACCTCCTTACTATTAAAACTATATTGGTCTGCAGAATTGCTTTAAAATACAAAGAACGCTTTAAATCAAGATCAAAGAGGAGAATGTGGTTATCTGTTTTGAACCATCACTTACCTCAGACCACATGATCAGGCCACATTTCCCCTCAAAACCCTTAGTTATATTTGAACAACATTGTTTTCCCCTTCTGAGACGCCCACTCCATGAGAATATTGATCTTACAGAGGGCTCTGATTTTAACTAGATTTTTCCAGTCAAAAAGATGCTTCTAAATCAATGCACTTGCACAAAGCTTATACATTTGAAAATCTGATATGTGTTTCCATGTAATCATTAACCAAGATCTACCCCTTTCTTAAGGTTGAGACATGCAAATTCAGGCACCTTCATGTTCCAAGTGTCTCACCTCAGGATGGAGGTGGTGGAGACCCAGCCAAGCCAGGCACCAGAATTTAGGGAGACCTCCACTGACCAATACTCAGGAGCCCAATTCAGAATCTTCACACTCCCCTGACTCCATTGCCTTACACTTTATGGATGTACAACAGGAGCTTAGTCATCCAGCATCTGCCCTGAGGCCCAAGCTCGGGTTTCAGACTCTGGCTGAAATCCATGCAGATTGCATTAAAGCAGGGAATTGTTAGCATTTCAGTAACTCCAATTACAGGGGGGGGAAAGTGGTTTAAGCAACACTTGGACAAACTTGGGCAAATTGTTCGAAGCTGACACACAAAGCAGAGCTTCAAATTGTATTAATGTACTAGTGTTAGCTCCTGCTAAACCTTATCTGAAGCCCTTGCAAAAGTTTGCTCTGTTTCTTACTTTATTTAAATAGAGATGGCAGAGAAAAAAAAGGGGTGGAACAGAGACAGGCCATGCTAAAGAAACAGTATTCTATATGTGTTTAAAAAAAAAAAAAAAAAAGGGGGGGAGAAGGCAGTACCTTTTGCTGGAAGAAAGAAGACAGCTCACCTGAGGAGTGGCTTCATCTCCAGGAGATTCTTGTTTCTTCACACAACTCCCTTCCTTCTTGTGCTGCAGCACAAGTGCAAAGTGGGTCCATGCAGGTATCCAAAACCCACTACTAAAATGTTATTTTTGGTGCTTGTGTAGACTGGGTGCAAAAGAACTGCACAATGAAAATATTTTTCTTTAAATGCTATGTTTGGGTATGGATACGTGGCAATAACAACTTCAGCTACGATTCCAGTTTATCACTGCTTCACCTACCACTGAACTGAGTCACAAGTCTCAGATCATTCACTAAATGAACACTGACCTGCTGTTACATAGTAAAAACACATAGACAGGATTGCTTAGGCTTTAAAACTTAGGTTTTAAAACTCTTAAAATACCCCTAAATATTTTCCAGAAGACATCTGGTAAACAAACACTCATGGCGAGTACGGACATTTGGGAGAGCCCAGCAAAGGATGACAGAGATCTTGGAAACACTGACATGTGAGGAGAGGCTGAGAGCTGAGACTGCTCAGCCTGGAAAATGTTCAGTGGGATCTTAAAATGTGTCCGAGTACCTGATGGAGAGGCAGGGAAGAAAATAAAGACCATTTCTTCTTGGTGGTGCCCAGTGGCAGCACAACAGTCGAGGAAGGGCACCAAATTAAATAAAGGAAATTCTGTTTAAATATAAAAATGCCTTTTACTGTGAGAATGGCTCAGGATCTAGAAGGGGATCCCCACAAACCTTCTGGAGTCTCTGTCCTTGGAGAAAAACTTGAGCAGACAGGGCCTAAGAAACCTGCTCCTGCTTGAGCAGGAGGGATTGGACTAGGCAGTTACCAGAGGTTGGTTTTAATCTCAATGATGATACAATTTTCATGTCTATACAGAAATATAAACTGACTTCACATTGATCAAAAGCTATTATTTCCCAGTATTAAAGTAAAGTACACTTTACCTTACTTTAAAGTACACTTCTTTTACTGAAGAAAATTTAAAGTTCTACTACTTCCACAGAAAGCTATTTATATCTATTGGTAACTGCCTTGTTCTGGTTTTTTCTTGAGTTTTCATGTGTACCATAACTGAGAGATTTAGAAATTCTTCCTTCTGCTTCCACTATAATTTGAAATTTTTAAGGTACATTTCAAACATTTTAAACTCCGTTAATTTCAAAGCTATAAGGAAATTAAATGAAAATGGAACCTAAGTTTACCCAGCCTTTTGTAGTACATTTTAGCCTTAACTTTAAGATGATCTAACATACCAGTTCAAAAAGTGTTCTCAATTTCAGGGCAATTTCATTGACCATTCCTCACTTTGTTTTATAAATATTAAGTATGACCAATGATTATGCATAAGCAAACTGAAGCAATAAACCCAGTTCTTATAAGTAGTCAGGTTTCTCTGCACTATGGAAGCAAAAATCCTCTTACAGGGACAGGAGAATGATATTTTAAACTGCACATTCTAATCAATTTGGGCAAAAAAAAGTATCAAAATGCAAATTAGCAACTGCACAATAATTTTGTATTTCAGAACAACTGGGGTTTATACCTGGAAAGGCCACTGCTTTAATAGCTACTTCTCACTGTAAATAAGCTTTCTTTCAATTGAGAAGGATAGTTTCAGCAGACCCTAAGGCCCTGTAGGGCACCAAGTAAAGTACTGAATGCAAATATTGTCAGCAATATAGTGAATGAATGACCATCAGAAGCTGAAATAGAATTAAAACTACCTCTCCCTTTGCCAGTGTACCTTAAAAATTCCTACAGTTCTTGTCTCACAGTTAAAAGAAATACTTTTAGATTACTCTACAGTTACCTAAAGAGCTGATTATATATAGACAGCACATAAAAATATACTAACTTTGTGTAAATCAAGATCTTATGGTTTATTGCCATTTGTTTACAATTTTTGTGGGGGATTTTTTTGGTGTAGCTTGACCTGAAACCATTAGGGTTTTTTTCAGGATTAGTCTCTTTTATTACATAGTCATCAGTTCTCTACATTCATCTTCTGTAGCTCTCTCCACTCGTTTTCCCAGAGTACTGACACTGTTGAAAAAGTACAAGTTCAAACACACCTACACAAACAGACAAACTAGACAGATTATTGCAGAGAAGGCTACTTTTTTTTTTCTTTTTTTTTTATACATATATAAATTTGTTTAAACCAGGCACAGAGAACTCTGTAACACACAATACTGAAAGCCACCTGTGATAATCTTTGAAGGTTTGCAAATTCCAGTCAAGCATTCATCCCTACAGCTTTAATAATGAATACATAGATCTTTTATTTCCTCAGCACTTCAAGTGAATTGTACCTTAAAACACAGTGGTTCTAAAACTGTACCATATTTACCAGAATAAGACTATAGATGAGCTCATAAAGTGCCACCATACTCTATCCAACTGAGTGCTTCACAGCACAGCTGACAGCTCAAGGGCCAGAATCACAACAGTGAAGAAACATGCACAACTAACTGAGCAGGCAATGGCAGAGCACTCGGGTACAGCACAGAGGTTCATTGTGGAGTAGGACAGTAAAAACCACTGGCAGCAACAATCAGAGAACCAGTACTTACACATAACACCTAAGGAAAATTGCATTATCAAACTGATTTTACATTAAGTTCAAGTGCAAACTTTTTCTAATATTCCCAATGTGCCAGAGAGCTCTCAAGCACACACATCCCCCTAAACTTTAAAGATGTGTAATTGTGCACATTCAGTTCTACATTGAATCACAAAATAAGCACTCACTTTTCAGCCACCTGTGTATTTAACAAAAAACCCTCACAATTTAAGATTAGCAAATGCATTTCCAATCTACAGTTTCATTAACATTACTAGCAATATGTCTTGTTAAAGGAATTCTCTCAAAGCATACATTTAATATATACTGTGGGTAAAGGACACCATGAACAAATTATTTCCATTCTCTCTACCAAAAACTAGTGATTATGTGCAATGTTTTAATGCTCTTGTTAAAAATTACATCACTCCCGTTCTTCCAGTCTTGCTCTACTTGTAACAAGAATTAGAACTTCAGAAGTGCACCTACAACATGGGCTGTGAAGAGTACAAATTAGTGCTTGTTCCACATTGGTGCTGCTATAGGTCCCTGAGGAGCCCTTTCAACAGTCACAAATTCATCAGGGTTGTCAAAAGCTTCATAGTGGATTAGTAAATCTTGAATAGCACACTCCTCAATCTGGAAAAATAAGAGAACACATATGTCAGTGTCAGACATACATTTACACCAGTTACAAACTGACTTCTCCTGCCCACCACAGACCTCCTAATCAGGAATCAAAAATAAGGCATTCTTTAAACAGCCTGAAGAAACCTCATGCCTGCAGGCCCTGCTAATCAAGGGAAACTGAAGGTCACTATGATACCTGCTGGTATCAGTGCAGTGGGACACTTGCACTCCAGGAGGTTCACACTGGTAAAAACTTCCTAATACAGAATTATCAAGGAGCTGGTGAAGGGAGATGCTGTGCTGGATCTCAGAAATAAAGAACAACTGGTTAGGGATGAGGAGGTCAAGGACACCCTTGGCTGCAAGGGTTATGGAGGACCTCAGGATCACAAGAAATTGGAAGAAGAAAAACAGCAGGATAACCCCCCGGGACTTCAGAAGAGAGGAATATAATCTGTTCAGGGATCTGCTTGGAAAAAAATCAGGGGACATGGCCGTGGAAAGAAGAGGGGTCCTAGAGAGCTGATAGATTTTAAGGATCACCATCTCCAAGCACAAGAATGTTCCATGCCAATGAGAAGGAAGCCAAACAACAGTAGCAGGAGTCCTGCATGGATGCAAAAAAAAAAAAAAAAAAAAAAAAAAGAAAAAAAAAAAGAAAAGAGGTCCTCAAACAAAAAGGAAGCATGCAAGAACTGGAAGGAGAAATAGGTGACCTGGAAGACTGAGAACACAGAAACAGTAATGTCAATGTCATCTGCAGTTCAATCTGGCAAGAAACATGAAGGACAACAAAAAAGGCTCCTACAGCAACAAAAAGATGATATGGGCCCACTGCTGAATGCCAAAGGACACGGAAAAGGGTGGGGAACTAACAGCCTTCTTCATCTTGGTAATGCTGGCCTTCAGCAAACCCAGACCCCCGAGATCAGAGCTGGCCATCATGACTGCAAGCCCACTTTCAAAAATATTCTTGAATATTCTTGAAAGGTTGTGGTGATAAAGGTTGGTTTCTGAGTGATCCTCATTTAAAGGAGAAGAGGCAATGGGCACAGACATACAGCACATTTTTTTTAAGTGTAAAAATCTTTTTTAGTATGAGAGTAGTTAAGACACTGGAACAAAGTTTTCCAGAAAGACCATGGAGTCTCCATCCTTGCAGCTGCCTGGTCATAGCTGCACTAACTTACCTGGATCAAAGCCAAAGGTTTTTCTCTGCTTCTAATAAGTGCTGCTTCTTGCTGGAGTTCCTCCTCTACAATAGCTGAAAACATGACAGGTGCTATGACAGGAGAGTTAGTTGGTGATGCTGCTAGCCAAGGACTGAAAAACAAAAAACAAAACAAACAAACAAAAAACCAAAATAGGACATTAGGAATTAACATCAAGAACCAGGTGAGCACAACACAAACAAAACAAGCAACAGAATCTAAGCCACTGTCAAACTTACTTATGACTTTCCAGCTGTGGAGAATCCAGAACATGGTCTTCCAGACCTGGGCTACTTCTGGTGGTGCACCTGGAAAAAGGTAGGAGAGCAGAGTGAAAGTCACTGACAGAGCATTCTCCTGCCTCATACTGTAGGCAATTACAGATGTCTGGGGCTTTACCAGAATAAACCACTGGGATGCAATCCTGCACTTGTCTTTTAAGTCTGGTGCTGAGACTGGAAGTGACATGGATGCTCATTCCTGACTACCAGAACTTAATAGATTTTTCAGCTTGAGTATTAATACTGACATGTATTAACATTTGACCATTTGAACAAAGGTGTACTTAAAAAAAAAAAAAAAAGAATTAAGTTGTATCTTACCTTTAAATGAGTTATGCACTAACAGCATAGCGATTAATATGAAAAGAATATGGATTCAGGGTTGAAAATCCCCAAAATGTCCTGTACTCAAATTAAGCATTTCATGTGAAAGAAACAGTGCTCCAATAGCACTACTAAATTATTTCCACAAGTGTAAGCCCAGAAATCATAATCTTTGATTACATAATCCTGCAGCCACCTCCCAGATTCATAAGAATAGAATAAAAATAGAATTAACTGAATTGAAAAATAATTTTTCTGAAATATCAATGGAGTTCCCAAAAGGAAGATATTTTATTCAGTTGCAAAATGTTAACCTCTCAATAAAAACAAGCCACACTTGGTATACTGCATGTCTTAAGAGAAAAGTATACTTGTCAGAAAAATCTTACATCAGTAGAAAGAGAGGAGCACATTCTCATTATTTAATAGCTATCTTTGGCATCTTTTGCCACTTCCCAAACTCTAAAACAATGCTACAGCATACTGTGAAATGCTAGCAAACTTTTTTGCATTACTCTAGAGTACTGCAAAAAACTCTAAGGGTGCTGGTATCTCAATAAATCAGTTTCAATTTTCTTTAAGGCTTTGGTAATCCTCTGTAACTGGTCACAGACTCCTGGAAAAGAAGAAAAATCTATAGAAAGCAAACAGACTTCCAGTAACTGCTAAGTTCTCTGCCTGGAATATTTTCCCCAGAACGCAGTTCCAAGGACAACAAGAACCATGATTCCTATCACTAAGCAATAAGGGCAAGACCTCAAAAAAATCTGAAATGCAACATCCATCAAAAAAATAGCTTTTCAATGAACCATGCCCAGCTTCTTGTAACAAAACATCATTTTGCCCACCAAGCAGCCAACTTCTCAAAGAGCAAAATGAACACAAATATAACTGCTCAGGGGAAAACCAAACTAAACCAAAGAAACTATTTAAAAAAATGAAAAAAACAAACAAAAAAACCCCAAACACACACACAAAAAAACCCCAAACAAACAAAACAAAAAAACACTACAACCAAAAAACCCTCAACAAACAAAAGGAAAACAACCCAAAACCCAACAACCATGTATCTGCAGCAACAGCTATCAGGGCATAAAATTGGATTTTCTGCTGTGTCACTCCCTTGACTTAAGCCCAGCAGATTCACCTGCCAGGTCATATTCTTTCTGTGCTTCCACCACGAATACACAGTTGAAGTTACAATGATTTTTCCCTTCCATTTTCATTTAGTGGCAATCATATCAGGTACTGGCAGGACAGCCAGAGGTACACTGCATGGAGAGGAAACCAGGGTGTGGTACTCTTCAGACTGGACATACCCAGCTAATCACTGCCCCAGAGCTACAGAAGAACAGACACATGAAACAACAGCTCCCATGGCAAGATTGGTCAAATCTGCTGTACCACTGTCCAGACTGACTACCTGTATAGCTGCAGTTCCTTTCTTTTAACCTCATTAATATGCAGTGCTTTTTCCATTCATGTTGAAGAACTGTTAAAAACTAAAGAAAGATAGGGGGGGAAAAAAAGGCAATATACTGCTTTTCTGTTTTATCTTTGGTAAAACTCCAAGTTAGGGAACCCTATTTTAATTCCAAAAAGGTATCAGGTCATGCCAGGTAAGTGTGATAAACAAATATAGAAATTCGAGTTAAGTGCCAGATAAAGATGTATTTTTTTTTTAACAATTTTCTTATACCCTTCCTACCTACTTACTTTACAGTTGAGTTAATTATTAACTTAGAGAATAAGTTAACTAGAGAAATGTAACTCAGTTAACATCAGTGGACACAATAAGCAGCAAAGATCAAACCAGTAGACAGTATGAAGAGACTATTAATTTAGCAGCAGATAAAAATGAACAAGATGACTGTGGAACAAAGCAATGGGAAAGGAAATTCAGAAGTACTGAAAAAAAGACTGTGTGAAGACTGCACTGAGAGTTTTTCATCTTGAAGAGAAAGAGGAGAACCAAAGTTGTACAGGGACGGAGTTGTAAGAGGCAGTACTCAGCTGGAGCCAGAAGAACTGAGGGATGTAAAGGACAAAAAGGAAGGGCTTCTGCATTAGGAAGAAGAAAACAAAACAACCAAGCACACAGGTTTCAGGCCGACTAGAAAACACTACATGTTATACCTATTTTCGAGACAGAGGATATGGGGAATTATGGACTGATCAGTCTCCCCTCAGTTGTGGAGAAGGCTGTGGAACAAATCCTTCTAGAAGTAATACCTGAGCTCACGTGGGACAAAAAAAAAAAAAAGTGGGAACAGCCAGCACAGATTTATGATGAAAGGCAAATTGTGACCAAGCAACCTGACTGTCTGCTGTGATAGGATGACAGGCTCTGCAAAACAAGCAGAGAGCAGTGGCTGCCATGTCCTGTGACTACAGCAATGTTTGCCTTTGACATGTTATTATACTCAATCTGAAAAACCTGCACTGAGTAAATGGACTTTAATTTAAAGGCTGGAGGACATGACAGGAAGAACTGAGTTTTGTTAAATATAAAAGAAGGTAGCAAAGAAGAGATCTCATTGCTTTCTTCAATTACCTAACTGAAGGGCAGAGAAAAGACATAGGAATAATCTTCTTAAGGGTGCATAGTGATAAGAGTAAGAGGCAATATGTTCTTAATTGCCTCTTAAGAAGCAGTAAGAAGCAAAATAGGAAATTTCAATGTAATGAAAAAAAAAACACAGAAAACCCACACTAGAACATTTTGCCTTTGCCCAAGAAAAGGTAGGGGAACCTTCATATTTGGAAGTAGTCACAACTCAACTGGATCAGGCCCTAAACAATGTGATGTAGTTTCACTTACTTTGACCAGGAGACCAAACTAGAAAATCTAAATTATTCTATGATTTCAAGAGCAGGGAACTGAAAGTCCATACAAATCATCTTCCAGGTTTTACAGCACTTCAGAAAGAAAATTACATAAAAAGCAGAAAAGAACCAGAGAAAAGGAAGGAAGAGAAGAAGAAATTAAGGCAGTTTTTTGGTTGGTTTAATTAATTAAAGATGTTTGCACAACTTATTAAATTCAGGTGTTCTCTCAACTTTTCTTTTTCCTCCTGCTTTAATGATGCTCAACTACCTGCATATTTGACAGTAACCAACACCTATCCAGCCCATTTGACAGATATGTTCCTCTTCCCAGTCACAATCCAGCATTACAATAAATAAATCCTTAAGAAACCTTTTTTCTTACAATTAAGAAATTCTTACCAGAGTGAGACTTCTGAACAAACAAACCAACAAAAAAACCTAAACCATCAAAAAAACCCCACCACAACAGAATTTCCAAAACTCGGAATTAATAGCTTCAGTGTCACTGCACACTCTAGTGATCAATTAAAAGATACATTTAATTACCTGTGTCATCTCCTTCAATTTAAATGTGGCTTTAAGATGTATGAAGCAGGTCAGATATTTGGAAGCTGTTTGTACATACATCCATCTGCGTTTCTTCCTAGCTAGATACTCAGTCCAAATATTAAATCAACTGCAGATATTTCAACATGCTATATTAATTCCTCAGCTGGCATCAAAATAACTAGGAGAAATGGAACAGGCAGGAAATGGGAAGCTAGCATACACAGAAAAATGGAAAAAAAAGCCTAAAAAATATAGAACTTGGAAACCTGCAAGTCTTGAAAATAAATGACTGATGCAGAGACATAAGTGGTTCTGCATGGAAACAAACCAGCCAAGTATCATCAGTACTGAACCAACCTGATTAACTCAGTTGGCTGAACTTGCCATGACTCCTGCACAGCCACTAAGATGTCCCAGCACTCAGCTACCCCAGTGTTTCTTGAGGATTTGTTCATTTGAAGCCAGTTCAGGTCCAGTGCCTCCCTGATCTAATGACTGCTCTCAGAAAAGGAACACAAAGCCTGGTCTCCTGCAGAATCTCTTGGGTTTTTCTGTACCATTTGAGTCATGTACTACTTATTAGCTCATTATAAGCTATGCCAGAACTAGGCCATTCCCACACAAAGCCACAAAGACTTGTTTCCTCCAGGACTCTTCGCTGCTCCCTGGAGTAACACAGTGAAGACAACCCAGGCTGCCACAACAAAGTTAAGTCATGTCAAGCCCACATTTTTAGATTGGAGTATGAGCTACACATGCACAGCTGCACAGCAGAACTCCCAGGGCTGAGCTGTCCCTGGAAACAGTGCAGCCACATTGACACAGCCAAGCTTTTGGGCTGATCTGCCTCTGGGCTGAGTCCAGTTCACATCTCCACATTCATGACATGGTTCATCTACAGAAAATTTTTGGGCTGCCTAAGTTGGAAGGTGTCAGTATATGGAAGAATGTTTATGCAACCATCAAAAAATGCTCATGAGGAGATTTTAAAAAAATTTCACTTTAATTACTGCACAATTTATCCAAAAAAAAAAAAAAAAAGAGACAGCGGGAACAGAAGCCATGTACGTATCTTCAGCATCCCATCAGTGTCTTTATGTCCAAATTTGACATAAAGAGATGAGGATTACTTATGCTTTATGCCCATGAAATTTGCTGTCCTTAAAAAGGAAGAGAGAAAGTTGTGAATAATTACTCTTCACAGAAACAGCCCTTGAATGCTGCAGGCAAAAATCAGAGACTACTATGACATGATCTGTACAGCCAAAGAATAAAATTACCTTAAACTAGAAACTCAAATCCTAACTGTCAGATGGATGAACTGGTCACCTAGGCTCTATACCTAATAGAGAGAAATAAGCATCTTCAAACACAGTTCAAAATACCCTGAAATAGGTCTGGAAGTGCCTATTTTTCCAAGTGATTATAGTTAATCTAGTCATCTAGGTTCCCACTAGGCTAAGGTATCATTTTCAGACAGCTAACCAATTAGGCTTGGATTCAGCTCAAATAATTCACTTAGAGAGCACACAGACTGGCCAGACTGTACAGACTTGAGACAGAGCAGTGCAGAAAGAAGAGATGACCTTAAGATCACAGAGAAACTCTGGCAAAGGTACTTACAGCACCATTCCCTTATCACCACCAAGTGACACCTCCCGTATGATGAAAAGCTTTATTATTTTGCTAGTAACAAGATTTGATACCTGTTCTGCAGATTTATGCTTTGTATCCCTACATCTCCAGCAGTAACTTCAGCTTTAACCCTCTGTTCCTCAAAGCCACCCACCCATCACACACACTCTCCAAATCCCTCCTACTTCTCTAACAGTATCCCATGAGACAGAAAATCTGTTCTATCCTGTCCCAAACCAGGACATTTAAGCTTCCTATTCAAAGGACAAGTCTGTTCATAAAATCCTTAAGATTAAAAGAATCCTTACAGGATTTTTTTTTCGTATTTCAGCAGAAGACAGGGTATTGTGGTGCTATCATTTAGGAAAAGGCTGCTCTCTTACCTTGAGGTGTTTTGGATTGATGAATCCTCAGTTCCTTTATGTCCAGCTCTTTTGATGCCAGCACCAGCTGAATGATTTGCACTCATACATTTTTCTTCTTCCATTACAAGATCACGGAATGACTTTGGCAAAGCAGAATGTAATGAAGATGACCTTTGAAAAAATAAAACAAAAAAAACCCCCAAACTTAATTTATACTAGTACTTTCCAAGACTCTATATTGTTCCATGATTCAGATAGCAAAGAGGGCCTATTCAGTTACTAAAAATAAAAATAGACTATTACTTAGCTTTTGTATCTTACCTGCTAGACCAATTTGGTAAAATACGTCAGTTTGGGTCAAAGAGGAAAACATTAAAAAAAATTATGTGTAAGAACAGGACAAGCCAGTGGTATGGAAGCTTCATGGGAAGGAAAACAAAACAAAAGCTAAAAGCAACCCCATCTATTTCTTCCCCCAACCTATCCTCTTAAAAGCAATTTTATTTTCACAGACACCTTATCTTAGACAAGCTGTACCTCTTCTAACAGTACTATTCTTTGGAAATAACTAACATAATGCTCTTGTACTATTGCTCTAACAGTGTTAGTTTAATAACATGAAAGTCTACTATAACGTATTTTCTTTCCCCATGATATTGAAGGAGAAACTGCTACCTGATAGAGGCTATATAAATCATTTAATCCCCAGTGAATTTCATAAAACTGATATGTTTAGCTTTCATTTATTTGCCTAAGTATAACATGCATTGCCAACTTATTAGCTTTCAAAAAAAAAACCCCAAAACTGAAACAAGCAAAAATAAAAATTAAAAAAAAAAAAAAAGTATGTAAAGATAGCAATTTAGCATCATAGATATTTTCAGTACCTTCTGCCCTAAGAGCATTTTTGTCAGAACTGAAAGTAGCTGACATTACTCCTTCCTTCCCTTACTTATCAAGACTTTGGAATCAGTTCATACATTTCTTTACATTTAACTTCACTAAGCCTAGCAGTCCCACTCACTGTCAAATAGACAACATACATATTGGAAGAACAACTCTGCTCAGTTTCTACTTGAAGAGTAAGAGATCAACTCTAAACACTACTGAAGTAAAACAACCTTTCTATACAATTCTAACTGTTTGTGCAGCTGCCCTAAGAAGGGAAGCAGTTGAAGCCAAAGACTTTCAAACTATATCTATGTGGTACCTAGTTTAAGATAGAAAATATGAAGGAAGTAAAGCCCTGCAACATTGTAGCTGAAATCTTACAACAAAAGCATCTGACAGTTATTTATGTTGCCTAAACCCAATGCTGGACCATCCAGGTTTAAGGTTGGAGGAATAAATGAGACCCTAAATTTTGGTATTAGGTGTATATTGTTGAAAACAAATAGAGAATGCAGATATTTTATTCTATGATTTAGGAACTGCTTGTATAAAAGAGAATAAAAGAATTTCATCTTATCTGAGATTCACTTGAAATGCTATGTGCTGGGTATTTCTTAAAACCAGGTCATCTTAGGTAGCCCATTATTGTAACTAACTCCTGTGGTAACATACCTCTATAGCTTGCAAGCTGGACACTAGAAATATATGGCATAAAACTTTTTTTTTTTAGTTATAATCAACCCATGATATAGAGATGCCTACAGAGAAGATTTCTTGTCCCTGCTTTCACTGAGCCTTGGAGAAAACCCAGCAAACACTATCAGATTCACTACTTGAAGGATATGTGATGCCACACTGCCTTGAATTCAAGTATCTGCCCATTTCAGATCAGACTGATATGATCCATGATAGGCCTTGTAAAAAACCAAAGCTCTTTAAGGTTTTTAGCTCATAAGGCTAAACATACTACATGGTGTTCACCAGAGAAGCAAAGCTTGTTCTACTGTCTAACTGGATGCAGAATACCATTTTTAGAATTAATTATTCTCCAATTTATAATGCATGATTTTGGGATAATTACAACATACTCCCACAGTTTTTCTAATACATCACTGATAAATATTTTGAACAGCAGCTCTATTTTGCCATTTTTATGTTCTAGGATAATACTGTTAATTACTATGGTCCTAAAATAAGATAATAGCATTACCAACAGACCTATGTGGAAACTCAGATAAATATATAGGCACTTCAGACTCAAGGTGCTAATTATAACACATCCATCCAAAGCAGAAAGAATAGGTACACAGAGCAAAGAAGCAAGCAGTTGTAGCTATATTGCCCTAAACCTTTTGATAGAGAACACCTCTCAGGAAGCAACTACTGCCAAGAACCAGGCTACTTTATCTTCATCCAGCTAGTATTGTGATTTTTTTCTCTCTCCATGCACTCATTAAATAGCTAACAAGCTACATGTCCTTTTTGAACTCACAGGAGAGCAGCAGATAAGAAAAGATTCCAGCAGCTGCTTGCTACTCTTCTTTCTGGAAGGAGGAACCAGTTCACATAAAGGATCAAAGGAAGGAGAGCCAAAAGACACAGGAGGGAAACAGCTCTGACTGTGGAAAATAAACCTATCCTTTGAAAGAGAGAGTTCTATTTTACCTTGAAATCTATCAAATACAAAAGCATAACGACTGTAGCAGCATTTAAAACAGCTAAACTGCCTAAAGACTTCATTTAAAATAGGATGGCTGGGGGGGGTATGCAGCAAGCTTTGTTTCTACTGAAGCACAGAACAGGTAGAGAGAGGAAATTGCTCACTAGTGCAGAAGCAACCTGCAATGAAAGTCTAGACCTTTTTGAAGAGTAAAGGGAGGATAACTGCCCACCATTTACCTCAAGAGCTTGCACATCAGTATTTATCCTTGTAGTAATTTAGGACATTAAATTTACATAGCTTGAAACTTTTACAGTTATGCCTTTATTCTTTCATCCAATACCAACTGCAAATGTCAAGAACAAAGCATGAATCGAGCTAGTAGCTCATTACATTCACTGTTCACTCATTGTTCAGTCATTCATTGAACAGTTGATAAACCAGTTTTCTATTTCATAGAGTGATATGAACTTAAACATATAAATTGTAATCAGCATTCAAGGTAATTTTAAAACCTTTAAGTATCCTTCCACCCTAAAAACTCTTAGCAGCAACCATCACTCCCTCCAGCTCCTAGCCACCTAGGTAATTTTGTTATCTATGATTTCAGTATATTTTTGCTCTACTCCAAAGTCATTCTAGATCTTTCAACCAGGAAGGGTTAAAATTTTCATTATGTTTTTGACAAAGACTCAGCATCCATAATGGCTTTGAATAGCCTCTTCCCAACTAAGTGTCAGGGCTTGGACTCAACCTTCTTTTTCTCTATTTCACTTTGATATGATCTGCAAGTAACACATCACACACAGGCCACAATCAGAAGGGATGAAGTCTTCTTACTCACTACAGCAAAATTTCAAAGAATGTTAAATTGCAACCACTGCATTTCCTTGCCTCCTTTGAATTTTTAAATGACTACCAAACACACAGACACAAATAGTTTAATGCTTGTCTCTTTTAATGAACAGAACTTAGGCTAATTTTATTTAAGATATTGCTTCTATGGCACTATTCAATGTGAAAACCCTCCATAGAGAAAGAAGTGAAATTTGATTTATAACATACCATGCATTCCCTAGTTTTGCAAGTTTTGTAGGTGGGGGTGGGGTGGTTATTAGTGTAGTAGTCTCCATGCTGCTAGTTACTGATCCATTATCTTTTGCTGCCAGGGCAATCATTTTCCTCTGCTTCTGAGAAAGCTTGATTCCATGAGATGTCATTCTGCTGTGAATTGATAATGCAGAGAGATGTAAGATCAGCATCCTTTGACATTCTTTAATCTTGCAAATTGAACTGAGAAATTCTTTTTTCCTAAACTAAAACACTTCGTCTGGAGTGACAGGGAGCATGGGGGATGAGAGAGGGTTGGATGACTATGAAGCTAAAGAAGGATCAATGAATATCAGGAGCGAAAGAAAAAAAGCATCATAAAATCATTTTTCATGTAGATGATTACAAATGAAAACGTGCAGAATAGGAAGCAAGTGTCCAAGAGAGATGGGCTTGCAGCAGGTAAAGATGGTTTTCTAATTTTATTAATTTTTAGAGACTGTAAAAAATTTGGCTCCCTTTAATAAAAAATATTAATTCATAGGAAATGTAAACAACATAATATTGTAAATTTTTTTTGCAATTTGTAATAATTTATAAGTTACTTGGCTTCTTCAGTCTTGACTTTTTTGTTGACACCTCTCAATCTACCTAGACAGCAACCCTTACACTAGGCTTCAGGACTACCATCCTAGCTCTCCTGTACAAGAATGTTACACTTCAAAGGTCATGAAAGTCGCCTTCCAGTTCTTTTCCATATGTCACCAGACCACCTCTTGAAAATAAACATTTATCTCCCTGTTTTTTGAGAATGTTTATTTGACTAAGAACCACTGTCTGAGGAAGAACTGTCAATATCCACACATGGCTGCTGGGGGAGTTCAGAGAATTCAAGAAAAGAAGCAAACTTGAGGATTAATTATAGTACTTGTCCATAAGTAACCTCCCAAAGTGCTAGGGCCAGTTCTTTTTTGGCTGGAAATAGGAAAGCTCAGCAGAGCAGGCCAGTGATTTAAAATACTAGTCTGCTTGCTCTTTTACATTTCAACAGCTAAGACCTGCTTTTGCAGCAGTTGACCAAACAAGACTAGAGTAAAATAAAGGGACAAATCGTGTACAGTCACAGAAAAACACCATAATGGACTGCAGTAAACAAAGCCATTCAAAAATAAACTGGACAACTTCTCAGCTTGTTTTAAAGACTGAAATGCCTAAACCACTAAGAAAATTCGTAATAGCCTGGTCTATCACATTTTTCTTTTATAGATTTTGGTTTTTTACCAACCCTGAATTTGTCTTTGGCATGGTTCCACATTTCTGCATACTTTCTTCAATTTCCATGATGGTTCTTAGATCCATAGCAGGAGGGCTGGCAGGGCTGAATGAAAAATAAAAAGTTACCTTACAAGGCACTCATTTTTACTTGCATTCCACAGTTCCAGGCATCAATGAAATCCTCTAAAATCATACATAAAAACGGTAATCAGATGTATAATTTATGTCTGTTCCCTCAATTATGGCAAACCTCAAATAGAATGTTTCTGACAAAATTTTTATAAATATACACATATTTAAAAGCACACTATAAAAATACTTTCAAGACTCATTATACTATGAAACACAATGATATGAACTGGGATTACTATAAAAAAAATTAGATACCTAAATCCAGGATACTTATTTAGTAGTCAACTGCCCCTGCTAAGCATTAAAGAGGTATTTCTCAAATGTTTTCTTTATGAACGTTTAATTCTTTAAAGAACAGTATTAAAATTATTTCACATGACAAACAGATTACTATTTGCAAAGTAAGAACTATATACAAGCACTGATAATGTTCCCAAGCCTCAGGAATCTGTTTCATTTTCACGAATTACCTAATTTTAAACTTCTACAGAAATGAACATCCAGTAATTTGCAAGATTTACATAAATCTAGAAATTAAAACCTGTGTAAAGACCTTTTTAAACTAAGCTGCATTACAACTAGATTCAGGGCAAGTTTTAAAAAAAAAAAAAAAAAAAAAAAAAAAAAGCAAACCACCAACAAAAAAGCCCCAACAAAAACAAAAAAACCCCAATATATACACATATAAGCAGCACTCCCCGTCTCTTCCTAAAGAAAGCAAACTTCCATCTGCTAACTTCTGAATTAAACACTGACACATCACACCAAACCCTGTCATCATTGCTCCTCCACAGTAGTCTGACCAAACACAATACAGTATTAATCCTTTAAGCATTCTACACAACATTCTATACAACATTCTGTTGCCTGCTTTTTCTTCTGACATCATATGAGCAATACTAGAAAAATTTAAAAATACAAGAGAAACTCTCAAAGGCTCAACACCAATATTGCAAAGTCCTACGGTTTCATTTGCTCCCCTCCCATGCACAATCCTCTAAAAAAGTTTGAAATTAACTCAAAGACAGCAAATGAAAACACCAATTCCTAATGGACTCTGATCACCAAATGATATACTTCAAGAGTTACAAATTCTAATTTCTACAGTTGTATCACATCACATCATTGAACAGTTTGGGTTGGAAAGGACCTTAAAGATCATCTAGTTCCAACTCCCCTGCATGGGCAGGGACACTTCCCACCAGACAGCTCCATCCAACCAGACCTTGAACACTTCCAGGGAGGCGGCATCCATGACTTCCATGGGCAAGCTGTGCCACTGTCTTACCACCCTCACACTAAAGAATTTCTTCCCAATATCTAATATAAATCCAACCTCTTGAAGTTTAAAGCCATTTCCCCTTGTCCTATCACTACATGCCCTCATAAAACACCCCTCTCCAGCCTTCTTGTAGACCCCTAAGGTTCTGAAAGGCTGCTATAAGTCCTCTCTGGAGCCTTCTCTTCTCTAGGATGAACAAACCCAACTTTCTCAGCCTGTCTTCACCTGTACTAACAAAGCCAATCAGCCACAAACCAGAGCCTGAGAGCTCCTTTTTCATATGCAGATATTGCTAGAGAGAAAAACTAACAATAATTTTTTTATTAGTGTATCAGTTAAACCTATGGTGTTGATTTTCACAGAGTAAGTCTAAAGATGTATTTTAAAAATTTAAAGTACAGTGGTGCTTCTAATGGCTTCAAGAACGGGCTGATACTATAAAAAGTGCAAAGGATTTTTAAAAGTGTTAATCACACAGGCCTTCTCCAGACTGGTAGCACTTTAAAAAAAAAAAATATATATATCTATATATATATATATATAGTAATTGCTTTCCTCAAAGAATAATTTCAAAATGTACCAGTTTTATTACACTACCAAAATCTTTATTTCACATGTCAAGTAATGTATGATCACTTTGAAGAGTAGATAGCTTTTTAGTCTGAACAGAATATTATTAGTATTCACTACCAAATGTAGAATAGTGACTGTAAGTTTGGTAAATAACCACAACTGTTACTCCACCTGAAACTGGTTGCCACCCAATTGGGAGAGCTTGCAGAGTTGTATTTGGCACCAGGAATGGACTGTGGAACAGACTGTATCAATGCTGATGATCCCTTGTATGATTTAATCTCCTTGTTAGGTTGAGAGGGCTTCATACCCTGACTGCACGCTTTGTCCTTCAGGTAAAATATAGAGACAGAAAAATGTCAAGCAAGTTTTTTGATACTGAGCTTAGATCTGCTTTGCATTTTTATGTAAATGAAGTAGATAAAAACTTTACATAATTTTTCAGTTAGAATTTTTCTGAACAATACAGCACATAGAAAATCTTATTACAGCACTACATTTATAAACTACCCCTAGAAGATTTAATAAGAAATACTAATTTTTATTTGCTTTATCAGACAAAGAATCACTACTTTGAGTTGCCTACTCCCTTTTAAGGATAACAGCTTCTCAGAAACACTCCAAAGTACAAATTCTGCTTTTGATGGACAAGATAAATACAAAGAAATAAACTACTATGAACAAAGAAGCCCAACCTCAGTCTTCTCTAGATTAAATCCTTTTGTGAAGTCAGGGGACTGCAAGTCTCTGGGGCTACCCACACCTGCATAACTACCTTCAGAGTCAGATGTCAAGAGTTCTGGAAGTGATTCTACAGAGTTATTTTTATCCAGTTTTACCGAGCCTAAGAAATACATAAAGAGTATAAATATTAAATTATGAGTGTTAGACTAAACAAAACTTTAAAAACCCAGAAGTTATTTACTCCAGATGATTAATTCATAAAAACCAGAAGTATTCTTAATGCAGTACACTAGACTGTAATAATTATAAGCAAACTAAAGACTATCTTAATTACTTTTTGGAATAAAATTATTGCCAGTTTTCTTTCTCTGTCTCACAATATGCAGTTTTAGGAAGCAACACTGACACTTTTCTGTTGAAAATGGAGGCTTCTACTATCTTTTTGGTAAACAATGTCAAATTTTTTCTTTATATTCCAGAAAAAATTAAAACTGAAAACATATTCGCAGAAGTGTTCCACTTATTAAAACCACAGGAAAGGTGTCCAATAATTTGATACAACACATGCTTTTACAGAATTTGAACTTCAGGCAGAAGCTTAGTATGACATCACTTCAAATCTTATAAAGTCACTTTCCAAATTCAGCTGTGCACTATAAAAGTGTGCTGGTTTCAGCTGGGATACAGTTAATATTCTTCATGGGGCTATGGTTTCAATTTGTAATGAAAACAGCATTGATAGTACAGTGACATTTTTGTTATGACTGAGCTGTGCTTACTGCTCAGTAATTCAAGACCTTTTCTGCTTCTCACACCACTCCTCCAGCCAGTGAGCTGAGGATGCACAACAAGTTAAACAATGACAAAATTAAATACTCCTTGCAATATTTCCTTATGGACTTACAGAAATCTCATTGCATTGCACATTAAGCCTGTCCTGGCCCAAACCAGGACAAAGCATTAAATTGTGTTTTTATACCTGAATGTCTTTTTTCCACTGACCTGTAGAGGCTGGACTCTGAATAATATCTGATAGATTATATCCTCCAGAGCTGTCAGACCGTTTTCGTGGCTTCTTTTTTGCCTTAGCTTTTGCTTTTTTGAAAAGGGCTTCCCTATTAAAAATAAGCAAACAAAAAAAAGATGGATTAAAGCCAAATATTAAATACTAAAGCCAAACTGAGCTTCAGGAATCAACATCAATATTAAGTTTTTCAGTGAGCAACAGTGGTTATACTTCAAGTATTAATACCTTCTCCCATCAGCTGTCACTTGCTGCTTGCTCCTGCTCTGTTTATGCACTGGCACAACTATATATTAAATTATTTGGAGGCAAAACAAAAATCCATGAGGAAGAGGATAAATTCTTTCCCATCTAGATCTAGTCTGTGCTCTAGTATACTGTGCAGAACTCACACTGAGACAGTAGAAAATGCAGCATCTGCACAGGCTTGTACTACTGCCTAGGTCAGATTAAACCTGCTACACATTGCAGGAACTTATATAAAGCAAACTAGACACAAGTATCCACTTTCCTCTCTCGATTTCTCCTAAATTAGTGAAGTTCAATAAACTCCACAGCTGGTCTCACTTTTCCACAACACAAATAATGTAAGATAATACTACCTCTACAATAAAGCAGGTGACGTTACCAAAATGTCCCCTGTTCCTATATATGAAGAGTGGAATCAAGACACATTTTCTATAACAAAGCTGCCAGAAATTCAGACTTACATGAATCACAGCTGCAGGAGCTCTATTTCAAAAAAACTCTGACAAGTTTTTTAGGAAATAAATACATAAGTACCTACCCATTCCTGCATCAATACTGGAACATTACAACATTTAGGGCTTTTTAAAATTCTTGGATTGTTCTATTCCCCTAAAGGTTATCACCTGGGCTTTAAAAACTCTGAAAGGACTGAAGTCTAAAGTAAACTGGCGTCTCAGCTCCCTTGGTTTACTTCATCTGACCTAGTTCATTTAGCACATCTTTTCTTGACCCAAGTGGTCAGAACAGTATGCAATACCATAGGTGAGGTATCACCTGCAGTGACATAGTATTTCACTCTTTGGAAGCATCTTACAAAGTCAATCTATCAAACTAACTTTTCATAAATGGGATGACACAGTCAATTTTTCCAGTTTTAAAAAAATGTATCAAATGGAGCAGTTGTAATTTTATTATTTGCTCATCTGAGAAAAGAAAAATATTAATTCAGTCTGACAAGACTTCACAGATTCCATTACTTTCACCTCTCTGCCTTCAGAACAAACGTTCCAAGGCAGAATATTAGAAATCCACAAACCATTAAGGCCAAAACACCTTATCTACAGCTGATTTTCTAACATTTTCTAATACCTCTTAACCACAGATCACATATTTTGTTTTTCTACAGTCTGACAGGTTAAGAATTCACGCTACAAGTCTTTCTATTTTGCATGACAATTCTGTTAACATTAAGAAATGTACATTATGACAACTTTCCACACAGACCTAGACTACACTACACTACAGTCTGCTTTTCTCCAATTTCTCCTAACTGAGTGAAGTTCAATGAACTCCACAACTGGTCTCATAGATACACAGGTACTCTCATCACCTTCACAACTCCCAAACACTACTGTGAACACTTGTTTTGCTACCTTTATTCACATGATACTTACAAATTGGATAAAAAGTTCCTCGCTGCAGCTCTGTAACATTTAAAAATATTTATGGGAACTGATAACAGTCTCTGTAACCTCCATTTCTCTTATTTTTTAGTATTTCAATTATGAATCCAAAGGAAGCGAGGCATCATCCAAAGAGGGATAAAATACCACATGCAGCTCACCTAGTTAAAAACGTGAATGAAAAACAGATACTTACTGAGAATTTTGATCTGCATTCATTTCTTCCTTTAAAAAGGCAAAGTTATCTCCTTCTTCAGGCTCAAAGGAACTTATGTCAGGTCCGTCTGGGTATGGAGTAATTACCCTCCTGACCATAGCTGGAATCTGTAATTGCAAATGCCATTACAACTAAGTTTCTCTTAAGTTGTACGATAGTGTATATTTGATCTCTTAAAAAAAATTACAGAAACTGTCATTTAAGACACTTTTACAGATCAAGTAATTTACCAGCTTATGTTTGAAGTTGCACCTTTAGGCAAAATAGAAGTAGAATTATTTTAAGTGACAGAATCAGAATGCTTATCTTACAGCTGCCTCTAACTCCTGACAAAAAGAAAAAAAGTTTCAAGGTTTTGCAGACATTCATTGTTTATTTCTGTACAGTTACAGAATACTGGGTTATAATGGGTGTTGGTTTCCCTTATGCATTAAAGTTCAACGTCTACAGTTTCTTTCCTAACTGCTTTTAAGCCTGTATGATCACCCTGAACTTTATCCTGAAGAACTCTAACTTCCTCTCCTCCTCTGCTTTCTTTAAGTAACACGCTCCTTTCTGTAAGTTTTGTGTAAGTTCTTTTACACAATTGTTAATCACAAAACACTAACACATCTAATGTGTATAATTAATTAATTTAAAGGACACAATACTCCTGCAGCAGTGGCTACTGAATGATGACATATGAGTTTCCCAGGAGTGATAACAGCAGCAGCTAACATTAGCTTTTGAGTCAGATGTTCCTCATTCAGCCTGTCATCTACAGACCAGGCAGCTATGCATTTATTACTCATCTGTTCTAATTTTAAAACTAATGAATTACACTCAAGTTGTACAACTTACCATTTTCCTGTAATAAACAGAAAGATCCTTTACAACTTCATCACTTAAGACATCCAGAGTCCTAAATAAAAACAAAGACCACAAACCAAATTATCCTACCAGCTTAAAAAACAAAAAACAAAAATAACACATTAAAGAAAAATTCAAATCTAAAATAGGCATTAACATCTGTTCAAAATAATCACCATAAATAGGTGATAATGACATTTCATGGTATTTAAAGGGTGGGTGCAAGGAGGGTAAAACAAAAAAACCCACAGCAGTTTTCTGCATCTTCAAAAACAACTAAAACACCCAAATCAGAACAGACCTAATGTCAAAGCCCACTGAATTCAAGAGTTTTTCCCTGTTAATTCAGGCTCTTTATGCCAGATTGTAACACAGAGTTTTGTACTACAGAACTGGGTACAGCATGTATAGATATTTAAGTATTTTCTCTCTCCACGGCTGGCAAAAAAGAACTTCCCTTTCAACTAGCAACATTCAGTTGCATTTTAACATTTAACTGTTCCTATCAGTTCTCCCAACCCTTTTGCCTTTTGGGGGTGTTTGAATTTAACAGCTAGTACATGAGAGTGTTTCCTTTTCTCCTTACCTTGCTTCAAGCAAAGCTCCCATGTTGAGTCCTATGAACTGCAAGCAGGACAGTTTTAGCTGTTCAGCACTATACATTGCTGAGAACTCCAACAGCTCAGCAGCATTCTTTAAAGTAACTGCAAAGAAGAAAAACAACAAACTAAATCAGGTAACCATGTGACAGTATCACACAACAGTTTAAGATTTACCAAACAGCATTATCTAGTTACTGAAACTAACCATACATTTCTCCATTCCTACAAAATATGATAATGCTGAAATGGCCATAAACTACAGCAAGCACCACATAACTTTGCAGCAGCTTTGAATGCATGGCTGGTTTCCAGGAATAGAAAGGCCCTACCTATAAATGTATCAGTTTTAATATCTTGAAACTTAGCAGTCCAAAATAAAGGGGAAAAAGAAAGGCACTAATAGCAAGTTTTCTACACAGCACAATTTTTAAATCTCCAAATGCTCCTTCAGCACAGAGAAATCAAAAAAAAAGGAGTGAAGGGGTGAGAGGTGGGGGAGAGAAAGAGAAAAATGGAATTCACGAAAAAATGCCAAGAAAAAGTTGTATGCTGACTTAGTGTATGAAGCTGAGCAAGTATTTTCTAGAAGAGACATCTTCATAGACATAGAAACAACAATCAAACAACAGATGAACTAGTAGAGCTAAATATAAGGACAGAAATAGAATTAATTTTATCATGCTTTAAAGACAAGTTTGAGTTCAATAAAACAAAAACTTTTATAAAAGTATGTTTTATTTGTTGTAGTGGGTTTTTGAATGATTTTCTTTGCTTTTGCCTTTTTTACTGTTTTTTTCCTTTTATTCAAGAGCATGAAATGAAGATAACAATGCAAATGGGGTTAAAGAATATATTAACTTAGAACTTCACCCACACCGAAGAAACAACTGCTAACCTCCAGGCAATGAACAGAGGTAAGAAATATAACCAAATAATTCTGTGCTGAAATAAGAAAATTAACACCTAAAAAAAGCATTTTTTATGCTCTAACCCTTTATAATACAAATGGAAGAACTCACGTTTTTCTGCAATGGCTACTTCACAGATTTCTTTGAGTCTGGATATAAGAAGTTGGTCTGCTACCACAAGAACATTACATATGAATTCCACATTTTGAGAATCTGGAAAACAAAGCATCATGTAAATATTGCAGGCAAGTCAAAAGCAACTATAACTATATATATACAGCTATATATATATAATATACAGCTTCAGTGAGATCTTACCAAAGGACAAATGTTACGGCTTTGGAAATTTTCATGAGATTTTCACAGCACAAGGAACAACTTAGAGTGCAACCAGTCATCTTTTTTTAAGCAACAAAGGGAGGGAACTAGTTTAAAGAACTAAAGGAAAGGTACAAAGAGGCCTGGGGTATAGCTATCACCTCAAAATCTAAAGCAAAGGTAAGAAAAATTTGGATTAGCAGGAGCTATAGTTGAGTTGAAAATATATCAATGGCACCTTTTATTGCAAGAGCTTCATCTGTGTACAGGTAATCTACAATTATCTGTAGTATGTCAGAATGGATTGGCATTTCCAGGGCTGAACAACAGGAAGCCTAAAAGGAAAAGTAATTAAAAAAAAAAAAAAAAAAGCAGCTGACTACTTGGAATAAAATAAGCAATTAAGACAGCAATTATATTTAGCAAATTACTCAGACTGAGGATCATTTTCAAAGTGAAACAATTATTTAAGCATTTGCACAAAATCTGTTCAAGTTCTTCAATCAAGAATTGATTGTAGCAGAGCAATTAAGATATAACAAAACTTTTGAATAAATATCCAATAAATATCCAAGAAGCTTTTGTATGAACAAACCTTAGTTATTAAAACCATGTGGTTGTTACCATTCATGTTTATGCAACAACACTGCTTAAAATCTTGAGCTTATTTCAGGTGGTACTGGAGCAAAGCTTTCTACTAATAGATTTCTTTTGCTTTAGAACATGTTATTGGTACCAAAATATTTCCCACTAAGTTTAGAAACCTCTTAACAAACAGCAAGATTTGTATACAACATCCAGAGCACTCAAGACAAAATATGACTTAAATTTACTTATGAAATAATAGATAATTTTCAAACTACAAACAATAGATAAAGAAATCAATGATACAAATGGACATTCAACTTAATAAATAACTAAACAAACCCATCACTTGTCTCACAGTGTTTTGGATACATTTCCTCAGGGATGACTGAGGAAAAGGCAGTCTAGTAACTTATAGGACAAGTTCTGTTCAGCAGCAGAAGTGCCAATAATTTTCCAGGTTCTTAGATTTAGTTATTACCAAAAAGCTATAAAAGTTTAGAAAACTCTTATACCGCTTCAGCTTTCCATCTCTGAAAAATGCTTCTCCATTTACACCTTCCTTCTCTTTCATTTTATTAATACTATTCAGATAACAGAGGCATTTAGTGAAATTACAATGGAACAACGAGGGCACTGACACAGCTAGCAAAAAGGGCCCAAGACAAATAAAAGATCTAAACCTTCTGAAGCTGGTAACTAAGTGGAATAGGCCTTTATGTCCTATATTTTATTAACAGTAAAGGTCAACCAGAGATTGTATGCATTGACTCCAGATTCTGCTGGATCTTTCACACAGTATATATGAAACGCTACTCCATACTGCATAGTATTTAAATTATAAGGTTTTTTTACTCAAAGAAAATTAAAATTCATCCAAACCAATCAGAGTAGTCCAACAGCTTTTATAAGCCCATGAACTAGCAAAACAAGCCTCTAAAACAAAACCAGTATTTTAATTTCCTTTGGTGTTCACTATTACACTTATCAGTTGCATTTAATGCTCAGTCTCAACAGTGCAAATACAGAGTAACTAAAATGTGTGTGTTTGGGATTTTTTTTGTTTTGTTTTGTTGTTTTTCAAACAGGATCCAGGAATCCAGCCTTTTCCCACGGTATTTAGGGTATGTTATTCTAGGAAAAGCTAAAAAGCTGTCACTTATTTGCTGCAACAAAACATACCATCTTATACGCTTATTGGAAAGCTTACCTCCATCCATGAGCTGCTTAACATGCTGTGAAAATAATCTGTAAAGAAAGGCATTTCAGTTCAAGATGCAATAAAATTTCAGTTAAAGAAGACAATACAAGTTATATTATCTATATATGTAAAAAAAATACACACACATACCAAGTCTTGCACAAAGCACACACTTATGACACGGGAATTCCTTTCCATCTAAAGATTTCAGGGTCACATCGGAGAGGTAGGAACTAGAAAATATTTAATAGGATCAGAACTGTGACTATTCAGAAGAGCTGTAAGTTGTAAGTTCTACAAACTCTTATTTTAGCAAGTCAGGATTTGTCCTTTAAAATAAAACACACCTGGGCTTTAATAATAGAGAATGAACCCAAAAATACAGGCACAATAGTTTCATGACAAATTTTTTGTCTAAAACTGAGCTCTAAAAATTCCATCTGAACTACTTCCTTCAAAATACAGTCAACTACAGTTTCAAAACTGCTTTGGGCAAACAAATTATGGCTAATCTTAGTCAATTTTAAATGATTTACATTAAGGTAGTGATTTCTTCCACATTAGTACCTACTATAAGCTTTGACAATAAATTTTAAGATTGAAATACTAAAAATTCTGTGGAAAAGCTACTTCTATGCAATGTAGCTTTTGCTACCTCAGCAGACTATTCAGGCGTTTGGATATACATAACCCGATCACACCAATGAAATTTAAAAAATATATTAAAAAAAAATCAGTTTGATAAATCAATAAGGAATTTTTCTATTGAAAGGTTCTCTGGAGATTTTCTTAATTAGACAAAACAGCAATTTGCTTAATTCCAATCCATGTTGTCTAATTGTCAGAAGAATATTTGCAAGTCAAACTGCTTTTGACTGGGTCACCCTAATATTGCTCCTGGCATTAGTATTCTATGACAGTTAATCCACAGAACACATTAAAGTACATCAAAAAGAAGCAAAAATACACTAATACAGAATAGAATAAAGATTATTAATTGAATTTACAGAGAATTTCCAAATGTAAGTTAATGTGAGGCAGACAGGAATACACAAGTTATAAAACAGCTGATCAAGCTTAGCCTAAGCTTAACAGATAAAAAGATATGAAACAAAAATAGTGAGGGTAGGGAAGCGTGAGCTTAAAAATTTACCATTTCTTCTGATTTAATTTCGGTTTGTTCCCATTCTTCTTGTTGACAACATTAATTTTTCCATTTTCTAACCTGACTCCTTCCAACCTGCAAATAATTAACACTAGCAATAAGTAATACAAATAGTGCAAACTATTAAGAACAGTTTCCCAAAGAGCACTTCAGTGAGCTCATATTGTGAATACAAAAAAGGATCAAAAAGATTCATGGCTCAAAACTAGAAAGAGCCAGCTGTTAAAGTCTTCACTGTAGATCTAAAATGTAGCAGATATTCTCCCCACATCTTAGTTATTTATTATCTTACATGAAAGCTATACTGCTGCAGTTAAGGCCAAAATCCAACACCACAGGGTCAAACATCTAGGAGTAACTGCTACCAGATAGCTGAGCAAAAGCAGTGGTTTGGAAGAGCTACATGATTCAGCACAGGCTTCTTTAGCACCCAGATTCATCAAGGAAGCTTGTAAATGGGTTGGTAAAGACACAGGAGTAGTGCTGGTGAATAACAGAGCAATACATTTTTAGAGGAAAAGTTCTTTAACATGGAAATTTTACTTGGGAACTGAGGTTTAGGAGTAGTCTCACATCTTTGCTGGGTTTTTTTAACAAAAAAAAGAAAAGAGTACTGATGCTTTAGGACAGCCATATTCCACGTTTGGGAAAGTGAGATAGATGGTTAGCATCAGGTGTCAAGTCTCAGAGACTTCATGCCTAAAAGATATACAGGACAGATGTTTTAAATACAAATGTCCACCAGAATGTAGAACATAGGGGCAAAGAGCACACTGGCATCATAGAGAAGCCTACTGAAAAATTGCTTTAAGTACACAATCATGCTATGAAAGTCTGCTTCTGATGATATTCAAAAAGGTCACACATGCTCTCTCTCAGCAAAGAGCACCAGAACAAACTGATGTTGTTTTATGGACAGGACAGTATGTGTGCTCTAAACTTGTATACTTACAATCAACAAAAAAGCAAAGAAAGGCAGACTTACCAACCCAAACTAGCCTTCTACTTTAATAACAACTGAAGTTAGCTCAGCTACATAACAGTTTGTGAAGAGCTTACCAGAATACAAATTCATATCCTCCCACCTACCTTCCACTTAAATTGCTAAGGCCAAACTTCTTTGCAGCGCTTTGCAACATCTTTATGAGGTTGGCTTCCTCACCAGTAGCTTTGCCTTTTTTAGATTTGCTCTTCTGTTTTTCATTTATAACTTGCACTTGATTATTTCTATAAATCTCAAATGCAGACTTTCCATTAACATTTTCATCAAAACTCATTTTGCTCAGATTAGAAATTAAAGTATCTTGATATTCTTCTGATTTTCCTTTATGCAGCGTTTTTGGTTTATAACCATGAGTCAAAAGATCACAAGTATCAGTGTATATGAACTGCAGAAGGTAGGCAAACAGATCTGGATGAACTTTCTCTATTACATAAAGATCACACCCAACAGCATCTTCATCTTTACGGTAGACATCTGGAGTGTCTAGCTGGTTGTCACTGGAAACAAACAGCTTCCTGAAGAAGTCAGAGCGTACAGACAAGATGTATTTGTGCAAGGGATAAGTTCTTGTGCCAATCTGAAAAGTCACATCATGGATGCTGTCCATTTCATCTGTTTCATCTAGCAGTTTGCCAAAATCTTCTCCAAAACTTGATAATGACACACTTGGAATCTCATAGAGACTAGAAGAAAATTAAATCCATCAAAAAATACCCTATACACAAGCTCCATAAAATTTTACACAGTATGTTTAAAGAAGAGGATGAGGTTGTTTCCATTTGGCTCCATTAGCTTCTGTTCTTACTCAACATTTCTTGTCCTGTTCTTTACAGAAAGAACCCCTAATTAGGTATTTAGGCAACTGAACCACATAGGTAAGCTCTGTCTAGCTTCAGAATATTAAATATAGTATTTTGTCTTTAAATGTAGCCCGTAAATATGTGTTGTTACCAAAACTATCTTATCCTCATCTCTTCTCCAACAAGAAAATGTTTACTGTACTTCAAACTAAAATACAAAGCAATTTAAAAAAAAGTTAATATTTTTACATATTTATCAGATACACTGAAAAGTACTGTGAAAGTGCAAGGAACATGGTTCAGTATTTTATGTATTGTTTACTTCTAATATCTTTTCCAAACAAATAAAAAATCTGCTTTCATTTCAGAGCTGAATATTGGTGATTACTGAAGAATTTAATTCCTACAGTATTTTTCAGCTCAAAAGCGTGTTAAGAAATACAGCACATACACTTCCCTTAAATGCTCTAGATCAAATATCAATGCCATCTATTTGATTATACAAATATATAATCTGAAGTTTTTGGCTAACTGCTACACAGCTCTTTACTGTCAAGTGCTTTTCTCTAGTGGTATGAACATTTTCTGTTGTATGAACAACAACATTTACTGTGATTTCTGTATGAGCCAAAAAAGGATTTTGAAAAGCAGAATTATTTAATTGCAATGATGCCAAAAAATTATAGGAAAATTACAGAAAAATATACCTTGTTTTAGGATCTGATTGTAAAACAGCAAAATTGTAACCATTAGGATCAGTGGCAATACTAACAGCTCGGTGAACAAAAGTAAGCTTCTGAAGTCGAATTCTTTCATACACACTGTTTGTATCATGTTCACCAGACACATCACATGAAGAATTTTGAAGGTTTGATACAATTTCTGAAAAGAAAAAAAAATTTTGAAAAAAAAAACACCCACAGAAAGATCCATCTAGTTAAAATACAACTGATATAGCAAATAGATAAGTGTTATGACTTCTGAAAGCTCCTCAATGTAGTTCTGCTCACTTAACTGAAATGCTGAAAGACCTTCTAAGAACAAGACATTACGCCAAAAGTGTTTTGCCACTTCTTCATATCACAGGTAACACTCCATCCAACATTCAATGCAACCTCATGTGGAATGAACTAAGCTGTGCATCAATTCACAGCAGCACAAGATTGGTTTCTTTTCCAGTCGTATCAATTACAGAAGATATAATACTACCACCTGTAGACTTCATATGGCACCTGTTTAATTTAAACCTAAAAAAAATATTACTGAAAAAATGGGATATTCTCTGAATACTGGACTGTTTTTCAAGAACTGGATAACACACACACACCACTTATCACTTTCATTAAAAACTAAAAAAACCAGAAGCCCTTATTCATTACAAACCTGTGATGAACATCAACTAGATGTTCCACTAGTCAACAGATCTGAATTCTGAATTTTCCTTGAAGACAGTAAAACTACAGCAATATGTATAAAGAAGACAGTGCTTACAGACATATACAAGCACCAAGAAAAGCAGAACAAAAAGAAAATGTGCATGGTGCCTCTGTAATGAGGAGACTACCATACAACGTGCAGAATAAAATAAAGTAGCATCAGAGTAAAACTAGTATGCAACTCTGGATTGAACAACAGAGGAAAGATTTTTGCTCTGAAAAAGTGAAAAAATGTACCAATAAAATTAAAGATAGAATTTCAGTATCAAAGGGAGCAGAATTTCAACATCAAGTTATTAAGTTCAAATACATCCCAGGCTGGAAGTAAATCCATTTCTATCCACAGTTTTAAGATACCTACATGTACAGACAATTTCAGTCTTGTCCTACAGTAGACACGTATCCTTGTCACATTTTGAAATACCATCAGGACCTAGTCACAGTAATATGCATCATAATAAGGAATTAATAAGGAAGCAATTGCTCTATACCTTATATTATGCCCAGGTAAGGGTCCTGGAAACATGATACAGTTTTACAGACTTAGCAGTGCAAGGAAGTACATGTTCCATTTTTTGTTCAATGCCAGTCTCTTAGGACTGGTCACCTACTCTGTGACATGACCATTACACTGGACTCTTGTGCTTCTATTACTCTTCAGAAGTACTCTTCCTCCTGGAAATCTCCACTTGGAGGTTAACTGAAGGCTACGAAGTAAATCTTAGAAATACAGAGCAAAGAGAACAGTCGTGGCCCATGTTCCCAACTGTAAGCCACAGAGAAAAGAACTAACTCATCACATAATACCCTTAGAAACCGCAAAGATTGGGTTAAACTTTAATATTGAAGTACTTAAAAACCATTAGAAAACACACAGCTAACCTTTCTTTTCTGCTATTTTTTTCCCTTCTTCCAGCCACTTTCCTGTAAAGGCTTCCCCATCCTGTGTGACAAACATTATTTCGTTCCGATTTAAAGCAACATCAGACATGAAGACTTGCCGGCCATACACCCAACGACACTGCTTCATGGAGTTGTTAGATGACTTCCAGCAGAACACCTAAAATGTGGGTTTTTTAAAGAGAAAGGGGAAATTGCCATATTGCATAAAAGCAGTTACATATTAAACACTACTTTTTTAACACAGGAACATATCATCTAAAAGTTACACATAAAAGGAGAAAATAATTCTTAAAAATTATATCCTAAAGTGTTATGAGCACCTATTGCAAAGAACCCAACACATAAAACAGGGATAATATGTTGTGATACTAAAATCCATTTGCTCCTGAAGGGCATTCGAAAAGTTTCTCTGAATATTCAAACAACTTTACAGCTGTCACCCATGGGTTTTTACTGACATTTCAACAAGGACAGCAAAAGGCATCCTCGACCAAAAGTCAAGAGACAAGTTTAAATCTAGTTCTCAATTTAGATTTGTCGTACTGGTTTGCTCATAAATAAGGCAAAATTCAAAGCCAGAACACCAAAAACTTAAACCACTTCGTGTCAAGTGCCTGACAAAAACCTCAAGTTTCTCTGTACCAGCCAAGTTGTCTGGTCATGATCACCATTCCAAAAAACATCAAAACCTTCAACAGAAATGTGAAGAACTGCATGCACAGGACCACAGCTGGGTATGCTGTGGATGTCTGAAAGAAGTGATGAAGCAAAAACCCTGTGCAATGTAAAGCCCAGATGTAGCACTGTTGATGCTAGAATTGGGCTTCCATCTTCTCGTATGGAAGGAACTGCACAGATCTGTTAACACTTACATAAACAGGGGACAAACATATTTGAGTAACTTATATTCTTTCCCCTCTCTTGAGCCCAACAGAATGACAGAATGGTAGAGGTTTAAAGGGACCTCTGAAGGACATCTAGTCCAACACCCTGGTCATGCAGGGGCACCTAGAGTCAGTTTATTAGGACAATGTCCAGACAGCTTTTGTCTATCTCCAAGGTTAGAGACATCACAAACTCCATGGGCAACCTGTGCCAGTGTTCAGTCACCCTGACAGTGGGAAAGCTCTTCCTGATACTCAGACAGATCCTCCTTTGTTTCAATTGGTGACCATTGCTTCTTGATTCAGTCACTGGGCACCACTGAAAAGAGCCTGGCTCTGTCTTCTTTACATCTTCCCTTCAAGTATGTACTTGATAAGATTCTCCTTAATTCTTATCTTTTCTAGGCAAAACAGTATTCTCTTAAAGGAAGTACCATCTGGCAGCCTCAGGAAGCACTGATTCAGGAAACAGACATGTTAAGATCCCATCCCTCTCAACTCAAAAATTTAAAATTCCTACAAGGACTAAATATCCCAGAATTTTTCAGCATATAAAGAAATAAAACATAGGTCAACACAGTTCCACTGATACAGGAACAGAAAGCAGTGTCCCAAAGATGCTTAAGGGGTACTACCAATACTATGCTCGAGGTTAAACCTCACATGAACAAATACTGGGCTGGAAATATAAAGTCTGAGATAACTAATGACCTAATGAACAGCTAAAATCATCCCTCAAAAAAATCCAGCCAAATGCCAGGAAAGAAGATACCACCACTGTTCCTTATTTTGATATCCAAGCTCAGTTACCATTTTAAAGAAGGCAGCGTTTCTGTAACAAAACCATTATGTGCACACCAGTAGATGGCACTGAAGGTTTAAATCTCCCGGTTAGAAGCCCTAGAAAAGGCTGCAGGTTTTGAACGGTCCACTAAACTGTTAACTCTATTAACACTGAGAGAAGGAAAAAATAAATCTGCCATAATATTCCAGTTAAGTCAACACAGGGTATAGACTAAACTCTAAATGCTAAGCCATTCACTAGGCTTAGCTATAACTTTTCAACAATAAAAGGGTTGTCTCATCTACTGAACAGCTGCTTTTCAGCAGGCCAAGGCTCTAAAACTACAAGAGACTACTTCTTGAGACTGTTTTCTAAAGGGTGTAACAGTGACAGAATAGCTGGATACAAAAATAAATAAATAAATACACACATACAAAAAAACACACCAAAAACAGACCATATAGGCTATATAAGCACTTATGTATGTAGAAGTAAAGGAATTCACACCTCCATTTAAAAGCCCTTAGATGTTCACAGTGTTAAAAACAAACTACTGTATATCAATTTGGTTGTCTTACAACCGCCCTTTTAAAGAAAAAATAATTACTAACAGCTCCACAGAAATGAACTGGGTATCTTCTATACGTGACTTTGTCCTGCCAACTTTTTACATCTGAAGTTTGATTTAATCAGTATGCAGCCTGGTGTATAATTGCTATTTCTAGGGGAAAAACTTACTCTTCCAGCTTCATCCAATGCTAGAATGCAAATCTTCTGACCTCCATTTTCTTTAAGATTCTGCGTATCTACCTTATATTCCAAATATCCCCCATTGACAAGAACTTTTTTAAGGTTCAGCTGTCTGAAAGAACACAAAAGGTTAAATTAGTATTTCTTCGTTGTGTATTGATATTGCTTCCATGACACAGTTAGTTGTTCCATTTACAGAAGCAGTAAAAAAATAAAACTGCAGTGGTGATACTGAAAAATTACTTTAGCTTGTCCCCACTGGTATTCCTAACAACTGCTACCAAAATACTATTTTAGATTATAATTTTTCCTTTGATTTTGAGTAAGTCACATTATATCCGCAGATTCTTCACAAAATTCCAAACGTGATATTTTGTCTTCTGCAGCACAAAAAAATGATATAAATTTCATTTACCTTTTTGTATTTAAAAAACCTATCCAGGTAAGTTTTTTTCAAGTTTTGGTTTTTATCTTGATCAAAACAATGGAATCACAAAATTAATCAGAGTTGGAAGGGACCTCTAGAGACCATCTAGTCTCCCACTAAGAATCACCTAGAGCACATTACACAGGACTGCATCCAGGTGGGTTTTGAAGTTTGTCTGTTTCTTAGGATTAAGAGAACAATTAATAAGTTTAACCAAGTGCTAGACCTTCACTTACAACCATGTGACAAGTTAAGTAAAAATAATCACTAAGGTATAGCATGTCAATACATGCTGCTAGACTTTGAAGTGAAGCTGAACAATTATCTGGGAGTTAGATGGGGAAAAAACGCTAATTATCTTTTCTAATCTGCCATTTCCAACTAAGTAACACATAACGGGATCAAATAATTTCCTACATTTACGAGTCAGGGGCCCAGTTTCAACAGGTTTTTTACATTCATGTAAAAAGAGACATATAGAGCATATAGACCAGATGGTGTCATAAGGAACTCTTTGCAATGTAAATTACCCTTTATAACATATCCACAATTACTAAGAAATAATATAGCAGATCTTCAACATCACTACCAAAATGCATTTATATGAATTAAGGCTAACAGATGAATAAAAAAAAAACTATTTTCAATATTTTTATACCTATGACAGAAAATATTACCTCTTAGTATGTTTTTTACTCTTTAAATATCTTTGGTAAGCAGCAAGTGGCACTTTGGCCTCATCTAATAACAAAAAGAAATAAAAAATAAAAAAGGTGCTGTTCATATGAAAGAACTGCAGATGAAGAGAACTCAGGAGAACCCTGTATTATCTCTAGTTTATGCACAAAAACCTTTCAAACAGCTTGGCGATATAAGACTACAGTGACATCTTCACCTATTGTTGTTCTTCATGACAAATTATAAAACACATACTTGGAAGCCATCTTTTTGCACTGATAGTCTGCAAGTAAATATATATCTCCTCTTTCTGTAACACATACTGTAGCACCATCACTTGCAGAGACCAAGGACACAGATACATCTTTGTGGTGTAGAGCAGAAACTTGGCGAGGTACAGTTACACATTTTTCTCCATTAGGATCCAGCAGATAACCTAGAAAATACAACACAATAAAAAAACATTATTTGCCACCCCACACATGGTGAATTTAAAGGACATTTTTCTACACTACTTTGTAGAACCTTTAATTCAAAAAAGATTAGGTAGTTAGGTAATTCTCAAAAATAACTACACAGATAAGAGACCCGCCACACATACTTGTTAGTTCACCAAAACCACAAGAAAACATTCAGGATTTGGTGCACAGAGAATTAAATAAGGCATTCTACAGGAAAAGCTATTTAATGTGGTTAGACTCCACAGTAGTACTGCCACTGGTTCCAAAGAAAGAAAGTTTATTTGATCATATTGCATTAGAAACACTATCACATTGGCATAAACTAGAGATTATTTTCAGGCTATGGAAGATACCAAACAGCCTTGTCATACAAATCACTGGAAGTGCACATATGCATGAAGGCAGGCAGGTATGAGAAAGAACAGACAAGGTTGGAGCTACAATGCGAGGTCTCTGAAAACATATTTTGAAAAGAAAAAAGTCAGGCCATTACTGCTCTGCTGCATCAAGAATCCTAAAAGAAATAATCTCATAAATAACATAACCCTGCTCTGTGTGCACTTCCATCTGCACCACAGGGCAATGCAGCATGCAAATAGCCAGGGACAAGCAGCAGAGCTTCCTCTAGAACTGGAAGCAACCCTGTCACATGACAGTGTGGTGCTATGTCCAAACTTCTTAAAGAGATAAAGTTTGTTATCACAGGTCTATCTTAGTGCCCAGCTGACACAACTATACTACAATCCAGTTACTGTCTACATATGGTATTGCACTGGGCCATGTGCTTATCGGAATAATCTCAACAAGAAAAGAACCACAAGGAAACCTACAGGACAGGGCCATCTAAATACAAACAAACAAAACACCAAATTTAAAAAAAAATAAAAATTAGTAGGATATTTCTCTGACAAAGACATGTTTTTTCACATACCTTTGCAATTTTTAATAGGAACAAAAAAATGTCTGAATATGATGTTAGAACTGACTCAAATTAACTGTACCAGACCTAGCTGACAGTTTCATTTGCACACAGATACATAGCTGCAGAAATGCAAATCCAAACAAAGACTGAAATACCTGTTTATTGAAAAAGATAAAAGCAATTAAAATATCCCATTTATAAAACAAATCAAGAAGTACACTAGTTGGCAATACATTCTAATTTTTTCATTTTACATTTTTTTCATTTAATTTTTTTACTTCATAATAATACAGAGATATGTGAAAATTCTGGTAATGGCATAGTAAAAAAAAATTCTGGACATGAGCAAACATGTCAGCTTAAAAAGCTGGTGTGTAAGAAGTTATCTGTAGCATGTTTACAGTGCATGGTCAAAGAAGGACATAGGCTGGAGAGCTGAATGCTAGTTTTTAATTTATTACAAGCATTAACACTCAGATTGGTGGAGGAAGATAAGCATGCCTTGGAGTAATTTGCAACAAAACCAGCAACAGTCTGTTTCCTCAAAGTCCTAGCAGGACGACAAAAGATACAAGGAGAGTGAAAGAATTCAGATAAGTGTTAAGTCTGACTAGCTCCCATCATTTCAAAATACAGAAGTAACCAGAAGAAAGGAAAAATATTTTTCAAAATAAGTATGAAGGGGTGATGTAATCAGATTGGTTTTAAAAAAAATAAATAGTACAAGTAACATATTTTAATGGCTGGGTTTTACTTTCAGAACACTTCTACCTTACCTAGTTGGCCGCCATTCAGCCCCATGGTATATACTGCTTCCTTAGTCCATAGCACTGTATGGAATCTGCCTGCAGCCACTCCAATCACCACTCTACCTTTCAGGTTTTTTGCCTGAACCTAAGCACAAATCCAAAGTACATCTTAATATTAAGCAGCAACAGGTGAATTTCACATGTACAAACTTCTGACAACATTAAACTCTCAAAGTCATTAAAAATGAAGCATTGGTATCAATCAAAATACAGCCTAGTAAGTGAGGATTATTTCAGAAGTTTGTGAAGCGTGGCACTATTTCACAAGTGACAAAAAGTAGTAAACTTTTTGCATTACCTAGAAATCTCCTTAGGCTGTCTTCACACATTAGATGTTAAACAAGACTGCAGAGAATGTAACACAGCCAAAGACAACTCAGGTGCTACAGAACTGTCAGCTAAAAAAACGTCAGCTTATAAATCGTAACACCCTAAAGACACTGCAGAACACTATACTACCAACTCTGAACTTCAAATTTAACTGGCTTTTCCAGATGGAGGTTATCAAGATCAAAGCAAATAGTGTGAATACACAGCTATCATTACACTATTGAAGAGTATCTCAGTGTATCCCAAAACGCCATTCTGTTGCACTTTGGCCAATTATTCTTTCCTTCTGCAACACTGGTAGTGCAATAAAGTTCTACTCCACATGAAGCTTCCTTTCACCTTCCTATTTAGCTAAATAAAGTAGAAAAAGTTATATATTGAGCACAGAAGTATAGTCAAGTTGCTGATGTCCATATCCTCTCTCTCTTGTTGATATCCCTCCCTAAGCCTGACAACCCCATAATCAACTCCAGGGCTTCCAGCAAAGGACAAAACCATCAAACCCTGAGATCCACCATCAAAGGGAGATCAAAAACGAGTAAAAAGCATGAATCTCAATACATACCTGTTACTTTTTTGCCATTTCAACAACAGAAGAGTTTGTGGATGGAAAGGAAATTGAATCTTGTATCATATTTAACATTACAAACTTTACTACAGCTCAGGTTAAAAACTTAGATGTTTATCAAGACACAAGTACTTAAGATTGAGATGTATGTTAACACAGAATCAAGATTGTATCTGTATTCACATTCAACTTTATTGTACTGAGAACATTTAAAAGTTATTTAGTTATTTCCATAATCTTCACATTTTACTTTCTGTTAAAATACCCAAACAACCAAGCTTTGACTGATGTTATTTTTACCTGTCTAGGAACACTGCAGTTAGAAGGAGGAGGAAGAATACCCAATTGATGAAAAGTATTTAAACCAAATGTGTAAACATATCCATCTTCTGTTAAAACAACAGTATGATCTTTAGCTGCAGCTATCTGGGAGCACTGATGGCCACCTAAGCCTTCTACGAGTCTTGGAACCTGAACAAGAGAAAAAAAAAAAAGTTTTATACTAACCAGTGGCTGTCTCAAAAACTAAAGCTACAGCAACAAAATATTGAACAATAGATGAAAATGTATTTCCTTTGTCCAGACAGGCAACATTCCAATTTCAAAACAGCAATCTGCAAAAGATTGTGGTTTCACAGAAAGATACTTTTAAAAAAAAAACAAACAATAAAACAAAAAGTTATGAATTGAGCTCCAGTCTTTGCTGTAACATCCAGCTACACAGTATCAAGTTCTGCTACATTTTTGATACTTGAAATTTTCTTTAAAAAATTGTGCTGCAAACTACATGCACAGTACTGGGTAGCAAGTTTACAGGGTAAGAAACTGAAGTCTAAGAATTGTATTGTCATCATATCTTAAGTCTTCTCAAATTTTGTTTTTGCATATTGCAACAATGCACTATTTGAATGAAAATGATACATTCAACTAATAGCTGTTCAAGTGTAATGAGAAGCAACCCTACCATCACTTTTCATGCTACTATGGCCCCCTAGTACTGCTCCTTCTTTTGTGCCAGCCTTTACACTCATCTGATGGCATCACAAACCCTCTAGAGAAGCCAGCCTAATCTAGCCTTTAAAACAACTGGGCCATAATACAGAAGTCTGACCACAGCATCTAGCTATCTTAAATTAAAATATATTTAATTACACCTCCTTCTACTCTCTGCCACCTGACTTAGCAGTATGAGAGAGGGGTTTTTTCCTGTTATTTCGCAGGGAGCAAGAGGATTTCTTTGCTAACATTAACAAACTGGTTTTGAAAGCACACTCACAAAAACTCCAGTTCACTTTTTAGTGAACTGTTTAAAAGAAAAGAATAATCATGCTAGACTACATAAAGTAGCATACACAAGATAACATACCAGGCATGTTTGTTCATCACCGTGACCCAAGCGTCCTCCTTGTCCATGTCCACATGTATACACTTGACCTTTGTGGGAAAGGAACACAGAGTGGAATTCACAAAGTACCACCTGAAAGAAAAAGGGAAAAAAAGGAGTGGGGAGGAGGCAGCATAGGCCAAATTAATTTTCTTTGATAATCTGAAAGCACGTGTCAAAACGATTTTGTGAAGAAGTTTGGCTTTAATAAAGGTTTGGGAAAATAAGGTTAAGATACTAGTATTAAAACCCAGGACTGTCACCTGCCAAGTCACAAGGGAGGAACAAAAAAAATGTAAACATATTACCTACTGCCTTAACTTACTTATAGATACCTACAGTTTGTATTTAATAAAATAAGTTCCAGCATGACCCTACAGGGGCTCAATAGATTGAGTTTTACAGGCAACAACACCACCTCAAAAGAACAGAAAGAAACATGTTGAGACTGAAGCACAGTGTCTGCCCTGAATGCTTATACTTTAAATTTTCAAACAATCTTAAGCTGAAATACCAAAAAGTTATCAGGGACAAAACTACTGTTATAGAAGGAGCGTTTAAGCACATGATGCTTTCAACACAAGAATTTTAACTGCAGATGTATAAAACAAATTCAGTGTCCCATCTTTGGATCATTATGGAAGTTGCACAAGAGGTAAGAAATTCAAAACATATCAGACTTCTGAATTAAATGAAATACAAGGCATACATTCAAGGTAAATCAGAAAAAAAAAAAAACAACAAAAAAACCAAAAAAACCAAATATTCTCCTACCAAAATATAGAACCATGATTTAACTGAGAGTGACAGGGGCAAGAGGAAAAGGGGGAGGAGCAAGAATATAATACAGGACTTCTCTAGTACTCCTTAGTTTCTCCCAGATGCTTGTCAGATCAATGGAAACTGCTTGCTGAGAACTAACTAGAAAGAAAGAAAACAAGAAGGAAAGAAAAAACAAACACACACAGAAAAAAAAAAACACAAAAAACACAAACTCAACTTTTTTTTTCATTTATTTTAATACATCTTTGGTAGTTGTTTCCCCACACACATTCTTTCTAAATTCACTGAAAAGCATAGTTCTGTAATTCTTTCAGAATACCTGTTTGATATACACGCCATTCCGAGGGAAAAGGTCCACCAGTTCAGGATGATGTTTACCCTGCTGGCCACCATGACCCAAAGTAAAATTTATATTGTTTCCCCAGGTATAGACTTCTGTGGGATCTGCAATGAAAACAATTCACTTTTCTGATGGTAAATGTACCACTCTCTCACATAGTGACTATGAAAATCAATGCCTGCTATTGATATTTTAAAATGCAGATGTTTTTAACTAAAATGGAGTATTTTAAGTTTTATTCTTAGGAAATATAAGGTGCTATGACAAAATATTTTAACACCAGCCTATAGCTCCTTATCAACATTACTTCTGCGTAGAACATTTTCTAGTTGCACAATATGTAAATTTGTGCAACCATAAATACTTAAATGGACTGGGAATAAGCTGAAATAAATTCCACCTGGCTGAACTTGGGATATACTTTGAGTATATCCAAGGATAGAGTTCTGGAGTCTCCACAACTTTTGGTTTTTATTATACCACTTGTTTTGTTGTTTTTTTTTTCTTTTGGTCTTTGTTTTACCTCTAAGTCAGTCATTATACCTTTATTTTTGCTACACATGTGCATCCTGTGCCTAGTGCAGACTGCACCTGCTGTCTGATGTGTTGGTGACTCCACATCTTCACATCTCACAAACTTATACAGTTCTAAATAGAAAATATTGTCTACAATGGTACATACATACTACATTGTTGAAGCATATCTCCTTGTAAAGCTGCTTGATTACTTACCAGTTTTCTTGAAGACGACATGGATTGGCCTATCTTTCATCACAAGATCCAAGGCTGATAAGCCTTCTTTATCCTGAACATACAGACTAACACCATGCTAAAAGAGAGGAGGGGAAGGGAAGAACAGAAGCTCAGATTAAAGTAGAAAGCTTTAAATGTGCCAGGTAAACATTTAAAAAGTTAAAAAAAACCAAAAAAACCACAACACATTAAGTTTAGTATTGATAGAAACTTCAAATTCTTTCAAGTAACTTTTAAGCATATCTGAAAAATCAATGCAGTTCTTCTCAACTACAAATTCACTGCTAATCTATTAAGTGGGATTTTATTGTATGAATACTCATCAAGTAGTACGATGTAATCAGGAAAACAAAGGAAACACACTTGAAGATAAAGTACTGCCATCTAGGAAGGGCACGTATTTTCCAAGAATGCCTTCATCAGCTTTAAGAACACATTTTCTTATATTGGCATGTTTACAGGATCAGGTTTTTTACAAGCTGGAAACATGAGAAGATCAAAAAGAAAACCTACTATGTCTTTGAAAACAAGCAGGGAAGAGAGGCTCACAGCTGGGCAAGAAGACATGAACAGTCAGACAAGACAGCAGCAACGAAGCTTCAGAAGCACAAGGCATGAACAGGTCATTGCTTTAGAACTCTGAGAGAGGTAGACATTCTTTGCAAATACCATCTCCTCAACACAGAAAGGTGCTACACCACCAGTTGTTTTAAGTGTCACTTAGATCACTAAGGGGAAGAACTACAAACAGCCTCAAAAAGAATCTAATAGTTAATATGGCTGTTCCTATGGACCACAGCTTATGGCTGATACAAAGAAAAACCTTAGAGAAACTCACACTTCAGAGGTAAACACATGAAATTTAAAAAATCAAGGGAGCACAATCCATTCAAGCATGACAAAGACAGATAGCCAAAACTACAGGAGGGATTTTAACCTGTAACTTCCTTTGTAGAAAAAAACCTCACCAAACTAGTCAGAAGAACAATACACATTCTCCAAATTACAATGGCAATCCTATTACAGCAGTGCTGGTATCAATTCACTATACAACAGAAAGACCAACTTATTTTCATGATTTAATAGGGAGATGGATATTCTTCTCTTTGGCAGCAGCATCGATCATTTACAAGGAGAACGGGATATTTACAGGCTGCAAAGACATTCACCCAGTCTGAATTTGAAAAAACAAACCCCATTGCTGAATGGCAAAACTTGTAGTCAGATACAGCCCGAGAACATCTGGCATCCACACTAGCTAAGCACCCCAGGGGTTTATATGGGGCCAGTTCTATTTAACATCTTCATTAACAACCTGGATGATGGGACAGATTGCACCCTCTGCAAGGCTGATGGTGATACAAAACCAGATGGAGCAGCTGACAAGCCAGAGGGTTGTGCTGCCATTCAGAGGGACCTTGACAGGCTGGAACAATGAGCTGAGAGAAACCTCATGAAGTTCAACAAAGGGGAACACAAATCCTGGCCCTGGGGAGGAACAACCCAGTGAACCAATACAGCTGGAGGCTGACTAGCTGGAAAGCTGCTTGGCAGAAGAGGACATGGGGCTCCAGGTAAACAGACAGCTGACCACAAACCAGCAGCCTCTCCTCACAGCTAACTATGGTGAAAGCACTGAGGGCTGCATGAGGGAGTGTTCCCATCAGGCATTACTCAGCACTGGCAAGTCATGGTTGGAGTTCTGGGTTCAGGTCTGGATTCCCCAGCACAAGACAGGTATGAACAATAGGAGCAAGCCCAACAAAAGATCATTATAATGATGACTGAGGCATCCAACCTCTAAGGAGAGGGTGAGGGAGCTAGAATACTTAGCCTAGAGAAGAATGTTCAGGGTGGTAGCGGAGATGTCCTTATTGATATATATCATAAATACCTGATCAGAGGCAGGGATCTTGCCAATATCCATTGGCAGGACAAGTGACAATGGACACAAATTGAAATACAACAAATTCTGTTTAAATGTAAAACCCATTTTTACTGGACTGGTATTGAAACACTGGAACAGAGATGTTTAAGTGGCAGCCCCCTGGAGACATTCAAAATACAACTGGACACAGCCCTTGGCTGACTTAAGAGTTCCTGGAGTTCCCAGTTCCTAGGAGTTCCTAGTTTTCTAGAGAACAGTCATGTACAATCTCCCACAAACACCTACTTCTGTGAACCTCAACAAAAACCTCACTATGTAAGGGCATAGGACATGAAATACGTATTTAATAGCTGTCAGACCTTCAACAATTAAAAACTACAACCATTTTGCTTAAACTACTTGTTGAAAATTGTGTTTAGTGGTAACAAATGAATAGTCTCTACAATTTTAAAAGGTTTAAGTAAAAATGGAAAATTCTGTGCCTTAAAAGGTTTGCTTTGAAGTAACCTTGAACCACAAATAGCTCATTTTCTCATATGGCTAAAGGGACCCTGAACATCTCAACCATATGAAGTATTCCCTTTACTGTATTTGGGACAAGAGGAACAAAACAGTAATCAAAAATATACACAACTTGCTAATCAGTAGGGAAGAAACAGCTATTGCAAGAAAGGAATGAAGGGGACTGAGCAATAGCCCAAATGAAATGGGAATTTGCTGAACAAAATGTTTCATATCTTGAAGTGTTAATATCTCAAATGTAAGATGCATTTCTAATTGCCATTCCACTTAAGCTTTTATTATTTTACATGCTCTGAAAACATTGTTATAATTACAGAAGAGTCTATTCCTAGAGTATCTTTAGTTTGATCACTCTGCTATCATCCATAGAAACCAGTCTTCAAGCAAGTTCATAATTAATTAGGGATCCTTTCCTGTCCTGATTTCTGCATGAGCAAAGGTTAAGGTCTCTTGAGAACAGAGACAGCTTCAAGCAAATTAAAGCACTGTGATCAAAACACAGTATTAAGACAAACCTCAACAGACTTTCAGTCAAGTTTAAAAACTCACTTTTCCATAACCAACACAACACTGAAAATTATAGATACTTATGAAAACTACAGTTGCAAATAGCTCACCTTCAGTAATGACAAAACACAATCAATGTATCCATAAAATATACTTCTGTGCAAAGCTGTCCATCCAGATTCTTTGTCTTTTGCCAAGAGATCTACTCCTTTGGTCTCAGCCAACCAGTCCAGTACACCTTTCTTCCCACAGGATGAAGCAAGATGTATAACGTTTCTACCAAAGGCATCCTTGATAGTTGCAGCATTGTAGCAGTAAGAAGATAGAAAGGCCTTGATCTGGCCTTCACTTCCTCTGGTTACTACAGAAATAACATCCAAAGCATGCTGTAGAGATCGACACTTTGAAGTGCAGTCTGGCATGAAAGAACTCATCTTCACTTCTAAAGCTGCCCTCTCCTTAAGGGGAACAACCCTTCGGTGTATCAAGGCACTCCAATTCAGTACACAACACAGTGCCTTCAAAAATTTTGTAATTCCAAGGATGTAAATCCAGTTTTATTGAGCTGCCATTAGAAATCTTGGTACTGCTATGTTTGGCACTTGATCCAAATAAATATTTATAAATATGTATATATATATATTTAGAAGTCTTATTTCACCATCTTATGTAACAAATATTCTTGTCCATAGAAAATTCCCAAAGTGAACTACCTCAAGTGTGGAGAGGGGGATTCCCCCTCCACACTACCTTATTCTTCTAAAACTCCATAATTGCAAGGGAGACCTGAAAGAGAACAAACCAGAAGAGATTAGTAAACAGAAATTATTTTCCCCAGCAACGATCTAAATGTGTATCTAAATGCGGAAAGGGTTAACTGACCTGCCACATGCCAGCTGAGCTTCCATTCAAGCATTCAGTCAGCTGACTCCCTTCCCCACCCCAGCCTCCAAAGGAGTCTCCTCCCTCCCTTAACCATAAGTCTTACAGGCCACATGGTGAACTGGATGCAGAAAAGTAATCTGAAGATTTTAAAAGTTGCTTCCCCAGCCTTAGGGCTCTTGAGACCCTGATAATTATATTATTAGACAGTAAACTATTTTGTGACCAGAAAGCAAGAACTGAACTAAAAAATGCTGGGGGAAAAAAAAAATAAATAAAACACCCACAGCCGTTGAGTACACCTTGGCTCACAAAAGCTTTGCCAGTCACACCCAGGAGGGAGGGACCACCATAGTTTACTTTAACCACTGCAAAAATGGGTTACACCTCATTTTCTCTTCCCTGGCCTGAATGACTCCCATCTCCATAAGTCTCTTCTGCAAAATCAGGCTCCTCTACAGCACTGCTGAAGCCATTGACAAAGGTGAGAGGAAGGATGGTAACAGAGCAAAGAAACATCTTGTAGAAGAGATGTGAATTCAAGCTGATAGTACTCATGCAGGGCTAAGGTCTAAAGCTGCCGAAACAAGCAGGAAGAATTAAAGGTCTGGGATGGAAAGGCTAAGGGAGATAGAGGAAGGAAAAGGAGGAAAAGAGAAATTCTTCATTATAACATATTCAGTCTGGGGCATAAAGCATTTCTGTTTATTTGTGTATACTTCTCTTTGGCATATCTTTTTCTAGCATCCACTTTTTCAAAAGTAAACGAAGGCCTGAGAGAAGCCTGGCTTATTAAATGTGTGCAGTTAAATTTAATAGGCTTAAAGTAGTCAAAGTGGAGACCGTAGCACATACATCATGCAAACCCACCTAAGTCAGAAAAAGTGAACTATATATACACTGATATATTGCCTAATTTAATGTGAACTGCTATTCAGTCCCAAAAAACTTCATGCTTCAATTTTTTCAAGCATAAGTTACAAACTGAGTGCAGTAGTACATATCATGTTACACTTGATGCTTTGGCTTGCTGTGCATGCTGTAGTTTAAAGTTGATCTACCTATATTCCAAATATTAAATATTCCAAAAGAAGCTGGACAATGCCATCCTGAAAGCTTAATAAATGAAATAAAATATGTTAAATTCCCAGGAGGATAGGAAGGAGGGTGGGGAACCACAACTCAAACAACCAAAACACCCCCACCTTTGCAGCTCAGCATATATTATGAATGTGCACACCCCACTCCTTGCCCCTCACATCCTCCCCCTCAAAAAACTCTGTTAAGCTTAGCTTCCAAGGCTCTTCAAACACCATATAACTATATCTTGTTAATGACTCTGTCTGCAAAGACATGCTAGGGAAAGATAAGTTTGTTTGGAAAAGCAAACAGAAATCCTAGCCCTCCTATTTCAAGAATTACTATCAAAATTTCCACCAAGGTGAAAACAATCAATTTACAGCGAACACTCACAATGGAATCTAAACTTTCAAGAAAACAAACATTTCTAATCCAAGAGCACTCTTTTAAACATCTCATGATAAAGTCTTCAACTATTATTTTTCCATTCCATTCAGATGGGATTGAATACTTTGAACAGAAATCTGCAGCTGAAAAGTTGTTTGGTATGCACCTTCAAAACAATTTCAAACAGCAGGGAAATGAAGGAAAAAAAAACCACAAGCAGTTTTTATTCACTTACAATTTAGTTCCTCATCCCTGACCAGAAGTAACATTCAGAAATATTTCAGACACCAAAATTAATGACAACTCTTCAGCCACCACATAATGACAGCAAGCTCAGTTCACTCAACAGGGCATTCTATGACATACAAACTTCTACCATAACACATGAAGACCCTATACCTATGTGGACTCTTCTTTCCTCTTCTCTAAAGCCTATAAAAAAAAAGTGAATCACTGTCACAAGCCTGAAAAAAAGCTCTAGTTTCAAGAGCACAGCACAGCTTTCTGCTCCAAGGAATCAACTTGTGACAGCTGACTGCTATCACAACCTCAGATTGCCAGTGCACCAAGCATTCTTGCCAAGAGCATTATTTAAAAAAAAAACTATTTAGTGGTTTACAGAAAAAGCATCAGAAGTGCTCTTACGCTTAAATCAATTTGTCACACTTGATCAATATGCCTGTAAGCAAATAAAATTATGCCATGGAAAAAGTATGAATTTTACAATTGTCTTGTAAAGCACATCTTACATATCAATTAATTGTTAAAACATTGAAGTCAGCATATAAGCAAAGTAAAAATAAAAAGAATGTAAAGAAAAAATACTCAGGGGACATGTAAAGTTGACTTAATTTATCAGGTAAACTCATGGCACCACCACCCAAGGAAGCAGTCCTACCATGCCCCATACACACCTATTTGAGCCATTGAATTGCATGAGAAAATGATTCACAAAGAAGTAAATCCTAGTTCCAAAGAAACTTGTGCCATTACAAACAAGGAACAGAGAGGTCAGAGAAGAACTTCTTTAGATCACCTAAGCTCCAGCCTTACCAAACAAAAATACTGTGGACAACAAACCTCACATTAAAAGAATAAAATAGACAGAAATAGACAGAAATACAACCCTGCCTACTTCACACTAACTCCATTATGGTGACATTTACTGCACCTATTGAAACCTGACTAGGCTGAATTATTTCTTTGTAAGTCATTCCAACCCAGCCCTCCTTTACAATAAGCATTACAACACCAGATACTCTATTAGTACATTGATATATATATATATCTTGAGTTTCAAGATAGAAGGCTGTTGATCAAGTTTTCATTCCTTCACAATAAAGACTGACACACAAACAGCACACACTAGCATGTTATTAGAACATCTGAAAAGAGCTAGTAATACTATCTGACTATTCTTAAATATAAAGTAGGTATTTTTAAATATAAAGTGAAACCTTAAAACTTTAAAACTGTGAATTGATGCTTAAATCTGTGATTGCTGTCAAAATTATTAACTCTAGTATACAGTGTCCCAGATTAATGATGAGCACTAAAATAAGCATAAAATTAAAAAAAAAGCACCAGTGTTTTTTAAACTCCTGTATGCTAATGTTTTGAATATGGTGCCCTTTTGATTGTATGTCTCTACTTTTATTTGCAGATATTTCTTTAGGCTTCTTAGCACTATTTATGTTATAAATACCAGTGTTCCTAATGTTTTAATTCTTGAAAGGCAAACAGCATCTTGTAAACATTTTCATGACACACTAGGTACCATTTAGAATTCAAATTATTTTAAAAAACTGATTGTTAATTAACATTTTCATTATAGAAAAAGTCACAAAAAAATGAAGAATTGGAGCAGTATTCAGAGTATCCTAAAGATCTTGTATTTCAGCAGCAATCAAGTTTCTAATTTTTTCCAGAGAGACATGAGCTACTTATTACACATGTTCACAGCCCAGGAAAATTTAAAAGATTACAATCAAGTTGGAAGGAATCCCTAAGTAGCACGTAAGTGCTGTATTCTGGGTCCTGGAAGTGAGAAGGCAAAGATCTCTCACTCAGCTCTTCCCTCCAGAGTGGGCAAAGCACCACTGCACAACTTTCAGACACCCACCACAGTGTCAGATATGCAATCTGCATCTGACTTTACAGAGTAAGAACTCCTGCAGCTGGAAAAGTAGCTCTCTCCTTACTGTGGTGGTCTCAAAAACATGTTTCTTTTCAGTAAAGAGGCATCACAAAGGATGCCTGGATGAAGGAAAGTACTAGACAGTCATTTCCACATGTGGAGGATCATGTTCACCAACACAGTCACATCTCTAGAAAGCATTTTCACAAGGCTGTGTGCTCTTGGCTCAAACAAGGGTTCTATCAGAAGAGAAACAGCAACCAACCTTTACCACATGTCTGGATACCAGAAACATAGGCTGAAACTACCAGCTTGGGAGGTGCATGTCCCATACTAGAGTTCACACCTGTGGTCTTCCAGATTCTTCCTGATGAAAACCTATAATCAGGATTAGATCTATAAAGATCCGGCTAACATGTATGTGGATGCTGCTACCAAGGAAACAGCAGCTGCTGCTGAGATTTTTTTTATCTCAGTAGAGACAGTGGTCATGCATGGAAGTGAAAAAGAATAAATTCAGACAGAATTCAGTGCCACTTGAAGACAGACTGCTGGTTTTGCACTTTCTGTATGTGTTGCATTAGGTAATTCAAATTAGTGTCATGGCCTTGAAACCCAGCTTAGACTGCTTTAATAAGAACATACTTCTCAAGACCTCATTTGATCCTTAAATTGGCATAACCTCATTCTATTTGCTGGTTTTCCATTGCTTTATATATATATATATACATTTTTTTTATATATATATATATTTATATATATATATATCTATATATATATATATAAAGTGGTACTGATTTTGTTCTAAATACAAGTTGCATCTGGAATGCACTTGATGAAAACTACCTAGTATTTGCCTCTCCTAAAATGAAACTAAATAATGGTTTCTAGCTTCCATATAAAAGAAAGCTAAAGTTTTTCTGTCCATCCTAATACCACTCCTAATAAAAAAAAAAAAAAAAAAAGTGTAAATAATACATTTTTCAGAAGGTGCAGAAGTTGTTTGGTCTTCATTTTGATACTAAGTTGCTAAACAAAGAGAGATACAATATCATACACTTTGGGAAGCTTAAGTCCATCCTAATAAGGGTATTGCAACTTCTTAAAGCTTCTAGGGTGGAGCAGAAGGGTGCTTGCTTTTTAAACCACCATACTGACTTTGAATAGTACTCTCATTTGCACTTTTTTCATAACATCATTAAAGACCTGTAACCATAACAGCATGGAAATCCTGAAAATATTTGTACTCAAAACAAACTTCGCCATGCAGAATACTAGATCAGTAAGATAGCAACAAAAAAATATATAAAGTTTACATAATTGAAGCCATGAGAATTTGCTATCACGATACTGATTTTTCAGGATTTTTTTGTTGACTGTAATCATAACTAAAGGCAACTTTCCCTAATCCACACTAAAGCAGTAATTTAGAATCTGACAAATGACTAGTAAATTGGAACTGGGTACTTCTATAATAAATGCAGCACTAGCATTAAGCAACATATCCTGAAGGAAACAGATCATTTCCTAGATAAATAACAGCAAACACACCCTTCAGCAATAATCAGTACACTGTCCAAGGCATTAAACAACAGCAAGACTACTCATTTCCACTCAGATTACATACCCACAAATAGTTTAACCTGTTCAGAAACTCCCTGTTGTTAAAATCCGGGCATAAATCAAGGCTTTTCAGACTCTTGAATATTGTTTGAATACACAATATATTTTATGGGAGGAAAAGTGACTGAATATATAAGGGAAAGTGGGTGAATCTAAGATGAGTAGCAGCTTAGTAGTTTGGTGGTCAGAAATTCCCACATAAAGCCTTTTTAAAAAAGTAGACCAGACTACATTACATGAGCACTGAAACAAAAAACAAGTGTTCTTCCCTATCCACAAAACATCGGCGCTGCCTCTAGTTCAAATATCAAGTTTCAAGGCAGTAGGTAAGCAGAGGAAAACTTTGGAAAGAACACCTAGGATGCAAAAGGTTTACAAAACAGTCTGTGAGTAGAGGCTGAGAAAACTGGATATATTTTCTCCTTCAGCTGTTTTTCCACATAGATCCTTTGAACAAGGCAGCTGTTACATGAAGAAAAACAAAAACTGTAGTCCATTTTACCCCCTGATGTAGTAAGTAGTTGGTTGTTTAAATTTCAGAAGAGATTAAGACCATACATCAGGAAGTACTTTCAAATGATAAACTGAATGCTAATGAGGCTACACAGGGACTTTCAAAATGGGCCAGACAACAAGCAATCTGTTCAAGTTTTATATAAATGTGATCTGCCTTGAAGTAGAGCTATGAACAAAATCCAACTTGCTTTAAAACACGACATTCCACCATGCCCTCTATGTCTCCTGGGCCACAGCAGATCCAAGCTGCTTCATCTACAGGGCCGGGGCCTTGTCACCCAGGCCCAGGTGACCTCTACAAGTTCTCTCCAGACTTTCTGCAGCTTCCGCCTCCACAGCCAGAACAGCTTAATCCCCACCAGGATGAGACATTCAGTCCTCCAGCAACTCTAACCCATTTGGTCCTAACAAGCACTACCAATTAAAGGCAGACACGTCTCAAAAAAACCCCACCGAAGTACCATTGGTAGCTAAATTCAGCAACACCACGTCAGAGCACAGCTATCAGTCAGGAATCAGAGTTCCTAAAGAGTAAACGGTAAAATACTGAGTGCCTGGGCTTACTTAAAAATAGTCAAAACTACTTAAGTTTAATAACTTAATGCCAATCATACAGAAAGGGGCACACAAAAAAGCTACAGGGAGTATGGTTTTCACAATGCAACAGGACCTTGCTCTAGATCTTCAGGTTATCTGATTGGATTAAAAATAAGTCGAGAAAAACAACCACAAACATGTTCTGGAATTTCACCATACTTAAAACTCTACCAGATAACTACAGGTCTTAGAAAGAGATAATCCTTTAGAATGAACTCTGAACTTTTGGTACAGTACTATTAAAGATGTTGTCACATCAGATGCTGTTGGGTGATTATTTTTTTGTAAATCACAAATTGCAATCAGTTTCCATGAAGACAGACACTGACCACGTCAGCAAAAAAAAAAAGAGGGGCGGGTCTCAAAGACCAAGCTGTTGGACAACAAATACCCTTTTAAGAAAACTACAATCAGCTCTCTGGTGCCTACGCTGCTGCTCAAAGCCAGCAACACTGCAATCTGCTACCCAAAACCTCAGACAAGGATCACCAAGAAGGCCAAAAACACGACAGGCTTCCCGGGATCCCCAGCTACAGAAACCGGGCAAAGGCTGCTTCCAGTGTCATGTGCCGGGGGAGGTCTGGGGGGTGGTCTGAAGCGTTTCAAAAAGCCAGGGGCAGGCAGGGGGTAGGTGGACCTTTTGACTCTCACTGCACAAGTCCACGTAGCCGGGAACCGGCGAGCGACAGAAGAGACTTCTCAAAAGCAGAGACCGAGACTTCTCAAAGCCAGAGTCCGAGCCACTTCTCTTCCGCCTCGAAGCCGGTCCCCGCCGGTCCCCTCCCGTCCTACGTGGCCGGCAGCCCTTTACCCTCCCCGGCTCGGGCTCTCCCCATCCCTACAGCCCCCCGCTGACCCGCCACATCCCTTGCAGCCGGTTCAGCCGTGACACTGTGCCTCTCCCAGGCCCGGCTCCCCCTCCGGACACATCAGCAGGTCGCGGCCCGCCCCTCACCAGTCGCTAGATGAATGGACTCGGGCGGACAGGGCGGGACGGGCGCTGGGCAGCGCGGGGGCTCATCCTCAGTGACACCGGGGCAGGGCCAGGCTGCGGCTGCTGCTGTGGGGGCGGCGGTGGCTACCGCGACCCTTCAGGTGGCGACCGGCGGCAGGAGCTCAGGGCAAAAGGCAGAGACAGCTGCCGACGCACTCCTAAAGAAGCAAGCAGCCGATAGGCTCCGGCGCCGCCGCACCTCGCACGTTGATTGGTTGAGACGGCAGCCTCGGCTCCGCCTCCCGCCGAGGAGCCCGGATTGATTGACAAGCGGGGTTCAGGGGAGGGGGGGCGAGCGCCATGGCGGGGGGTGCGGGCGGTGAGAGGGGAGCAGGAGCACAGAAGCACGGAAGGTTTCAGGCTGGAAGAGACCTCCAGGATTTATCTAACTACTAAACCATGTTCTTAAGCACCAGGCCCAAACGCCTTTTAAATGCCTCCAGAAATGGTGACTCCACCGCTCTCCTGGGCAGGCCATTCCACTGCCTGACAGACCTCTCAGTGAAAAAATATTTCCTAACAACCAGCCTAAACCTCCCCTATCACAGCTTCCGTCCATTCCCTCTGTTCCTATCACAGTTCACTAAGGAGAAGAGGCTCCAACCTGCCTTGAGGTAGCTGAGGAGAGGGATAAGGTCTCCTCACATCCTCCAGGCTAAAACACCCCCAGCTCCCTCAGCCGCTCCTCAGGACTTGTGCTCCAAGCCCTTCATGAGCTTCCCTGCCCTTCTCTGGACACTCTCCAGCACTTCTCTGTCCCTCCTATAGTGAGGTGCCCAGAACTGAACACAGGACTCAAGATGCAGCCTCATCAGAGCTGAATACAGAGGGATGCTCACCTCCCTATTCCTGCTGGCCACAGTGTTCCTGATACTGGCCACCTGCACACACTGCTGACTCATATATTAAGTCAACTATCAACCAATACCCCCGGGTCCCTTTCCACCTTACAGCTTTCTAACCACACTTCCCCAAATCTGTAGCTTACCATGGGGTTGTTGTGATCCAGGTGCAAGACCTGGCATTTGGCTTTGTTAAACCTCCTAAAATTAACCTTGGCTCATTGGTGCGACCTGTCCGGGTCCCGCTCTAAGGCTTCCCTACCCTCCAGCAGATCAACACAGCCACCTAGTTTGGTGTCATCTGTAGATTTACTGAGGGTACACTCAATCCCCTCATCCAAATTGTTAATTAATGCATTAAAGAGAACTGAACCCTGGGGGACACCACTCGTGACTGGTCACCAGCCAGGTGTAGTTCCATTTTTAGTTGACACAAAATGGCGACTGCGGAAAGGGACTGGGAGCAATGGGGAGAGAGCAGGTGAAGGGGAGAAAGCTGAGGTGTCTCAGTGGCTTTCCCTGTTGGTCTTCACTAGGGGAGCAGCATGCTGGGCTGTGAAGAAAGAGGATGGGTTCCTGGCCAGGCAACACCTTCTGGGAGGACTCAAAAGCAAATAGTTGAGTGATCAGCCTGCAAGTCTCCAGAACGTTTTGAAGTGATGGAAAGCATTGAGAAGGCTGTGTTGAGGCACATTTTCTTAAGCCAATATAATTTATCCCTCTGTCAGAGCAAGTGGCTTTATTTTTATGGTGCAGCTTGATTTTTGTGAGGCTTTTGATGCCAACTTGTAAGGTAGTCTCAAAAGCAACTTTGATACGTGCACAGGGATTTGGAAAAGTATTCCCATAAAGTTACTACCTGCAGCTCACTTAATGTGAGCTTTACCTGGGTTTCAGGTAAACTTCATGAAGGTTGAAGTAAATTCTCCCTTTTAATTAATGTCTTGGATGATGTAATGGGTGATACAGATAGTGTAGGAATCTAGGAAACAAGACAAGCATTAAGTACAGTAACATAAAGTACAGAGTAAAAAAAAATATCATGCATCTCTTTGTCCAAGATAGAGAAATACTCATGATTTATTATTATCAGTGCCAATGGACAGAGTAAAAGCCACAATTTTATGCTGTTTGCACCAAAAGACTTCAAAAGAGCTTAGCTATTTGTTAAACCACAAAACATTTCAAGTGGAAAAAATTTTATGTTTCTTCTTCAGCAGAAGTTCAGTTTGGGGAGGACTGAGCAGAAGTTTTATGTAGGTGAATTCCAAGTATTTTTACTGTTGCTATCTGACCCGGTCCATGTGAATTGTGCAATCTGCTTCCTGTATTTCACTGTATGTATTTTGGTTTGCCAGCATACATTCACCATTGTAACTCACCCTGCACACTCTATGGAATTTATTTATGCATTATTTTCCTAGTAATAGCTTATTTCTCCTTCAGTCATAAGCATTCCTCATAGGTGGCCTTGCTCCAAGTATGCTGCCAGCTGGCCTAAGAACAGTAATGACCATCTGGGGAGATAGAGAGGTCAAAATACAGCTGAAGTCAGTAATAAATAATGCTTTGTTTTACAGTAATGAGTTCAAGTGAATAGCTGGGGCAGGCATCCTTTGGAAAAGTAAACAGCACAGTAGAAAGATCAAGAGGTTTAAAGTTGAACAAGGCCCAAGACAACATGATTCTATATGAGAAAAAAATATTTCTTAGAAGTTGGTCTGTCCCTCAGGTCTTTCTTAGAAAATACTACTGTAAAGAATCGAGAACTACAGCAAGGGACACAGAAAAGCTGGAAAATAATATTCACTCGTGAACAGGACCTGATAGAGTTCAGGCCAGGGAAAACTTTGTCAGAATAGCCATAGGCTGTTAGCAATGGGTTTTCTCTGCAAGAGTTTGATCTTTAAGGGACATTCAATATTTTTATGAAAAAAAAATAAGGTATTCAACTACTTTGCCTATTGTTTATTGCCTGGGATTTTCTAAGTGTTGCCCAGCTCACACATCAGTAAGAGATATTCCTTCTATTTGTGCTGCCTTTGCAGATGCATCAAAATAATGAATATCATTCACAGAATCAGTTTTATGGTTTGATTTGCAGGGACATATAAAAGAACATTGTAAAACAAAAATATCTCAAACCAGGTTAGCTTGAGCCTCTGGTTAAATTACTGGTCTTGTTTTGTTGGATGGAAAATGTCAGCATTGTTGTGGAAAAATATACTATTTTAAGCTTTCAGAAGAAATTACAAGCAATGGAGACAAAAAGCCAGTAACAACTCACTGAAGTCTTTTTTAATTTGTGAGTTCCTGAAGCATGTAGTACGTGCTTGATAGTTAGGAACTGTTCAATGGTTTTTTTTAGTCTGGTGAAAAGCTCTGAATTATCACAAATAAACATGTAATTATAGGGGAAAAGTATGTCCGCCATTTTTACTTTTTATAGCAGCTCCAGACTTGAAGTAAAAAATTGCTCAAGAAACGGGAAGAGCAACTTTTAAAAAGGAAAACCAGTATGCTGTTACCTATCATCAGAGTTTGAGGAGATACAGTAATTTTGTGAGGCTTAATTAACCTATAGAGTGTGTTCTTTGTCTTAATAGGCAACTCAGTTAATTGACTGTTGAGGGGCTATAAATTGTCTGTGCTCCAAATGTATTTAAGGTTAGGAGAGATAAATCTAGACTACAGGGAGGACATTTTCCCATTAGGCAGGTTTCTGGCAACTATGGATCCTGTCCACCCAGAGCAGTCTGCAGAAATATTGAGGTAAAGTTATGTGCCTTATCTGCTGCACCAGACTTAGGCTAATGGAGATATTAGAGGAGAAGCAGTAAGTGACAGAGAGAAAAAAATGAACTCTCCATTTTATATTATCACTGTAACAATCTCATAAGGGATTTCTAAAATTGATTCTGAATGTTGAAAAATATGGTAATTACTTTTAGGAGCCAATAATAAAAAGGTCAGCCTATATATAAAAAATGAAAATTATTAATTTTTCCTTTTCAGTTATACTAAGTGTTGAGTGACAGATTTCCCCTTTCAAATTTCTATTTATGTGCCTTAGCTGGCCTAATTATTACTGATGTTCCCTGGAACTTTGAGTAATAAGTCTTATTGGCATCAGTATACTGTCTGCTAAAGAAAAAATTAATCAGCTTATTATCTTTCTCCTTTATGAACTTAAAAAAAAATAGTATAAACGGACGGGAAATTGGTATTACAGAACTAATAGAGGAAGATTCAGCGTAACACCTCTTAACAGGGAAGGCTTGAAAAACAGAGAACTGTTTATTTATCAGATAGACACCCTCAAAAAAATCATTTTTTTAGCAGAAAATTACCTCCAAATTTACTTTGCATTTTACTTTAAGAAAGTCTATGTTATAGAAGGATGGAGCTACTCAATTCCATGTACCAATACTGTCTTGAGAAAAATGTGGAGAAGTCAGAGGATCAGATAGCACAGAAAGAATGATAGTGACATTTGGGGAAGTATGGGGACTCTATGAAGTCTGCTCAGTCTACTTCAGAGTTTTCTTGAAGGTAAAGTATGAGATGGGTATTTAGTGAGCACCCTGGAGTTTTCATGCAACAAACCATGGCTTCATCAAAGCAGGGTCTTCATCTCACAAGTCTGGGAATGTTGCCATGTAGCTGTGTCATACTCTGACATTTCTTCTCTAAGTCTTAATATTTCCAAGTTGTCTAATTAGATGTTGAGAGCATTTCTAATGTATAAGCTGTATTTTCTATAATTACAGTAGTCTAGATACCCAGAAAGGATGATTTGTCACAAACCATGATATGAGGTGTTTGTGATGAGAAAGCATTGTCCCACCTTTGTCGCATAGCAAAAAAACCCCCAAGAACACAGTTTTTGGAAACCTGTGGGAAAGGGTACAACATAAATAAAAGAAAAAGGTATTAATACCCTAGGTAGTAAGAGATAGACTGTCATTTGTGGAAACTGCTTGAGGAACAACTACTTGCAGTGGCCAGAGTGTAATTTTGGAGTGATAGGATGAAGGGTAATGGTTTTACACTGAAAGAGGGTAAATTTTTATTAGATGTTATGAAGAAATTCTTTACTGTGAGGGTGCTGAGACAGTGGAACAGAGTGCCCAAAGAAGTTGTGGCTGCCCCCTCCCTGGAAGTATTCACATAGAGATTGGATGAGGCTTTGAGCAACCTGGTCTAGTTGAAGGTGTCCCTGCCCATGCAGGAAGGTTGGGACAAGGTGATCTTTCAGGTCCCTTTGAACTCAAATGATTTCATGATTTTATGATCCCCAATACTATCAGAAAATGCAGTACATGTATGTAAAGTAAAATGAATGGTATCTGTTGTGATATTAAATATTTTTCAGAAGAGCATGATTTTAAACAAAGTGCTTTCTTATTCTGTGGGAAGTTTATTGTGTAAATGAAGCAAGGAAATTCAATTTTTGCTCTGTCATTCCTGTGCATCCTCCCATCCTTATCTTCTGAATAGAGGGAACAAAGATGCAGGCTACCTCAGACCATCAGCTTCCTCTGAAGGGGAGAAATTGGATGAAAAGACATGAGAATCACGGATGTTCTCTTGGGCTTCCAAAAGACTTTCTAAACACTAATTTAAGAGTCTTTGGGAGATAAAAACAAACAAACAAACACGCAAAACCACTCCACAAACCTCCAAGAAAATAAAAATCTCTGTAGCTATGACACACCTTTGCCATTTACCACCTTGTAGTGCCATCTCCAGTCGGAAACCTCTTCTTACACTCCGATGACACCACAGTGTTGTTTGGCTACCAGCTCGGGGGTTTCGCAGAATAATTCTGCAACAAAAACTATAGCACCGCAGTTTTCTTCACAGCCCGAGCTTAATCATAGAATCATAGAATCCTAGGGGTTGGAAGGGACCTCGAAAGATCATCTAGTCCAACCCCCCCTGCCAGAGCAGGGCCACCTAGAGTACATCGCCTAGGAACGTGTCCAGGCGGGTTTTGAATGTCTCCAGTGAAGGAGACTCCACAACCCCCCTGGGCAGCCTGTTCCAGGGCTCTGTCACCCTTACAGTAAAAAAATTTTTTCTAATATTCAACTTGAACCTCCTATGCTTCAATTTACACCCATTATCCCTTGTCCTATCACTGGTCACCACTGAGAAAAGCCTAACTCCATCTCCCTGGCACTCACCCCTTACATATTTGAAAACATTGATGAGGTCACCCCTCAGTCTATCTTGTCGAATGCTGGCTGAGGACTCAAGGAGGTCTCAAGCTCCTCTTAGCTGTGCCAGGGGCTCACTGAACATCAGATCAGGCAGTGGGCAGAGTATTGATCCTTCCTCACTCCCAGCATGGTTTGACTCCATGCAGAATCAGAATGAGCTCCTCCTTTAGAACTGTTGAAAACAGAAATGTAACTTACCTGCTTTAAACTGTCCCTGGTATGAGCCTTTTTCTGAGTCTCTGCAAAATAGGGGGATTATTATTATTTTGGCTGTCTGACGTGTTGAAAACTGTGAGCTAGAGGCTGCAGAAGAAATTATAACGAACTTGAAGGTTGAGATTCAGTTTTGTTTTAGTGTATGGTAAAATTACAAATGAAGATGCAAGTGAAACTTCAAAGGGTGGGAGTGGAGTTTCTACAGTTTTCAAAACAAATTTATGCCAAATTGTAGAGGAAAAATAAATCTTAAAAAATGTAAAAGGTTAATATTTCCTCTCAAGTAATTCCAGCCTACACAGCTATCATTCATGCCCACTTTAAAAAGATCATGCATATGTACATTGCATTCCAGATAGTACATCTATACATGTATGTACTATACTAGTATGTATACTATTACATGCATAATAGTTCTCAACTTTTATTCATGCAACTTGGATACATCTGTCTGAGTTTCTGCTAAGGATTCTAATAGCAAAAGCCAAACAGAAGCATATCTATGACTTGCCATTCTAATGGTCACAAATGCAGACACAAATTTCACACTGTTTCCATCCTATCACCACAGAAAAGTGGCCAAGGCCTTTAAGCTTGCTGAAGATTTATGAGCATTTTCCATTATATAAAAACTGCATCTTTACATGCTATTAAAAGTTTATTAAAAATAATGTCGGTCAAGATGGAAATCATAATTTGTATAATTTGTTCTAGTTTCACAAAGAGGATGTATAATACTTGGTAGATTCTATATACTCTGATGAATGTAAATTTTGATAAAGTAATACCAAGTTTGGTATAATTGTTTCTGATTATTTAATCTTTTTACTTGCAGATATGAAAACTGAAGTGGACTTGTGTCTCCTCAACTAGCCCTGGTTGCTGCAGTGTGAATATCCAATACCAGACTGCAGGGGTGTTTTCCTAGAACTGTAGTACAAAATGTCATAAATGACTGTGAGATAGCATGAATTGAGTAACAGTAGTACAAAACTCACCTGCTTTTCTTCTGCTTGCTTTCCCCAATAGACATTTAATTCAGTGGCCTGGTTCTGGGATCAGAGATTAAAAGCCCCAAAAAGGGGAGCCCAAGTGCAGCACACCTCACTGTCACATATGGTTGTATCTCATTGTCATCAAAGTTTGCCCTCAAGAATCAAGCCAGCTTCTATACTTATATTCATTGTTAAGTCCTCAGTGCTGCTGGGCAACCACATTTGCTACCTGTAGGTACCCTCCTCTCTCCTGTTCTGACCAAGGGAATACATCTCATGCTGCCTAATGGTGAGTCAAAGGTGATGATCCACATCTTCATGACTGGTAGGCTGGATTTTTGCAATGTAATGAACACACCAGAGCACAATAGCTCAGATATAAGCAAAGTGAAGCTATTTGGAAAACACAAAAAATACATTTGTGTGACTTTTTTTCCTATCTTGTCTTTTTAAAATATCCTGGTTTCTTAATTGTTCCTATTAGTTTTGCTATCAGAGACAACTTTCTCTATTCACTATACCAGTTCCCCACAAAAATTCCTAGTCCTTATGCTCCTGTAGTTTGACTTTCAGTGTCAGGCTAGCTTAAAGAACACTTGTCAGAGGAGACCAATTTTTTTATTTCACTATGCAGAACTGAAATCATTTTTAGGTGTGCAAAAGTGTGCAAATCTTTTTTAGCAACATAACTAAAAGCATGGGCCTCCTCTTCTTCTAGAACAACACAGGTGGCCTCATCATCTCCTCTGCAAATTGCTAGAAATATTCTCATCTGTTCCGGACGGAAAAAATCTTCCAGTCGCCTGCAGGGAGCCTCCCAAAAATACAAATCTGTGGATCAGTCATTAATCAGTGTGTAAAAGAAGATGTTGGCTAGCTGTACAGCTCAGCTCAGTGCCTGTCCTCTCTCAAGAGGCTTAGGTATTTTAGGTATTTTGCCACTAGGTGACACTGTTGGCACACGTTTGTTCTCCTTTCATCCTATTTCTCGGGAAGTGTTCAGGAAAAACAAGACCTTATTGCAGCCTTTCAGTATCTGAAGAGGGACAACGAGAAAGTTGATGAGGGACTTTTTAGGGTGTCAGGCAGTGATAGGACCAGGGGGAATGGATTCAAACTAGAGAAGGGTAGGTTTAGAGTGGATGTTAGGAAGAAGTTCTTCAGCATGGGGGCGGTGAGACACTGGCACACATTGCCCAAAGAGGTGGTGGAAGCCCCATCCCTGGAAGTTTTTAAGGCCAGGCTGGATGGGGCTTTGAGCAACCTGATCTAGTGGGAGGGAACTGTATGATCTTACAGGTCCCTTCAAACCCTGAAAATTCTATGATTCTAGAGACAAGAATGAATTTCTTTTACCTAATCACAAACCTCTTGAAATATTATAGAACCGAAAGTAGGGAGAGAAGGTAGCATGTGAGGTTTCTGTTTAATGTGACAAGGAAAAAATATTAGTTCCTGCCCAGTTCTGCCGAAAACTTATCTGTGAATATGTACTTCCCTCTCTCTGCTGGGAAACCTCTTTTCTTTCTGACATGAAAGCCACTAATAACTAACAGCCAGGAGAAAAAGAAAGGAGCTCATAAGCTGGACCATTCTTCCCCCTTCTTCTCCCAGCAGAGAAGAAAAACAAGTCTCCTATTACTCTGAAAGTATTGTGTGGAGTAGAAGGACTCCATCCAGCTATTTCACTGGGACTAGGACAAATGGAAATGCTATTTCTAGACCTTGAAAACTGAAATAATCCCTTAATCATGTGCAGTTCTCCTGAAGTAGAATGTTTCCAGACACTCCCATACTTGTACGGTCTGAGCAGCTCTCCTTGGGCTAAATATTACTCAGGTGCTGGCCGAGGTGCAGGTAGTGGGACCATTTCCAGGCTCAAGCAGGCCAGCAGAACCAAGAGCCAGACCCAAAGTGCCTGCTGAGAAACAGCAACATTTTGCTGTAGCTCTGATGCCGTTTTGAGAAAACATGAGACTCTTTTAATTTGACATCTGCTGTAAGGGAAATAGTAGGACTTGTGCTCATAATGTAGAAGTGAAAATTTAGTGAATGATCAATACTTTGAAAAATTAAATAAAACCTGTAGTATTTCAAATTTTAAAAGATGTTAAAACTGCAGAGACATTTTTCATTTTTAAAAGTCTTCTTTTTTACCATGCATACATCTTCCCTAGCTATTGCTGCTTGAGAGTTTGGTCAGCAACAAATTGCTTCCAGACAGAATATATGGCTGCTACTTCTTGAAAAACAGTTTTATCTGGTTGCTGCTTTTTAAAATTGTTTTTAAGTAGAATAAACTTTTGAGGGAAGATTACATGTAGAACTGGATTAAATTTTTATCCAAACCAGTATTTCCTCAGGTCAGTGAAGATATTGTAGATTCACATCACTAGATCTACACAACCTTCTGAAGGGATGTGGATTGTAAAAATACTCTTTTAACCCAAGTCAGTACAAATCTTGGTTTCAGCAGAACCTCAAAACTTACATGAGCACAGCTTGAAAAAACTTGAGCACAGTCATGGGAATGAATGTTCACGGCAGAGGAAAAGATGAAGAGGCAGGAATTTCTTAGGAACAAAGCAGTGTGAACAACACTATTGTCTGCTACACACCTCACAGCATCCTTCCAAAATCTTTCTTATCAACAATAACACTGCTATATTAGCATAATACTGTCCAGACAACAAATGGGTGTTTTAGCAGAGCGATGTAACATTTCCCAGATAAGTGATAAAATATTCCAAAATCACTGTGACAGCCAGGAGGCTACAAGTCACCTCACCATGCTCATTTTATTTCATCCAGTTTGCATAACAACAGCTTACATATATTAGGGACCACCGAGAGTACAGATTCCTTGTCCTGCAAAATCATACCAAAAAAGAAAAATTTGGATGAACACGGTTTTTAAAAAACAAAGCGAAACAGCAGAGGCAAATCTCAGCAATCAGTGCTGGCTGTAAATTCACCCACCAATGATGTGGTTAAAAAAGCCCCAGGAAGCCTCCCTGCCCTCTAGCTGGGACAGTGGGGTCCCTGGCCATGAGACTTTGCCTGCCCCAGGGGAGCCCCTGGCACTCCAGAACCTGCCTGTGCTGTTTCCTGACATTTGCTTTATTTCAACAAGTGAGTTGGGGAAGAGTAGGAAGAGCTATTCTGCCAAATTTTAATCCCCACTAATGGTTGCTTCTCTCTGAACATACCCATTTGTTTTCCAGGTACTCATCGTTGCTCCTGCAGTTCTTTTCTTTTATAGAAAATAGTAGGAAGGAAGACAGATAATTTTTTCATGACAAAGCTCATTAAGCAAATTTTGTTCAGCTATCTGCACTGCCCCCCTCCCACCACCCTCCTCTCCCACAAAAACAAAAAACAAACCAAAAAAACCACCAAAAAAAAAAAAAGAGAGAGAGAGATAAAGAGGAAGAGAGACAGAGGGAGAAGGAGAAGGAGAAGGAGAAGGAGAAGGAGAAGGAGAAGGAGAAGGAGAAGGAGAAGGAGAAGGAGAAGGAGAAGGAGAAGGAGAAGGAGAAGGAGAAGGAGAAGGAGAAGGAGAAGGAGAAGGAGAAGGAGAAGGAGGAGAAGGAGAGGAAGAGGAAGAGGGAGAGGGAGAGGGAGAGGAAGAGGGGAAGGGGAAAGGAAGCAAAGCCAAGCCAAGCCAAGCCCTGGAGCCAGTTTTTACCCGTACTTCAGTAGTGAGCTGACATGTGAGAAATTATTTTTGTCTACCTTTTAGTTCCCTTAGTAAAAGTTCTTGGCAATGTCTCACCTCAGCATCATCTCATGCCTTGGCTCAGCTGTACGGTAGCACAACAAAGCCTTTTTTATCCTTACTATAGCAGGCATATTTTATTCTAAGTGGCATTATGCTGTCCCTCCACCAAAGCATGGTGGGGCAAAAGAGAGTCAGGGGTGGTATCCTGAGATGAGAGACCCATTAAGGAATTTTCAAGTGACTGGTGTTGCACCGCTGTGAAAGAGACGAGGCACAGGATGTGATTTGTGTATTAAACAGGTCCAAATAAATGGGGTTTAATGATATCATGTAGTCAATGTGATGATTCACTCGTTGCTCTGTAGGACATTGTTGTTACAAGACCTCCTCAGGGTCCTTTTCTTCCTGCAGCCTGCTTTTACATGACTTACAGCTTTGTGCTCAGCCTTTTTCAGCCCAAGCAGATTACAGCCAGCTTTTTCTCATTTCTCCCAGAGAAGATCTCTGTATTACCAGTACAGGCAATATCCTTGCACAACCACCTTTTCCCTGTCCTTGCACACAGCCAAATGCCAAAGTTGGCACAGCTTTGTGCAAAGGACTGGCTGGAGAGGAAGAAAATAACAGAAAGTTCTGTTATAAAGGCAGCTTCTGAAAAGTAAGAAGATTAATCTGTCTGCTCCCAGCTCTTAAGGAATATCTCCCTTTAACAGACAGTAAATCTCCAATCTGTGACTGAGCTGCTCCTCACATAAAAATGGCATATTCTGATGAAACTTCAGATGCCTCGGCACCTACAGGTATTTTAAACTCATAAGCACTCACAGAAAATCATGTCCAGATGGCACAAGACTTAAGCATAGTTTCTCTCTCTCCCTGAGACTTGATTATCTCCTGTCTTGCTCTTTATATTGCTTGTACTGCTTGTACCTTCTAATTTATATCTCTCAAAGCATTGCCATTTTGGTAAGGTGGCACTATACACACACCTGTAAGTGGTTACATAGTATATAAAGTAGGAGAAAATTAGGTCTGTGGTTCCAATCTGTCCTGCACAATAAAAAAACAATCTTGAGAGAAAAGGAGAATAGGAATTACCAGATGCCTAGGATAGCAGAAAATAAACAAAACTATTATTCTTCCATCAGTCAAGGAAACAGGGGAAAAAAAAAAAGAAGTTTCTACACTCCTCCTGGATGCTTCATTTAGGATTGCTTTTTGCAGATCCCTCCAGATGTAGATATCTTATGAAAGGAAGTCCCTAAAAATGTTTATGGGAGTTTTTTCTGAAAGCTGATGAACCATTGTCGTCCTGTTACCTTCAGGAGTGTGCTGGGTCACTCCAATAAAAGCAGTGTTTCATTCTGTAGCATGCTTACATGGCACTTATCAGTACTTAGCTATGGACAGCAAGCAATGCCTACAACAAAACAGCTGAAAGGTTAGGCATCTGCTTGATGCACCTGAAAAAAAGGGATAGGGAGCTAATTTCTACTCTCAGTGCAAGAAAGAACACTCCCAGTGCATCTCTCGAGCTGCAAAAGCAGTACTGAAAAGATTAATGCTCTTGAATAAGGAAACCAAGCTAACAACAGCTGCCCATACCACTTGTGTGAGGAGAGAGGAAGGAGGGCATTCCTTTGCCTCCTGGGGGTCATGGCAGCCTCTCTGTAAGACTACAGCTGCTGGAAAAAGCTCAGGTCTGTAATATGTCTATTTGGGCTTTTTTACCAGCCTGTGTACTAAAATCACATTTGTGCATATTTCAGACATACATTTGTACAGTTTATAATATAACCATGTACAGCAATGCTAGTCAGACTTTCTACATGCAGCTAAGCAAACAGGGCTGACTGAAAGCATTACAGATATGACCCCTTCACAGGCCATTTTACCTCAGAACACTTTTATGTTTCTGATTAGATCTATACTCCATGCCTAATAATATCAACATTTTAATTCTCTAAAGTAAAATAAACATGTAAATCCCAATAATCCTTATGAAGGATTTAGATAAAAATGAAAGAAATAACAACAACAAAAAAAATTGCACAAAGCTATCACTAGCAGCTTGTTCAAAATGTAAGTTTACAAGTTATCCTGTGAGAAATACTGTTAATAATAAAAACTGACTCATCTGGGTTCATAAATCCATTGATTACTATGAAACATTAATACTTAATGCATCTGCTATATTGTCTAGAGGCTGCTCTTTATGGTAAATTATAGAAAAGCACTGGACACCTCCAGGATGCTCTACACATTGTCACAGAAGCTTTTTAACAGCTGAATAACTACTTTTTCCATAAGGGGAGTATCAGAGAGCCATCAAAGTTGTAGACATATCTAGGATATAACGAAGTACCAAAAAGGAACAACACTGGTAATAAAATAGCATGTCCTAAACTACACCAGCTGGTGAAGAGCTTTAATCAGGATCCCAGAAAAGACCAGTAATGGAAGCAAGAAACTAATAAGGGACAGGAATGGGTTAAAAGATCTCAGCACTAGCCTAACTCCACTTGTATGGAAATCAGTGCCTTCCAGAGGAACAAAGCAGCACCAAGATTTTTTTTATTTAAAATTGTACCTGTAACTCATTCTTGTTAGCTCTTTTCCTGATGTGAGAAATAAGCACTACATTATCCCAAGGATCTAGATTTCTGTTATTCTTACACTGAATAACAGGCAAACAGAAATATTTTAGTTAAAAAAATGCTAACACTGAGCTGATTTTATTTCTGTCTCTGTTCCCACTGTGGAGTGCAGCTCATGTCATGGGACTCAGCCAGGAATGGAGGTGTAATATATGAAGCTGTTTAGAGAATCGGCATTGAAAATTAGTCAAGCACTTTCTGTAATTTTAAATCTATCCTGACCTAGCAGAGTTATCCCCTTCCCATAATTAAGTCTATCATAACAGTAACAGGAGTCATATCTAAAGCTGGAGAAATGCTACTTAAGCAAAAATACTATGATAAAACTGCCTCATCAGAAGTGGAAAATATTCAATGATACTAACTTTTCAAAAAGAAATATAAACAGGTCTTTTAAGCTATCAGAATAATCCTTTTCCTTATTTTCACATTACTGTGTGTATACAAGAAACATCTTGTAAGCAAAATAATTTATTCTATAATTTGCATCTAACATTGCACCTGAAATAATTTCCATCCATTTCAGAAAAAGCTGTTTTTTTACTTCCATTCCACATAATTCATCTCTGGCATTCTCAAGCTGCCAGGTATTTTATATTACATGCTTATAGCAAAAAAGAAAAAAAATACACTCTATTCCTACAAAGATAAGAGGTCTCAGCATATTAACACAGTCAAAGCAAAAGAAATGAAACCAGACACAGCAGGTCAATAAGGAACAAACAGTGTAGGAAACAAAAGAAGCCAACATAACTTATGAATTTTGAATAAAATGAAGAGTTCTGATTGACTTAAAACCTGCAGAGTGTGATCACCTCATTGATTACCAAAGCTATCTGTGCATGGAACAGTCAAACATAACAGTATAGATAGGAAAGAAGAACATTTCCATGCATCAAGACCACTGTCAGATATACAAATGACACTGCCAGTGTGGAAAATATTAGTCAAAAAAAGGTGGAACCTGAATAGTGTCTGAGCTTACAGCCTAAGATACATGCAAAGGCTTTCTGCTGTGCATCTCCTCTCTTTCACATAGGGTGGATATATACATGGTCCCATGCTCTTTACACAGAGGAGGCACAGATCCATGACCAAGTAGTTTTGAACTAATCCAAAATTACAAATAAGCCTGATTGTGTAAATACAAGACAGGTCAGTTTTCCAAACCCAGAAAGATATATTCCAGGTAAACAAGGCACAAAATTCATTCAACATCTCTGCTTAAATACAGTTTCACCCTTTAGCAAGGATAGTTTAAACACAAAGATGATTTTTTCAAGCCTACCACAAGCTTTGAGGTAAGGTTTTTTTTGTTTTTTTTAATTAATTGGATGAAAATCTAGTTCACTTCCTCAATCAACTGAAGACCTCTACTATACACAAAGAACACATGCCTGGCCATATTTAGCTCTCTTTTCCTCCCAACCTCAACATCTGACATTTTCACACACTCAGTATATCTTTCTACATATTTTCTTTATTTTTAGAATAAATAATTACACCACCTTTTTTTTTTCTCCAAGATGAAGTTGCCATTAATTAAGGGATACATTCTCCCCATTCGTATTTCACTATTAAAGGTGTTGCCTGAACAATGAATAAACCGTTTTTAAGACTACATTTGGCAAAGTAAGACAAGAGATTTAATAACTGTAACCCAGTATATGTTTTGGGGTTTTTTGCCTTATAGACTGAATAATAAAATTCAGGCAACAATGAGAAATGCTAATTCAATTTTTTCTCTATTCCCAAGGGGGGTATTTTCACATTATACATAGAACCTTCATTTTAAAGCAGTGCTATTCTACTCATCAGGAGTCTGCAAGAAGTACATATTTACCTTGCACAGGCACCGACTGAGTACTGGGGATGAGAATATCTCTGTAACCAAGAAATAATTATAAGTTCTAAAAAGTGTCCTGACTTGAAAATTTTGTTACTTACAGTGAATAAATTAAATGCCTGGAACCACAACAATGTTAACATTTGCTGAAGTGTGATTTTTTCTGAATGAAGGAATTCATCTTGTCACAGAATCAGAATCTGAATTCACATGCTGACGGATTATTCATTAGCCTATTATCAATTAACCTAAAGGAAACAAAAAAAGGCTTTAACTGAGGGAGAAATGAGAAGAGTTCATGTTTTTGAGAAAGGTGGAAATGATCTGAGGAAACAAAATGATTTTTCTGTCTTTCCTGTTCTGTATCTTTAGCAGTGTGTAAAGCCTAGGAATTACTATCTGAGCTGGAACACTATTTTATTCTGAGCATGAAACAAAAGTAATCATGTAATCAGATGAAAAATCCTCCTCCCATTAAAAATATCTGTTGAGTGTCACATTACCTGTGGATTTCATGACATTACAGCTTTGTCTATCTCATGCACATCTGGGATAAAATGCCCATCCTGGCCTTTCTTGAGAGTTTTTCAACATTTGTTTTCCTTTACTTGCACAGGCTCACTTTCTACACCAGTTAACACTTTTTAAAAATATTCACATACCAGCCAGAGCAACCATATAAGTCAGTAATGTTCCATCAGTGGACACCATGTAGCCAGGATTTATTTGGGTTTAGCAAAGAGATTTAGGAGATACCAAATGAAGTGCTGAAAGTTAAGGCACAGCACAAGCTTCAGTGATACATCTGATACAACTGTCTACTAAGCCACTAAAATTTCTGGCATATGAAACAGTGGCCAACAGTGCTGGCAGTCATCCTGAAGGTGGTCACATGCTGGCACTGAAAAGGAGTGTGCTTTTAAAAGCATCCTTGAAAATGCCAAACCCTCTGTTCTACCTGAAAGATAAAAGTAATTAAAAGCACATTTATGTGGGCATAAAAGAGAAGTCAAGCTGTGATCTGAGAAATGTTCACGGGACAGGCAGCACATACACAATCTAAGGAGTAAGTTATGGCCATGCATGTCTCTGGATGTGAAGGAGCAGAGGGAAAAAGGGTTGAACATCCTGGTGGAAAGCTGAGAAGTACCCAGAACTTGGAGGGATACAAGGGATGGATGCCACATTAGGGTTGTCAAGTTGCATAAGGAGCTTTGTGCTTCTCATGTGGTCTGTGAAAACTCAGAGTTGGTTGATGGTGCTGACAAGGAGCTGCAAGCTGTATTGATCACTGTCACATACTCAATAAAACAGGCAAGGCTTGTTCCTGAAATGTCCGCGATGACAGGGTCAATATTTTTTCTCTTTATTGTAATGAAGAATCATGAGTGATGTTAATAATACTTAAAGTTCTTCACCAATTCCAGAAGCCCCAAGTTTGATTCTCCAACTGCTTCTAAAGTTAACTTTAGGTAGGAAAAAAAGAATTTTTGAACTATGTTAAGTATATGCAAAATCATGGATATGTATGCATGAAGGAGGGTTTTGAAAAGACATATCCCATGAGAGTGATGGATGTGCTCAGGAAATATCACTGTATAAATTTATTTTAAGTATTTTTTAAAGCATACTGTTTCTTGTCATTTATCATCTTGTCATTTATTTTCCAAAAGTGTTTTCAATCATGTTTGCTCTCAAAAAGTAGGGGAGAGGGTTCAGAGCACCTGAGAACGTCCTTGTTAATGTGTGCATTATTCTTCCAAGTACCAATACCCTCTGTATGTATTATCTACCAACTAACAGGCATGCTTTTTGGTAGATTTGCTAAATTTGGGTACAATTTCCAAAAATATCAAGAATATTTGGAAACTAGGAAACTTGGGCTTCTTAGTATAAGTCATTTCTGCAGACAAAACTTAAAAGAGCCTTTATCTTTATTGAAGATTTCACTGTAAGGCTAGAGATACCTGAATGATCTCAGAGCAGGTTAATTGAGATACTCCTGGCTCTAGCCACAGCTACCAAGAAGAGCATCTGGCAGTGTGTGCATTGTATAGCATTGTATATATTTTATACTTTTTCTTTTGATGGCTCCACTGGGTTTTAGGTATGCTAACGTATTATTTCCTGAATGAAGAGCAGAAGAATACAGGCTTTTGAACACAGTTCTACCCAGTGCTAGAGGTCCTAGCAGCAGCAAATGAAAGCCTGTCTAAGGCCAGTCCTTTTTCTCTTGTATTTTTCCAGCCTTTGAATTTGCCTTTGCTCTTTTGCAACTTTCAGCTGTGACTTGGCAATGTGAGATTGTCTGACTGGAGATTCAGCTGTCATGATGTATATAAAACCTACCTCTACTTTACGTAAAAAAAATAGATTATTATCTTTGTGATGCTTCTTGAGTTCCGGTTGAAAACACACTGAAAAACAAATTAATGCATCCTGCCTTTTTTTTTTTTTCCTATCTCATCTGATTCTGCTTCCGCTTGCATCAATCCTGCAAAGGTACATTAGGTACATTAATTTGCAGTTTGTCTAAGCATGCTGGAGAGAACATGTTGACTGCAAGGAATAAATGAAACACTGAAACTACAAACAAGTTTCAGATACTTTTCTGTCACTACAGAATGGTAAAAAAACAGTTTTACTTTCTGCCTTTAAAATTCTAAGGTAATATGCAGTTCCTATTCATTGAACTAAGTATATATAAATGTAACGAGCCATGTCCCTGTATTTTTGCACATACTAAAAATTGGCTTTTTCACATTAAAATTACCATTAAGTACTGAAACTTCTGCATTCAAGAAAGCACTCAGAACCTAGTATCATTTAGCCCAGCATCAATGCAGCAAAGACCTCGCTGCACAGTGTGATCAGTTCTCAGTTGTGGTAATAACTATCATCAGTGGATTTATCTTAGAAGTAGTAAAATGTATCCAGCAATGAAAATTTCAGTCAGACTTCTTTTTCCTCCAGTATGATAATTTAACCATCTTAACAACTGCTTTCTGACCATTTTCTGTGCCAGTGCCAGCACACTACTTTTAAAATGCCATTTTTATTTACTTGGTATGAACATCCTGAACTTCCACATATTTTAACCTAGTTTTAAAAGAAACAATTTTTGCCAGCCTGGATCTAATTTGATGTCATAAATACCTTCTGACAAGAAAGCTTCAGAAAGAATTCCTTTGTTACATTGTCCTTAACAGGTTCAGTCAGGCTGGCAGCTGGGACACAGCCACCTATTCTTCACTCTGCTGTGTTTTAAGTAATGCATTATTTTTTTTTTCATTTCAACATCACGTAAGGAAAATATTTTAATTCTGTCTTTCAAAAAATTCTGTAACTTGTAGAACCAAATTTCTTTCACTTAAGGGAGCCCCTATATCTGTGTGTTTGTATAGCCATCAGCATCTGGAAGCTGTTGTTTTCAGTTCTTTCTTTTACCTTACTGGGGTATGAATGACAGGGAGTTGATAGCTTCAGCCTGCACTGTAGGCTGTGATTGCTCTGTTTCAAATGTGAATCAGAGCAGTCTCAGTCAGTTTCTGCTCAATCCCCATGAAACAAATGGAAGCGTGCATGCTTCACCCTGAAACTAGAACAAGCTTTCAATGTTCTCCATGTCCATACTGCCTTTCTGTGGAGGTCATCTGCACCTGAAGAAGGGAAAGAGCTTCAGAAAGGAATTTTACCCCCTTCAAGGCATTTTTACTTTGTGAATAAGGCAGAAGGTGGCCCTAATAAAAGAGAAAAGCCAAAAACTTCATCTGTGAGACTTTGCAGGACCTGTATTGTGCAAATGTATTTATAAGAGTTTATTCAACAAAATCAAGCATACACTGTGGTGCTGAAGTGCATTACAAATATGTAAAAATCTAGAATTAACATGTTGAGCATTAGGGCATCTGTTGAATTTTAAGACTAGGAAGTTTTAAATTATTTAATAAATATTTTTTAAAATATTTAACATATACATGAACAGAGAATTTTGTAACTCCAACTGATGAAAGAAATATTTCTCACAGAAAAATATTGAAATTTTCCCTAGTTGCTTCTTAGTTATATTGTACAGAAAAATACATCAAAAATAGATTTAAAGAAAAGTCATTTTTTTCCTGTCCCTCCTTTTGTTCAACAATTATGAACTGAAATATATTTTATAATTTTGCCCCCTTCATTCTCATGTGTCTCCCTCTATTTGGCCATGGTGTGTAATTGATTTAATCAGATGTGCTGCTTCACATTTATCTTTCCCATTCTTTTGGCCTCCTAGAACTGAAATCTTTCAAAATGAAAAAATGAAGAGAGATGCTATGAACTTTTAACTGTTTTCCTTAAAAAAACAAACAGATAAGAATATTTCAACAAAGGGAGAGTCTTTTGATGAGAAAAGCTTTCAAGTGAAAAAAGTCAGCTAACAGTGCTCATGTTCATGGTACTGAAGTTTTTCTGTTTCTTGCCTGGGAAGACTGTCAGCCACAAATCATTGGAGGCTGGGGAAAATATTAAACACAACTCTGGCTCTTTTTCTGGCACTGAAGTTCTTTCAAGTGTATATTCAAGAATAATAAACCTAATATGGCAGACCTGAAACCAGTTATGACATCAAACTGCTAATTATAATGTGCTATAACATACAATGCATGTAGTACACATAAAGAATATTAAAATTGTTTGTTAAGCCCAGTAACATTAACTGGCTAGCTGGTGATGACATACATCCTGATCCATTATTGCATTAAATCCTTAAAACTAGCATATTTAAATGTCCAAGCATTCAGACTTGGACAAAGAAAGCTGAAGTATTATGATCCTGACATTAATTTTATTAGAGAGTTTTACCCACTCTTTTTGACACATAATTAAAGACTTTGTGATTCTTGGCCACAATGTCACAGCACCAAAGAAAAAAAAAAAGAGATTAAGGATATGCATACCCAATACACTCCATAATCCATTAGCACCCAATCACTCCATTAACTTCCTTTGTTTTCCATCTGTCACCATAATAGACAAATAGGACTTCCAAGGGATACAAATATTGGTCATGAGTGAAAGGTTCTTCTGTCAAAGCAATAGTGAGAAATTACACAAAACTCCCAAGTGCTGACAACCATGAACTAAGGGAAAGAAATTCCAAAAGTTGCAAGAAGCAGTCAGGGAAAGTCAAAGATGTGTCTTTCATAGATAAAGGTTTACATATACTCACCTGCCATTGTGGTCCTTTTCAAGCTTGGCAGAAATGTATGTTAGATGCAAACCTTCAATGGTTTATTCAGCTAACTACAGCACAGGAAACTACCACTAATACCACACTATACTAAGCAGACAGTTCGATACTGTAGGCAAGCTTGTTTTTTATACCAAGCATGTGTTTTTCTTTTCTGCATTGTACCCCATCATCTTTATTCACCTTGAATTACTGTAACCAAATCTCTTTTTCAGTCAGTTTCACCAACTGCTTTCTGACAGTGGTATCTTCTGTGGCCTTTTGCTTGGACAAACTATAGTATTTTTGAAGTTAATTCCCCATTTCCATCTAAGTCAATATATATTCAGTCTCCCAATCACTTTACTGCTCTTTTCTTTCTCTCATCTTTCTTTCTTGTCATTTTTATAGTAAATGTGCAACCCCCACATAGAAAAATCACTGTCCTCCTTTTTCTTCCCATCCCATTCCAACTTCTAATTACTCTCTCCTTTCAAAACACCTTGGATGTTGTAATCCAGAAAGGTGCAAAGACTTGAGATAAAGCAGGAGAAGGCTGAGAAGGCAAAGCAAAAGAGGAAGAGACCAGCAGAGAACTATATAAACCTACATGTGTCAAGGTGGTCAAAAGTAAATAAGGATCATGGATAGAAAAAAAAGCTAGAAACTGATTTTCTAGGCTTATTAAACTTGGGTATTAACCATATGTGTAACCATGTGGAGGCAAATCCTAACCAGGCAGTGAGGCTGCATTTTACTTATGCTTTGTCAGATTGTAAACAACAGTGCAATGTGTAAGACAGTAGAGAATCAAACCCCATATGTTCTGAAATCTGCTGAGCCTTTTATATGCTTTTTTTTTAAAACAGGGTATTCGTCAAATTCAACTCTTTCCTACAAAGAGTTTCAGCTTCAACAGCTGAACATGTTTTCATGAAAGAGGCTTTATATGGCAACACTCCCAACATCCAATCCTCCGTGGCTGGAGCTCCTGCATCCCTGCATGCTGAAGCCATCCACTCTTACCCAGGCAGAAGGAGGGCAAACTGGGAAACACCCCTGGCACCATGAGCGGCTGTGGCACCGCGGCACGGCACAGTCTGTGGAGTGAGGAATGAGTGGGACTGCCATCTAAAGTGTGAGGAACACATTGGCCCAGATTCCCTGCAGATCTAGGTTTTTGCTTTTGAGAGCCAGCAAGGAAAGCAACCTGTTTCAGCTCTCCCTTCCTTTCCCCCACCATAGCCAGGTGACCACCTGTCCTGGCTTGTGCCAGGATAAAGGTGATTTTCTGGTTTGTATTTTTGCTTTCAGCTGGGTCTCCTTTGAGTGGTTGCACTTGCTGAAATTAATAGCAAGTTTCTCAGACAGTGTCTCCTTCTGGGACTGATAACACTCGATGTTTGTGGTTGCAGCCAGAGACTGTTATGCAGATCCAAGGACACTGCTCAGCTCTGAGGAACATTTTACCCTCCAGAAGGAGTAAGGAGGTCCCACCTGGGGCCCTCCTTTGGGGAGGACTGGACAAGATAGATGCCAGAATTGACCAAACAGATTATTCCATCCCATACACGTCATACTCGGTGTAAATTTGGGAGATCACAGGGGTCAAGCCCTCCTTCTTCTTTCCTGCTTCTTCTGCTTCCTTCCTGCTTCTTCTCCTTCTTCCTCTCTGCCTGTGATCCTGATCCATGCCAGCCTGAATCGGTGTTCCTGCCCCCAGCTGCTGCTGACTCCAGGAGCCCAGCCTGGACTTTCCCAGGGCTGCCCTGCAGCCTCAGTGGTGACGTGAGAACTACTGGGGGAAAAGGGGGAGGAACGTGGGGTCACTTTTCCTGTATATTTGTATCGTTGTATATATTTAATAATTTTTTTCTATCTATCATCACTGTTTCATTAAAGTTTTTGTAGTTTAATTTCCAACCCATAAGTCTCTCTTCCTTACTCTCTCTCTGTGAGGAGAGAGAGATTAATATATAAATCTGTTATTCGGTTTATGTGCCGGGCCAATGTTAAACCGTGACACCACCCTAGCCTATACAGTCTTTTCAAAGTCCCTGAGATACCAACAGCAGATGTCAGATGGAACCCAGCACCTGGGTCCAACCAGGTGCCTTCCCCACACGTTGTATCTAAGACAAAGTTGCAAGTTGGCCCCCAAAAATGAGATTTTGAGTTCGGCATCCATTGAGAGGGACTGTGTGCAGCCAGGCAGGTCCCTATGGCAGAGAGCAACACTAATCAAACAGATAATCCACTCTGTTGACTTCCCAGCATTGCCATCAGACTTCCAGATTGCTGCTCCTTGAAAGGACATCCCAAGTGGACATGGACAGTATGCAAACTTGTCAGCTGAAGCCTGCTCACATAACATGCCCTGCTGTGACTATCAGAGGAAGTAGGAGTAATCAGAAGGTGGATCCTTTTGGCCCTTCAAAAAGAAATAAAATCTGAAGACTTATTTTGAAGAAGGAAGAGGCTTACTGGTCGTAGTGTTTTACTCTAAGTGAAATTTACATGCGACTTAGTCTATGTCATAGAGCTAAACCTTAAATTGGTAAATTTAAACAGATGAAAAAATAAAAAACCCTTTAAAATTCATGCAGCAATCCAAAGGTACCTTGAAAGTGAAAGACATGTATTATTCCTGAGCAAGGAAAGAATAAAGCAAGGTTGAAAGTTAAGCCTGACCTGTTTAAGCATGTCAAATTGTCAGTTATATTGCAATGAATTTGTGTTTATTCAACTTGGCTCCTGTTACAGATTGTCTACATGCGAGAGCATGCAGAGCTGGAGTACAGACAGAGGGCTACACCCACAGTTGCAGCACCTGGAGTGCAGCAGGTCCTCTTCCTGAATAGTTTTTCCCAGTGTACTCTTGATCCCATCTCTAGTACCCAGCTTTGCTGGAGAAAGTCACCACTGTTTCCTTCTGATTTGAGTAACGTGTTTTACCACTACCACTACCTGCTGTAGAGATGGACTTTTTGGAAACAAGGTGAGCAGGTAAAGAGCCTGTCTACAATTTTATCAGTTTTCAGTGTTGCTTATATTCAAGTGGGGGCACTTTGCCTCCTATCATCCCTTCAGTCACAGAATCACAGAATCAGAGAATCATCCAGGTTGGAAGGGACCTCAGAGATTATCAAGTCCAACCCTTGATCCACTACCGCTGCGGTTACCAGCCCATGGCACTGAGTGCCACATCCAGTCTCTTTTTAAATATCTCCAGGGACGGAGAATCCACTACTTCCCCGGGCAGCCCATTCCAATGTCTGATCACCCTCTCCGTAAAGAAATTCTTTCTAATATCCAACCTAAACCTCCCCTGGCACAACTTAAGTCCATGCCCTCTTGTCTTGTTGAAAGTTGCCTGGGAAAAGAGCCCAACCCCCCCCTGGCTCCAGCCTCCTTTCAGGGAGTTGTAGAGAGCGATGAGGTCTCCCCTGAGCCTCCTCTTCTCCAGGCTGAACACCCCCAGCTCCCTCAGCCCTTCCTCATAGGACTTGTGCTGGAGGCTCCACCTAAGGAATAAGCCCCCAAAATTGTAACAGTACATTCTTCCAGATACCAAATAAACATTTCAAAGACCCCAAAATGTTATGGAAAAATTAGCTTAAATACTTTTCTCTTATATCGAGAAAGTTTAGTATGTTTCCATAATATGAAGAATTGGCATTCTTTGTACTATACTGGCTTTCAATGTTTCAATATAAAAATGGATGGCAAATGGGAAAATGAAAGCATGTTTTTTCTTCTGTAGAAATTAATGGCTGAATGATTTCCATGCAGATGCAGAGATAATCCTAGGATTTATCCTGCATTCATCATATAGACAGCAAGAACCGGAACAAGCCATCAGATAATTTGGACAGGGAGTTTTTGTGACTGGAAAAAAATGCTACATTAAAAAAAAAACAAAAAAAAACCAAAAAAACTTAAAGATTGTCTGGTGTATTGTTTCAATTTATTTAAAAATGAAGAACTATATACGTAAGTTTAAGTGCACCTAAAAAGAAAGCCAGAAGATAAATGTATATGGTTGAGAGATACGAATGTTGAATAAAACATTCAAGCAAGAATTTGAGGCAGAATTTTGTTGCCCAAGTGTTTTTATGGCACCATTCTAATGATTCTGATGGTGTTTCCTCAAATGAAGCTGAGTCCCCAGGGAAACAGAAGGTGTCCTTTGGGGGACCTGCTGGATCTCTCCTTGTGAGGAAGCAGATGGAACTCACAGCTTGTTCCTCCACTTTTGTGGGAAGTTATTTTTGGTAAAAGAGAAGAATTCTGGTCTCTGTGCTACTGCTCACTTGATGTATAATCTTCAGCACACCCTAAATACCCTTCAAAGGCCATTTCCTATGAAGTGCTGAGTATCTTCATGCAATATTGAGACAACATAAAAACATTTCTCAGAAGAAAATTTAATAGCCCTGTCAGTAAAGAAAAAAAGTATTTAAAAAAGATGATAGCTATTGCATTGAGTCCTACTCCACACTATTCCAACTCCTCAGACATCAGCTGGTGTCAGGCAACTCAGAATCTCACAAAGAGCATCTAGCAATGTTTTGTATCTGGCCAAAGAGCTTTGTGAAGAGGGGGATTTATCTCAATTAACTTAATTAACATCTGTAAATATCAGTGTCTAACATACTATTCCAGATTGGCAACATAACGTAAGCATCTTCAGATGCCCCTATTCCTGCTCATGTGAGAACCTTATAAGGGGTATAGGGCCTCCAAAACTGTCCAGCAGTATAGGTATTGCAGGTTGTCCCTATGGGTCCCTGCATTCCTTTGGATAAGTATCACATTTCCACTCTGGGGGACCCAAAATAGTGGGGTACTGATTTTCAAAAGCAGTTCTCAGCACTCTCCCTTGAAGCAAGCTTAAATCTTCTCGAGGAGGATAGTCAGAAGTTTCCTTCATGATTCCAGATGACCAGCATGTCACCCAGCATCAGCCCGGAGCAGTGGAATCACCAAGAGACTGAAGCATTGGCTCAACCTTCCCACCTTCACCTCAGTCAACTGGTAGGAATATCAGCCACAGAGACAGTTTCCTTATGGTAAATCTCTTCCAGCTTAGCCAGCCTTTTAGCCAAAAACATGTATTTTCAAATATGCTTCTTGAACTCAGTCAAAAGATTTGCATAAACTTCATGGAAAAAAATCAACAGTCTATGATAAGAGGTTCTATGGGCTGTGCAACACAAATTCTCAAATCAATCATCATAAGAGTAACAACTGACCTGAAAATACACCAGTTTTTTTTTTATTATTATTCCTTTGGGTTTTTTATCCCTTGTACACCTTAAAAACATGTCCAGGAAATCCACTCAGTAAAATTGTATTCACCAGAAAGTACCATTTCCTCTTTAGAGTATCCATCTGAGAAAAGCTGTGAACAGGGTGAAAAAAGAGCAGATTAACAAGTGTTTTTCTATCTCATGCAAGCTAAAGCAGGCTTAGCAGGTGCAATTTATTGCTGGAACAATAGGAAAATATTTGGTTTTATTATTTGCATTACTGCAGCACAGGTAAACACCTTCTCAAGGAGCACTCCACTAACATGAAGAGTCAGGAGTCACTATGACAATTTTGGTCAGCACCAGAAGCAGATCGGCGCAATTGCTTTTAATTGTATTATTTCATCTTATGTAAGCATTTTAAGAAAAGCGGCTATAAATATACTCAATATTTTTTCTATTTTTTATTATTCTTTTGTTAATATTTTCAGTAACCTGTTTTTGAAAGCTGTTGGCTTGAGTACAGAAGAGGGTCATGAAAATGATCAGTGGGCTGGAGAACCTCTCCTATGAAGACAGGATGAGAGAATTGGAGTTTCTCAGACTGGAGAAGAGAAGGCTCCAAGGAGACCTTATACATACCTTTCCAGTACCTAAGGGGGTCTACAGAAAAGCAGGGGAGGGACTTCTTATGAGGACATATAGTGATAGGACAAGGCAGAATAGATTTAAGCTGTAAGAAGGTAGATTTAGGTTAGACAGTAGAAAGAAAGCCTTCAGTCTGAGAGTGGTGAGACACTGGACCAGGTTGCCCAGGGAAGCTGTGGTTGCCCCCACCCTGGAAGTGTTGAGGTGGATGGGGCTTTGAGCAACACAGTCTAATGGGAGGTGTCCCTGCCCATGCAGAGCAGGTGGAACTAGATGATCTTTAATGTTCCTTCTATCCCTTTCACTTTTCTCACTATTACTTCAGCCACTCTGAATTTCCTTTTCTCTATAATCTTCAAGTGAAGAGCATCTGGGTCTGTAAGCTGGGCAGCCCCTGCCTGTGACCCCAGCATCACTTTTCTGCACCATAATATACACTGTCAGGCCTGAGAGAGGAGAACAATCCTACTGAAATAAAGTGATTTAGCTCATTATTCCGCATTTTCTGGGGCCAATTTTCTCAAGACTTCATCCTGGATTCATCTGTTCATTTCCCCTGTGGCTTCTGACAGATGTAAGATTTCTGCTGACCTCCCCCGCCCAACAACAACAAAAAACCCCAAACAGAACAAAAACAAAACCTAGTTGATGAGGAAAGCAGAAGGAGCATAATTCTGATGTACAGGGAGAAGGAAATCTTGCCTATGCAGTCATCAAAGGATAAGGAGTCACAGACCCAAAGCACTTGGGCTCATATGCTATACATAGTTGAATATATTGGTATGTATTTTATGTTAAAGAGATGTTATTTCAATGTCTCAATCACTTCATAGGGGCCAGTGGCCCAATACAGCCCCCACAAGAGCTCACACCATTCACCTCTACCTCAGCTACCTCCTTTGAGGAGTAAGCAGAGCATCTACAAAACAAAATTTGTACCACCCCCATAGTTCATCTGGGACAGCCACAGTGCTTGAAACTGGTACTTTACACAGAGATAGATGCTCAGGCTTTTGCCTCACTATAATAAAACACAAATCTCAGAATTAAGGTATCAATTTGTGGCTTGTTTTGTTGTAATTGCTATTATTATTTATACTAAGAATTAAAGGTTTCTAGAGGGTTTGGCTTTTATTTGCTTTAGAGCACGTTTAGAGCTTGTTCGGGGTATTTTGTTGCTGGTTTTACTCCCTCTCCCTCGAAACTACTTCCCTGGATAGAGGGGTCGGGGCAGCTGCCGGTCTCGCCCCCGCCTCTATGCCAAGACCCTCCGAGGGCCGCGGACCCTCCTCACCTCCTTCCTTCGGCGGGGAACCGGCACGACGCCCCCGGCGCTCTGGGAATCCCTCGGGATTTCCCATCTCCGCCAGCCTGAGCGCACCGATCGGGGGAAACAGCGAAAAAACATCACCAGGCATCCAGGCTCCGGGGCAAGACCCCCCGCCGCCGCCTCAGAGCGAGGCAGAGGTTCGGCTCTCCCAGCGCCCGCCGCCGGATCCCGCCTCCCAGCGCGGTCGGGAGCCGCTTCGCCCCGAGCCACCCGTCCCCTCCGCCTCGTTGGGAGAAGCTCCACACGGAGCGGCTCCGCTCGGAGGCAAGGTGAGCCCCTCGCAGCAGCACCTGAGCCGGTGCCGTAGCGTCTGAGGGGACCCAGGGGGTGCAAGCGAGCGGAACCTTCCGGCTGCGGCGGCGGACGGGAGGCGGGCAGGGAGCGGGCGGTGGCGGGGCCGCCCCTCGGGGCAGGCGCGGGCGGTGTCTCCCCCCGGCCGGGGCGGTGGTTGGTTTCTCCTGTCAGCGGAGGCAGGGCCAGGCGCGGCGAGGGTGGGCGCGGAGTTGGCGGCGGGGGCCGGGGACGGTCGGTGGCGGTAGCGTGTCGTTCCGGCAGAGTTTGTTCCGGACGTGGAGTGGGAACGGCGGCGGGAGGTGAGGAAGCGGGACCGGACGGGGCTCGGTTAGCTTCGCGGTGGGTTTTGCGTGCGGGAGTTTGCAGCGGTCGTGGCGCGGGTTGGAGGGGAGTGTCCTGGACCAGGGATGGCAAGCGGGGAGCTGCGGGACGCGGTGAAGGTTTGGGGTTAGATAGATTCTTCCCTCTCCCTACTCAGCCAGCGGAGCCGCCGGCCTGGTGGGGAGGAGAAGGCATGAGATGGAAGCGGGGCAAAACTTGTTCCGCCGAGGGCACCCCCTTGCTGCCTCGGGCCGGGGCCGCCCGGGCCAGCCACGTGTCGGGGGCGGGGGGCGAGGCGCAGGGCCGGGGGAAGGCGGGTGGGCGCTGGGGAGCGGAGCCGCCCCTCCCCGCCGGCTGCCCGCTCCTTTTCCTCCCCTGTTGCAGGTCTCGCCGCGGGAAGCGAAGCGGAGCCAGACCCGCCGGAGGCGAAGCGCCTGTCCCCGGAGAAGGGGCTGCCCGAAGCAGGCATTGCCCTGGCGGGAGCCGTCCTCCTCCTCTCCTCGCCGCCCAGAACCGAAAGCGCCCGGAGGGGAAAGTTGAGTGCGGGGCCGGTCCGGACGCGATGCCGAGGCGCGGCGCGCTCTGCTTGGGGCTGCTGCTGCACGTCCTGCTGGGCTGCGACTCGGCGCAGCAGCCCGGCAGCTGCCCGGCCCCTTGCGTGTGCTCCGAGGCAGACAAGACGGTGAAGTGCGTGAGCGGGAACCTGTCGGCGGTGCCGCCCGACCTGCCCTCCTACGTGCGCAGCCTCTTCATCACCGGCAACCACCTGGCCCGGCTGCCGGCCGGCGCCTTCTCCGCCCAGCGCCTTCCCGACCTCCGCTCCCTCAACCTCAGCGGTAACCACCTGCGTGCCGTGGAGGCCGACGCCCTGGCGGCCCTGCCCGCCCTGCGGCAGCTGGACCTCAGCGGCAATCCCCTCGTCACCCTCAGCCCGCAGGCCTTCGGGGGGGGCGGCAGCAGCCCGCTGGAGGAGCTGGCCCTCCGCGGAGCCCTGCGCGACCACGGCGTCCTCCTCAGCCTGGCCGCCATGCTGCAGTCCGGGGCCCTCCTCAACCTCAGCCGCCTGGACTTGGCCGACAACGGGCTGGTGCTGCTGCCCGCCGGGATGTTCACGGCCTTGCCCCTCCTGCGGCAGCTGGACCTCAGCAACAACTCCCTGGTGGGCTTGAGAAACATCTCCTTCCAGGGGCTGGGCCAGCTGCAAAGCCTCGACCTCAGCGACAACTCCCTGGGCGTGCTGAGAAACAGCACCCTGGCCCAGTTCCGAGGCTTGCCCGCTCTCAGGCGCATCAGCTTGGGCCGAAACACCTGGGTCTGTGACTGCGCCATTGAGGACCTGGTGGCCTGGCTCAAGGAGAGCGACCAGGTGGAGAGCAAAGATGGCTTGACCTGCTCCTACCCTGACAAGATGCAAGGCAAACCCTTGCTGAAGATCAACAGCTCAGACCTGAACTGCTCTGTGCCCACAGACCTGCCTTCCCAGCTACAGACTTCGTATGTCTTTTTAGGGATAGTATTGGCTCTCATTGGGGCCATTTTCCTCCTGGTTTTGTACTTGAATCGAAAAGGAATCAAAAAGTGGATGCACAACATCAGAGATGCCTGTAGGGATCACATGGAGGGCTACCACTACAGATACGAGATCAATGCAGACCCCAGGTTAACAAACCTAGGCTCCAACTCGGATGTCTGACAAAGCTCCGTGGCCGCGGGGCAGTGCACAGTAGCTATGCATGAAAAGTAGACTTACGCTTTACCCTCCTGCTTGCTTCCCTTTCCCAGGAGAAATCCCAGACTTGCTTGTAACATCAGAGGGAAATGCCCCCCTCCAACACGGCTCAACTTCGTTCTGAAACTCTGGGCAGCTGCGCATGGCATTGTGCTGTATGTAGGAAACAAGCTGCTGCTGCTTTTCCTTCTTACCTGTCTGTACTTGTGGGAGCTGTTTTTTTTCAGGCTGTCATATGAGAAAAAAAGAACATCTCTGATGTTACAAAGCCAGCAGAGATTATAAAAAAAATTACCGATGCAGACACCATTCAACTAAAGCTGCCTCAACTTTTTGGGAAAAAAATGTTATGTTCTTCTGTGCCAGTTTTCATCTTGTATATGAATTGTGATTACAATTCCATTTGACAGACTATCTTGAGCTTTAAAAGACAAACTCCTTTTTAACAACTCCTCCATTATTAAGAAAGAAATTAAATAGTAGGCATGCACACAATACTTTCTAGTTTTACATGATGGGAAACTTGCAATCTCAGTAAGGCCCTTACTATTTTGTAAAGTATTTTTTGATTGCAGTTTATGTGAAAAGAGGGCTTTTTATAGGAACTGCATCTAAACCCCATCTGAACTGTTCAATAAACAGTCTTACAAGAACTACTGGGCTGAAGTTTGCTGTTCAATGAGAAATATATGGACATCTAAGAATGTGAATGACTTTACAGTCTCTGAAATATAGTAATCTGAGGTAGTAATCTGAGTAAAATTTTAGAGAATTGTGTATCTTAGAGAAATAACTGTTTGACAGCTTTGTGAAATATGCCAGGAGAATTGCACCAGACAATGACAAGCAGTGTCACTTGGCACAGAACCCCCCCAGTCTGCTCTCAAATCAACTGCAAAATGTCGGGACGTGCTGGGGTCCACCTTGCTGTGAAGGTACAAGCTGATAGAATTTTCATAAGGTCTTCTCTACCAAATCAAAAGAAAATATTTCATATTAAATTGTGATGTGTGTAAGAAGAAAAATTTACCTGAATGGAATTGTTTACTATAAAAAACCTCATACTTTGGTGTCCTGAACTAAATTAAATGCAGCTCAGTTGTGTAGTCGGTGAGCTTCAGGCTTGTAAATGAATGCAGCATTTAATTTATTAACTGCTTCCTGATTAATTTTAATCTCTCAGTACTTGTGAAGTTCTGTAGTGATCTACATCAACTAACGATGGAATTTTACATTTATCTCAAAGGTTATAGTGTCTTTTGGTAGTGTATGTTACTCATGCTTATTACTTGCTTGGGAATGCATTTTCTCGTAAAGAGATAAAAAGCATGCAAAGAAATACTTCAGAAATGCATCATTTAATATGCAACTAGTGACATATGGAGAGGTTAGCAAGAGCCTTTCAGTGACCCAGTAATCAATGCACTTTTTCTAATACATTCATAGGTTCTTAATGAAAAAATACACCAGCTGTGTGTGATGTGAATTGGTATCTGTCAGCATTTCTGTGGAGCCTTTTTCATTGTTACTTGAAGCTCTCGAGCATCTCTAAAATCCTATGAATTACTGGCTAAATTCCCTTTGCTTTCAAAAGTGACAGTTTTCTCATTATGTATATATATATATAGGCCTTTGGTAAGAGCTCATAAATATGAAATAATCCTTAAAGTATCAGGAGAAATATATTCTGTTTTGGGCATCAGTATTATTCAAATGTATTTTACTCTCCTTGCAACTTCAGACAAAGTAGCACAAGTTCATTCAGACTAATTTTCTATTGCTTTAAACTGGCTTTATTTAAAAGGAGTGATTTATTTTTTATGTAATTTTTACTTTTGCCTCAAAAGTGAAAAATAAAATATTAAGTTCCATTAATGTTTTGATAAATCAGTGTATTTTACAATTAATGTAAGTTAAGTGATAGCCAGTTTCTCCTGCTGTAATTTAAATGTAAGAGCAGTATGTGGTAAGCAGGTACAAATTAGGTTTGTGGATACTAAAGAAGCAGACTGATGGCTTGAATGCTAACTACTCGTATTTTAAGAATAATTTAAAAACCCTAGTGTGAGTAACTGTTACTGTGCAACTATGCAAACTGTTCATACTTGGTATACATAAGATAGTTTATGTATGAAGCTAGAATTTACAGAAGCTATGCAGTATGCTTTGTTGTATTGATCATTTCAGAGATTATGAATTTGAACTTAATTGTGCAGTGCCAAGAGGAGTAAAGCATCATCCTTGCTTAAGATGCTCTGTAACATAGTAGATAAAAGATGTACAAACCAAGCCATTTCTTGAGCAATTTCTTGAGTTTTGTTAACAGGTACTTTAAAGCAACGACAGTAAAAGCAGTTATCTGTGATGTGTTCATGTAACAGCCATGCATTTACAGAGTTCTGTAAGGATAGGCAGCAACTTTAATCCCATTCTCTCATTGAGGGACTTAATATTTGTATAGTGAGCAAGTGTAACTGTTGTATTAGACCTATTATTCTAAAGATTTATTATTATTTTTGTATCATATAAAGTCATTGTAATAGAACTTTATTAGAGATCTGGTGACAGCTACTTTAAAGTAATTTTTGCCATTTGCTGACGTGTGTATTTATTAGGATGTAACAGTTAGCATGTGTCAGTATTGTGCTGAATAATGTTCTCCAACAGTGTTTGACCAACAATGAATACTGTGGTGTTTTGTACAATGCATTGGATCTTAAATCCTCTTCTATAAACAGTTCTTGAAATTTGTTTTCCTATCACGAAAGAGTTACAGTGGTACTTAGAAGACATTTAAAAAGTAGCTCCCAAGTGCTTCAGAACTTGGTTAAAAAGTATACATTTCAAATAACGTTAGTGTAAGGGTTGTTCTGAAGCACATTTTATAATCTTGCTCTGCTTTGGCACCTGAAATTTAAATTGATTACCATTTCCAGAGCAGCTTAATTACCAAGGCTGTTTTATTCATTCGTTCGTTCTTCAATAAAACACATGCAGCATTAAATGCCTCTAAAATGTGTTTTGTGTGCACAAGCCTCCAAATTCTGTATGACATGGCTATCACTGATGTGTTTCATAGAAAATGTCTAGACTAAAGTAGTGGGGAAGTCTTTGGAGAAGGCTGAAGAGCTAAGAAACAGAACGGAGAATTTCTCCAGGGTTCAACTGCTTTCTTAAAATTAGTTCTAGTTGTAATAACCTTAAAATCGTCTTAGAAAAATAGTACAAGGAATTGATGTAGTTTTAAAATACGTTTTCCTGAAGTACTTGGGATAAGCACTGTTGCCATGTAAGAAACAGAAAATTCCCTGAATCTTTCTTTATATTAGACCATCCAGCATTGTTTTTTTCTCAGTAAACCATAAATGTTATGTATAATCTCAACATGCAAAAAGTGATTTGAAGTTCTGCACAACTGCTTTAAATCTTTTCATTCAGAGTAATTTACCTTTTAAGTAGTGGTGACAATCCCCATTGACATGCCAGCAAGTGAAGCAGTCTCTTCACACCTGTATTTGGTTGTTGACTGAGATGTCACTGAAGACAGGCAAAACAGTCAAAATGTGACTGCTCTTAGGATCCCAACTCTCATTATTCTACCAGTATTTTCCCTCTGGTATACTCTGATCTTTAGGCATCTGCATAATTTCCTCTTCACCTCATTTTCTCGAATCCATTAAAAGGAGTATCATGAATCTGCACAGGTAGAGCAATCAGTCTGTACCTATATTTTGAGGTTTAGTGTCTTCATTTCCCTTTAAGCTTTATAGTGAAAAAGAGTGTTTGTCAAAGTGGACAGAATGAAAATTTGATACATACTTTTTCTTTCTCTTTAGCGGCTGAATATTAAAGAAGAAACATTCATTCTCAGCATAGAATGAAGGAAAATACCATTTGGTAAGAAAAACGTTTCAGTTTCAAGCTTCCAGATGACAATTATACTCTATGAGAGAAGGTTGAAGGGGAAAGCACATAAAGGAGAAGGAGATATAATTTCTAATGGATCAGCACTGGAAATCACAACACTAGCAATAGGAACAAGTACTGAGTCTGGCCATGTTTAGTAGATACAGTTCTAATTTCTTCTTGTTGCTGTAAATAGAAACACTTTGCTAGCAAGTGGAGTGCTGTCCTTTCGTGTTTGTAGCACAGGTGTTTCCACTGAAATTTTTTTTTGATATAATCGCATATTGAATTTAATTCAGTGTCTGCTGGTTTAATCATGATTAGGTCTGGCCCATAATTTAATGGTTCTTTTTTTTTTTTTTGCAAACTTGCTGCTTACTAGTTGCAAAGCTCTTGTCTTGAAATCAATGAAAGCCCACCAAGGAAGAGAGAGAGCAGTCCATTTAGGGAGTGTAACATTTATTAAGTATTTCATGCATGCTTAAAAAAGATGTAAACCATGTGGGAGCAGAGCCTCCTTTGCTGATAGAGAGGTAAGTACTCTGCTAGCTTCCCAAGTCCAAACAGCAGCAGCAGCAGCAAAGTGGTGTTTTAACCACTACAATAAACCTAACAGCAGTCCTTTCCCTTCTGGAAAAAAAAAAATAAATGCATCAAGCTTTTAGAAATAAGAATACAGCTTTGCGGTATAAGTATGTCCTTAAAAAGGTCTTTTGCTTTCTTGATGGTGTTACAGTGTACGTGTTGTCATATCCTTGGAAAACCTTGCTATGCCAAAGGTCAACTGTCCTGTAGGCAAAGCTTGAAATCAGGACTTGCATTTCCAGTGGTAGCCTGCGTAGAAAAAGGGAACAATTAAGAAAATTAAAATGGTGCTTTAGACGGTGTCTTCATGTTGCAGTTAATAATTTAGTGCTTGCAATTATTTATATTTTAAAAGTATTCACTAGATATCTTCCTTTCTGATGACAGACTAACTAACAGATTTGTGTTTTCTAATAATTATACATGAAAGCATCTGAATAAAATAGCAAAGTTATTTGAGTACATACAGTGATGGAACTGTTAGAAATCTCATGCTCTAGAATGTTTCACTACTCTGGAAATTTTAGATGTGGAAGAAACTGCTGTAAATCTTTTGGTTTGAAGTTTTACTTCATTAAAAATTATTCTCAAAGAAAAACTCAATAAAATATTTACCAGATTGCTTATAAATATTTTATGTTCACCCTGTTCATTTAATTACTGTAAATCCTTACAGATGTTGAGGTCTTTGCTAAGCATGTAATTGTAGTCCTTACAGCTCAAATTGATGTTTGTGCTATGAATTTGCATGATATAATGATGAAAAAGCAGCTTCCATCTAGATAGCCTGGCTGATTTTTTTAGAAAGAAGTTTGGTCAGTGGATGTAAGCGACTGTGTTTTAGTCATTATTTTTCATGTGATTCATTCAATAGGGTTTTTTTTGGTTTTAATATATGCAGTATTGATTTTAAAGTTAGGTACCAGCTCTAAATTTAACAGTAATGGGTTTTCAGGCTTTTAATGACTAGATGAAGCTGTGTTTTAAAGTCTTCAAATACCTATTTACATAGTGAAATACAGAAGCATTATTATTACTGATGGTGTGAATTTTCTTACTGTGAAGGAACTATTGAAGAAAAGTACAGCTGAAACTGAGAACAAAGGGTGAACTCCAGAAGAAAAAAGCATTCTGGTGGCAAACTTTTTTTATTCTTACAATATTTAAATGCATATATTTGGGATTTTAAATATATATATATATGTAATATATATATATATAATTGGGAATTCAAAGGGAAGAATGATATTTCATCTTATAGGTAGCTAGTGCAGAAGTCTGATGTTGGGGGGATGGGGTGATTTCTTGGGGCTGTCCCAGGATCATAGCTGATGACTTGGTTAGTCTTGTGTCTAAGTTACTTTTATTGGGTTTTTTTTTCACATTCTTAGGACAGCTAACACAGAAGGATGTTTGGCTTTACACATGACAGATTGATCTGCCCTAGATTTTATCTTGGGACTGATCTGTCTTAGTATCTCTCCACAGCCTACTTCACATATTCCATTTGTTCTAGTAGAAATTTTATCAATGGCATAACCCAGGGTAGTGTGTTATGAAGTCATGGGCATTTATGCAATAAAAAACTCATTTGTCAAATTGACATTATCAAATGCCATATAGACATTTTAACCGAACGTGGTGTATAATTCATGCTGGAAATGTAAAAGCATCACATAATGTCAGTGGAGGATTAAAATAAGAAAAAATATCTTTTATTGCAAGAACTCTGTAAGAAGTCATGAACTGACACAATTTAACCTTGTTTTGAAGAAGGAAAAGGAAGCATACTGATAGTTTTCTTCAGATAGCTGTCTTCATATGTTCTCCTTAACAGCTTATGAACAAATAGTAACCCAATCCTGTAGGTATGTACAGATTTGAATCCATTTAAGTTAGAGGCTTTTTACCCCAGAGCTTTTATGCTTCCTTGTTTTCAAGGGTGAGTGCATTTGTTAGTCTGGAGAACTTTTAAACATCAGAAAACAAGAATTTTTATTTTATATATACCTACATGCATCTTACACCCACCCACTCCTACCCGCCATATACACATACTGTAAAACTTGGAGATTGAATAGGAGTAGATTCCAAAGTACACCAGTCTCTCCAGTTGGCTAGCTTAGGGACCTGTTTTTTCCCATACATTGGAAAGGAGACCCCAGTGTCTAAATGGAGCAGGTAGACCTCAGAGAAAATCTTATCACATGCTCTGTGTTGCTTCAGACCTATTGTGGCCACTAGCAGCAACTTAACACAAGTTGGTGCTGAGTGGCCAACACTTTAGGGTTCTGCATTCTAAGTGGTTTAAAAGGCTTAATTTTCAAAAGTTGTTGAACTTTTGGAAAAGTGTACTGTTTTCCTTTTAAGATTAATTGAACTAAGTGTTGAAAAAGCAATTTTCAGTGTGAAAAGGTGTCTGGTACATATATGAGAGAATTTAAGTCCTTCTAGGAGCTTTTGAAATTCCCAAGTCTTTGTTCTCTGTGTTAAGATCACAGAGATCTCTGCAACACCATCTATGCACAGCATCACCTCTTCTCCAGCTCACTTTTCTGGCAGGATAGTAAAATGCCACTGAAAATAGCTCTGCCAACGTATTATTCATTTGTCAGAAATGCTAAATATACAGAAAACTGGAATGCTGAAATGGTGATACTGATGTATGTGCTGTTTAATGAGACTGGGAGATTTCTCTTACAATCTCTTACAGCCCCTGTGCTCCGATTTCTCCTTCCCGCAGCCTCGCATACACCCCAGTATGCTTGAGATTGAATCAGGTGAGTTTAGGATGTGTATTTAGCAGATGGTTGTAATTTCTTTATATTACTATTCATATGTGCAAGCCCGTATTTTGGGGCATGCAAAGAAAGACGTTCTTGTAATTTTAAAATTTTTAACAAAGAAACAAACTCACCGGAGCAAGCCTGGTTTTGTAACTTACCTGTAAATACAAAAAACAAACAAACAACAAGCTCTGATTTTGAATTTGCAAGGAATAGATGGATGTCTTTCAGCAAGCTTGAGAATCAGTTCAGCAGGAATTCCATTTTAATCCAGGAAATTATGACACTGAAATTCGTTGCAAGCAGAGGAATGACTTGTTCTTCATCGTAGTTATGCAGGCTGTGCCTTTTCCATGAAGCAGCACAAGATGTTTTATCTCTTAGGTTTCCAGGGAGACTGTCACAATCCAGCAGGGGTTACTGTTGTTCTTAATAAAGCTCTCTAGATTTTGTAATTTTAGCAATTTTTCTGATCAAAATCCCTGAGATAGCAGATAGGATTTGATAAATGACACCGAGTAACATGAATTGATGTGACCTATTTCAAACACACAGAGGTGATGCTCTCGTGCACCAGCTTAGAATAGATGATACTGGTGCTTTCACCAGCTAGCTTTGTTTTAAATGACACAAGAAGACAGAAAACTGAGTTTTAGTCACTGTAGAGAGCTCTCCAAACTGTCCTTATCATTTAGAAATTGCTACAGAATAAACGCTATCTAAAACGTTTTAGATACAGGTGTGAAGTTTCACCTCCACAACAAGAATTTTAGGTTTCTTTGTGTATGAGTTGTGCATCAGTTCACAGAAAACCATCTCATCTGTGGTTTAGAGGGAGATCGGGAGCACACAACTCTTTAACATAAATCAAGTAGGCAAAAACCTTACTTCCCCAAAATAATAATAGTTACTGGTCTCATTACTGATGAGAAATCAAGAAGTTTTGATCACAGGAAAACATACTGGTGTCACATGCTTGTTTATTTTTATACTTTCATCACTGTTATGCATTAGACACTATAAACACAGAAGTACTGAGTCAGTATTCAGGGTGGAGAGTTAGGAATAGTACAGAAAAGCTGCTGTGCGCCCTCCCAATTTCATTTACCATCATTCTGCCATGCAAAAGGGTGAAGTAGAAAAGGGACGGTCTTTGTCAGAACAAACTGTTTAAGAAAGAAATATAGCAGAGCCAAAAATTTCCTGTAGTGACACTGTTTTTTTCCTTTGTGAAAGAACAATTTAGAAACATTAGTCAGGCTGAAGTAGAGGAAGGTATGGTTTCTCTCAGAAGTTTCAGGTTATTTAGGTTTATTCAGGGTTTGCCATTGTTGGAGCCACAGCTAATTCACACAACATTTAATATAGGTCATCAAAAAATATCAATGCCTGATTGTGCTATACATGTTTTTCCCCACAGTTTTATGCTGCACTTCCAGTAATTCACGAAGCACTTGTTCTCTCCTTCCTTCCAAAGGGAAGTGTGTACACTGGATGAGGTACAGTGGATGCACCCACATGCCTTATGCTTCTGAGAGAAGTCATAAGAAAGGTAAAGCACCTTGTACTTAGGGTAGGAAGGTTGATTATTTTCTTGATTTTCCCTGATTCCTGAATGAATAAATTCTTTGGAAACCCTTCTGCGTGGAGAAAGTTTTGTCTCCTGTGCAAAAAGCTTTTTGTCTGTTTCAGGAGAAAATAGTAGGTACATTCTTCTCCTCTTTAATTTAGTCCTAAGTATTCATTTTTCCAAAGGAACATAAAAGTTGTAAAATTTTCTTTTGCATCAGGAAATAGAACATAAGCTGTGTGTAAATTTGGGAGCATGATGAAATCCAGAAGAAAAATATTTAGAAACAGTAAAAAAATAAAAGAATAAAGATCCTCCCATTTAAATTAATTTTCAAACTGTATCACTCCCTCCATAAGCATCCTTCTTAAGGTTACACTTTTGCAGACATCCCCACTGCTCCTAATAATGGGAGCAACACTCCAGACAGAAACCTCGGTGTAATGATATAGTCAGTTCCTGGGGCAAAATGTTTGAACAGCAAAATGAGGTTTGCATTTTGGTATTGGCTCCATTCTGTGAATTTGCTACCAATTTCTGTGAGATTGTAGACCATATGCAGAGCTCTCCAATGTGGATTTCCTAATAAGCCTGTGGGGTCCTCACCCTTACCCTTCTCCCTCTCCTCTCCCAAACTACCAGATCCTTATCTCATGTGAAGAAGGCAAGAACTCTCTACCCTGAAACTGCCAGTCAGCTACATATCTCCCTCTTGTCATAGCAGGTAGAGCTGTATGGCACACAGAGAGTTTATTCCTGAGTGTAATTTCAGTTTATCGAGGCAGATGGTACTGCCTTAGCCTCCATCACCCTGACTGAGCAGTGTCCCACCCTCCAGCTAAACAAGTGTGAATTTCCTCTTCTTACCTTCCTGCACACACAATATTTGCACCTCAGGGCTCTTTTTGATGTCTTCTCTGCATCTGCCAAAATCTAGTATGTGCTGATCTGAGCTTTGCAGTTTTATGTGCATGAGGAATATGAGGTAAAATAGAGTTGTGCACACACATTTGGACTTGATGATTTTAGGGATCTTTTCCAAACTTAATGATTCTACCTTAGTCATCTTGTAGTCATCTGTCACTACCTTTAAAATGCAAGAAGAAACATCCCCATACCCTTTTGGTTTTCAGATCTTCACCTCTTAATGACACAAAATAATTTTATACATTTTTAATTTGTATATGTATAAGAATATATATACATGCACATTTATATGTTTTAAAATTTTAAAATTCGTACAGCTTTTACATATGTGTTAATACACATGCTTGCCCCACATAGGTGGGGCTGGTCATGCAGTTCTTGCTGGAAACTAGTATTTCAGTTTTATCTTGCACAGGATTTTACAAATAATGCTAATTAGAAGCATTTAGAAGAAGCATTTAGAAGCATTAGAAGACTAGTTTGGTCAGTTTTTTGGGTTTTTTTAGATAAAAGAAATAAATCCTAATGTTTTAGAACAAATCATTGCAGTCAAGTTTGCAATAAATGCTTTAAATAACAGGAATGATAGCACAGGTTAGCATGGCAATTTTTAGCATCTGTTAAGTGTTCTGACTAGCTTTAGAATTCATTACTTGTTAAACAGTCAGACAGAAACCTATCCTGGTGAATAGTTTAGCACAAAATACTCCCTTGCCTTCACTTTGTTTTTATTGCTTCTTCAGCATGAGGAGGCTTCCAATATTTTACACTATTTTTCTCCTTGAAATCTGTATGGCTCTGTCTCTGACAGTTTGCCTCCAGATAAGAAGAGCAAGGGACTGGGTTGTTACTGAATTTTCTAAACTCCAACAGGATAATTATTAAGACAGTGTAATTTGGCAATGGGGGAGTGGGTGTTTATGATTTGTGAGAGGGTAACCACATGGTTAGTGTGTTGTTCAGGTGTCAGGTCCTGTTCTGGAACGTGAAAGGGTCTCCATCTTTAAATGCAATTGGAGAGCAAGGGTGAGAGGTGGCTTAAGACCCAGTGTTGTTTTTGTCCTGGATTGCCCTTTTGCTGGGCTGTAAAGGAAAAAGGCCTCTGTGTTATGCCAACACCTCACAGCTCCCAAGAGCTATTGGAGTGAAGGAGGCCATGTAGGACAGCATGTAATGGCATTTTGGCCTTCCTGCACATGGGGCCATGGCAGTGCCTGTGGGCTGGCAAAGGAACAATTTGGATATTAGAGGTTCTCTCTGCACTGCCAGTGATCCATTTATAGCCAGTTATCCTGGCTTTGTAGCTGTTTTCTACAAAGTGACATAAGCAAGACTGATTACAGGAGGAAACCAGAGCTCCATCCTTTTTCCAAAATCACAAAAATACCTGGTCTGCAGTGTAACCTGGATGATACTCCAGTGGAGCACTCTAAAAAAGAGAATAGGAGATTCAGAGGTATTCTGTTGAGCCCTGGGGATGAATCATTCTTGGCAGAGGTAATTTAGATTTACTCAGGGAGACAGCTCCAGTGGTGATGGAAAATGTTCTATGGTGTAATTTTTACTAGGGACTCATGAGAGCTCTCTTAAGTCCATCAGTTGTCAGTTTCCTGGTAGCACAAAGTAGTAAAAAAAGGACTGCCTTTGAAAAAGTGGGAGGAAAGGCACTATGTACCCTGATTTTATTTGCAACTTTGTTTTTAGTACTGTACACTACAAAGAAGAACCAGTGAGTGCAGCAAAAACGAGGATTTTGTGAAGGTCAAATGATAATTTTTATGACTGAACGTTAATGTAGGAATAAGTAGATGTTATACTTAAATTAGGAAAAAGATTTTTAGAAGCATGCCATTTTATTGTTAGCTTTTTGGTGTAGGGAGTAGCTTTATCCTGCACTTCCACATTGCCTGGTACATTGAGTTGTTATTCTGTGTCGAGCATCTAAATGCTACTGCAAAATAAATAATGGTAGTGCTGTGCAGGGCAATCCTCTGCACTTTCTTTGCTACGTTCCCAGTAATGCTTACTGCTTTAAGAGCATCATTGCTTTTGAAATAGTGTAACAAATCCCCCAAAAGCCTGAGCCTCCTCCTTCAATACTTAGCGTGAATTAAATAGCACCTTATGGGCACAAAGTACTCAGTATTATAAAAGGGCTCTCCCAGGAAAGAGATTTTAAAATGAGACAAGTTGAGGCAGGCCTAAGCATTCTTCTTCAGACAGCTAAATGCTGCATGCTAAACTGGGGGAAAGACCTCCAGCTTAATGCAGAGATAGCCAAGTTGGCTCTAAATGCATTACTTTGTGTACAAGAAGTCTATCTGTGGCCATACAGGACTCTTTGCAAGAGAATTTACTGTGCCAGAGACAATAACTCTTTTAAGAGTAACAAAAAATACCTTCCTTTTTGCCATAACAATTCTTAAAAAAAATATTTTAAAACTAGTACAGGACAGAACTCTGGTACAAAAATACTTTAAAAAAAAAATAAATTCTATTTAGTGACCAAGAATGAGGTTATAAGAAGACTGCAATGAAAGCAGATGAAAGCAGCCCAGATGCTTTAGATTGTACTAGAAATAGGCTTTCTGCTGGAATCCCATGCCCCTTGGAACATCATCAGCCCCTGCCCAAGGCTCCTTGTCAAAGCACAGCTCCACCATGCCAGATTTCCTGGGCATGGTTGGGTGTGCCCAGTCCCTCTGCCACTGCAGCACCTGTGCTCTGAGCAAACTCCCTCTGGAGGAGAACAGTAGTGAAGCAGATTGTGAGCTTTAAGAAATTATTTGATTAAATGATCTATGCAAGAGTCTTTGCAGAAACCTCTGAGGAATGCTCTAGCCCTGTAAGTCTTAAGGAATGTGGATGGTGTGCTTTGAAGTACTTGTATCAAGTAACATAAACACTCCGCTGCTTCTCTTTCCTTTACTTTCTTTCACATCCTATCAAGTTGGCTAATTTTATGCAAAGATGGCTGCTAGATATAACAAATATTTATCCCCTACAGGAGCTGAGCTCTTGAGTACAGGGCAGCCCTTGTAAGCAGGCATTTGACTGAGGCAGATGTGCAGCTGCTTCATTCCTCCCTTTTTTTTTTTCCAGCTGGTCACCTTGCGTTATGCTTCTCAGAAGAGCTGAACTTCCCAAGATTTCTGTGTATGGAATTGTAGCAGGGCTTCAGTGGGAGCTTCTGAAGGTAGCTGAGAGCTCAGAAATGTATATACAAATACTTAAAGCAGGTCACTTCTCTGAGCAAAATATTCACATTTCTGGCCAGCAAAATAAGCTTGTGCTGAACTTTGGGTAGACACAAACACAAAGTAGCAATCTGTTTATCCAAGTGAATAAAGGCTTAAGACACATGGGCAGGAGCAAAAGGATAGTATTCCCAAGTCTTGTGTAGTAGTAGTCTTGGAAATTTTGAATCTACTCCAAAGGAAAAAGGCAAGACATGCTTTCTACAGACACCGTGCCTCAGTGACTTGAAATAGGTCAAGTACATTCTGTTTATGATTGTGTAGCATCAGTGGTACTTTTTAATTCATGAGGGTGAAGGAAGGCTTAAAGAGCACGTGATTCACTTACATTACTACTTACTCTTCTGTGAGAGCAGATTGTAATTTGTTGAATTCTTCTAAACCCTCACTAGATGCTTAATGCAAAGAGCTGCTAACCCAACTTTAAGTAAAATGAGTAGTACTTTAAGTAAAATGAGATTAGTACACGCCTCTAATTCTACATTTTAAGTCAGATTTTTAGGCTTTCTTAAAAGGCTTCAGTAAGTCCCAACATTAATCTCACTGTATGACCACAAATTCTTAAAAATTATGTCATACAGGTGAATATGATTTGCACATCAAATTCTGAAAAAAATCAAATTTGTTTTCCATATACAGGTTTCAAAATTATTTTTCAAATATATTATAATAGCACATATATCATTATACAGATGCACCCTCCTTTAGGAATCAGACCCAGCACAAACGCAGAGAGGCTGAGATATCTCCATCCCTGGAGATGTGCTGGTTCTGGACACGGGAACCAATGGAAGACACATCCCAAGGGGACATACAGGCCCACCCATGGTAGACACACACCAAGGGGACATAGAGGCCCACCCATGGGACAAACACACAGCCCCAGCACGTACGGTCACCCACCCATGAGACAGCAGGCCAGGGGACAAGCAGCTGTCACTGAGGCAGAGCAGGACACGCACAGCCATCCTGGGATCATTCCTGCTTTATTGGAGCCCGGGCCGCGGTGGTGTGGCGGCACAGAGACGGTGGTGGGCAGAGGTCTTGGGCCCCCTGGCTCTGCAGACACCCAGCCCAAGGGGCAGCTCAGCATCTTCGTCTGCTTCTCCCCCCGCGCTGCCGGCTCTGCCCACGCTGGCGCCTTCTGGGCCTGGGCTGGCGATGGCCCCTCTCATGTTGCTGGGGCTGAGAGTGGCTCCCGGGCCGGCGGCCGCCGCTGCTGCTGCCGCTGCTTCCCCTGCTGCTGCTGCTGCTTTGGAGGCGGAGGCGGAGGCGGCGGCTGTGGTTCCTGGTTCTCTGGTACCGGGCCATGTTGGGACTGAGCAAGCGGGGTGGGTGCTCCGATTTTATAGGGGTGCTGGGGTGGGGCACTTAGTGACATCTCAGCAGCTGCATCACAGTGACTCCATGGTGTCACCCAGCAGCATGGCCTCCATGGCTACCAGCCGGCCCAAGCCCAGTGTGCACCAGTGATGTGATCAAGGCTGATGGCAAGGGCTCTGATAGAGGTGGCAAAGACACTGTGGAGGGTTGACCTTGTCTAGGTGCTGGTGCCAACCCTAGTGCTCTACCACTGCCCATATCCACTGGAGAGGGCAGAGAAAACATGGTGAAAGTTATCTCATGGAAGAGATAACTCAGCGAGTACCATCATGTGTTCAGTAGGTGAAACTTGGGGACACTAATTTCTTACCAATTAACAATAAAGTAGGAGGATGACAAATAACGATATATCTAAATAATTCTTTACACCTTGCCACTGCTGCTCCATCCTCATTCTGCTCTGGCCCTGCTCCAGAACAGGGTCCACCCACATGCTCTGTCCACCAATAACTGCTCCGGGATTAATTCTTCCTGTATGGCACTGTCCTTCAGGATTGGACTGCTCCAGCACAGACTCCTCTCCTCAGGGCCATAGAAGCTGAAAGGAGCCTGCTTCAGCAATGGGCTTTTAACATCATCAGAGCCTCTTTGGGCATATGCTCCCACTGTGGCTTAGGCCCACCCATGGGCTGCATCTGGGTGTCTGCTCCAGCTTGAAGCTCCATGGCCTGCAGACCTCCATGGGCTACAGGTGGCTGTTTGCTATGCCAGAGAGGTTGTCTGGCTACATGGGGGTGGGCTGGGCATCTGGAGAAAGGAATGTGGAGATGAGAGTCAGAACCAGCACAAGAGCCAGCATACCAAAGTGTATCCGTCCCTGGAGATGTGTGTTAGTCCTTGATGTGGGCACCCATGGGAGACACACCCCAAGGGGACATAGAGGCCCACCCATGGGACAAACACACAGCCCCAGCAGGCACAATCACCCACCCATGAGACACCAGACCAGGGGACAAGTAGCTGTCACAGAGGCAGAGCAGGACACACACAGCCATCCTGGGATCATTCCTGCTTTATTGGAGCCCGGGCCGCGGTGGTGTGGCGGCACAGAGACGATGGTGGGCAGAGGTCTTGGGCCCCCTGGCTCTGCAGACACCCAGCCCAAGGGTCAGCTCAGCATCTTCGTCTGCTTCTCCCCCCGCGCCGCCGGCTCTGCCCACGCTGGCGCCTTCTGGGCCTGGGCTGGCGATGGCCCCTCTCATGTTGCTGGGGCTGAGAGTGGCTCCCGGGCCGGCGGCCGCCGCTGCTGCTGCCGCTGCTTCCCCTGCTGCTGCTGCTGCTTTGGAGGCGGAGGCGGAGGCGGCGGCTGTGGTTCCTGGTTCTCTGGTACCGGGCCATGTTGGGACTGAGCAAGCGGGGTGGGTGCTCCGCTTTTATAGGGGTGCTGGGGTGGGGCACTTAGTGACATCTCAGCAGCTGCATCACAGTGTTTCCATGGCTACCGGCCAGTCCAAGCCCCATGGGGGGACAATAATAATTGCTGCAGGTGTTATCTACTCCACCGTAGACCCCCTATGTCTCTAGGGGCATATATGCTCCAGAGTGAGTGGTCTGCAGGCCCCCATGGGCTATAGTGCATTTCAACTTAGGAGACGACCAAAGCAGTTCTGTGATATTTTTTGCCTGTTATCTCAGAAAGTAGGGAAACTGAAATCAGGGAACTGGGACACTTTGCTTGCTACATTGTTCTTTGTGAAAATTCATCTCTAAGACTTGAGTCTTGCCCCAGGTTTGATCCCATTGACACGTCTTTTTTGCTGTCTTTTGGAGGAAGGGTCTGACCTCTGGAGCAGAGAGCTTTGCCGTGGGATAGTGTAACTCAGAGGCAAACAGAGAAACAGTCAGACCTTTTAAGATCATGGGAACATCAGCTTTCTAAATGCTTGAAATCAAATGAATTTGTTGTCTACACGCAATTCTACCAGTTAAAACCACACAGTTTTAACCATGTGTGTGGTGGGTTGACCATGGCTAGACAACAGGTGCCCACTTCCCTGTCAAGTGCCTGTCACTTCCCTCCTAAGCTGGATGATGAGAGAAACTGTGACAAAAAGCTCATGGGTCAAGATAAGGACAGTCTTCTAGCGCCCTTGCCATCTCCCTCCAGTCACATCATCACTGCACATCATTCCCCTCACCGGGCTTGGGCCAGCTGGTAGCCATGGAGGCCATGCTGCTGGGTGACACCATGGAGTCACTGTGATGCAGCTGCTGAGATGTCACTAAGTGCCCCACCCCAGCATCCCTATAAAAGCGGAGCACCCACCCCGCTTGCTCAGTCCCAACATGGCCCGGTACCAGAGAACCAGGAACCACAGCCGCCGCCTCCGCCTCCGCCTCCAAAGCAGCAGCAGCAGCAGGGGAAGCAGCGGCAGCAGCAGCGGCGGCCGCCGGCCCGGGAGCCACTCTCAGCCCCAGCAACATGAGAGGGGCCATCGCCAGCCCAGGCCCAGAAGGCGCCAGCGTGGGCAGAGCCGGCGGCGCGGGGGGAGAAGCAGACGAAGATGCTGAGCTGCCCCTTGGGCTGGGTGTCTGCAGAGCCAGGGGGCCCAAGACCTCTGCCCACCATCGTCTCTGTGCCGCCACACCACCGCGGCCCGGGCTCCAATAAAGCAGGAATGATCCCAGGATGGCTGTGCGTGTCCTGCCTCTGTGACAGCTACTTGTCCCCTGGTCTGGTGTCTCATGGGTGGGTTACTGTGCCTGCTGGGGCTGTGTGTTTGTCCCATGGGTGGGCCTCTATGTCCCCTTGGTGTGTGTCTCCCATGGGTGCCTATGTCCAGGACCAGCATACATCTCTAGGGATGGAGATTCCTGAGCCTGTCAGCACTTGTGCTAGGTTTCACTCCCATCTCCACATCTCCAGTCTCCATATCCCAGCCCATCTCCATGTCTCCAGCCCATTTCCTAGATCCCCAGACAATCTTTCTGATCTAGCAGATATGTCCTGCAATTTTTCACTGCTTGCTCCGGTGTATGTCCCACCCACATAGTACAGTCCTTCAGGAACAAGGTGCTCCAGTGTGGGTTCCCCACAGGGTCAGAATTCCTGCCAGCAAACCTACTCCTATTGTGGGCCTCCCTTCACAGGTCTAGAGTTCTTGACAGGTGCCTACTCCATCACTGTCTTCCTTTGGACTTCTTGTGGGAATTTGTGTGCTATGTCATGGTGTCCTCCATGGGCTTCAGGTGAATATCTGCTCCACCATGGACCTCCATGGCCTGCAGAGGGACAGCTTGCCTCACCATGGACTTTACCACAGGCTGCTGCCTGGAGCACCTCCTCCTTCTTCACCAATCTCATTTGCAGAGTGGTTGTCACATATTCTCACGCCTCTCTCCCGCTGCAATTGCCATCACACAGCAGTCTTGGGGTTTTTTCCACTTCTTAAGTATGTTATCCCACATCCGCTGATTGGCTCAGTGTTAGGCAGTGGTGGGTCTTGGAGCCAGATGGCCTTGGTTCTGTTGGATACAGAGGAAGCTTCTAGAAGCTTCTCAGAAGTCACCCCTGCAGAGCCCCCCTACTCCCAAAACCTTGCCATGTAAACCCAATACACCATGAAGTGAGGTAGTGATTGGATTGGGATCTTGCTTCCTCACGGCCCTCTGTGGCATGGAAAGACATGGCTACTCCTTTCTGCAGAGTATCTTCTAGTAGGAAGCCTCTTTCTCTTCCTATGTTTGTGCAGAGTGGGAAGAATTTTAGTCAGTTTGAAAGCTTCAGTGCACTGCCAGACCATACATTTAGCTGTGTGTGGATTTTGGTAATGGGAAGTCTTCACTAAGGACTGTCCCAGCGTTCCTGCAACATATATGTACACTTTATTGCTCTGCACTGTCAAAGTGTTTTTTCATGATGTTCCCAGAGCAGAAATCTTGTACAAATAGCAATTTCAGTTCCAAAATGCTACACAAAAACCTGAAGTGGTAAAATAGGTGATGGACAGGAGCCATCAATTCCCTTTCTTCTGGGCATATCACCATATGGAAAAACTGATTTTATGAGTAGTGGCTCAGATGCTGTTAAGAAGCCAATGATGTCTTAGGTAATCAGGGGATGGAGGTCCATATAGCTGCAAAGACACAAGGGTTATTAATATGTTATAAAACATGGAAGCACCTGAGAATGGTCATGTAGGACTTAGTGCTTCTTCTCCACAAATGTGTCAGGATTAATATTCTGAAGTGTATCAACACCAATGCATGCAGCATGGGCAACAAACAGGAGGAGCTGGAAGACACTGTGAATCAGAAAAACTATATAGTTGAAAATATGGTGGGATGACTCATGAAATTGGAGTGCTGCAATGGATGGCTTTAAACTCTTCAGAAGAGATAGACAAGAAAGGAGAGATGGAGGAATAGCCCTGTATGTGGGATTGAGTATTTAATTGAGATTGAGTATTGATTGAGTATTATTGAGAATCAAGGGATAAGTCTATAAGGCAGAGATCATGGTAATAGTCTGTTATAAAGCATCCAACCAGGTAGAAGAGGAAGATGAAATATTCTAAAAGCAGCTGGGAGAGGTCTCACAATCTCTAGCCCTTGTTCTCACAGGAGGCCCAGCCTCTTGAGATTGAAGACAGGGATGAGAAGCAGTTTGAAGCTCCCGTAATCCAAAGGGAAACAGTTACCAACCTACAACACCACTTAGACACACACAAGTCTTAAGAAGCCTAAAGGATTTGAAAATAAAGGATACTGATACAACTGCAAGAAGGGCTCACCAAGCCACTTTCAGTCACCAGTTATCAGTCCAGAATAACCAGAGAGATCCCTGTTGACTGGAGCTTAGCAAATGTCAGGTATCTACAAGAAGGACCTGAAGGAGGATCCAGGGAACTACAGGTCTTTTGCCTCTTCATGAAAATGATTGTGCCAATTTTAAGTTTCTTGTGTCATCCAGTGCAAAACACTTTTCCACAGCTATATTAAACAGCATTTCATCCTCTAAAATACAGCTCATATTTCAATGGAGTACATCCTCGAGTTTTTCACAGGCAGTATTTGCAAAGTACTTAATAAATAAAACTGTAAATGCTGTATTTTTATACAAATATGAAAATAGTATTAGTCAGTTATAGGTACTTTTGTATATTAATGAAATGTGATGTATTATGTATATTGTAAAATGTGATAAATTTCTCCATCACTTTTCATCAGCAAGAACTGTCTATAGTCTGGTGACCTAAGCCTATTTACACAAGTCAGAGCTCAAAGTTTAATTCAGTAATACAACCACATTATGTAGTTCCACCAGTCCTTTTAAGCTCTTGAATAATTAGCTTCCAAGAATTAGCTAATGAATTAGCTTTCATTAATACCTCACCTCTACAGTTACAGAGGTCACCTTCGAATGAAGACAGAGAAGTTTCCAAGCAGTAATTCTAAGAGATGGGGACTGTCCTCATTAATAGTTGTAGATGTTAACTCTGAAGCTTAACAAAGACTATTAAAATTTAAACAGTAATATCAAATTACTTTCTATCTGTCACTTTCAGAACAGGGAAAGTTCTACCTACCATGATCACAGCTGTATCTAAGATATACTTAAAAGCATTCAGATCCTTACTGACAGCCATGCCTTCTACAATGTAATTGCTTTTCAATAATAAAAATATCAACATATTGATATTTTTATCAATATCAACATGAGCATAATGTGAAGAGACAAAAGCAAGGAGTGGGATCTGGAGGCTGTGCTGCAATCAGGTCTCATGTGAGGTGTAGAGCTGCCTATTGGGATCACCTGGAGCCAGGCAAGGACAGCACTGGTTTGTCCAGAGTGAACTCTTAGGATGGCTCAGGAGGTGAGTCCTCTGCCATGCACCCCCCACTCTAATGGTGGTCATCACTCATTAAGTTGGCACTTGCTCAGAGTTCTCTTTTTGATTGAGAAAGAGTTGTGGTGTTAGTGCCAATGTAGCCAGAGGTAGAATGTTATAAAGAAATGAAATTTAAAAAAAAAATGAAGAAAAATAACTAAAAAATTAAATCTCACCAGTGCATAATGTAGTTGGCCCTCTTGGTGTAAAGCTGCTAGGTTTTTCATGTCTGTAAAGAGCGTGGGTGAAAGACAGACCTTCAGGAAGAAGAGGTTCACTAGTTTATAAAATCCTTTCTTTTTAAAATACAATAACCATAGAAAAAGACCCCTAGGATGGAAGTGGGAGTTCTCTGTGAAGACTCTTCATGCTGATCAGCAGCGACAAGATGTAAAAAAATACCAGTGACAGAAAGATCACTTCATTTGCAAATAGAATAGTTTCTAAGAGAGGTGTTCATACAGCTAAAGACATTACTCTCCTCACCACTCATTACTGCATGGTTACTGTAAGGGACATTATGATCATGCAGACAGTAAATGAGGAAGCAGGTAACTAACCTACAGACTTGTGTATTGAAGACTTGGCCTCCTGGGGAACAGCATAATACCCTGAGATGCAATATGAAACATTTATAACCTCCCTTTTAAAAGGCTTCCAGAGGGGAAGTTTCAGCTTTTCCATTTTGTTGCAGAATGCTTTGCTGGAAGAAATACACTGTGAAGAAGGGGGTGAGCAGAGAAAGTTAGCAGTAATTAGGCTTTAGGGCTTTGTGTTACCAACTTTCTTGATCATTTTTACGAACTAAAATATTTCAAATCAATAGAATATGTAGAAACAGTCATTCCTATTTAAAATAAGAATGGAAGATAGATTGTTAAAAATATTTTGAATATTTCATCTTATGCAGCTATATCTGAGTTTCAAACCAAGCAGTGCAACTACCAGACAAAGCAGAGCCTAATGACATATAAACAAGCAGTTATGACATCTGATATATCTTTGTAAACACAAAAAGATGGTTTTATTTATTTGCCATTAAAATCTGTATTTACAGAGTTAAATTTTATTCTATGTTCTATTCTACAGAGTTAAATAGTGTATAAAGTTTCCTGTGCATGAATTTACTGACTCGGTACTAAAATCTGTGACACATGACAAGATGTCAACTTATTTGATTTTGCTAGGAAAAGTTAATCAAATATAATAACAGTGTAAAACAAAACAAAAAAACCCCCAAAAAAGCCTTATAAAAATTGGAACTATTTTCATTTATTTCTAGCTCTTAGTCCGACATTTTGAGGAGAGAGTTTCATATCCCATCCCCAATTTATGCTGAATTTTGTCATCTGAAGGCACATATTTAAAAGGAATAGACTGAAAATATAAATCCCATTTTAATTGTGTTTTAGTCCCCCCATGGAGATGCTGCATTTCATTGATTTGATTAGACAATGCCCATTTCTCATTTGTACCTCCAAATTCAAATTTTTTAGTATCACTGGGCAATTTCAGTTATGCAGGTCAAATACACAGACACACGCATGGAACATAAACCAAAAATCCTTCTTCTCTCTCTATCCTGACTCATTCTTTCTTAGAACAAGTTATTATTACTCTGTGCCACGTTTGCACATCCTACCCGAACAGAAAGGAGAAGGGTCACAAAAAGGAGACATTCTAGCTGCCACTTGTCTCTGTTTTGTACCAGAAATTGTTTTTAATGAGCGTGTTCACTTGTTTCAGGGCAATCCCCACCATATCTCATTGCTCTGAGCAAGAACACCTGGGAATCTTCAGTCAGGTTGCCTGCACTGTGAGCAGACCGAAAATAGGCTGGCGAAAGATCCCATGATAAATTGCTAACTGGTGTGAGTCACTTTTGAAACGTGCACTGGTGGGTTTTGTTATTCTGTGAGCCATTTTTGTAGGAGAAAGTGCAGCAAACTTGGCTACAAAAATTTATGACAGCTTTGAATGTGTACAAGAGAAGTGAGTTCATGTGTTTCCTGATGCAGGTGGTGATGGGAACTAAGAGCGTGCGGTACTCCAAGTACAAAAAACCTACGAAGCCTTATGTAGTGTGACCTGTCACTGTCCCCCTACACATTTCTACCAAAGCGGTGGCATTGGCCAGTGCCCTGCACAGTGAACTGCTTCAGCTTAAAAAAAAAAAAAATAAGATAGAGGGTGTTTCTTATATTCATAAACCATGATACTACATGCTTCTGGGAATTTAAGTTAGAAAATTCTCAACAAAAAAAAGTTAAAAAGATTTAATTCTGCTCTCCCCATAATGTAGGCTGAAGACCCACAGTTCCCCATCCTCCCTGCAGATCTGGGTTCTTTTATATGCAGAAATCCACTTTTAATTTCCCCCCAGGAGTCTGTAGAGCATTGGTTCAGATGGTGTAACAACAGGAATACTCAGTCCCAGTCCAGAGTAGCCCTAAGGCCAGTGTCTCAGTGGGGACTGAACTGACTGGTGCTGATGCAACCACAGGAGATTTCCCATGCTATATTAGTCTTACTCTTTTGATACCAACTGGAGCCAATTAGCCCTCTAGCACAGGCTTTCCTTTTACACTTTCCAGTGCTCTTCTGTACTCTTTGCAGGAGTGAGGCAAGCTTGCTGCTGGCATGTAAGGCCCATATATTGAGTTTCTAAGGAAAAACTAAAAAAAAAAACCAACCTAAAAAAACCTAAAAAAAAAAATAAATTAGTCTTTCCTGTGGGGTAATGGATGTTTTATTACCATCTCCTACATTTTTATGTCTGTACACTTTCCTTCCTGGTAACATTTATCATTTATCAGAAGTGACAGAAATGCCCACAGAAAGGTTTGCCGTGGTGGTGCAGCAAGACAACGTAGTACAGAGGTGCAAACAAGCATGATTTTACCCTGCCCGTGCTTCTCACTGAAGAAATGGAGTTTGAAGGCCTTACATCTTTTCTCCAGAGTCGCTGAACTTGTGTATGATACTGCAGTCCCTTTCAATAAAAAGAGGCAGAGCAGTAGAAGACAGCCTGTCTTCACTTACTGCACTACTATTTTGTTTTGAGCAACCTGGTCTCGTGAGAGGTGTCCCTGCCCATTGCAGGGGTGTTGGAACTAGAGGATCTTTAAGGTCCCTTCCTACTCATACCATTCTATGATTTTATAATCTTATGGTTCCATAAAAATACACATCTGAAAAAGCAAGTGCTAAAAAAATACCTTTTGCTGGGATTCAATAATATGGATTAAAAAACTTTGTCCTTCTAAGCCTGAAGATATTATTCCATCTGCAATAATTTTCTACAATCTTTAAGTTGTTAATATATTAAATTTCAGGGTGAAGATGTTAAAGGAGGGTAGACCCGAGGGTATACTTCAGATTGCTCTGGGAATTTGAGAGGGAGCATCTGAACTCCTCTGGGAGCCTAATGTTCTGTAATAAATGTAACTGGTGAATTATTCATCAGAAGAGACTATGCTCTCATAAATGGTAAAAAAAACACTGAGAAAGTGACCAGAAGACTTTTTTCTAGGAAGTCTGGAGAGTGATGCTCAGAATTTCATTGTCTGAGCTATCTGTCTAATATACAATTTCTTTGCTCTTTTTTCCTCAGTAGCCTTAGCAGACTCAACTCTTAGTGCTTTCCTGCACTCACTTGAGCTATATCCTCTGTCCCCCATGCTCAGAGATGGGTGACAAACAGCAGACACCAGCCTGTCTCCTTTTTCAGCCAAAGAGTAGCATTTTGAATGGGCAATGTGCTCCATGATGCCAGGCAAGGCACAGCTGATGGACCACTCTGAGCAGGGCAATGCTTCCCAGCAGATTTCTTCAGTCCAGGTGCATGTGGCTGGTGTGTGAGCTGTCAGCCCAACAAGGTGGGCTCCTGCCAGCCAGCTGACCCGTGGTGGCTTGCCACAGCACCTGTAGGAAGGCAGCAAGAGCCAGGAAATTCTGCTTCACGTGGAGCTGTTGATGGGTAGGATGTTACCCAAAGGGAAGCAAATGTCAAATCCTGAATGCGATGCCTCTTTCTGCAGGTATTGAGAAATGTCTAAAATCAATATTGTGTTCCTGAAAAGCATTTCAGGATTTCACGTGTGTTTCAAAGATGAGAATAGGAGTACTGGGGCTTCTACTGATACAAGAGAAAAGGGAAGAAATGTGGGATAACAGTATCCAGATTGGTCTCCTGAAGATAAGGCAGCAGTTATTTTTAGTTGCCTGGAGATTATGAAGAGGGATAAGGTCGTCTTGTTTCTAACATCTACAGAAACAGGGGGGAGAGACCAGAGCAGACATGCTAAAAACTACAATATCCATATGAAAAACTGCACACATTACTGGAGATGTGCATAAGTAATCTCTTACAGCAAGTAAGTGGTGGGAAAGAGGTGACCGGAGGCACCAGAGCTTATATTATTCTCTTTCTAGAAGATAATTGCCTGTAATACCAGAAGAAATGTATCACAGAAAATAATAGTGAAGAGCTGTTTAGATGTCTGATTAATTATTTTAATAATGCACAACCTTAGGTAGATTATTCTGAGAATCCAGCACAACTGCCTATAAATTACCCATCGGCAGTCAAAAAAATGAAGAGGCAATTTCTACTTTGTTTCTATTAGTCTATTTGCAATGATTTTCCTGCCTTTCTATGCAAGCACTGAGAGGGGAGGTGGGAGCTAATATTTCTTCAGCCACTTGTGTCATCTCTGTTATCTGCTGTCTATTCTAGACTTGTCATCATATCAACAGGGATGGACACTTTCACAGGGCAGCTCTGAGCACCTGTACTATTGCTCTCTGTGGCTACATCACCTCTGCTGAAGGCTTTTTTTGAAGGGAGCAGTGCTTGTTCTCAGGCCAAACCAGGCTACAGGGTGGTTGCTGCCCTGACTGCTTGGGACTGGTTCCTAGAGCAGACTGACCATACCCATCGTGCACACTCATTTCACTGGGTCTCCTCCTGGTGCCTCTCTAGCCCAGTAACCTAACAGTGGCTTTGCAATGGAAAGGACCTGAAATATAGCAATGCCAGGCCCTGTAGCCACTGATCCAAGCACAAGCAGTATGTGAAAGACCCTATATTAAGAGGGGAAGTAGGAAGACAGAATGAACAGCAATTGCTCTCTGTATATAATTCAAGTAACAGGAGAAGAGCTGAAGAGGAAGCAGATGCTGCCCTTTTCTCAGACACCTATTTCAGAATAGTAGCACAATGCCCAGAATTGTCAAATACAGCCTTGATGCAAAAATGGTAGCTCCTCCTCATGTAAATGTGAAATAGGGCTTCTGCTACTTGTTGAAATGCAACCTTCTCATGAAGACAACCAGATTATGCTTGTGGAGATAGATACACACACACACACACACACACACCCTCTAAATCTCTGCATCTATAGATATACATCTCTAATGGGGAATTAGGTTTTTTTTGCTTCTGTCCTATCTGGTTGTCCTTTGGTCCCATGCTATGATGACTTCTAATTAGCAACTGCAGTGCATGGGAAAGATGTGTGCATAACATGGTGCAAGTAGTACATGTGACATTGCTCAGGTGTGGAAACACAGGGACTGATCTGTGTTCCCTGTGCTTGCTGAGATGATGTTACAAGACTGCTATGACTGAATGGAGACAAACTTGGTACAATTAATACCCCAAGGCTCTGGCCTGATGTAGACTGTGGGATGAAATTATCTGTGGGTTTTCTTTCAGAGAGAATTAAGGAGTTTGCTTCGGAAACAATGCATTCTTCAATGCACTGTTTAAAAAAAAAAAACAAAAGCAAAGAACAAAAAACAAACAAACCAAAAAACCCCAAAACAAAACAAACAAAAAAACCCAACCAAATAAACAAAAATATGCCCTAAGACCTTAGTTTATATGAAGTGTGGCTGCAAAGGTCCAGGAATGAAATGAAGAGCTAAGTGGTTTAACAACTCAGCATTCCTCACATGCCTCTCCATCTTCAGCCCCCTTAGAAGCAGAGATGTAATCCCACAGAGTGACTGATTGAGGATGGCAGATTTTGGGAACACAGGGTCATCAAGTCCAAATCCTGTCCCTGTGTAGGGCACCATGGATTACACCATGTGCCTGAGAGTGTCATCCAAACGCTTCTTAACTCAGGTGGTTTTGGTGCCATAACTGCTTCCCTGGAAAGACTGTTCCACTGCTCATCTGCTCTCTCTCTGGAAAAACTTTTCCTGATATCTAACCTCAACCACCCCTGATTCAGCTTCCTACCATTTCCCCAAGTCCTGTCTTCAGTCCCCAGAGTGAAGAAATTAGTGCCAAACCCATCTCTTCACCTTGTGAGGAAACTGTATACTGAGATGGAGTCACCCCTCAGCCTCCTCTTCTTCAATCTGAAAAATCCAAGTGAGCTCATCCACTCCTCATAAGTCATCCCCTCCAGACCCTTCACTATCCTTGTTGCTCTCCTTTGGATGCTCTCCAATGGCTTGATGTCTTTTCTATACTGCGGTGCTCAAAACTGTACACAGTACTCAAGGTGAGGCTGTACCAGGGCAGAGTAGAAAGTGATGGATGATCTCAGTAAGGCAGGGAAGCCTGAAATGCAAGCCTTGCATCCTTCAATGCAGAGAAGCAGCATAGGTTTGCTCTGCTCCTGGCAAGGGAAAAAGGGGAAATTTCTCCATCTCCTGGGGCCCCTGTTGTTCCTTGTAGGACAATTCCTTCTGAGGAACTGCAACACCCAGCAAGCACAGAACCCTGCCCTTTGCCCACTGCATCAGAGGCAGGTGTTCACCCAGCTCCAGGGCTGAGCACTGCGCCTGCAGCAGCCTGCCAGAAAGGAAGGACTGTGGTGTGTTAATATTAAGGAAAGCTACATTTTTCTCCATCTCTGGGTCAGGCACATGAGTTCTGAAAAGAAGAGAAGCTCTCCTTTCCTTCTACAGCCAAGCAAAGAGATCCTTACTTCATCCTGCATCTGGGACAATGGTCTTTGGGTCCTTCTCTGTACTCCTACTACAGAGGCAGAGCTTTTGACTGCCTCAAACCGTTTTCTTCTTTCTCATAGCCAGTAAGAAAGAGATTTTTTTTCACTTCTCCAATGTTCCTGTGCCTTTGTTACAACTTGAGTCCCAGGTTACACTCTTCCAAACGAACAGTTGGAGGTAAAATCACCCTATCAAAGAAATTGCCTGCTTTGCATCAGAAGATCAATATTTTCACACTAAGCATCCACTTATAGTTGGCAAATTCAATTCATCAAATGATTTACCTAAGCATGGATATGGTCTTATGTTTTTTCAGGAGCAAAAATATATTTATTTCATTTCAAAATCAAATACAAGAGTTAAAAGAAATTGACAAAAAATATAATTCTGTTTCAGATTAGCATACACATGTGAAGCATGTGTGAAGCTTCAGTTAACTTTCTTTTTTTCCTTGAATAAAAAAGACAGTGATCCATTCGTTATTTTATTTATTTTTTAAGGTAATAGAAGCAACAGTTATCTTCAAGGAAATGAGATAACGTCCATCAATAATTCACTTCCAACGGCTATAATATTTAAAGGTAACTATCCACTGGACCATTTATTAGTCCTGAATACAGTGTCAGATATCATGGAAAGGCCTGGAAGATTAAGGCAACAACCCTGAAAACTCTGACACGCTTCCCAGTCAAATTGGTCTCCGAGACATAGTTAAACCAGGTCCTAACCTTTTGCTTGAAGTAAATGCATCTAAGCCTCTTCATGATTTGGATCATTGTCTCTCTGGCTTCAGGGGGAGGGTGTGAGTTTGTGCAGCACTGGAGAAAGAGTTTTATATAAATGTAATAGCCAGGGTTTTTTTGATGCATCATAGATAGTCTGTATCATATTTCTATAAAAGCATAATTATACACTCTGTAAAGTGTTGTAAAAACTAGAAGTAAAAAAAAATATATATATTAGACTGATGGGCTCTTTCAGTGAGCTTATGAATTTCAGTAAGTAGATACCTCAGCAATTCTTTTAAATCCTTCAGTGATATGCAGGGAAGAAAAAAAATTTGCATCAAATATTTGCATATATAAAACCTCAACCTTTCTTCCTAGAATTCTGGTTTAAAGTGTTCCATAAAATCAGATTGTGCTGCTATAACATCATCGTGCATTTTATAAATTTAATAACTTCTGATGTCCATGATTTTCTATGCATCCAAGAAAAGAAAAAAAACCAAACCAAACTACAACTCATCATTGTTTTTTCCCTAATTTACACCCTTTCATATTGAGATAACTGATAATATATTATGATTAGAAGCCATGCTGCAAAAGGAGGAGAAAAATTAAATGCTGAGTATTAAAACTGATCCTTGCGTCCAAGCCAATGCTGCTCTCTCATGTAGTATTGACACTGTCTGCCTCTTTGGCTAATCTGCCACATTGAACCATGCACTAATCAACAAGTCATTAGTCACATTTAACATCCTTTGTCCTGGAACAGTCAACAGGACAATGATTGTGTTGGACTGTGTTTGGAGAAGAGCCCCGTTGCTCTTGGACAATGACTCCTTCAAGCTGCCTGTGCTGTGGTGCCCATCTGCTTCCCGGGGGATCAAACAGCCCAGCAGCAGCAACAGCATCCCCAAACCAACACCCCAACCTGCCTGTGCTCAACACCCCCACAGAAACAACTCAGCCTGGTGGAGGAGAGAGTGTGCATCCCCCATGCAGCTGCTGTTTCACCAGCTGCCCCGCTGTGCCCCATGGAGCCATCCCACAGCCGCCACCTCTGCCATGGGGTGCTCTTAGCTTCTCTTTGCAGCCTCTCTGGAGGGTGGGGAAGTTTGGGCAGCTCCTGTCAGAAGCCTGACAGCAACTTCAGTGCTGCACCAATGCTATGAACTGCTGGACTAGAGGCATGGAAATGTCTTCTCTGTGAAAAATGATTTTTTTTTTTTCTGGGCAAAACGGGAAAATCCAGTCATATTCTTTGCTGCACTGTGTGTAGTGCAGACTGTGGCCTGCAGTGATGCACTGTGCAGGTAGAGCAAGCTGGAATGCCTCTAGCTCAGGCACAAAGCAGAATGGACTCTTCTTGCTTAGGCTACATTTAGCTTAAAATCATCTATTTCAGGATTTGAATGTGCATATTTAGTCCTAGAAAATCCCACTGCCTTGGAATTAAAATGTCGGTAAGTTTTTCTTCTTGATTTTCACACTCTTTCCGAAGTTAAGCATCTGATCTCATTCTCCTCTGGATCCAATTTACATTTATCTTAGAGCAACAACTTCTCATATGCAATAAGTATTCTTTGATTCCCCACAAACTACAGTTTCTGTGCTGTCTGCTGGAGCTGAGAGAAAGTACAAATAGTATCTGGAATTCGAGAAGTGAAAAGAAATGAAGGGAACACTTGGGTTTATTAATTTTTTGTAGAAAATCAATAATGTCAGCTTATGGCAGAAAGACCAGTATTACAAACTAATAAAACCTAGACAGTTATTACATGAAAGTTGCTGAAGGTAATTAATGTGCCCAGCAACTTCTCATCATATTTTAAATAAATGAGCCTATTAATTGAATATAAAGAAACTTTTACACACTGTAACTGATGCAAGTTTTATTGTGTTGCCCTCAAGATGAGAAATGCCTTAAAATTCAGTGCAAAAAATTTTGAAAATTAATACAGCTTCCCTAAGTTTTACCATGAAGTTTGAAGTAGCATTTAGCACTGTCTGGAACTTGCAGATTCACATATTTCAGCACTTTGGAGGCCCTGTTTCCAGAGGCTGTCTCTCAGGTGGGTTCTCAGCTGTCTAATAATGCAGCCAAGCACTGCAGCCTTTTCCTCAGTGGAAAAACTAAATTGGGTATTTCATGGGGGGAAAAGGAGTCAGGGAGAAATAATTCTTGGGCATGTAATACCTTTGAGATCTCTACCCTTTTGGTCAAATATAGCTGAAATTAGCTGACATATGAACAGTTATAAAGCAAGACCTAAAAAACAGATCATGTAACACCAGCTTCCTTCAGAAGGTAAGCTATGGAGGCAAAATGGAAAAATTCAGCTTTTTTATCTCCCTTTTACATTTAGAAAATCAAACTCAAATTAAGCAACCAAAACCAGAAAAAGCAGCTAGGATGGGTGATAGAGGGTGGCAGGAAAAAAAACACATAAATTATGTACAATTTACAAACATTATCCCTTAGTGTCACTCTTTAACCCCAGAAGTTTAAGCCAAATAGCATTATTTTTAATGATGGAGATTTCAGGACAGAAGAGGAATTCCTTCAATAAAGGCAAACTTGAAAAGGGCAAGATGCTGCTCCTGTGCTTCTATGTCAGAAGGAAAAAATTCAATAGAAAAAGAATGAGTCAAATTTATCTTGTTTGCAGTTCTCAGATAATTCCATTGACCCTAACATAATTATATTCCTCAGCTGTGGATGTTTTCTGATTTTTGGTAAAAGTGCAGAATACAGAGAGATTCTCTGTTTCTGTCGCTGGGTTCCTGCACTAGGAGCCCAAATTAGCCACCAGCTTGAGCCTACACCTAATTACACTCCATCTTAGTTGTCTTTTCCAGTCTTTTGCTGAGACTGGACCTGTTTCACTTTTTTTGGTGAGGTGACCATTGTGCCAGTAGTAGATGGAGAATGGCTGTGGAGACTTAACAGCTGTTTTTAAGCATGTTTCCAAATTTGTAGCATGGTTCACATGTCAAGCTGTTATCAGATTGCTGTGCTGAGCAGAATCAGTAAAACGTGCTTTAAATATCTGAACTGAGACAGCTACAGAAGTGATCAGCAAATGGCATGAAGCAGATGTACAGTAGCTATAGAAACCACAGCTTACACAAAACAAATAAGCATGGACCATTACCTGCAATTTGGTTCACATTCCTTCGACTGCATCATAACATCTGCTGTAAGGACCCTTGTAGGGAGTGCTGAGAAAATGTGTTGAACACAAATACTGTTGAGCAAAGAATAAAGCCATTTCAGACTTAATGGTGCTAAAAAGGTATTTAAATGTACTAATAAAGAAACTAATGAGGGATGCTGTTGGTGCCAAAGCTAAACACTAACGAAAATTAGCTACAGCAACCTTCCTGCCTGTAGAGCAACACACATTACACTGCACTGGTGCAGGCAAGACAGTTTTGTAATTGCTTTAAGCATTAATTAAAAAAAAACAAAGAACAAACTGCTAAGAACATTGCACTATTTTTATTACTTGATGGTATATGATGGTCACCCTTCAAGATTTTGCTTTCCCTCCACTGAAAATCTGACTCTCACTTTAAAAATGGATTTGAAATAAGAGGACTTGAAATGAGGATTACATTTCATCTGGCAGCAATGACCACAACCTTCTTTGCCTCTTTCTGGACCTCCAGGGGTCCACCAAGAAAATATCTTTCTTGTTTCAAGAAAGAAAAATTGAAACAGCTTAAGAAGGAGATGTAAAAGTAGACACCAGAATTAATGATGTATGACACAGCTATACTAAGGGGAAGATGAAATTCTCAATTGCAGCTCACCCCTTTGGGATCATTTTTTGCTTTATTTGTAGATCTGATGCCCTGAAAAGCACTCTGATGTCAGCAAGGTGCTCCTCAACAAGTCAAGATGCTGAGTTTGAAAGGTAGACATCTACATGACAAAACAAAAGGAAGTGATTTTGGATCAATATCATGGGTGGTCATGAGGTTTTGTCCACAGAATGGGCCTTTCTCAGGAATCAGAGTCAGGAATAACCATTGGTCAGAAGCAGCACTGAGCCCCTTGTCTGAAAAAAGTGCTCTAGTTACTCCCTGGAAAAGCAAGTAGCACTCATGTTTGCTAAAGAGGTTTGATTCTGACTGCAGTCAACCCACTGTTGGCACCTGTGCCCAGCTTTGAAGAGGATCCTTTGTAGAGGACCAAAAAGGAAAGCTTGGAGAGATGAGCAGCCATACAGACTCTAAATCCTGCAGTCTTCATGCAGTGACCAGCAAAACAAGAAATTAATACCAAGGGATTAACTAGTTTCATACCAAAATATATCAGGGAGACAGCACCACTGCACTGTCTTGCAAATCCTATACTGTCACCCTTTGAGGCAATCACCAAATCTCAAGTGTTTGTTCAAAGGTCAGTGTCACACTCCACATTTTGCCAGTTTAGTTTGTAATACTGTCTGTTTTTTGATGGCTAATACTAATTTTCATTGCATTCTCTAGGAGTTCACTCCAGTAACACCCAGTTAAAGTGTGTTGTTATAGCATCCAGAGCCTCCATTGCACTATGTGATATACCAATAGTAGAAAAGAGACAGACCTTGTCCTCAAGATGTTGCAGTTTTCACAGACAGGAGATAAGGACTGGAGAAAGGAAGGACTGTTGAGCATCTCTTACAGATAAAAACCTGACATATAGGGACATCAGGAATTTAAAACATAGAATCCACAATTGCACTTAACTGAGTATTCCTGCTCTTTCTAACACCACAAAGTATGTCCTTAGTATGACAGCAGCCCATAATACTAAACTAAGAAGAATAAGAATTTTCCAGGATTTGAGCCTAGGACTTATTTCCAATGGACGTGACAAAGTTTACCTACATCATTTCACATGTATCTGGGAACAGAGGTAGGAGTGATCCGGCTCCATCAGTACGCAAGATGCTAAGAAAGGAAATTATCTCCTTTAAGGACGAGTCCTCTTTTTCCTAGAATCATCATCTCTATTAGACATTACCAACCATTCTTTTTGTTCAGTGGGGTATTCTACAATAGCAGCCTCAAATATGGCTTCTACGACTGGTTTTTGGAAAGCAAGAGTGTGTCAGGTTAGAAGCTTGGCATCTGAGGTATTTTCTTGTTTTCCCTAAAGATTATTGGATCATATTCCTGAAATAAGTGACTCAGTGCATTTAATGATATTTTGCCCATACATTATTCATTTTTTTCATTTCATATTACCTTCTCAGGTTATAGAAAATTTTCCCCAAAATTTTAAATAAAATATTTGCCATTTAGTTCTCTTTATTATACACTGAGCTCTAGCTTGCACTTTCTTTTTCATAAACACAGTTCATCAAAACAAAAAGAGTTTGAGAAGAAGGTGGGCAGTGATATAATGACACAGAACAGAACTAAAGAAAATAACCCCACATATTTTTGTGTTTCACCAACAGAAACACAGAAAACACTGTCACTAGAGAGGTGAAAATAACCCTTTTCCATGAGAAGGACTTACATGTGCCTCTCCAAGAGAGCAGGACACGCCAAACTATGCAGGCTTGCTAATCCTTTTAAAATTCTTCAGTATTGGTTTTGTACCAGCTTGCATTCATTTCTGGAGTGTGGCTGGAGAAGGTCACTCAGGCATTGTGAGGAACCAAGAGGCATCAGAGCACAGCCCATTGCCAGAATTTAATGAGGTGATCCAGTTTGTGCATCTGCTTCTAACATGTCACAACAATGATAGTGAAAAGCATATGTATTATCCTCTTTTTCTCTTCTTCCCTCGATAGATATAGGAGTTAAAATAGGATAGATAAGCTAATAGGACAAAGTGGAAGGAAAGTTAGTATTTCACCCCACATTTTTCATTCTGTAAGTAACAAGGTGTCATTTTCAAGATATCTCAGCTGGTTATTTGAATGTATACACTGTATCACCGACCTGCTGGGAATTTAACAAGCAAAATCCAAGTTAAAACTGTGTCTCTAAGCCACATTTTCATATTTTCCCAAGGGTGGGCTGTCACACCAAGGCAGGTGATTGCTCCATTTATGTTTTGTGTCTGCTTAGAAATAAGAGAGCGCTACTGAGTGTATGAATATACCTGGGGCTAGAGCCTCTTGTTGTTCTACACCTGATCCTTAGTCCTTACTTTATCCCAAAACTAAGCCAACAAAAGCAGATAAAATCAGAATCAGTTTTTAAAAAATCATAGAATGAGGATCAGATAAGCACTGAAAAAGCCAAAAATCCTCAGTGTGTGCAACATAGAAGGATTCTATCCAATTAAAATAAAATCTGATTTTCTTCTCAGAGGGTGACAGTTTCCCAGGAAAACATCATCTAGCATGCTGCCTAGGTTAGAGAAACCTTATGACTAGCATGCAATATTTTTGTCCTCCTACATGACATTGAGTCTGGTAGAGAAAATAAATGGGGCAGAGAGAAACCAATTCTAGAGGTTTTTTTTAAAAAAAAAAAGTTCCTGCAGAAAATCAGATTAAGAAGGAGGAACAAAATCTCATTTCCATGACAATGGTTCTTTAAAAAATACAACCATGTGCAAGTGAATATAAAATACCTAAAATATTAGCCCTGTAGTTAGTAGTCCTGTAGGCCAGTTAGTCCTATGTAGGTCTCTGGAAAGTCAGCATATTCATACACAGTGCTTATTATTTCTTATAAATTTGGGTCCAACTTCCCTTCAAATCAGTTATTTTTATTTTCTAGTCACTAGTTCATAATAATTTCCTCCAAGAATGTCAAGGAACTTGAGACTTAATTGACATTGCTTTCAAAGCAGACTTGATAGTGATTTTGAATCATTTGAATAAATCATTTGAATAAATCAGCAAAATTTGGTCTTTAAAAAAGGATTTTAATGATGGATAGTTATTGCAGACTGCACATCTTTGACTATTATCACTGTCTGCGTTCTTAATACTTAATACACAATCATTTTAGTGTTGATTTAAATGAATATACAAAGAGAATCACAGGTTCCCCTTGCCATCACTTCTGTTTTTTTTCAAACTAGAAGCTATTAAAATTGCATATTTAAGGCCTGATCTTATAAATTGCTCCATATTGTTACCCTCATAGGTCCTGATGATGACAATAATGTAATTACAGATACTCAGCAAAAATCCATGAAGAGGAAGAATGGATTTCACGTAACTCTACACTTACCTCAGACTTTTCAGCCTTTTGAAGGAAAACTTTTAAATATTTTTCAGACTATAAATGGTAGAAGAATGGGGCTTCTGAAATCCATTTGTGTATTTTTAGGAAATCTTGTGATATCTAACGGTGTATAAGATATCTTATCACTCAAAGAAAAACAATGTTTAAAAAGTACTTCTCTGTAGAAAGAAGTAGAATTACTTTCTGGAGATACAGAGACTCAGTATATCATTGTGAACTCATCTTGAGTTCACTCTGTTCTGCTTCTCACTAACTTGCATATTTCCCATGGAAGATTTATGGTTTGAACACATTTATAGGCCAGAAGAGTTGAGCCTGTGTGTTCCATAACACATACCTTTTGTGCTTTTAGTCTGGTTTCCTAGGGGAATGCAGCTTACATGATCTTGCAGTCTTTGTGCATCCATCTATCATGTACCAACCACAAGCCCATCTGACAGAAAGGTAAGATACCACTGACAAATAATTTCCTACAAATTTCCTGAAAGTCTGTGGCAGAGCAGATGAGAGAGATCTAAATTATTGTCCTGCACTGAGGGAAAGGTTGTAGAGTGAGCCTAACAGCACTTGCCAGCAACTTGGCCAGAAGAAATTCATCCTGTGTGTTGTCTGACTGATGGGTCAGCATATGTGGGACTCAGAGCCACAAAACCCTTGCCCAGCTGTGGAGAAAGGGACACAGCTGAGACACTGGCATGGGGTCTTCAGGGTCCCCTTCAGAGGATGGGCTCTTCAGGGTCCCCTCTGTGCCTGAAGAGGGACACTGGAGATAACACAAGGGAAGCCAGTGACCTGAGTGGGTGGCTGGTGTGTTATGACAGAGGGTAGGGAAGGTGCTGAGTTATTGTTCTGAGAAAATGAAGCAATGAAGAAAAAAAATTCTTACCGTGGCATCTGCATTAGTTCCACTGGTTCTGAGTCTATTTGTTTGCTTGGAACAACAATGGGATTTATTCTTGTGTTTGCTGTTTTAATATGACAGTCTTGACCGTGTCAGGGCATTAGAGGCAAAATCCAAAACTGTTGGCCCTGTTAGCATGAATCTTGCTGAAGGACTTGAAATGCTGAGCTTGGGATCAATATTACATTCAAGCCTCTTGAGGGGAAGTAGAGTCACATTTGAAAATGTGTTTTATATGCACTATTTATTTATTTATTATACTGTAGTTTCTCAAACACACTTCCTCCCACAGTCACTGTAGAAAACAACCCAAAAACAAACATCAAAATTACATTTAGCATTTTACAGAAAAGAAATGGGAAAAAGATCTGTAGATAGTGTAACCTTAGTGACTGAAAAGATTTAATACTGCCATTAACAACAGAAAATAAAGAGTGATTATATTAAACCAAATAACTTTTGTTCTGCTAAAGTATATCTTCCATCCAGTCATAATTTGAAGTTATCTAAAACAAAGGATCTGCTGCCAGCCCTGATAATTTGCTTCTCATTGATTACACATAATGACTATTCTTAATTTCTCATTTGTATTTAACAAGCCTGAGCTTACAGGCATTAGTTCTTTTTACGCCTTTGTCTGCTAGGATAAAGAACCTTTTAAGATCCATATTTTGTCTACTCAAAGTACACTGTAGTCATGTCACTTCCAAGTTTTCTCTTCATAAACTAAACAGAATGAGTCTATAACTAAAACTCTCTTGCTTTTAAACTGTTCCACAGCCTTCTTCTTACCAGCCCCCAACTTTTTAACATTCTGCAGGAAAAATATAAGCAGCAAAGATGGTACCCGTCTCCCCAGACAGCAAATCCCTAGAAGGTTCCCTTTCTAATCACTTTCTGTGAGCAGATAATTCACCTTGACCCAGCTTGTGTAATTATTTCTGGATGAGATGAAACCCTTCCCAGCTAGTGCTGACAAACCCTGCTCTGTTATTCCAATGTTGAGCTCATTGGTGCTGTTTACTGAAGTAAAACTACATCCTATTTTGATTCATGACGTCTTCTGCATAACCAAAGGCTGTTTTACTTGTTTCTGCTTCAGCACTGCCATGGAATTTCATACTGAATTGTGTTTTCACTTTGAGACTTAAATCCCCTGTGAATACTGGTGTATTCAGGATTCAGTACCCAACCCCGTAGGTTTTGTAGGTTGAATTAGCAAATTAGTTGCTGCCATTTGAAGGGTTTCCAGAAAATTCCACTGTATCATGGCACTGAGCTACATACGTGCTACTCACAAAATCAAATGCAAAACAACAGAATGCAACCAGGTCTGGGTCCAAAAGTAGCTAAAGATGGGTTATGCATGGAATGGCTTAGGTTGGAAGGGACTGTAGAGATCATCTACTCCAACCTCCCTGCCATGGGCACGGATGCTTCTCATCAGGACAAGGGTGGACAAGGTTGCTCAAGGCTTAAACCAACCTGATCCTGGAGGCCACCAGAGAGGGGGAATACACAGCTTCTCTGGCAAATCCATTCCAGAGTCTCACCACCCTCATACTAAAGAACTTCTTTCTAGTATCCAGTCTAAACCTATTCTCCTCCAGTTTAAATCCATTTCCCCATGTCCTGTCACTGGCCACTCTTATGAAAAGTCTCTCTCCAGCCTTCCTGTATCTTCCCTTCAGGTATTGGAAGGCAGCTATAAGTTCCCTCCGGAGTCTTCTCTTCTTCAGGCTGAACAATCCCATCTCCTTCAGCCTCTCCTCATGGCAGAGGTGCTTCGGCCCCTGGATCATCCTTGTGGCCCTTTGCACTCATTCCAACAGATATATGTCCTTCTTATGGTGGGAACACAAGAAGTGGACGTAATATTTGAGGTAGGGGTCTCACAAGTTCAGAGTAGAGGAGGAGAATCACCTCTCTTGATCTGCTGGCCATTCTCCTCTTGATGTTTCCTGGGATATGGTTGGCCTTCTGAGATGCATGAGTGAGCACTGGTGGCTCACACTGAGTTTCTCATCAATCAACATCTCCAAGTCCTTCTCTTCAGGGCTACTCTGTACTCACCTTGTAATTGTGCCTGGGATTGGTTATTTCCAAACACGAGGCAACATGAGCTCTCCAATATGTCATACTTTGTCCTTTCATTTGCATCACAGGTTACAACTACTTCATTCCTTGGACAAAAGCTGAGAGTTAACCTATTCATATTGCTGTCTCCTTCCAGCTCTGGAGAAAAATATTCATATCCCATCTCAGATCTATGAACTAATATTTTAAAATAGCATCTGTAGTTCTTTTGGAAGTTGCCAAAATCAGAACTCTCCCATGTAGAGTGACAAGGAGCAGAATTTATTTGCCTACATCTCTTTACTAACCTGTAACTCATGTGGTCAGGTATACATACTATTTCAGTTCCTCATGTTTACTTGAGAGACTTACAGCCATCAAAAAAAAGGGAAAAAAAAATCTCAACTTTCCTCCATCTATTCCTGTTAAAATATATTCCATCTCTCTTTATTACAACTTTGGACTCAGCTGAAAGCCAGGACCTTGATTGTTTGGTCTGGTATGCTCCTGAGAATAGTCAGCCCATATGCTGTGGTACAGCTCTTTACCTCACTTAGGTATAAGAATAGCCAAGGAATCCCTTGGGCTATACTTGTAAAGAAAGTAAGTAGATATCCTTGCCCAAGGTTACACGTTTTTCTTCAGTGTAGCCTATAAAGAAGAGAAGGCTGTAAAAGCAAATACTTAAAACACTATTCAAAAATATGCAGTTTATACATATCACAGATGTAGGTGTATAGTCTTGCTTCTCATTGATCCATCTAATCACAAAGGTTTGTCTTTGTTTATCTGTAACCTGTTCTAAGTCAACTTGTGTTCCCTGTAATATATAGCTATGGTAAAACCTGACACAGATGATACACACAGGCAGGCACCTACTTTTTCAAGGAGGCACTTATAAAAATTATCCCATTGACTTCAGCTTCCAAAGTTAGATGTGCTCTGCTGCAGAATAAGAAATCTCAGTGGGAATGAAAATGTACATGAGATCTGGGAAGGCAAGAGTTCATCTTTGCCAATATTTGAAAAACATATAAATACATCAAGCCTGAAATAAAACTGTATTATGAAGTGGTTTGGTTTTAAGCACCTGGTAGCACTTGTGCAATAGCAGGTTTGTTAGCCTTTTCAGTATCGAACTGTAAACACTTGATAAAACAAAACCTAGGATCTCAGATAGTGTATACAGTGTCAAGATGACAAGCTTGGCTAGTTTTATTCCTGTTGGGATAGTAAATAAATAAAGGTCTCCAATTTTTTTTCTTTTTAAGTCACTCTGAAAGCAGTTCTCTTTCTATAAAAGAATAAGGCCATTTAATTTGCTTCCTTGTCACAGGCAAACTGATCCTCAAAACTGCTAATTCTTAATAAAACACAAAAAATTTATATGTAGCTGTGGTGCTGCAGCTTAATGAATCCTATTCAACATGCTTTTTTTTTTTTTTTCCTACACAGTTTTTCTCTTTTACTTAATATTCTTAAATGCTTTAAACATCGTGTTTGTTTTGTTTTTTTTTCTCTCTCTTTCTCTCCTTGGCATATTGTTTGATATCTGAAAAACATAGCCCATTTCAAAGAGACATCTCCTTGCTTTCTGTGATCAGCTCTCCTGGTGGTTTTCATCTAGGTGCTCATCACCCCTCCTGCTCCATGCCATGTTGCTGCCCAGTGCCCAAGGTACCCTCAGGCTTTAGCAATAGTGGATGCAATAGTGTATGTGCAGGGGGTTAACAGCCAATCAATGTGCAACATTTTCATCCTATTTGCCCACTCAGCACTAATAACATCACTAACAGGAACAAGCAGTAGGGATTTTCAGCAGGTCCTGGTGAAAAATGGGTAGGTTTAGGGATAACACATGGTAAAAATCCTCCTGTTTGTCATCTTCATCCTTGACACTGTCTGCACTAGAAAGTCCCACAGCTTTGGGACCTCACCACTGCTCTTTCAGGGCTGGGCACTGATTTTTTCCTGTTCATTTCTTTCTCTTTTCTGTTTAAGACTTAATTTGTACATTTAAAATCAACATATGCCATCAGCTACAGATGCCACTAATTAATCATTGTACATGTGGACCGGCCTTAACATCTTCTGTGCAGCTCTCTCTCTCATTGTATCCTGTCTCTCATAGCAGACATTAGTGAGTGCCAAGAGGAGAGTGTAACAGCAAGATAATCCTATAGGAATTTTTCTCTGGAATATCTTCCTAGGGCCAGTAATTTGTGGTCAGTAACTTTCCTAAGCCAGAAATTCTCTAGGAATATGTCTACAATTAAGTGTCTGTGTTGGACTTTTCTGCCACAAATTTGTTCAATTGCTTCTTAGGCCCATGAAGAATTTTAGCACCAGAAATACACTTTGGGAAGGATTTCCATGTCCCACTGCACTTTGTGAGTGACTTCTGATATGTCTGAACCCTCATTTTTTTGTCTACACTTGCTGCCCCTACTTCTTGTATTACAAGGGACCATAAGCAGTAGTTTCCAGCCTTCTCCATGCAACCCATGGATCTTTAACACTTTGAGATTCACTGTCAGATTTTCTGTCATTACCCAGAACAGTATTTCTGCATTGGGGAAAACAAATGAAGAAACTCCAGCAGCCCAGTAGACTGTTAGAACTCAATGCATGTGTATCAATCATCTTCCATATGGAAAAGTTGGTCAGAACTATCTGTTTTTTAAAAATTCCCAGCAGAAACATATTAATGAATCTGGCAGCTCTTTCAACCTATTGTCTCTATTGTTATAAACAAAAGACTGTTTTCTAAAACTGACATCCCCTTGGCTTGGAGCTGCAAAGTCCCAGCCACATCAAGCTGGAAGTGCACAGCTCCTAGAAGAGGGAGAGGAGTGGGGAAAGTTCTGATCAAGTCACACCATGGACACATTTGTGAAGTGCTGGGAGGTTCTACAAACAGAACGAGGTTCAGCATTTGAGGTTGGGATATGAAATGTGGAGTCTAGCCCAGAGCAATGCAAGACTCTACAAAATGGTGCACAGCACTGTGCACAGGACAGATGTAGATGTATGTTCATGGGAATGCACGTGGTGGGATTAAAATGTTCATCATCTCCTTCTGTGGTTTATTGAGAAACTCAGTTTCAGAGTCCATTTACTTTCACTTTCCAAGAAGAACTCTAATTTCCTTAGAAATTAAATTTGGTTAGCAAAGCTCTGCAGCTTGCTTTCTGCTCAGAGGATCAATCACCTGAAAATTCAGACGATGCAAACAGTATTCTTCCAAATGCATGAGTCAGAAGAGTGTCACTTGCACACTGCTCCAAATTGAAAATTGTTTTATATTTTCATCTGCAGTCACGTAAAGAAGTCTGAAGAAGAAAAATTCTGAAAGTGAAAATAAGATTTTTTAAAAAATTAATTATAAATAGCCTGTAAAATGCAATTTTGCATTTGCATTTGCAACAATAAAGGTGATTAACTTACATTGTAACATCTCATAATTGCATCTCTAATGTTGTAAATGTGAGATGTAAACAACACGTGAGTTAAAATTCAAGTTTTACCTCTAATTAGTTTTTTGTTGATTTACGCCTTGTAGCAGCCTTTAAATCTATATTTTCTGGTTTTGTTAACAAAAGATATAATGTAACACCTTCCACATCATGACATGGAAATTAGTTTTGCAAACTGCAGTTGTAAGTAGATTTTTTTTTTTTAGTTTATACCATACCTCGTGAATGAAAATAGCACACACTGCATGCTTTGCAAAGTGGCAAGAGTACAAATAGGAAAAGGAACATTTACTGTTGTTTAGTCTCATCAAAGTAAAATTTATTAAAGCCTTGTCTGAAGAAAGTCCACAGATACTCAGTATCTAATGGCTCTCAGATTCAGGCTCTTACTCTTTTGCTGAGTTGATAGATCTTTTAATCAAGGGGATGCATACACTGATGAGCAGCTGAATATAAACATTCAGTCTCAATTGTGCAGAAAACAAATCCCAGGAGTATGCATGTATTTAAAAATTAGTGTGCTAAGCAGATCCTACAAGCAACAACCAAATGGAAAATGCTCATCTAAGACATGCAGCAGTGAATTTTGTTATTAGGCTTCCACGTCCACTTATCCCCCACATTGTCTCAGATCTTTATCTGGCTCCATTTCTCAATCTGAGCTAGGTATCCAAACTATCAAAGACATTTCATCCTAAAGGTCTTAACTGATGTGCAAACCAGCTAGCACCAAGCTTGTAAACCAGGGACAGCTTGTAAATCACCCTTGTCCTTGGTCTTTTCTTTGTGGCTTTCACAAATGCAGACAGACAGCTGGTACAGAAATGGCAAAACTGAAAGTGTATGTCCCTGTGAGAGCCATTGCTCAGGTAACAGGTTTCTAGTAACAGGTTTCTATCACCCAATGGTCATAAGGACCCTGACATATTTTCCTTTCTGGGAGTGGGAATGTAGTGCTGTTCACAGGCCTGAGGTTTTGTTCTTTCAACAAATGGAGGTTACAGCAGTTTGAGAACCACAGCATAGAAAACAGAAAACCCATCACAAAAACCTGAGAGCAGTTTGTATGAGCAATTGCTCAAGTCACTGAGATGGTCTTTGTATGCATTTCTAATGCACTCATTACCATAATACCATCAAAACAATTTATTTTCTTCCTATCTTTTTACTGTTACAGTAATATTTTATTTTAAATAGGTGCTACATCAGCCAATTTCATATAAGATATTACCCCTGCTTACAAATGTTACCTATCTGAGCAAGAAAGATTTGTAATTTAGAAAAGATCAATCTTCAGAAGATCACAGCTCCAGCCACAGAATTGCTACATGTGGAACAACTCAACCCAGCTGTTTTCTGCAATGGGAAGCTGTACGCTATGGCAGATCAGGTCAACATGCCTTAAATGAAACTCCAGATTAAACATTTTCTAAGGTTTTCACCAGGGTGAACATTTCAAACTGTTACTGCATGTGCAGGTCACTTTTTTCTCACTTTATGGACAAAAAGTATTTTCCTACCAAGATGAGATATATACTTAGTGTGAAAGGAAGAATATATTTTGCCATTAAAACTTAGCTGGGCTAAGGAGGGGTTTCCATTGCTGTCTTGCACACTACTCCCACAGTTACCTAAAAAAGTCAGGGCTGCTCCAGCTGAGCAGTCTACAACTGATTGCTAAAATACACTCAGAAAGACAGAGTAGAAAAGCATCTCTAGTGAGTTGCCTTACAAATCCTCTGCTCTGTATACTCAGTATTTTCATTTATTTAGAACAGTAAAATAGTTAATGACAAGTAATTGGGGTGGCAAAAGCTGTGGAAGATCAGACCAAATTTAAAAATCATCTAGTGATGTAGTTGTCAAAAATCAACAGGATTAATTTAGCCCATCTTTGCCTCAAATGCAATGTAGAAGGTTTATTCCTGGCAAGCTATTACAGAACAAATCAATGGGGATAACAATCAGCTAGACAGCTGTGAAAGAGCCAGGTTTATAGGGGTCACAAAACTGGTATGGATGCAGCAATCTAGCCCTGCAGAAGGAAGACAAGTTTCATTTTGGGAAGCATCACAGAAATGGGGTGCGCAGTAAGACAGAGAAGATATTTCTTCTGTCACGTGGAGTACCCGGAACACTGCATCCAGACCTGAATTTTGCACTTGAAGATAAACCAGAGAAAACACAAGGAAATGTGAGCAGTGGGATCAGTAAAAGGTGTGGGAAAGAGAATCTACAGAGGAAAAAAAAAATCAGAAAGACTAGAGCTGTTCAGGTTGGAAATTGAGGACTGAGAAAGAAATGGAAATTTTCCATTGTCATAAGGTTGTTATAATTTGTTCTTGCTCACTTCACTGTATTTAGGGCATATATCAGGGAAAATTTAAGAGATGAGAGTAGAGAGAGGGCAGTATGGTGACCCTGGGAGATTATGAAATCTCCATCAGTGCAGGACATTCAGGTTGTGTTGTGTCAATATTAGCAATTCAGCAATGCCAGAACATTGTCATACTTCAGGCCCAGCCAGTACCGACCGGGCCCCTGCCCACTCACCCCCAGTGTGGGACAGGGAGGGGAAAATCCACCTAAAGGCTCATTAATGGAGAGAAGGACAGGGGGGGTTTCATTGCCCAATTAGAGTAACAGGCAGAAACCAGACAAACTCAACTCGGAAATAAAAAAAAAAAACAAACTCACAATTTAATCTACAAGGAGAGTAGAAAACATGGCCATATCTTAAAACCTGCCCCCCACCCCTGCCTTCCTGTCCCACTCCCGGATGGCTTCCCTGCTGCCTCCCCCTCAGGGCACAGGGAGGGGCAGGGGGGGTTCAGGCTCAGTTCCCCACACGGTGTTTCTGCCGCTCCTTCCTCCTCAGCATGAGGACTCCTCACATTCTTTCTTCCCCCGCTCCAACGCGGGGTCCCTCTCACGGCAGAGAGTCCTTCAGGAACCCCTCCGACATGAGTCCCTCCCAGGAGGTGCAGTCCCTCAGGCACAGACTGCTCCAGCCTGGGCTGCACACAGAGTCACGGCTGCTTCGGGAACAGTCACCTCCTCTGACACGGGCTCCTCCATGGCTGCAGATACACATCTCACCCTCTCCCTGATCCTGCACACGCTGCTGCTTCACGCCTGCCCACCTCTGACACTTCAGGGGCTACAAATCCACATTTCCCCCACCGTGGTCCTTCAGGGACTGCTCCCCCGTGCTCCTCCATGGGCTGCAGGGGCACAGCTGCCATCTCACCACGGGCCCGGGCACCTTTCCCCCTCCTTCCTCACTGACACTGGTGTCTCTGCTCTGGCATTGTTCTTTCACCATCTCTTCTCCTCTGCAGGTCTCTTTTTCCATATTTTTGCAGTTTCATTTCACCCTTTCTTGAATATGTTACTTGCAGAGGCTCGTCCATCTTCCCGTATCTCCTTATCCTTGGGCAGAGGTGGGGCAGGGAATGGAACCAGGGGAGCTTCCATCAGCTTCTCACAGCAGCCACCCCTGTGACCCCCCTGCTTCCAAACCACTGCACTGACCCAGGCAAACATAGGCCTGGACACTCAGTCATCCTCCCTGAAAAAACATCAGTTGTTCTGGGTCCATCAGTACTCCTCAAACAGTTCCATGGCAGGGGTGGGGGGGGGGGGGGCAGTTCACATCAGTGAAGAACCATTTCCAACAGACAGGCTAAAATGGGAGCATCCCTCACAGCAAGGCAGGAGCTTCAAAGTGTATTTCCATGGGCTATTTGGTCTCACGATCAGAGAACTGTGCCAGACACACTTAATGCTAGTACTGCAGTTTTCAAGTAGAAATCTATAGGAAAGTAAACCCATCTCCACATCAGGAGGGGTTAGGAACTATTGTAATGCCTTATCTAGCCCTATATGCTTGCATATCTGTGTTACATTTACTAAACATCTTTGCTGGAGTATGCAGGAAACCTTGGGCTACAGAACAATCCCAGTTGAATCTATTCTACAGAATCCTTATAACGAGGCAATGAGGCTGACCTTAAAACAAACTACACAAAGAAAAAAAAGTTTTTTCCCCTTCCCTGAGTGGTTTATCTTGTAGATAACTCAACAGCAATAGAAAAAGCAGTCTAATATAAATCAAGTCAAACATCTCAGCTGGAGATAAACAACTTTTATCAACTAGAAGATGCCGAACTCAATTTACTGTTATATGGCATCGCAGGAACAAGCATTAGCAAACAGTGCAAGTATATTGCCCTTCCATCATTTAGGAATTCAGAAGGGGCTGGAGGCTCCATGCTGCAGCACAGTTCTCAAACATCCTCTCTGCACCAACTCTGTTACCACACTTGGCAAACAAAGAAAATGCCTATAACACAATCTCTGCTCTGGCTGTGCCATGACTGATAGCAGCTTAGCTGCAGTAGGAAGATGCCCAGCATGGGCTACAGATCCTCTCACAAAGGGTGTCTTGCTCAGTCTGCATAAGCACAGCATTGCCCCAGCTGGATTCCTGCTGCTGTGAGGGGCAGTTAACCTAAACCTAGCTCAGGTGGGTCACTGCTGTAACTCCAGTGTGGGTATGGCCAAAGAGACTCAGACAGCTGACTGAGCAGCTGGGAAACAGCCTCTGTGATTCCTACAGGATATTTTTTTCACGAAGCCTCAGCCTCAAGAGGCTCCTTTCACATATCCACTGGGAAATATTTCAGTATGAAATCAAAGTTTCATTGGAACATATTCCTCATCACCACCACCCTTCCTGCACACATCAAAATCCTACTTCTTTCTCCCATCACACCTCAGCAACTTAATTTTTGGGGAGACAGTGGAAAGAATGAGAAGATGTAGCCACTTAGGTGTCAGGAAGGTGTCACTAGGTGATCCAGGAAGGGGAGTATAGGGTTATGAATCTGTCCACTAAAAGTGAGTAAAAAAATCTTTAACTTGCTCTGAGAAGAGAAGCAGAATGTTGAAAGGGACAACCCATCAAAATGGTGAAATCTTGTGGAAAGTGAATATTTTGCTGCTGTGACCTTCCTCTACTCCTTTCCATAGTCACAGTAAGGCTCAGTTCAGGTGTGTTCAAGATACCTAGTTTAATTGATTTTAAAAGTTCAACTGCAGACACTAGCTTCAGTGGAGGGGGGGGGGGGGGGGGCGGAAAAGCCCCAAAATCTTGAAATCTACCAGTAGCAGAAGATTAATAAAGATAGCTCAGTAAAATGTATTTTCCAAATGCAGGATACGGTTTAAAAATAGCAGAGAATTTGAGTTAGTGGGAACAAGGTAGCTTTAAAATAAAACTACTCAAACTTGCTTCTGAGGAGGAAGATGACTTTGAGAAATGCTTGAAGGACCTCACCCACTGTCAAACCTCAGTCTATTTTCTTGCATACCCACATGATTTGGTAAGTCACCTGAGAGGAAAAAAAATGGTGGGCTTAAAGTTTTTTTCCTATTCCTCCTAGGAGGTCTGCTGCATAGCTTGAAATCTGTATTTTTGCAGCAAATATTGAAATAAATTGACCCCCTCGAGCCCCGGCATACAGGAGGAACATTCGGTACTGCAGGACGGTAAATCACCTCTGAGTCATCATATCCAGACCCCTGCTATCCCCAGCAATCAGACCACATAAACCCACTCATAAATCTATCTTGTTCCATATTAAAAATGCCGTGGATGTTTGCCCAATTTCCAAGGCTTTTTAAGCTCTATTCTGAAGGATGGAAACTTTCTGCAAACTCTCATCTTAAATTTATTCGCAGACAGATGTACCCTCCGGTGTTGTGGTATGGGGAGCCTTTATCTTAGCTCTTCACTCTGTACAGCACTAACCCTCAGCTCCAGTCCGCATGAAAACATCCTTTCTAACCTCACCCAAACTTTATGTTGCTAGAGTGAGTAGAGCAAGCTTTTTCCAGTCTCCCCCAAGATGACAGAAATTCTCTGACCCTCTGAGTGACCTTCCTCTACACCTACTGAAGCTGGAATCCACTTTTTTGGGTTTGGTTGGTTGGTTGGTTGGTTTTAAATTGAGTGACCAGAGTTGCAATTAGTTTTCCAGAGAGACTGTAACAGCATATTGTTAATAGTGGGTTTATACTTGCTTAGCTGCAGTAGAAATATTTAATCTGGTAGATTTTAGACTTGTTTTTGCTTTCTTCACTACAGCATCTCACAGCGTGATTTACCATCATGTGCATGTTTCTTCCTCTCTCCTTTCCTGATATAAATCTCAGGTTTCTAATGGTAGTTATTGCTATTAGTCCCTATTAAATTTTCTCCTACTTCTGTGATTCCAATCTAATCTAAAGCTTCAGCCAAGTTCTTTTATTTGATATTCATATTCTTGCTTGCTGTGCTGGTACTACTAACTTTTCATTAGCAGCAGTTTTGATTACCATACACTTTCCTTTACCTGCTGACTTCATTGATAAAAACACTACATACTCAAATTTAATCATATACAATGTATTTTTAAATCCAAGACACAATATTGCATTTTCAAGTTTAAAAATTGATATTCTAGATAGACACAGTACAATCCATTGTACCTTAAACCTTAATAAATACCTTAATAAATATATTGCTTTCTGATACAAGCAGTCTTTGTGAACAACAGCAGCATATAACTTTGAACCTTCATTTTGAAAAAGAAAATAAAAAAGTTCAGTAACTTCACAAACCTTCTGCTGTAGATTGGTTTGGGGATATTTTTAGCCTGTTGTATTGAACCGTGGAACATCAGTGCTGTTTTATTGAAGTTTTATTTATAAATGCAGGACCAAGGATAGCATTTATCATAAGCAAGCTGCTATCTTAATAAAGAATGAGTTGAAGCTTGCTTGTGGTCTGAGCTTTGCCTTTATGCCTGAGGTTAGGTACTTAGACCCATACGTGGATCCCTAAATAAGCACTGTGCTGAAGCACTGTGTTACTTCAATAGTTCTTAATTTGACTGCAGGTCCCAGTTATTAGGTTTCCTGTCCTGTGACAGAAGAGGAAGGATTTTTTTTGGCTCCTTGCTACAGATTGCCAGTGTTTCCATGCTCTGTGACTTCTTGCAAAATATTTTCCTACTCTTTAGTTTTCATTCTCTTTTGGAGATGGGTTAGGCAAGGGAAGGACAGCATTTTGATGCCCAGGGTCGTGATGACAGGCAGCCAGCTATGGGCTGTGCTGAGCCTGGATGATTTATGCCCACTAAACAGAAGAAGAACAGATTTTCTCCTCCAAATTAAACCTCTACTGACAGACCCCAAACTCATGCAGAATGAGAAACACCAAAGTGCAAGCTCTTATGACCTTCTCTAAGGCCATAAAGGTTTGCCTGATAATTTTGGATTAGTTTCAGTTTAGTGTTTAAGCAACTGAGATTTGATAGGCTTTGAGAGCTCTCTAATTTAAAACACTTCCCTGCTTTGTCCCTAGAAAACCCTAAGAGAAATCCTTTTTAAGCAGGACTGTAGACATTGAGACCTTATCACATCAGATTATCTTCCATCCAAACCAGAGCTAGCCTGGGACTTCTGAGGTAGCAAGAAGCCTCGGTGAGTTTCTTGTGCTAGTTTACTCCTTCTGTTTTGAGCAACATTTTAATATTGAGCTCAGTCAGAACTAGGTGTGCAGTGGGAAGATGAATGCATTCTTTCTGCTCTTTGCTTCTGATGCTGCTTACTAAATATTTTCTTGATGGGTACTTTGGGTTTTTTGAAGCAAGAGTTAGAAGCATGAAGAAAGTAAAAGTGGCAGCAGAAACCAAAGGACTGAACTTGGGATGGAACTTTATGTCCACGATTGTGTGCATCACAGAAGGGGAGTCATGAGCCAGGTGCAATCTGAAAGAGAAAACAGTGTTAATGGCAGGAAAGTGAAAAGGGAGCCTGAAAGAGATAGACAGTGAAACCCCAGAAGATTAGTACTCTTCATTACAAAGAGACAAGTGACTCTCAAATTATGAGTCTCCACAGCCATAATCCAAGTCCAACTTTAACCTCCCCTGTCTTTGCTAGATTAAGCTAGCAATCATGAGCAGCTGGAGAGCAAGCCATGCATGGAATTGCAAGGAATGTCCTTGCAATGCACTGTGATAAAAACAGTCAAACAGTTTTGGAGAAAAGTAGCGCAAACAACGTACCTGATGGAGCATGGTGACACAGGAAATGGTGTGCAAATTGTGACAGTCACAGGGAGCAAGGACTGGCCCCAGGCACTCCTTAGCTCAGCAGAGCCCTGAGGACTGAAAAACCTGGGGACCTCTGGTAACCATATGAAGAGCAGAAGGAAAAGAGACAAGAAAACCTTACACACCATTTCATGTATGCTTACCCTGCACAGGCTGTTCTGAGCACACCACATCTTTTTAATAAACACACACACATTTTTTAATAAAAGAACAAGGGTAGGAAGAGTTAGGGGAAGGCTGTGTTTCTCAGTAAAAAAAGTCACAGAAATTAGCAGCTGACAAGAAGGCTCTCTGCACTGTGGTTTGAAGTACAATTTTCTGTATCTATCTTGTCCACATGTTGACTATTATCAGCCACGGGCAGCACTTGTAGGTTGTGCTACTCAGAGGCTATTCTTCACTTGTAAATCTCATCTCTGCTAGCTGCTTTCTGTGCTGTCTGCACTGGAGGGAATAAAAAGCTCCGCAAAAAAAGCACTATCTTAGCTTTCCATTTTTCTCACAGGGATATCCTTTTTCCTTTCCTTCAAAATAAATCACTTTATTAATCTTTTTAACTAAAACTAGCTTTAGAAAAGTGGGAAATGTATGCACAAAGAGAGACAAGTATGCATATATTTTTATTTGTTTTGGCTTGAGGTTTTCAATACTGCACATTAGGATATATTATGGCTGACTAGTAGACTATAACTCAGCATATTGAACATAAATAATTCTGTCTTCATGTCAAAAGCTTGAGCCTGTAAGCATAATTACAGAAACAGTATAGGTTTATACAAGCAGTAAAAGACTAACAGGATAGTTAGCAAAAGACTAAAAGAATAACATAACAATAGAAAGCCCAAAGTTTCTCCAGCAAAATAATTACGTATGTTCCTATAAGGACTTCCCCAGTGTGCATATCTGTGTACCACATCTTGTTCAGCTTTATTCAACCTGAATTTATAAATACTTGCTCAAAAATTAATGCAAACACCAAGTGAGTCACAGCATCAGTATCTTACCATCTGATAAATCTAAAACTTTGGTTGGTTTTGGTTTGTTTGTTGGTTGGTTTGGTTTGGTTTCTCCCTGGTCTGCCAAACATCCAGATTGCAGCTTCAATGACCTCTTGGGCAGCTTCCCACTGTGCAGACCCTGATGGATCCCAATCTGCTCTGTGATAGTCCCTGAGCACTGGGCACTGGTTAAGCACCAGCACAAGAGACCTCAGTCTTGGATGAGTCTCTCTGTGCTGCTTCAATATAAATATTGACAAGTGGTGTGTTCATAAGCTCTGCAAACAGCTCTGGTTAGTTAGGCTTGATGCTCTGCTGTTAAACAAGCACGTCATTTATGTATGCTCTATAGTGCACAGACCTATAAAAAAACCCACACCAGTTATGGCTCAGGCCCTGGAGATTCCTTGTTTCAGCAAGTGAGTAGGATCTAATCCAGAACAAAAACTCAGGAAAGAGTGTGAAATCAAACTAAGTGGATTTAGACTATCAGTGTCTTGCCCAGCACCCTCTAGAAAACCAGGCATTGTGTCCAGAGCACCAACTCGGGCACAAGATCAACTTCATAAAGAGATGAGGTTGCACTCATTCTTGTTCAGCATTTTCCAGGTGAAGATTTAATGCAGATTCATGTAGGAGGAAATAGAGAAACAAAAGAGCTCTGAACCATGCTGAAAATTTACCTCTTCTTAAATCCTCCCTCCTCCATCTCTAAGTAAACCAAATTTAATGTTTCCTCCCAAGAAAGACAATCTGTTACAAAAATACTGAGTCTAAACAATAATTTTTCATTTTTTTAAAGGAATACTGTAAAAAAATATTCTTCCAGAATAAACAGAAATGCTGTCAAACCTAGCAGTACATCAGCACGCTGACCTGTTAAAGTGAACCCAGTCCAAGAAATAAATACACATGTAATGATATTGAGGAACTAGTTTACCCTTAGGATTTTAGGGAATGTCATAGCAGGCACCTCTAAAACTAAGCTGAAAAATCTGTAGAGGTTATTTGATGGAGAAGATGTCCCAGAGAAGATGTTTTTGCGTAACAGACATATACTTTTTGCTGTAAAATGGCGTCAGATATTTTATTTTCTCTATGCTGGGTACACCTTTCATAGAATCATAGAATCATAGAATCATAGAATCATAGAATCCTAGGGGTTGGAAGGGACCTCGAAAGATCATCTAGTCCAACCCCCCCTGCCAGAGCAGGGCCACCTAGAGTACATCGCCCAGGAACGTGTCCAGGCGGGTTTTGAATGTCTCCAGTGAAGGAGACTCCACAACCCCCCTGGGCAGCCTGTTCCAGGGCTCTGTCACCCTTACAGTAAAAAAATTTTTTCTAATATTCAACTTGAACCTCCTATGCTTCAATTTACACCCATTATCCCTTGTCCTATCACTGGTCACCACTGAGAAAAGCCTAACTCCATCTCCCTGGCACTCACCCCTTACATATTTGAAAACATTGATGAGGTCACCCCTCAGTCTCCTTTTCTCCAAACTAAAGAGACCCAGCTCCCTCAGCTTTTCCTCATAAGGGAGATGTTCCACTCCCTTAATCATCTTTAACCTTTCCCATTGCTTTATCACTGTGTTGAGTAGGTGTGATGCTATCCAGCTTTTCCACTTCAGGTGTGTCCAGACTTCACAATAGGGTGAACTATGAGAATATCTAAGTGGAAAAGCTGGGTAGTTTATCCATTCACTCACCAGGGAGAGTCTATGATGCAGAGTGACAGACCTGCCAGTGGTCATTTCATAAGTCACATTCATAAGAAACTCACAAAAACATGCTCTTTTCTTTACATAACTTAGCTCAGTAAGTTGTGGAGGTATTCTCCTTAGACTGTGGGGGGAATCTATCTCGCTGAGATCTCCAAAAGTTAGTTGTCAAACTCTCAGCTATTTACCCTGCCTCCCATTATAGGCAGCTGGGAGAAGGAGGCACATCCAGGGAGAAATTCATCTGATCTGGAGGGAGGTTGGTAAAGTAGGTCAGAGCAGAGGCATGTGTGGGTTGCTCTTCAATGAATATAGTGGAAGCCTAGAGCAATCAGTGTAGAATTAGACAGCTAAACCTTAAATATCTGCACTGAGATGGAAATAAACTCTTCCAGTATTTCTCTGTCAATGATGAATAGGTGCAGAAAGAAAAGTTGTGCTCTCAGTCATAGTTGCATGACTTGGCTTGTAAAACATGCCCTGCTCCAGGGTCTCTGATCTCCCCAGCCACTCCTCAGAGTCTTGTGGTGTATAAGTAGGTCAGCACTCTTGTCAACGTTACAGCACTCCGGTGATAAACCTTTTGTTTCTACAAAAACAATGTCCAAGTGTGACTTTTCTAACATCTGTTTGGCTGTGATAGCATGACCATGTCTTGCATTTGTCCTTTTTAAATAAATCTAGTAATTTATTCCCTGTGCAGGAAACCTTTGTGCAGTTTAACTGCGGGAAGAAAATAAGAGTTGTGTAGAGGACAAATGCTTCTGAGAGGTGGAGGTTGTTTTCATTCACACCTTATCTGTGTTTCTTTTCTATTTCAGAACATAAGCATGGATTAAAGTAAATGTAAACTGTGAGGATTGATGTGACATTTTGGTGTTGCTTTTATATTATTTTTCCAAATAAGACTGTTTTTATGTTTGGTAACTTAATTTAAATAGAAGGGTGAGACAGAAGCATGTTGGAGTCTTGAAGGGTAACTTCCAAGAGACAAATCATTTTGCCCTGCTTTCTGTATCTACCTGCTCCATATTCCTAGATACAGTGATCCTAATTATGCTTTTTTCTTTAATTCCCACCCTTACTTGAAGACAACTGCAAATATCATTATTGTAGCTAACTACAAGAACTTGGCTACTGCAATAATAATGTTCTACTCATAATTTTTCAAGATATGAAGCAGCAACATGTAGCCCAGCCACTAAGGAGAACTTGATATTGTAATTATTAGTTTTCTCCCTCAATATCACTTTACAGTACATTAAAAGACAAGCTGCATTTTCTTCTTTGCAAAAGAAATTCTTTCTGAGAGCAAGCATGTCATTTAACCACAACTTGAAACTTCTTTTTTCAAAGGTGCTAGAGGTACAAGAATTAAACATTTATGGAAATATTTGGGGAAAAAATATTTATTTTTATTAGTGAGCGCTCTGCAAGATGCAAAAATTATTTTAGTCTAATGCATTTTCAAGTTTGTCTGCTGTGTGGATTATATGTCTCATTTTATTTAAGTATGGTATACACATGGTCATGATCAATCAATACTTGAGTAGCAATTGGAATGTGGCAGTTGATATAACTGATTTCTATTGTATTAAAATAGTATTAAATATTCTGGCAAATGTTCCCTAGGTCAGTACTTATTGTGACACTGTAGATTGCTAAACTGATAATTTTTAAAGGTACCACTGGTCAACTGAAAAGAAATCAGAGCTACAGCAATTCCAGTTTTATTGTTTGCCACGGGTGAAAAACCTTCTTTCAGTACCTGCAGGCAGCATGCAGCAGTGAAGAAAAATTAAATCATAAATCAGAAGTGCTTAAATATATTATGAAATAAAAAAAGTAGTCAGAAAATTATTCCATGAATCAACTGCCTTCATATGTCTATATCTACATAATTCTATATAGAATACCTGTACTAGCACAAGATTGATCTTTTTTGGATGGAGAAATGATTGCAAAAAGAAAGGGCCTCGTTAATAGCTATCTTCCAATTGATCTTCATTCCTAGCTCAGGTAATCTTTATATTTGACCAAGTTAAACAGAAAGCTCTATAACATGGGAAACAGATTTATTATATGTTGATTTACATAATAGCACAGTGTGCAGTTCTTTATTATGTTCTTTGTTTTGATCTTGGCTAATAGAATAGATCAAGTCATTTTGAAAAGTTAGATTTTGAAGAACAATATTTTTTTCCTGAGCTTAATGGCAAGGGAGCACAGCTTGCTCTATTCATTTCAATAGGACCAGCTGGCCATTTTCTCTTATATTAAGGAAATTGTGGGCCTATTGCAGACATGAAGACTGCACACAGCAGTTATCACTGATTCCCCACTGTGTGTCATTTCAAGATTTTGCTGGGTCAATGACATCACTCTCTCAGGCTGTCTTTTTTCAGACTTAGATTTGAAAAGCCTCTGTTGATCTGGCAAAGTTTAGCAGCCTTAGATAACTTGGCAGCTTGAGCACTTTTAACTGAAAGTTTGCAGCTAGTGGTGACTTTTTATTGGTTTAAAACTTGACTATTACTAAATTAAATGAATTATTACATTAAAAAATTAAATTAAAAACTTGATATTACTATCAAGTTCTTAATTTTAAAAAGGTAAAGACAAGGTTAACATTTTTCTGGCTTGTTAAATCAGTGACAGTATCTCTGTAAAATGAAATATAAAATTTATGTGAAGAATTTATCTAGATTTTCCAAGAATCTGGATATTGGCTCAAACCTAGTAAATCATGTTTTACAGGACATTAGACATCAGATAAATTGCATTTACATTAGCAAGACTGGGTAAAACTGAGGTTTCAGTGACACCTTTATATCTCCAAGGATATGGTATGGTAGTACAGATATGAAAGGGACACTTGAAGGTCATGAGCTTGAAAAGCACGGGAAAGTGGTCCTCAGAGAGGTGGAATTTGTAATTATTGCTCTATAATATGGATTAATTTGGACTTAAGTATTTTTCCAACACATTGCTCTTTTTAAAATGGAAGAGTCTAAAGTTGTTAAAATTATTTATCATGCAAGAAGCAATATGGCTTTTCTGTTGTTTTCTTTATTATGTTCCTTGGGCATTAAAAAGTTATATTTGAAAGGTCATCCTCATATATTTCACAACCTGTATTGAAATTCATGACTGCAGTAGTTTTCATGCCCATGAAATTCAGACTAGGAACCAAAGTGCCTGGACTTCACTGGAATGTGAGAATTGAAGCTCACTTTCTTCAGTCGACTTTGATGTGTTCATGTCTTGTACAGATACCTCTACAGGGCAGGACTGAGACTATGTGGCAACAGCTAGAGCAGGGGTATTGCAAATAAACCATGAGAAGGCATATAATTACAGGTAAGTTGTACCTTGGAGCTCTCTGCTTCACTTCATGACCAAATTTCAAGCTCCTGCTTGTCAAAGCAGAAGCCTGGGAGCCCTAGCCAGCCAGGAAACCTATTAGCCAAGATGTCTCCAGCATGGTCCAAACTATGGCCCAGTTCTCTTGAAGCATTTCCCTGTGGTTCTGACAAGCTGTGAGTCTTCTTGTGCTGAGATAAATCAAGTTTTTTATTCCACACCACCAAAGGTTTGTTTCCAGGAGGTCTTTTCTAGAATACTTCACTTAACAATTTCTGATAGCCATTGAGTTTAAACATGAAAGCCAGAGATAAGGCTGATTTAGGATTTTCTTGGCAATGCAATACCCAGCCCCCTGGTTAGATACCTCCAAAGTTCTCCACACATAAAACCATCCATAAAGTTGTTCTAGAAACACCTACAGTTCACAGTACCTATCTTCTAGAAAAGCCCTAATTCCAGTAAATCCTTATTATTATAGTCTAAATAAACTTTCTCTACAGCAGCAAAGTTTTTCAGATCTCTTCTGCACATTGTCTTTAAATCATCCAAACCTTCCTCCACCTTCCCAGCCTGATCTGAAATGTTACATGGTTGATGGTGTTGTTCTTATAACAAATACTACTATAATGAGCCATGGCATGGATATTTTTCAAGTTGAATACCAGAAAAGAATTATTAGATCCATAGCAAATCAATGATTTGGAAAAAAAACCCCAAACAACCACATAATCATGAATGAAAAGAAAGAAGCAGAACACAGTCTACCAGTCTTAGTAACTGATAGCAAAAGTACGACATAGGTACAAACTACATAATTTTTTTTTCTTTTCTATGTTGTTATCTTATGAGAATACAGTGTGCTTAAGCAATCTTTCAGTTATATATTGCAGCAAACCATCATGCAGGAATGGAATCACTCAGCAAACAAGAGATGGGAAATAGCAACTAGTGAATATATTCTCAGTGGTTCAGATCAAATGTGATGGAAAACTGCTATGAGTAACAGAAATGGCCAGCTATAGATATCTATTCATATTTAAAGCAACTGTTGTCCAGCTCCACCATCATTCTTATTTGTGAGCATTCACAAAACCAAGTGTTTAGCTGAATAAATATTTGGACTATGGATGGTCTTCATACAAATCCTCTTCTTCATGCATGAGCAACATTAATGTTTGTTATTTGATGTTCAGCCTCTGCAGTATGGTTTATGCTGCTCCAATTTTCTGACTGGGGGGCAAATGCAAATTCTGTATGATAAAGGTGATCAGAGACAACAGCAAAGACACAGGGATTGTGTTACTGACCACTTGTCTTCTTTAGGAAAAGGGGCACAAGGGATATTTCCTGTGAATGGAAGTAGAACTACATTTTTCTACCAGTCATAAAACCTGTGATATAAAGTTAGATTAATAAAATGAAGGACAGATCAGAAGCTGAAGGATAAATCAATAACTCACGCACATCTATTACACTCCTGTCAAGTTCTTAGGCCAAGAGAGAGTTATATTGGATTTTCAAAGGCAAATGAGCTTCTCACTCTCTGCAGCCAAGGATAACATTCCCTCTGGCAGTGCTATTGGCCAGGACTGGATACTGGGCTCTCACTTCCATAAAGGAGACCTTCATCATTTGAGCTGAGGGACTTTCTCACTTATTGATGATGTGGATAATGGCGATGATGATGATGATGATGATGATGACAGCAGACTCACTAAAGGCTGCAGCAGAAATTCCATGCTGATTCTTGCTGGGACAACTGGTGCTGCACCCAGCTGTTCTCCCCTCCCTCCAGCAAACTTTTCTGCTCCCTTACAGCTGGAGGACACACCATCCATCCTCAGTTCAGTCACCAGAGCTTGCAGCCTGGTAGTTTAGCATGGACTACTTCTTCAAATGTTTCAGCTAAGATACCAGGCTGAAGCAGCACACCTGAGGCTCAAGTGCATGTCCCCTTCTCCCTTGCTGCAAGAGGAACAATCTGAAACCAAGGGGCACAGTAGATTCCAGATGCTGTAATAGCTTATCTCCACCATGGCTTACTTCAGCAGGGGACACCTGACAGCCTCTGCTCTCATCTTTCTTCTTGCTTCTTTTGATTTCCCAGTACCTGAGGCCATGGAATTAGGTGAAGTAATCAAAAAATGCTTCTAACTATAAACCTGAGTATGCTGAAGGTGAGACATAGAAATTGAGAAAAGGCTGGCTAAAAGCACCCAATTTGATACAGTCAGTCTGACAACATATTTGAGCAGCCATATGCAATAGGCAACAGATCTACTGATGGAACAAGCAGAACATGTGGTACTAATGCATCTGAAAAGAACAGGCAGGAACTGACAGGGAAAGTAGAAAACCATGCTGGTCATTCCTGCCCCAGAGAATGGATCTCAACCTGGAAAAAGAACAAAGAGCAACTATTGCAGTATGAGGTAAAGTATTCATATGAGAAGACCGTAAAGCTACTTGCCTTGCTTGAAGGGTGAGAGGACAGGGAACTGCTGCATGTAGGTACATGGGTGTAAATATCAGGAAGGCAGAAGAGCTGTTTAGGTGAAAGAACAAATACAAACTGATCACAAAAAAATGAAGCCTGAAAATTAAAAGACTGTTTGGAACTGTAAGCACTTTAGTTATCATCAGTGTGCTCAGTCTTCCTACCTGATACATTTGGAAGCATGGTCTCATTTGTGCCACAGATATGAGTGTTGGCTGGGCTCTGCGGGAGCTCTGAAATCCAGAATCAACATTTTTACCTCTAGACTTCTGGAAAGACTCAGAAGCTTATAGTGGGTGTCAAGAGTGCCAAATCACTGGAGGTTACCTGCTCTTGTAAGGTCCTTTTAAAGCCATTTTTACAGTCTTGTTCTTCATCAAAAAGTCTGTGCAAAACCTATGGCAACCCAGCAGTTGCCTCATAGCATTTTCCAGTGCACAGAGAAGTTTAAGACTACGGTAAAGAACGAAACACTTGGGTGGCAAATTTGGGTCTGATACTATTGCCAAGTAGGAACCCTCAATACTTATCAAACCCTCAAAAGTTATCAATGCAATAATCTCAGACATCACCAGTGGAAAAAAAAAACAAAATTCTGCAGGTGCACAGTTGTGATCATTTTGATTACTGTCATGCAAGAACTATATTCAAGTATCAAGGAACAAGTACATCATGGGCCAAATTATGTCCTGTGTATCAATTCAGTGACTTCAGTGCCCAAGCTCAGGGCCAACAAGCAAGTGTTTATTCTTGATTTTTGTCATGAATAAGAAGGTAGTTATAGCTACCAAAAGGAAATCTAGAAATTTTCTTTGTCCTTCAGTCTTAGAAATTCCTTACAAACAGCATTTTGGTAAAGTCTGCTTTTCGTATACCATTCCTTTGTGCAGGGTTTGATTCCTGTTTTTAAGTTATTGCATTTATCTATAGGTGCTTGGAATCTGTTCTCTCCAGCACTCATCTGTGGTGGTCTGCTTTTCAAATGCAAAGCTGAAACATGAAAAGAGATGAATTTTCTGGTAATCAGCTTAGTTTTCCCAAAGAGTCCTATGACATATAAAAATTTTTGTCGGAATTAACAATACCTTACTTAGCCCAGACACCACTTAAATTTTCACTTACAGAAAGATTTGCTGAAGAACTGTAGCTTAAGGAGGAAGGAAACTTGCTGTACTGAATTTGTAAATAACTGAGATACAGTAAGCCAATTAAATCATGCTCCACAATTGGCCAAATTCAGCACTAAAGCTGATATATTAATAAACCACAATATTAATACATTTGGGTGATACATCAATATACTCCACAACCTAAGAAAAATAGTCTATCAGGATATATTAGTTCACTGAATGGTGTGTTTCAAGTGGCTATTTGTAAAGATAACAAAATATGGCAGAATTACACAGCTTGTTTGCCAGGACTGTTTTGTGATGTTGTTCTTCAGGGCAATTTGTTTTCTCAGTTCTGAACCAATCTCGGAGTCAGAAGTCCAAGTTCTGCTTCTGTCTCTGCAAGTGTCCTTGTCAGGAATTCGTGTCACTTTACTCCTCATGAATATCTCTTTATAAGTTCCCACCTTTCTCCACCCTCAAAGAAAGGCTGTCAGCCTTATTCCATGAATATACTCCTCTTGATCTCCACATACATAATTGTTGGCTATTTAGAGATATTAGAAAAAAAGCATGGGAATTGCTGCAAAATTACTTGAAGAGAAATGGCAGATCCGTAAAACCAGGCTTAACCCGTCATTGGATACCTCTGATATTGCTGTTATCCAGGCAAATTGCTGTTCAGTATGTCTCCTTCCTGCACAGTAACTTGTAGGGTTGTGTACTGAGAAAAGCAGTAAAAACTCTTCAAAAATCTTATTTAGGTACTGAATCTTTCAAGATTGCCTTTCTGGGCAGCAAAGTAACACCTTACTGTCAAGTTGCATTATTCCTTTACTTTAAAAAGAAAGTAGGAAGTCAGAAGGAATCCCAAGACTCCAGGTGACTTTTTCAACTAACACCTACACTAAATTCTTCCCAAGTCTCTCACCAGATGTGCAAAGGTAAGCAGCGTCTCAAGAGAGAACATTTGTAAGAGTTCATTTATTAATTTATAAAAGTATTCTCCAGGAAAAAAAAAAAAAGGGGTGGGGGGGAAAGTTTACTCTGTGGAATGCATTTTACAGTCCTTTAAGATGTATTTTTTCATATCTTTTTCAGAAGCCTGTGCTTTTCAGTATTACTGCAAGTCTCTGCACAGTAGCTGCATACACTGAGTGCCAGTGAAATTAAAACTAGGTTCTGATGTATCTGGTTTTAAGGGACAGGTGATACACATTTGCCATCATTTAAAATTATTTCCCACTGACATCTCCCTATACGTTTATCATCATATATCCTTATTTGATCACAAAGGAACATTCTGCATCTGAGGCCCAGGCCCTCAGCTGAGCTATCCATTCAATGGTAAATATTGGCAAGTGCTGACAGTTGAAGTGCCACTTCTGGAGCAGTTATTTGACCAAGGCAGGTGAAACCTAACACCTTGTACTTGGTGCCCTAGCTCAGGAAACTTAAAATTATTTTAATCCTTGTGTGTCAAGGCTGCTTTGCAAGCAGTTTTCTCTGGGCTGATCTCACTGGCACACCTGCTATTACTGGCCTTTAGCATATTCTGCAGCCCACCCCTGCTCTCCCAATATCCCTGAGGAATTTGTCCTTTGCATAGCTCAGCAAAAAGACTTCTCCTCTTCTTCATTCATCAGTCCTTTCAGCACTACACACTCAGTCCCCATTTTCCAAGTTATTCCCCTCATCCTGAGGATCTTTTCACAGAGCAGAAGACATTGAAATAATAATGATGCTCTGTGTACGACCTTGCTTAAGATCTCTGCCCTCTGGGTTTTCCCCTCTGAAAACTGAATCTCTCATATTCCCGTGAAGGCTAATTAATATTTGTAGAGTACTTTGTCCTTAACTAGCACAATGAGAGTGCCACATAGCATAAAATAGTGAGCAATCCAGACCTGGTGATGCACAAAGTAAATGTCTGTTAGATCTGTTCCAGATATGAAATATTAAGTCTCATTTAGCTAGTGAACGGAACAGAAGTATTCATCTTAAAACTCCTGTTTTGCCTAGGAGAAAACCCAAATGTCTCAGCTATCTACCCAATGTCTCAGCACTGAACCAGGAAGGGTTTCCAAATAAAGAAGGGTCAGTAATTAAAAGCCTCATCATCCTACTCCTTGCAGTTAGTTACTAAGGGAAATGGAGTAAGTGCCTCTCAAGCCTGACCCAAAGTTGCGGGGTGGCACAGTAGACTCAAAACTCAAGGAGCTTGGCCTGAAACTCCTGCCTGGAGCAAGGAGCATTGGGTGTGAAACATGCTGGAGAATCATCTGGGGCTTTCCTGGGACATACCCTACAGCACTAATAGATTCCTCAAGGAGACCTACCAAATTACATTTCCCCTGCAATCTTTGCACTGCCTTACCATCCAACGTATATTCCTCTTGTTATAGCCAACTCACAACATCTTCATTTACGTGCTGCCTGTTTCTGGAAGTACCTGACTTCAGCTCCCTGATCAGCAGTCACCAAATCCTGCAGGCAGCTGACATCTGCAAGCACCACATTGACATTTACCTGTTTCCCCAAGCACAACTGGAGGTGACACCAGAATTACTTTAGCCTTACCTAATGACTGCTTGGTGGGAACAGAGGGGAATGAAGCTCCTTCACCAGCTCCAACCTTTGTGATTGGTTTAAGCATCCAAACTCATGGGTGGCTGGAGGACTATGAATCTTAATTAGGGCTTGGTACAGCACTGGAGCCTGCTTTAAGGGAACTGCACTCCAAAAAAAAAAAAAAAAAGAGCATGAGTTTAGTGTTGCCTCTTCCTTCCACTTTTTGTACTTAGTAGGCTTGGCAGACTGCTCTGAGCAGCCTGGCCTCCCTCCATCCTGTTACAAGCAACCTTGTTCTCCCTCTGAGTTCCATAGAAACCTTGGACACCTGCAGTGGAGGAAAAGCCTAATGGCACTGTAAAACCTTGTTGTGATTGAGCTAGAACACTTTCTGCCTCTGTGCTTGCATTTACTCAGCTAGCCTGTATCACACACCCACGGCTGTGCAGTTCCTGGGAGGCGAGCAGGGGTAGAAGACCTTATGCTGGGGTACCTCATCTTACAGCCTTGCAGCTTTGTTCAGCCTGGTAGTAACTTGCAGGCAGCAGTAGGAAACTGCAGACACGTGTTAGTGGCTGTCTGGCTACTGAGCATCAAAGGATTTCCCTCAGGAAGGCAGCACTGACAGTGGCAGTTGTGTTTGCTCAAATGCGTGGAGAAAGCTGGCACGAGTTTTGGATAGCAGCCCAGGGAGAATCTTCTAAATGTGTTGGAACTTGTGGTATTTCTGATCCATAGATGAAAGAACAGCCTTTACAGGGAGTAATTGTCACCAATCTCTTTTTTTTTTTTTTTTTTTTTTTTTCCCAGGAGAGGTGTTTGTTACACTGGAGTCTGTCAAAACCCCAAGGACCTCCCAGCCTCTGCAGCTTTGCAGCCTCATTATCAAGGGGAGATTTGCTGAAGAGACTTCTCATGAACTGAGGCATGCCAGCCTATAATTCTCACAAGAATTATATTCAATCATCTCTGTCCTTCTTTCAGTTTTTGACTTGGCTGTGGGCTTGGAGTACTTTCCTTTTACCCCCCTCACATTTTCTACACCCCTAGTCCAAACAGATTTAAGAAAACCTTATGTTTTGAAGGAAAAACGAATGGCTTCAGATCAACTTTGAGGTCACTGTGCAGCTGCCTACATGCATATGTGGCCATCAGATGTGACAGAAGAGCTTTGCATGATCCCTTTTATTCCATGAACACTACCAGGTGGCCTTGGGGCTTGCCCCAGCTGGTGTTTTGTACACATCTGCACATCTGTGGCTCTGATACTCATAGCTGGAGGCCATCAGCTCAGAAGTTCAACAACAGTGCAGGGTTGCAGCCCAGTAATGGCTCTGACATTTTGGCAGGAATATTCCCAAAGAACCTGGCTCCAGCAGCAAGGTGAGCTTTTCTGTGCTTGCCCTGGACCTGTCTCTCTGCCTCTGAGTGCATGGGAAGCCTCTCAATCCATCAGAAATGCAGCTACTCTGGTACAGGCCTGTATGTTTGCTTAGAGGATGAAGTAACCTCATTATATTATCTTCTCTCATTTTCAAACTTCTCAGATATAAACATCTGCTGAAGATGGTACTGTGTTTGCTGATCCTTCTTTGTTATTCTCTCCCAGTAAGATTTACAAAAAATCATTTTTTTGCACGTCTTTTGCCAGTTGTTTCACAGTGTCAATCATCCTTAATAGAAACCTGCCTTTTCCTCCAACTTCATGAGTGCTCCCAGGAGAGCTGTATGTATTCAGTATTCAGTGGACAACCAGGAGAGCAGCACACCACAAAGCAACCATGCACAAAATGTAATCCACCACAGAAAATAAGAGAATAGATTTTTTTTTTTCATCTTTCCCTTTAAACAAGAATTTTCTTAGAATAAATGAGTGTTCATTTACCTGCACGGTTAAGAAGTAAAGTATCTGCAATGCACCCAGGCCTTCCATGCTTCACCGTGGGGGAACATCCATTTCTGATTCTAGGTATTAGTATATTCTAGTGTAATACAGAGCCACTAACTAAGTTATTGTTCTAATGTAAAACAATTATTTTTTATCTTAAACATATACATACAAGAAAATACGTTGAAAAGAAAAACTGTCCCATTAGAACCACAAACTGCATGGACAAGCAGCCGGCAGAAAAAGCCAACAAACCAACCAAACAAAATGAGAACAATGTTGTGGCTTATAAGATATTTTAATTTTAAATGCTTAAGTCATTGAATATATGTCAACTGTTCTGTCTGATAGAATAGGATCTGGCAAGAGCTTTTCTCTGAGTTACATCAAAGTCTGACCTGTTTGCTTACTATGAAAACTAAACTAATATTTTGCCTACTTTATGCAGCTCTAGATAAAAGATCTTGGGCACTGAATAAAAGCATTCCTTGTGTATACATAAGCTCATATTTGGTTTTGCACACAGAGACCTGAACCTGATGGTGCTCTTCATATGCAAAATAGTTAACAGTCTTTCATAGGCTAGAATAAATCCCCATGTACACAATGACTCAGTTCCTATTTGAAAAAAAGGAGAGCTGTAGGAATACTGCTTTTCAGGGTGATTTTATTCTCATTTGTTAAAAGTCACTGAGACTGGAAAAGGGCACATTCATCTCGCAGTCATCTTGCTGGCAATCTTTCCTATAAAGATGAAAACCAGTGTGATTTACATTAAATTTCATTCCTTGTTGAACAGCAAGATGTATTCTTTGGAGTTCACTGCAGGAGCCTGTTGGACACCTAATGCAAAACTGACCTCAATTCATCTATTTTCCACCTTCACTTCATTTTCAATGAAGCATGACCTGTGTTAAACTGTGCTACCTACACCGTGCCTTATTTGAGGCTCCTTCCTACATGTTACCCTGTAATGTAATCCATAGCTAGGCACACATAAGCAATTGTATTGCAATTAGTGATGATGATGATGATGATAAAAAGATATTTGTGCCAGATACAAAGAGGGTATTTTTCTGAATCAGCTGAGACATTTCTGGTAATGAATGGTGGTACTGATATCCTGACCTCCCATTTCTGGGCACATTGACCATATGTCAATGTGCCATAGTTTATGGCATATTGACCTTCTGAAGGAATTGTTAAATGCCATCAAGTGGATGCTGCTGATCTTCTACATGAAATGGACACTTTCCTTCCTTTCTTGTTGTCATGGAAGTGGAAATTTCTTTTATTCTACTGGATTTACATTCCCTCTCTTCACACTAGACTCTCTGAAAGTGTCTGACTTTAACACCCGTATAATTATGTCAACAGAGAATCCACAAAATCAGAAACAAAACCTACAGTCTCCATATAGAAAGCTATCTAAGTTTTCGGACAAATTTGCCTCTGTTTTATGGAAAAGCAGATTTGACTGATGAAATATTTGTTGGGTTTTTGTTTGGGTTTTTTTTTGGCCGTGAAAACCAAAGCTCATGCTGAAGGAGGATGTAGAGAGAAGCGAAACAAATGTTGATTTCCATGGGTGAAATATTCAGCTGGGTGAACAGAGCAGGCAGCAGGAGCTCACATCCAAGGAGCAAGAAGCATCATCCATTTTTTAACATCATCCTGAACTCCAGAGGAACCTTTTTGTTCCAGCTGAGACCAAAAGAAGAAAACAGCTAGGTTTCCTTCTTCTCACTGCCCTGGGCTTCAGTCCCCTATCATTGTGTATTGGCTGTGCATCCTCACCTCTCCTGCCACAGGATGGTCTGAAAAGCTGCCATGGCTGAGCAGAGATCTCTTGGTGCTAGCCTGAGAGGCACTCATGGCCAGGATGGAGCAGTGCATTAATTATGATTTCAGTGGCCCAGGGTCACCCCCTTGCACTCTCCACTGCCCCCTGTAACTACAGCTGGAGGCAGTTCATGGGAAATGTTAGAGCAGACTCAGCTACTACACTCCCATCTGAAACCTCCTAATCACTTTTTCTAATGAGTGAATATTATGTTCTAACCTACAAAATGAGAGTTTAGAGGTCGCAGGGAAAACAGCATGAGACAGCCAGAAGTCTCTCTGAATTTTCTAATTCTTAGGAATTTTTTCAGACTCTGATTTAGCCATCAAGTTTTTCTCAGTGGAAAGTTAAAATTATTTAATGAAATCTGATTAATTAGACTTCCAGGATACCAAGCATCATCACTATTGGATACCTAGCACACTGATAGGAAACCCATTGAAAATATGAACATTTCACTACAGAAATGCAGAGAGCACATGATACTGCTTGCTTAATAAGATGTATTCACTGATGTTAAAAGCACTAAAAATATCTGTTGAAATAAAAGAGATCAATAAGAGTGTTCTTCAATATGTATAAGTGCTTCTTCTACTTTCAGGTCCTAGATAATTATTTAGGATTGAATACACAGAAAAGAAATAACAGCTGCCCCCAAGAAGAGATATCCCAAACCAGACACCTCACCCTCCAAACAAAAGGGAAATGGTCAGAGAGCTTGTGAGCAGAGAGAAACTTCTAGGGAGGAAAAATATTTTCCTTGTATTAGGATTTTCTCAAGTTGATATGGAGATTTTTTTAAAAAATATTTTACCACTGGGTATTGTTGAAATATCATTTTTCTGAAGGCTTTTTGTATACAAAATTCAAAAAGCCATAAAATAGTCCTTGGGAAGGTCTTTTAAAAAATGGGATTAGAGCAAGTATTCATTAGGAAAACAGCTTCTTTCAGATTATTTTGGAAGAAATAATAAACTTCTTTATCTTTTCTTCCTGCAACACCTCATCTCTGATTATGGACAGAATTACATTTTTATAAGAGAGGAGAGGTTATGAGTATTTACGTGGAATTTTACAGAAATAAGGTTTTATCAGACTCATTATAGACTCCACAGAGACTCATACAAAAATTATTATTATCCTGCCTGCTGAATTCCTCGGCTAAAATCCTACAGATGTAAGTTTATGCTGAAAATCAGACGTTAAATTTGTGCCATCTTTTTTATAGTTTCAGAATTACTTTGTTCCTCAGCTAGAAGGATGAATTCTTTCTATTTTGTATTTTGTTTCCAGAAAGGCATCCAGGAGAGAAACAAAGTTTTTGCTCCAACATCTCTTACAGACCAGACATTGTTCTTTCTACTCTACAAATGAGCAGAATCAAGTAGCTCTTTCCCTGCAGCAGAAAGCTCCTGGTGAAGATCTTTCTATCCTTTATGGCAGTAATGCCACACCATGGCCAGCCCCAGAGGTTACTAGAAAAATGATACGTTCTCCTTGTTCTTTTCTGTGACTTTTGTCTCCTCCTTTGCTTTTTATTACACTTTGCATTTTTGCCCATTACCACAGGAAACCCTGCTGACTGAAAAATTGTGTCCACAGGGTGCAGACTATTGCAACGTCTGTTAACAAGCCAGGATATACATATAATAAACATATTTATGCTCACAGGTGGTGTAGATTGTAAAAGAAAAAAAAAAAAAAAAAAAAAAAAGTAGTTCAACTTTTCTATTGGATAGTCTAATTCAAGAGCTTTTTCACACAAAGTTATGTAATTGAAGTCTGCAGAATAGCTTCAGTTTTATACACTGCGAAAGCGAAGAAAAACTGATTGAAATCATTCAAGCTCCATCTATAAATATTTCTCTACCAATTTCTTCAAAACTTTTCTAAAGATTTAGTCCATACATTTACACCATTGAAGTTAGTTGTAGTCTCCAGCAGGTCAGGACTTCCATTTGGGTCCCTCTGAGGTCCTAATTTCTTTTTCCTTCTCTATTTGTTTCCCACCTCTTTCTCCATCAAGTGACCTCAAGGAAAACTTTCGGCTTACATTTTTTTTCCTCTTTTATGACCATATTCTTCCCTGTTGTAGCAGATTATCAAGTTTTATAGAGTGATGACTATAAGTTCCTTACCTGGCAAGACTTTTTTTCTTCTGAGAAGAAAAATCAATTTCCTTTGAACCATATCTGGGAAAGTGCCTTACGCACCAACAGCAATGAAATGGGTAAGGAACAAAAATCACAACAGCACTTCCAAACCTTTGGTAAGAAATGATTCATGCTCATCTAAAGCTCACTTGTTACCATCTGTCTCTGTGATGGGGCTTTTCCACTTTGTTATGTGTGATATAAAGGCTTGAATCAATATGAAGACTCAACTGCTGAGCTTCTTCAAACTGTTTTTTTCTGTTCGTGTCTCTTGACACAGTACTGGCACATAGTAATGAGACGAGCACAACATCTATCCTACATGACACAAATTACACCTTTACTGTCACAGCAGCTCCTGCATGGCACCCATTATGCGTGTACTTATTCAGGCTCAGCCCTGAGTCTTCATGTGAGCCCAGAGTCACTGCTTGCTCACACGGTCTCTACTCTGGCTTATGCATTATTCTACATTTATAGGTTCTGCATCAGCCCCCAGCAAGCCTCACAAGCTCCTTTGTGCCTAGATGTCCCAGACCACCAAACCCTTCCTGGCATCCTCCTCCCAGCTTCCATCAGCATCAGGCTGCAAAGCTGCTCTCCCATTTTTAGCACTGTGTTAGAAATTTAGGAGATCTTCTGCCTAGGGATTCAAGTGAGGGATTACCAAAGAACTGGCATGATTTTGCAAAGGGGAAAAAAAAAATCCATGTGTCAGCAGAGCTGAAATCTGCCTTCGAACAGACTTTAACAATGTATCTGAATAGTGAAAAATAAAAATATAAAAAAAAAAAAATAAAAAAAAAGGCAATGTAAAGAAGTTCAATATCCATTCTGGTGACTGTAAGTCATTTTTATGAGTACTCTTCTGAGGTCTTCAGCATCCAAGCCACTGAAGAACCTCTGGTGCCTCACAGTCTCCTGCCCTCTCCCAGTCTCTGGAGAGAGCAGTTGTAGAAATCCTAGGAGCCTGAGTCTTGGTGACAATGCTATCTATTGTGCCTCTGTGCATAACACATAGAACCTGGTGCCTTGCTGTACCTTCCTTATCTCTTCCCCTCCACGCACTCTTTGCAGATCCTCCTTGGTTCCATCCTTCCCTCCAAGCACCAACCCAAGGAGACATTCCCGGGCCTCCCAGTTCTCTCACCTCAAAAGAAGTCAGTCTGAAGTGTTGCCACTGCTCACAGTTTCCTCAGTCTATTCACAGTTCTCTACCAAAGTAGGATCTGCAATGGGCTCATGCAAAGCCAGCAGCTATCTGTCACCTTGAGCTGGAGCAGAGCTGTGTGTGACAGTGCTTCTACTTGCTCTCCAGGGTGGCAAAGGCTGGTCACCTCCTCAAACATCAGGGACTAGGCACTAGGACACAGGCAGCCTGACTTCCAAAAAAACCAAACCTTTCTGCTATTCTTTCTCTGGGCTCCCCCAACCTTCTGGCCCTCCACTGCGTGCTCACAACCCACCAGATTCAGAGTTGCAAGAGAAACTTGAAGTGTTTTCTGAATTGAATCTCATCCAAAAGGAGCTCCAGGTGGTCCCAGACCAACCTGGTTGGTGGCTGAGTGATTAGAAGGTACTACATTAAAGATCTGACCTGTCTCCTGGATCTCTCTATGGCAGAGCATCATGTGAAATGGATCTTTTGCAAATGTGGCCAGAGAAGAATTCATACTCTCAAATACCTGCTCTAGTTTCCACCTGAATAAGCAGGAGTTTCTCAATTCTCTCTTCATTCACTATGGACTAGAAATAGATACAACAGGGACACTCCATTAACAGGTTGTCTTGTGCAGCAGAGTCTGATCAGCACTTCTCCCTGCCTCCATCCCTAGCTTGATGCTACTCTCTCCCACTCCTTCCTGCAGCAGCTTCACTCTATGCTGGGCAAAGAGGGGCTCCACCACGGAACGTGCTTCTCCCATGAGCCTGGAGGATTCCCATGGGGATCTGAGTGCACTGGTACTCCCCTGCAGGGAGTTTCTTCACTAATATCAAAACCCAGAAGAGGCTTCTTCCACTCAGCCTCCCTTGTTAGTTAATTAGTCATTAGTGTGGCTTAATGGAAATGTGCCCTATAATCTTCTGAATGCTCTGGAGCTGTACTCTGAGAAATGCCCTGCTGTGCACTGCCAGAGTGCCTGGCTCTTAAGAGCTTCTAGGATGGTGGTATCCCAATGCCATGCTGCTCTCCAACCAACCTGTGGGTGGCTGTATTCCTAGGTAAGACGTAAAGACAACACAGACACTCCTATAAGGACAGGGGAGAGCGCAACCATGAAACAAGGCTACAAAAATACAAACCAAGGAGACACATTGGCAAATGTAAAGAAGTAAAGAAATGTAACGTTCCGTAGTTATTCCAGTGTTTCCGCAGTGATGGGGGTGTCACTAACTGGGTTTATTGAATCATAGAATCATAGAATTGGCTGGGTTGGAAGGGACCTCAGAGATCATCAAGTCCAACCCTTGATCCACTACCACTGCGGTTACCAGCCCATGGCACTGAGTGCCACATCCAGTCTCTTTCTAAATATCTCCAGGGACGGAGAATCCACTACTTCCCTGGGCAGCCCATTCCAATGTCTGATCACCCTCTCCGTAAAGAAATTCTAATATCTAACCTAAACTAAACTTCCACTCGCACAACTTGAGACCATGCCCTCTTGTCTTACTGATGGCTGCCTGGAAAAAAGACCAACCCCCCCCGGCTCCAGCCTCCTTTCAGGGAGTTGTAGAGAGCGATGAGGTCTCCCCTGAGCCTCCTCTTCTCCAGGCTGAACACCCCCAGCTCCCTCAGCCTCTCCTCACAGGACTTGTGCTGGAGTCCCTTCACCAGCCTGGTTGCCCTCCTTTGGACCTGCTCCAGGACCTCAATCTCCTTCCTGAACTGAGGGGCCCAGAACTGGACACAGGACTCGAGCTGTGGCCTCACCAGGGCTGAGTACAGGGGCAGAATCCCTTCCCTGGACCTGCTGGCCACACTGTTCCTGATCCAGGCCAGGATGCCATTGGCCTTCTTGGCCACCTGGGCACACTGCTGGCTCATGTTCATCTTCCTGTCAATCCAGACTCAGTGAAAAAATATTCCTAACATCCAACCTCAACCTCCCCTGGCACAGATTCCATCCATTTCCTCTGGTCCTATCACAGTTTATGAAGGACAAGAGGCTTTTAAGTTAAGTCGACACCATTCTGCCTGTGGGCCTATGCAGGAGGTTAAGTTGACACTGTTTGCAGTGTCTTGCAGTATCTGGGAAAAGAAAATATCTGGGTAGTAAGATTTTGTCAGGGAGAAGCAGACCTTTAACTCACATGTATGTGGACAGTGAGAAATGTTCTTCCTGTCAGGGAGAGGAACTTTTCTTTGGGCTGTCACCCCAGGCCTCCTGTTTGTCTCTAGCAGAAGAGAACTTTCTATACCACCTTGGGTTTTTCTAAAATTTGTGGAGAATGCCTGATGGCGCTGGACCTGACACAGAGGTTTCTGGTTGTTTGTGTCTTTGTGTGTTGGGGACATCAAAGTGAATGATGGCAGGAATGAACAACCCTGGGAATAAATTGCAGTAGCTACCTGGGGACCTATTTGATGACTGTGCTGCAGCAGAGCATAAAACTCAGTATTAAGGGAAAACTGTGTGTAAAACTTGCCTGTCTGGCTGCTGAGGAGACAGAAATACTGGCTTTTGTGTTTGCATATATATACTTATATATATATACTGGTATTATATATATACTGACAGAAATCACCAAGCTGGTAATAGGGTGGTTAGGGAAAATTAGTCCTTTGTGTAGCTGTGCCATGTCAAACAGCTCCTTTTCTCCTCTGAGCTGCTCCAACCCTAGTAAGACAACAGAAGAAGTAAGGGCTCTCTCAGCTATTCCAGGTGAAAAGCTGAGGGGGCTGTGCCCAGACCGCTGGCTTGCAGCAGGAAAAAACACTGGTCCTAGTCTCCATAGCTGTGATGGTGCTTTGAAAGAATCTGTGGAACCAAGACAAAAAAATATTGAACAACTCCTCTGTAGTTCTGCTTCCACCATATGGTGGGAGGACTACTTGATGAGATCTTCCTGCTCTCTCCCATGATAGTTCCATAATGTAGAATATGAATATTGGGTGGGGGAAGTTAGATGAAGGATTTTCTTCTGCTTTTGCTGTTTAAATTTCCTCTTTTCCTGATAGTTGATGTTCTTTTTTTAAAAAAAAAGGTTTTATGGAATTACGCCAGGTGGCTAATTAAAAATTATTCTAGAGAAAATATTCTTAATAGTATATAGAATTGTTAGGACATCTTCTATTAGAAAAACAAAGAAACCAAAACACACAAAAAACTTTGAAAACTTTTTTTTTTTTTTTCTTTTTTTTTTTTCTTTTTTAACAGTGAAGACATAAAGAGGGCTTGTGTGTAGAATTAATGAACTTATGTGAAGATTATAAATTCCACAGGGACTCACAGTTACTGCTGGAAGGAGGAAAATTGGGCATAAGATACAGAACCCCTCCCCCTTCCTTTGCTCCGTTTGTGAGTTTTTGTATGTTTAGGTTATTTTGAAATCCATAACCACACAGAAGAAAGAACAAAACAAAATCAATATCCCTAATAAAAATCTTTCCTCTACAGTGGAACAAAAGTTCCGTAAGACACTTGAATAATGTAACTCCTAAATAGGAGAATTAAAAGGCTGTTACCATTAGAAGAAGGAGTAAGTAATGAATATGAATTTAAAGATTTATTTTTTTTAACAGTGTCTGCAAATCAGAAAATAAGAACCACACAGCTCATACTCATAAAGCTTAGAAAGAGTTACAGCACCAGTACTCAGGCTGCTGGCAATTGATGACCAAAGCGACTATTTAGCCAACAGCTGTGAGCTCCAGAAAAAAATAAATTACAGACTAAGATCTTCTATTGTTTGAATTTGGAGACAGACTCCAGGAAATATCTTCAAAACAGTGTTCAGAAATTACAAAACAAACTGCTTCCCATGTTCATCCAGTACAAAACAGGTTTCTCCTGCATACCGTGGACTTCCAGCCCAGACCAAATACCGCCTTCCACCCTCTTTTCACCACCAGTAGGGATTTCCTTGACCCAGTGGGAGTTCCTGTGTCCTAGAAGCAGAAGCAAACTTTCTTCCCCTGACATCAGAGAGGAAAATCAGGCAGAATACCCAGATATGCAGAACAACCTATGCAATTCACATTTTCTGGTCACTCGGGCTTGTGTGCAGAATTTCAAGCTCGGTTAAATTAATTTCACCTCCTGAGATACGTATGCTATTAGTCTGAGTTTTCAGGTCCATTTTCTGGATGGTTTAAGTTTTGTTCAAGTGAAAACAATAGTTCTCTTGAGCCAAAGGATGTTTTCAGTGAAGGCAACAATGTAGAATAATGGTTGGAAACACAGCAAACAGCAAAAACTGTACTGCAACTTGGCTCGTGTGTTGGATCAAGTGAGGTAAACCCACTGTACCATTTGTGTTGCTCTTTTTAGTTGAATCCCTCTCCAAACAACAGCTGGTGCGCAGCAAGTTTTCAGTATTGGATCACTTTTTCTTTGCATGGTCATTAATAATTTTCCTAAAAAGGAAACAGGCCCCTTAATGCCCCTGGTTGCTCCTTGCAGGCTTTGCAGTCAGCACGGTGTTGATGTCTCCCACCCGCTGCTGCCTTCCAGTGCCGTCTGTGCTGGGAGCTGGGGGACTTTGCACCTGCTTCTGTAGCTTCTGCTCTGCCAACACTTAAAAAAAAAAAAAAAAAAAAAAAAGGTAAAACCAATATGATTTTAAATGCCTGTCCAAATCAGTTGGCATCTGTTCGGTTTTATTGTTGGAAGGGGTCCTGTCTCAAAGGTATTCTTCATGACCACTTTTTTGCCGTGTCCTGAATGTCCTCTCTGGGGAAATGTGCATCTGGGAAGGGTTTGGCTACTTTCAAGGGTTTCAGGGAGAGTATTGAGGTCAGAGTCCAACACCAAGTCCTAATAGGTCAAATCATTAATGAAACTTGAGCAAAAGCATCACATGGAATATTAAACCCACAACACAACTGAATGATCCCATCACCATGATACTCTGGAGGGAGGGTATCCTTCTCTGGCAGAGCTTTCATTGCCATCAAAGACCAGCACTGGGGGTGAGCAGGCAGATGCTGGTAGTTGTTTGTGTGGTTGCTGTGGAACAGAAAGTTCTCTTGATTCCTGCTAACACAGACCGAGCCATTTCTGTAATAACTCTGAAATACAGATGCTGGCAGGGAGTGACTAGGAAGCCTAAATATGACAACCCAATGCCAATTCATGTGCCTTAGGGTATCTGAGTCCTCCTCACAGAGCTGTCAGATATGACACTGGACCTACAGGAAAGCAGTTGCCCTTCTGAATTAGTGACTGGAAGTCAGACAGAAAAGCAAGGGCAGCTCAAATGATGCTAGGGCACACATGTTCAGGCACTCCAACCATTCCCAGAGGGTGTGAAGATGTGTCCTTCCTTTGCTGTATTGTTTGAACAATGTGCTCTGTAGCAAAAATAGACACAGAGGACATGTATAGCAGAAGTTAAAAACTACTTAACACCAAAGAACAGTTTTCACCTGAGCACTACGTGGTTTCTGGATAAGGAAAAAAGTCACCTACTTTACTGTCACTGTTAATACTCCTTGTTATTACAGCTTTTCAGAACTACAGGCTCTGACTCTCAAGGTACTTTGAGGTTAGTTAGCAGAACAGTTAACTGTAATCTTGCTCGGCACATGGGCTACCAGCATAATAAACAGAACACTTTTAACCCATGGAAATTCTGGGGCAGACCAAAGAAGCAAAACCCAGTTCTTTGTTTCCCATGTAGGGCTTGAGGCAGACATCATCCTTTTTGATAGCAGGCTCTTGGAACGAAGAGTCAGCAGTGATGATTCCTTGCATCCTCTTTTTTTTTTTTTTTTTTTTTTAAGGTAGATGTGGAAAGATGTGGAAAGTCACAGTGTGAAAAGTCATCAACTCCCATGTGGAATTTTTCAAGGTTGGCACATCTGCTCTCTCCCCATCCCCTAATCTGAACTGCAATTTTACCATGTCTTCCTTCATCAAAACCTTTTTAATTTTTTGTCTGCTTATTTAAAAGCAGGGGTTTACAATATTAAGACATCATAGACGAGGGTGGTCCAGACATTCACTCTGGTCTCCTGATGCTACAGAAAGGTAGAATGTACAAAGTTTCCTTCTGGTTTCTGTCTGCTTTGTGTAGCAGTGAGGGGTTTTTTTGAATCCTCATCCAGGTTTTAGTTATTTTTAGAAAATAAAACTTGTTTGTATTCAGAGGTGCTCCACACGGGCTCCCTCCAAAATGGCTCTCTGTTATGAGACTAGAGGAGCATGTAGGAAGGGCACCTGTGGTAGAGGATGCACCAGGCTCAGCAATTCCAGGGTGGCAGCTGAAATCACTGTAAGCAGAATGCAAAAACATAAAAAACTTCACAGAGACCTGTTGTAAGCACTGGAAAGTCAGGAAGGTCCTCTCTCTCACTTTTATAGCAGTCTCCATTGTGGTGCAGTGTATTGCAGGTCCTGGGTTTAGCAGGAAAAAAACCTTTCATCTTCCATCCAGCTCAGTGATGAAGAGCAGAATGTGCTGTTGTTGAGGTCTCCTAGTGAGAAGCACACTGGTGCAGCTGAAGCTGTTGGTTCCTGCACAGCATCTGACAAAGGAAAGGAGTTGAAATGATTTTTGATACCAGCATCCCAGACTGCTGCTTTTCCTGAGAGGAAAAGCCCAGGCAGGAGAAGCTGTACCAGTGAGACAGCTGTTTCTGAATGGCTGCCATTTACTGTGTGATCTGTAAAAAGATCAAAAGGTTTGTTCTAAAATGGTGAGCTGTAAATGGAGGCACCCTGGGAAAGATGTGTGACCTGTTCACCCTCCTTTGCTGCAGGGGAGTTTGGGAAGAGTGAATCTCAGGGCTGCTCCAGCCACCCCTGCTTCAATCCCTCACATCAGGGAAGCTGCCACCTTCAGTGGTGATTTTTTAGGGGCTCTGAGAGGTATGTGGAAACCTCCCTATTCCTGAAAAAAATCCATGTGAAAGGGACTTGTCACTCGTCCACTCCTGCCTTTCCAACAATCTGCTCCTACTCCATTCCTCAAAGACACCGAGGAACTTTACTTTCATTTAATTTCTTGAATTTAATTAGAGCCCTCTTCTTTCCTCCCCTCCACCCTTGGATGACCTTCAGGATCTTTTCACTTTTTGTATGGAATATGGATTTCATATATGTATAGTACATACAAATATTCTTGTCATGAAGAGACGGTGCTCTGTCCAGACTGCCATTCCCTAAACTTGTTCAGTCCTTTAATGTGTTGTGTGGCCATATCAGCATGGGCAGCATCTTTAGGCACAAAACCCCTTGAAGGTTTTGTCCAATGAATTTTCAGTTGTACTCCTGGGGATTCCATGTGATGAACATACTGCCATCACAGTTCACCCAGTTCTTGTGATTATGAAGTAAATTTCTTCATGATTCAGTTCTTTTCTAGATATCTGTATATGAAAAAAAGAAACTCTTGGTTCTCAAAACATGTTCAGCAGATGGCAGTAAAAATGTGCAACTCTTCCTCTGTTCGAGAAATAGCTTTTAATTCCATATTTTATAAGAAGTCAAGCAAGAAGATGATTTTCTACTGTTTTCAAGCTTGCACCACTAAAAATAATTTTGCCAAAGTAGGTTTTATTTCCTTTGCTACTTCTATGGCATTTTCAACACTCACAAGATTTGGGAACATTTCCCAAAGCTAAGCAATTCGAGTGATCACCATCACTGCTGCTCTCTGGGTTTTATTTCTTGACACAGAAGCTGCTGTGGTGGCTGGAGAGTCAGAAAAGCAGCATGCTCTCCCTGCTGACCTCACCAGCCTTAAGTAAATCCTTTCTCTTCTCTATTTCCATTAAAGGTGATCGGCAGTATTTAGACATCAAGCTTTTTGGGGAGGACTCATTTCTCATTATTTATTTACACAAGCACAGAAAGACCTTGTTCTCAGTGGGAGCATATAGTAGCTTCCTGCTGATCAGACATATTCACATGAAATTCTCCCCAGTGTAGTGCCTGCTATATTCTCTGATTTTGCTCACACAGACTCAAGTTATAGTTTCAGAATAAATACCTCTCCTGCTCCACTTGTTCAGCTTATCCAAGGTGTCTCAGTAAAGGTGGTCTTCCAGGTAAGTTGTTACACACTGAGTAATCCACACAGGCTGGGCAGCAAATCCTGATGTCTGACATCGACATGGGCAGTTTTGGTCTCCCACTAGACTTTGGCAGGTGTCCTAAAAAGGGAAGAGCTGTACCTGTTTACAGCAAAAAAAGAACAGTATACTGTTCTTTTGATGGTTTTGTGCTGAACCCCAGACAAGGGGCTCGTATAGCAGAGCTCACGTCTGCAGTGCCTTAGTGCACCTGTAGGAAGAAGATGGGTGTGTGCCAGCACAGAAAGTTCTTGTAAACATACAAAAGAGACTGGACACAAAACTTTCATCCTGAAGCAGCCACTTATTCACCATGAGCTCATGTCTCTCTTTCCATTCTTATAAGCTTATGCAGAAGATTTCTTGCTTCCACCTCTTCACTCCTGGCCTCTGGAGTCCCTTTTGTTAAAGCAGGTTCTCAGGTTGAGTATCACCAGAAATCCCTTGCTAATAGAAACACAGAAGACATGCAGTGGTCACAGAGAGATGCTGGCTCCTTTCTGATAACTTTTTGGTGGCTCAGACAATTCTCTCCGTATGTTTCCACTGAGCTGGAACAATAAAACACCTCAGTGCCAAAGGGATGTAAGCATTTGCAGTGATTACAGTCCTTCCTTCCCTTAAGTTGTGCTGTCAGTAGTGCTTCTGGACAAGGTTTTCCACACCCCTGTGAGGACAGGCACCCGTAGTGGGAGGTCCAGCCAGTGTTGAGGGCAGAAGGAGCAGACGAGAAGGGATGGAAGTGCCCAGGAGAGATTTGGTGGGATAAGAGGAATAACCAAGCAGAAATCACACAGGGTTTCTGCCAGTGTCCTCTCCACTCTGAAACAGTCCTTTGAAGGCTGGTGAATGTAAGGGAAGTAAAGCACAGTGTTCCACCTTTGTTTAACTCAAAACTGCAGACTGAAATAACAGTGTCTGGCTGATAGAAAATGATGAAAGAAACCTCAAGTCTTTTTTATCGGAAGCTTCTGCAATGCGGTGCAGAAGTTATCCACATGTTTTACTGAACCAGTCCCTTAGAAGAAAGGCTGAATACTCATGAATGGTAAAAAAGAAAAGGGACTTTTTTGTAATTACAATATTCAACTATTTCTTTCATTATGTCTTGCAAAGAGTCTGAAAAAAAACCAAACAACTGTTTGCTACTGCAGCGCACAGAGCTGCAGTAGGTATCATTTTTGTAGGTAGCATGATGAGTGGGATATGTAAAACATAAACTCATCTAAGAGAAGTTTGCATCTGGAAATTTCCAAATGAACGATTTCTTTTGCCTCCTCCCTTTCTCTCTTATCTGCCTGCATCACAAGCAGCCTACATTCCTGTTTGCCTAATGCATCAGGGTGATGTCCTGTGAGGATTTTAGCTATTTCATCACTTTATACCTGTGGTTCAACAGTAACATTCCCAAGTCCTCAGGAGGCACTTTTCTCTCAACATTATACATCCCCTTGATTGGCTATACATGGAGAGAGATTCATAACTGATGTAGTTGGTGTCACAAAATTCCACTGGCACAGCAGTCAATGCGAAATGCAGCACTAATTATGAACAGCACCTATCTCCTCAAATTACTGCTGAAATGCTAACTTTGGGAAAAGATATTTTTATGCATAAGCTTTTCTGCAAAGAAATATTACTGGAAGTGAAACAGCTAGGCTTTCAATTAGGAGAATGAGCTCTGCTTTTGCCCTTGTTACTGCTGCTTTCAAGAAGGAAAAAAAATATCTTCATATCGATTTCCCTCTGAAGTTAATAAAAAAGAAAAAAAAACAAGTGTTCATGGTGATATTGAGAGCGAAAAAAATCTAGATCCCGTTACTTTACAGAGTCAGGGTTGTTTGTTTTAGAAAACAGAAATTTCACAGATCACTTATAGGTAGAAAATGTAATGTGAAAAGGATTCTCATTTGCAATCCATTAATTGTCTTTAATGGGGTGTCTCTACTATATGAGGTACAGTGCATGGAAAACTTATTTGGGGTACAGAGGAAAGCATTTTCCAAGCACATCACTAGAAATAGTTTTTAGGATTGTTCAGTGCCACTTGCTGTTCCAAAGGATCTGGCTTTCATGGGCATCTCCAGTCCTGAGGATCCCTCAGTGTAAAGAACAGCCAACATGGGCAGAAGTTCAGGTTTGGGAAAAGGAGGTGATTTTATCACTTATCAGCATGAAGTTCAGCACAGAATGATTCCCTAGGAACAAAACAAGAGTGGAAAAGAGGACTTGTTTGGGGGATTTGGAGAGAACAGAGAAAGGGTGCTGGTTGTACAAGAAAAGGTGGTAGAAAATTACAATCTCAGTGACCACAGACTGATCCCAGAGCCAAGCAAAACATTATTTTCCCAGAATGAGTCAGTCTCTTGCAACCTGAAGACTGATTAAATTTCCTGGGGAAAACAAAACAAAACAAAAAAAACCCATCAACTCAAAGACTTCTCAGGTCCAGAAAAATAATTGTCATTTTTTTCATTATGGACTTTTTTTTTGTCACCGTTTGTCTCAGCAAATGGCTGGCTAGCATTTATTTCTTCTCTCACAAAAACCTCCCACCTGGGGTGAAGGAAGTATTTGCAAATCATACTGCTGACCAGAATAGCTCCTTACTTCTCAGCATGTCATTTCTGTCTTAGGTACATATTTTCTCACTGCACTTGAGAACTACTCAATATCCAAACCCATCATGAATTATACACTGAGATCTCACTAACAAAATGTTCTCACTCATCCTACTGTTTATTTCTCAAAAAGCTAGCTAAATTGCCATTCAATGAAGACAGTCTATTTGAAAGGGACAAGAATCCTATGTTCATTTTCCAAAAACAAGCAATCAGATAAACATCTTTTTTTCTTGTTCTCATAATTCCTGAATTTCCCAAACTGCAGTTTTAGGTAACTGCTCATCTTTTGCTACAAAGACCAAGAGCAAAGTAGGTAAGGTGATGCACTGTAATGCCAAAGACACATATTTATCTCACTCCAGACTCAAGTTAAACCTGGTGCCTATTGATCTAGCTTAAATTAGGTACCTGGCCACAGGCATTGGGAAGCAAAAAGTGTGCATAGACTTTATATCCATACACTCTAAAAATCATGATCATTACAAAAATCATAAAATGTCTACCAAGATCTTTCAGATAAAAATATAGTTCCCAGAGGAAAAAAAAAAAAGGCTGTTATGGAAGCTGAAAGAAATCTCCTTTCACAATGCAGAGAAATGAAAAAACGATGATTTTTAATATCATTTCTGCCTCATTCATGTGATGTTCATTACCTGAGCAATCCAGGTTGAAAATGAAACCTTTACATTCAGAGTTCTACAAGAAAAAAGCTGAGGCACAAAAAGCAAACTTCAATTAGCAGTTACCTGGCAGCTCAATTAGCAGTTACCTTCCATTAGAGTCACTTGGGCTGCCATAGCCCAGTGACTCTGGTACAGCTCAGCAGTAGCAAGCTAAGTTATTTGGCTCTGCACTGGTATTCTGAGAAATGGAAACAATGCTGAAGTAATTATTCTTCAAAACACAAGAAAAATGGGTATTTTAACTAATGAAACATGGTAAGGGCTGAAGCCTCCATTAATATTATCAATGTTTTTAATTTGTTAGATGATGAAGCACTAAGGTTTCTATAGCAGCTGCTGATTTCAGCTCATAGGAACAGTGACCTTTTAAATATTATTATTCAAGCTACTGTGTTCTGAAATGCTATTTTGGGGGGTTTTGCGTTGGTTTAAATACAATTTTCTTTAAATGAGGCAAATAAAATCCTTGAACTTTACACACTTTGAAGAACTGAGCAACATGAATGCCCCTGTAACTACTTTATTTCTCTCTGCTGGTTGGATTTTTTTGCCACAGAACAATGCTTAAACTTTGAGCAAATCTTAATTTCTTCAAAACAGCATCCAGTCAGAGGTATGAACATCCTAAGAAAGGAGAATTCAAGCAGCTGGTCCACATATGGTCTCTAACTTTGCTAGCAGTCCTGTTTGGCTATTGCATATCTCCTTCTGGTTCCCTCATTGCCAGAGCAGCAACTGTATGTAAGTAAAGTTTTAATGAATTATGTAAGGTTTTTTTATTTCTTTTACAGATCAATATTCAGTCAGAAATTTATTACAAAGGATTCTACATTTAACAGCCAGATAATTCTAAAGTAATTCTTTTCAGTCATCTCACGCAGCAGCCCTCACTAAAACATGAGTTTTGGATGACTCAGTCCTGTTAATCTACAGGTCACCTCTGTCATTTCATGATTTTTGAAGAAAGGAAAAGGAGCTCATTTGAAACATGTGGGGAAGTGACCTTTCTCTTCCTCTCCCACTGGAAAGAAAAATTGAAAACACTCTTCAATCCAGAATACAAAACATGTAGCAAAATGCATTTATCCTCTTGCAGCAAAGGTACAGCAAAGCCAGACAGCAGAGTCAAAAAATGAATTAATTTTGCTTTCTTCACCTTTTTGTCATTTTACTCTCTCTAGTCCTTTTCGCTGTCCTCAAGGATGGAGGCAAAACAGACAGGAGGGCAAAATATGTGGAGCATCTTCTGACTTTACCTCAAGTTGTTTCAGAAGCCAGATCAGTGCACTGGGGGATGCAGAAGGTTGCTCAGTCTGGCTGATGTGAATTTCCTTTTCCATATGCAGACTGACACTGGCCACTCAAGCCAACAAGTAGAGAGCACGTCACCTGGGAGCCTTCTCAGAGCTTGACTGGGAATATTTGCACTGGGAAGACTTTCATTCTTTATGGAATTACAAGGAAATGTCCATGCAGCAGGTAGGGCACTCGTGTCACCACCTTGCCTGGGTGACAGAAATGGCAGAGCTCTGCCAGACCAGTGCTCTGTCTCAGCCAAAATACTCACATGTCAGTGTTCACAGAGAATGTCCCTTCTCACAAAACTCAGAGAGTCTCACACCAGTTTGTGGTGACAGACCAGAGCAGCTGACGTAGATGCAGAGAAGAGAGAATTGCAGAATCAGAGTCTAATTGATGCCAGTGGCCATGGTGTAGTTGGAGATGAGAAATAATTCTCTGGTAGGATTAAAAATTTAATAAAGGTAACTGTAGAAATATTTTCCATCCATTTTTTTCCTGAGATAAGATATTACAAGTTATTCTTACAGAAACAGTATTATGTATCAGTAACAGCATTGTGTTAAATGGACTAAGACTGGGTAAATTAGTAGATCAAAAGGATCTGTCATTAAAGACTGGTCATTCAACCAGCAGGGATGTTTTTAGAAGCTCAGATTTGTTCAGAACACATGGTCACAACGTTTGCTGCAAAAACATCAGCCCAAGGCCACCTCTTGCAAACCTCACTGGACTATCCTTTATCTCCAGCCCTTCCTACCATACTGCCAATAGCAGGTTGCTGAGTACAGCTTGTTTTAGCTTCATATTTCAGTTTCTTCCTCCACTAAATATTTCACTGCTTCTCAGTGCAGCAGTACATATCAGGGCCTCTAGTTATGGCTTTTTCCTTCTCAGATCTTTCTCTCAGACCTCGCCATGCCCTGACCATAGCTGGCATCCCAGATGTTGTTTTCTAGCAAAGGCTCTCAAAAACCTACTGCTCCAGAAACTGTTTCTCTTTGGCAAGATGGATTTCTTCATCCTTCCTCAGACACACACCTTAAAATGGAAGTTGTTCTTTTTTAAGTCAAATTCCTATTGACAGCCACTGTTGCAGTGGTCAGAGAGGATATGAGGTAGAGAGGTACCCAATTGGCCTGTAGTTTGCACCCAAAATACTTAATTTTCATATCTCCTATACTATATTTAATTGATTCTGTTTCATTTCTCTAAGTTTCCATCAGTAACATTCTCAGGGTCTTCATTACCTCAGTGGCTCAGCTAAAATAAACAGGAGTTCATGTTCTTTAGTCTTTAATATCTGTGCTTTAGGCTAGAGCAGGGTAAAATGTTTCTTTAATTACAGACCACAAGCGGTTGCACACCAGGGGTGTTTCTGTGTTCAGAAAGGTCAGTTACCCAACCCCTTACCAAAAATCTGATCCATGGCTTCACACAGCAGTGTCTGACATGCTGCACAGTCCTGCTATGGATTTACTTGTAAAGACACTTCTAAAACTAATCTGTAGTGTGTTTATTGTATCCCCAAGATACATCTGAGAGCAGCCACATAAACATGGGCCTTTCTTATTCATATATTTGCTGGGAGATGACTCTTATACCCTGATCTGATTAAGTGATGTTATAGCATCCATGTGCAGAGCTGGAGAAGGTATAGGTATGAAACACACTAAAATATTTGCATTTTTATATGCTGTATATTGGCAACTGACGTTGCATGGCAGAGTACAGTATGATTTCAAATACAACAGAACTTTGCTGCCTCCCAACATAGCACAGTTGTGGAGAGCTCACTGTCATGCTAACAGTCCTGCTCCAATGTTTAGAGTGCAGATGGATCCTGCAGCAGTGTATTTCTTTGTCCTGTATAGGGCAGAGCATTGGGTTTTCTGCCTTTTTAACTATTTTTTCATCAAATTATTGGGTTATTTCACAGTAAGCAACCACCAGCAGGAGTAACACAGATGTCTGGAGAACTCTCTGGACTGTATGATAAGATCTGGTACAAGCAAGGCACCAGGATTTTGGCAGAGAGATATAAGCATGAGTAAGAGGCACCTATAAACATTCACATACTACTGTCTCAGCTGCCAAAAGCCAGTCACATTTAAGAAGGCACGGTGTGAAAATCCTGAGGTTTGTCCACTTGCACTTTTAACACCATATGTAGAAGACACCTGATACCCATACAAAACAGGTATGGTCACCAGAGGCTGAGGTGCAGCAGGGAATGCAGGAGTGAAGCTGCAGTTAGAGAATGCTGAGGTGCAAATGCTTTTAGAGTGGTGAATCAGGCCACCCTTTTGCAGACTAATTGCAGTTTTATGTCTTCTTCAGTCAGAGATTTCTCTGGTATCCCTGTCCCTGCTCATTTCCCAATCACACCAACACCAGTGGCCTCCACCTTTTCAAGAGTCTGTTCAAAGAGCAAGATCTGATCTTTCAGTCATGTTGAACACTACTGGTAACCATGCATCTATCATCTCTGGGTGCCTTTCTTGTTCACTTTTAGTAGTCAAATAATGTATTTAACTCATTCTGTGAATGAGAAGGGTGATCCCCTTCTTCTGTTGTGGTAGTTTGACACTCTGCTTTTGTCCACGTTGCAATCTCTTTTAGAAACACAACGGCTAGTATTTCAAACTCTTATATTAATAACTCACCACATACTAATTTATCTCAGCTTAATCCCATTTGCAGTACAATAATCATAGTCTTTGATTTTATACATGGAGGCAATTGAGGTAACTGTGCCCTGTTTCCACTACTCCTTACACATATCATTATCTTTGCTTTATCCCTTGTATAAGTTGAAGAGATATGAGAAGGAGAAAAGCAACCAAGACCAAAGCAACCATAAAGTCCTCTGGAGCCTTTCTTTTGTGGGTGTACATCCCAGAGTCTTTAATCTTAGCCTTTAATACCACCGCAGCAGTGGTATTTCAGGAATCTCTTTCCCTCTACCCCATCAGCCCCTCTGAGCTGCAGCAGAGATTACCTTGGTATGCAGGCTGGTCCTTGCCAAGTGAGAAGAGAAATCTGATAGGTATTTGTTCATGTCTCACAGAAATTAAATTTGCAAGACATCTTAATGAAGAGCAAATTTAGATACAGAAAGTAAACTGCACAAGTAAATTGCACAACCACACAGCTTCTAGAAATCATTTGAAACTGGTAAAAATAGATCCCTGGTTACTAATTTTAGTGGGATCATCATGATTTTAGTAGTCTGCCTCACCCACTCTCTGTCAGGAACACTAATTTCCCACTTAGCATTCTCTATGGTGATGGTTTGATTTATGGGAAGATTTGCAATTGTGAAGGACCTGCACAATTTTTTTCCACTCCAGGAGTGGGTAGTCCTTGCATCTAGAGGAATCAGTCCTTGAGGCTGTAGTGCCAGCCAAACCCCATCCTAACACCACAGCTACTGACCTCAGTGCCACATTACAGCAATGATGAGCTTCGAACCACTGCCTGATAAGGTTGCTGTGCCCTACAGTGTGCATTGCTTTTCTAGGCCAGGTAGTTATCCCTACACATCCTCAATTTAACCCCTTCAGCCCCCCAGACTAAGAGCATTGCAAATTAACATCGGCCTTCACTGGCCAAATTTGTTCTTTCTTGAGGTGAGAGGGTAAAAGTGAAATCTGTCTGCTGTGAGTTAAGAGTTTCTCAAACAGGAGACCTGGTGGTTATTTGTGAACCAGTGAGGATCTGGACGGATGTGCAAATAACTCAGTTGCATTGAAATGGCACTTCACATTCAGGACAGAAGACATTTTTCTTAACCTTGAGGAGTGATCATTCCAGGTCATTATTGGAACTGGCCAATAGTCTGTAAATAGGTTGCCCTGTGACCCAAACCATAGCTTCTTAGAGGATTAAAATGATTCAGTGTTTGTCACTATCAAATTATACTCACAAACACTTATTTATTCCCTTTATATATTCTCATTGTGTGACTGGAAAGACGAATGTAACAACATTGAAATATGACATTTTGAGATCATGGATCTGGACCTGTGCCCTGGATCACTTTAGGTGCCCTGGCCATAGATCACAGGTAAGATGCTCAGCTGTTCATACATCACACCTAGCCTTGGAGCTTAGGCTCACTGCTCCCCAACCTCTAAGCAAGCCTGTGAGAAATACAGCTTTGTGCCTTACACTTAGCCTCAACTGTTTCCAAAACCAAGAAACTGCTACAATAAAGGAAGGAAAAATGAGTTTAAAAGGAGAAAATAAATTGAATCTGTCAAACCAAATAGCAAGTGGGCTATTTGGGTTAGGTAAATAATTTTTATTGGCTTTTTCCAGCTAATCTGCCTGCAGGATTTATTGTTCTTCTACTGTATCTTCAAGTAAAGCAGCTGACTTTGGCTCCAGTTTATGCTTTATCCATTAATAATTTTGTACATCCTAGAAAGCATTTATATTATTTATTAATTTTGTCTAAGCATAAATACAATCATTGTGGCTATTTAATGAGAAGTTACTCCAGGACTACTTGCTAAAACTCAAATTGCATTTTATCATTCTTACAAAGAGGGCTTTGGAAACATTTAGTTACTAACTCAAGAGCTTCCTCCTGGCCAGAAAAAAACACTGTCATGTTATTTTATTAAAAGAATTAATTTAGAGTATAACCACTCTAGCTTGTACCATTCGGATTGGCACCAACAACCTCACACTTCTCACTGTGCCAGAACCAGGGTGATGGGGAGAGAGGAGAGAGAAAGACACTTTGATCTAAGCCTTACAGCAGAAACCAGAGAGCTGAGAGATGCAAAGCTTCCCCTTTCCAGGCTACAGACGCACTTGCATCTCCATGGTCTATGGTAATGAGCCAACAAGTACATCTTTATGCAGCCCACTTCTGGATTGCTGCATGGCTGTGAAAGTGAGGAGCTTGAGTTACATCAAAAGATGTCTTCTTTGTTTTTCTTGTAGTTTTCTGTGTGGATCTACCAGTTTGCTAAAGAGCAGACGCTATGTGACTCTCAGTCTCCAAAGTCATGACTTCTTACTGGAGTTTTGTCCTTTCCAAGGTCTGAGCACCTGCAAACTGCCAACCATTTACAAGATGACACTAAGTGAAATCTCTTCTGTTGTTGATGAATCCCACACTTCTTTATTTTGAAGTGGGCAGGAGAAAATTTTCTCTTCCCCTGCATTCCATATGAAGAGTTTCAGTGAGCCAACACTCTGCAAAATAGAAATTACTCTTCTGAAGACTAGGGGACAATTCCATATGGGACTTTGGCTACTTCTCCTTATTTCTATATAAAACTTACAAGTTTGTCCAGCTTGCTAGAAAAGAAATCTGACCCAGCTTATCTAAAAGCAGAGAATCTCTTCAAAGAGGATCTCAAGGCATCTGCACGTGCCAGGTTCAATGCTTCACAAATACATCTCGTAGAGGAAATTTTTCCACTAATAGAAGTCATATTAATCTGTATAAGGTAAGAAGATAGCATTAAATACAGGATTATCCTACTCTGTGTAAGTTAAATTCACATATCCATTTGGCATTTGTGAACAAGTTGACTTTCTGACCTTTGCCCATGTGAGGCCTTAATGATTTCTTGTTTTTAAGTAAGCCGAGCTTCTACTTTTTTCCAGCTTTTTCACTTGAATAATTCCACCATCAATCTAAAATGTTTCTACTCCTTCAGCAGTAAATTGTTCTCTATATTGTGGCCACAAGATATTGTAGTTACTTAGATATTTTCATGCATTAAGGCTAAGAGAATGAATTACATTTGAATTTAATTTTTAATTTTAGTTTTAAATTTAGACCCTAAATTTTAAATTCAGGTCTAAAAATCTGAAAGTCAAACCAGGCACCTGGCTATGTCATTCATCTGGGCTTTCCTCTCACAAAATCTCTGGGGTGCTGGGAGGTGTCTGCTCAGTGGGGTCACGAATACACTGTCTGCTCCCAGGAGGGGCTGAGATGGGCATTGGGATCCCAGCATTTCCACAGAGCACTTCTCTAGGATCCTGGTGTTTCATCACTTGGTTTCAGCAGGTAAAGGCTGACACCTTCTTTTGAGGCACTGAGAGAAGGCAATCAGGCATTTGGCAAGGCCTAAAAAGGTCTTTGGAAATAATAGGGTAAAATGCACCGATTTCAACATTTGGAGAAAGGTGAAGGTAAGTAACAGCTGAGGCCAATGAAAGAGAACAAATAAGCAAATAACTAGGTATCAGAAGAGAGAAAGCTGCTGTGCCTGACCTGGCTGCTTGCAGGCGGATACAAGATTTTGTAGCTTGCTCCAAATTCCTGAGTGATGTCTGGTGTGCTGGTGGGAGGCCCTGGGAATCAGCTCAGCTCTCCTGCCTGTCCCCTGGGAGCAGGCACTGATAGCAGCTGCACCCAAACGTGCAGGACAGATGGGGTGAGATGGGGAGCAGAGGTACACAGACTGGAAGAGATTCCCTGCAGGGCAGCGACAAGCCAGGGAGCAGAAAGCTGAGCTTTCCCATCCCAAAACCAGGTCAGTTTATAGGGTCCTGCAGTCTGTCACCTCTAACCCTCTATAAACCTCGGAATGGATGGCTGGAGAGCATGTGGGCTGCCATGGTAGGTGTGTGGGTAGCTTACTCCTACATGTCAGACAGCATAAACACAAATCCTGGAAACTTCGGTGTCTTAATTTTACCTCACACAGCTGATGGCCATCTGCAGCTTCAGAGGGTTTGTGCACCCATCCATCAGAGGAGGCTGCGCTGGGCCAGAGGCTCACGGGGGCTGTGGTTCAGGCACAGCCATAGCCCAGAGACAGCACACAACAGAAAGGGGAAAACAGCACAGGAAAGATGGAAAAGAAAGTTATTTGCGGGAAGAAATGTGTTATGACAGGCTTTTCACCTTTTTTCCTTTTTCCTTTCAAGCAAAGAAAAAGCAATGATTAAAGATTCTAGTATTAGCATCAGAGAAAGGGGGAGATGCTAGCATATAAAAAGTAAAGCATATATAAAATTTATAACAAAGGTGCCCAATTTATGTGACTTTTGTCAAGTTATAGTTGCATTATTAAACACAGTAATAAGAACTTGAACAGAACACTATAATTCACTTGTGCCATTAACTACTAAACTCTCATTCTCGTCTGTTTGAAAATCTCCATTTCAGTACTATTTCAGTCATCCTGGTGAAATCAGCAGGGCTAAGGGCACCATCCCTTGTGCAAAATACTCTGCATGAAATCTGAGACATTTAAAAATAAATGTAGAATATAAAGATGAACATGGTATATACTAACACAAATTATAAGTTCCATAGCTGCTGTTGAACCCTGAAAAATTATTTGCTAAATACAAAAAACCCCTATTGTTTTCTAGTTAAAACTAAACAGCAGCTTCCAAGCTATCCATGAACTGAGGACAGCCATAAAATGCTAACTGTTAAAGCATTCAGACTCCGTGCTTATTTACTCTACAGGAGAGAGAATGCTGGATAAGTAGGAGAGAAATCCCAGGACACCTGATAGCCAGCAAGAGAGAGAGAGAAGCAGGCTCTTATCTAGAAAAAGAAATAGCAGCTGACACAGCTGTGAACAGGCTTATATTATTTTATTTCCAATGTATGAATAAAGTGCTTCGCAAACATTTCTTGAGATCTGAAGCTTTATCTACTGAGCACTGCAAGCAGGACTAGCATGGGTACCCACTACCTCCCCCTCCATCTCAAGGTTATTAAAAGAATGAAGATGTAGGCACTGATTTAATACCACTGTGCAGTCCCCTGGACCAGTTCGTACTGAGTCAGAGTGAGACTTCAATTTCTTTGCTCAGAAACAGCCATTAAACATCATCAGCTTGCAGTCCCTACTAATTTCCATTGAAGTCAGAGCTATGACCTGCTCCCAGAGACAACCAAACCCAGGTGCAGGGTGCAGGTGAGTTGTAGTTATTGCAGCACAGCCCTGGTCTAAGCTTCTGGCCAGGCTATTGCTGCAGTTTCAGTGATTCACATCAGGAGAGGACACTCTAAATTGAATCAATCATTAGATTTAATACAAAAGCCCTGGAAATGCTGCAGCCAGGTTGCAGGGAGCCCAACAACAGGCACTGCAGCAGAACACCACTGCTTCAAGCCTTACCATCTTATTTATCCTATTTTTCTCTATCCTATGTGTAATTGCTGCCTGGAATGACAAACTCAAAATTGACCCTGGAGGGAGACAGGATGCCATGCCTAGGGCTAGCACAGTGGAGAAAGGCCAGGAACCTTCACAGCCCCCCACTGGTCCCTGCAGAAGTCTATCATCTGGCAGTGTGCCCCTGCCTCTCAGCACAGCAGATTTTAACACATGAAATATATTGGAGACAGATGCTGTCCTCACAGAAGAGGCCAGATTTGGAGTTTAGATCTGACTGACAGCAACGAGCATGGCTGAAGAACAAAGTAAAAAAAGGACCATGGTTAATCTCTTTCAGGTAGCTGGAACTATGAATTTTCCTCTTCCAAAAAGAAGCCACTAAAACACCTGACTCATGTGAAAAGGACAAGAAAGATGTTTTTACTTCTCCAAAGTGTGTGCTTTTTTCTAGTTATTATCCAGCTAGAAATTTTTGCTTGATCTTCTGTTTCTCCAGGAGGGACTTGGTACACATCAGGAAGTCCATAATGCAAACAGGGCATTTTAGTCCTTGTAGATACCTGTCTTCACTATGGCTTCCACTATAACTTTGTCTTAAACTTGACTGATGGTCTTTCTTTTAATACATGTCCTCATCTTCCTTTCTCTTCTCACAGTCTGCTATCAAGTTTTCCATTGCACAGCCTTTTCCTCTGCCCTTCCTGCCATGGTGATTTCCCTAGTCCTTTGGTTTTTGCTGTCTCTTTTCCCTTTTCTTTTAGTTAGAAATTGAATCTACATATCTTTTTGCACTATAAGATTTCCCTCTTCTCTTCTGCTGCCAGTACTCTTGTTTAGAGCCCTCTTTTCCTGGTTCCCACACAATTTTCCCCCCATTTCTGTGCTCCCATTTCACACCACACACTTACCCTACTGCACAGTACCCATTTTAATTGGTGGTAGGCACCTCCTTGCACTACTTAAAACCACATGTACAGTTTTGTAAAACATTTGAAAAAAGACCCATAACTGCATCTTTACCATGCACACCTGCAAACAACCCGCCCTCCCCTTGTCTTTGCTGAAATCACATGGGTTTTTTTTCTTCATCTGGCCTCTTTACTGTTTTCTTCACATCCTCCCTGATGATTCTTTTTTTATTTTGTCTTTGTGTCCCATCTTCTCGCATAGTTTGAGCTCTGATCTGCCTCTCTTCTCAAAGCAAGCCCAGCTCAGGAAACAAAAACACTCTCTTGAAATCCATACTTCCCATTGCCACTTTATTGCATTTCTTCTCTGGGGTCACAAAATTCACTGAACCTTCAGTTGTTACCCTAGTCTGCAATTATCATTTCCAGCTTCAGCCTGGATCTCTTCCAAGCTGCCTTTTATTTTCACCAGTCTCCATGAACTACTTTCAAAGTTTCTAGCCTCGTCTTGGCTATGTTCCAGTGCCTGAGCAGGCTTTTCATCTTTCTGATGCTCTTCCACAGTCATATATGGCTTCTCCATCCTGTCCTGCTCCCCTAGTCCTGCCAGACTGCCTTCCCCGCAGTGTTTCTGCTTTTAGTGTCTCCTATTTCTCTCCTCTCTCTTCCCATTGATGGTGGTGATGGTAGCGGATCATCTTTTGGGTTCTCTCCTTCCCTCTCTGGCTTTCTGGGTGATCTATGCCACACACAAGGCTTCAGCTTTCACAGGTAACTGCACTTCTAGACAGGATTCTCCAGTCCAGAATCACAGACTCTCTCAGAACCTCTCCACCGATGACAAGCAGAGGGGAAGTTAGGGGCAATTAATGTAATACAAAGCAGGGAGCAAATAGATGTAAAATCTGCTCTCTGTTCACTCTCAGCTTCTTCTGTCTCATGAGGCTGATTGAGTCTATGGGCCCCACTGGGACAGTGATTGGCACTCCCTGCTCTTGTGGTTGAATAACAGCTCCTGGCACATGTGAGAAGAAATCCTTGGGTGTAGAATTAAGGACAGTGAGGCATCCAGTCACTTCTGAAGAGAAAAATAGAGTGGTAATCTAAAATGCTGTCTGTACAGCAGGACACATGAAGTGAAAATGTCTTCCTTTTCTGTAGAGGTAATCTAACACCTGAATGGGAGAGAAAACATTTGGTATGGGATACAACTAAAAGCAACAGCAATCCCTGGTACTATATTATGGCAGTACACTGCTGACAGAGAAGGATTAGTTGGTGGGAGTAAGCATGCAACATGAATCCTGCTGCACCAGGAGGGCTTTTCTGTTGTGCTTAAAGGGAAGAGCTGACATTTGCCTGTGGAAGATCAGCCTGACAGGCACAGGGGTGTTCCTCAGGCATGCTTCACAGCAGAAATGACAAAGTGGAAACCAATGTTTTTCTTTACATCATACTATGGATACTTTTATTGTCAGGATTTTGGCAAGAATCCTCTGCAAAGCCCAAAAAGGCAGTGAAGGGCCAAAGGGACAGCCCTCCTAGAGCAGTCAATAGGGATTATTTAAACATAAGCAAAAAATATCCTGACAGGTCTGGTCTTTTTTGACTCTAATAGATGAAGTACTGACCAACAGGATGGTGGGTTCTGAAGAGAAAAAAACAAACAAAAACAAAACCAAAAACAAAGCACAACAACAGAACAAAAACAGAAGAAACATTTTCCAGGAATATCTGTACAATATGCTCTTTCCCTTCTTCTGAAAAAAAAGAAACACCCCAGGGACTTATAGACACATAAAAATAAAGATTATCCTACTTAAGTATGTTGGAAGCACCCTTTCCAAGAAGCTAGGAGGTAGCGGGCACTATCTGGAGTGTAGATAATATCCATTAACATTACAGATAAAAGGTCTAGAAGAAAGAAAAGGCCACAGTCAAATACTTCCCTTCCTGACTGAGTAACATGAATTCCCTCCACTTTCTCCTCTATTAAGCAGTCTTTAATGACTGCAGCTTTTCCCATGACCATTTCAGTGCTCAGGATGGCTGGTGCCCTGTGATTTTGTAACCATTTCAATCATATTTTAGCTTTGATTGTGGCCTTGGGGACCCATACCAGGTCCATAAACCTTAGCACCATCTTCTCCAATGGTTTTTGCTTCCACCTTCTATGTTTCTTTAGCTTCTGAGGCTCCTATTCAAACCCATACTGAGGAACAGCCTTCTTTCCAGACACTGAAATTCCTATGCAGTCTCATATTTGCCTTTGTCTGGGAAGAGGTGACCCAGCAGAGATTTCCAGGGGCAGCTGAAGAAGCTGCATCCTGAGTGGCAGCTCAGCTCATGCAGCATCTGGTCCTGTACCACAGGAGGTGGTGACAACAGAACAGAGGCCATTCCTGCAGACACAGGCTGGGATATTGGAGTCTCCAGCTACTCAGCCACTTGCTTTCATAAATGAGCTTGCAGAATTGGTTAGCTTTAATTTAAATAAAGCATGCCAGGTAAATCCACCAGCTTCAGTAAGACTCACTGAAAATAATATCTTCCCTTTATTCTCCCTTTATTCTCCTTATTAGTAGCAAAAAAAACAAAACAAAACAAAACAAAACAAAACAAAACAAAACAAAAAAAACCCAAAACCAACCAACCAACCAACCAACCAACAAAAACAACTACAAAAAAAAAAAAAAAAAAAAAAAACCCCCCAAAAAACAAAAAAAACACACAAAAAACCACCAAACAAACGAACAAAAAGCCCACATAATTTGCTGAGAGTATTCAAGCTGAAGTCCACAGATACAGTGTGAAGAATTGCAACCTGGATGGAAATTTTCCGGAGCTACCAGCACCTGAAAACCATTCTATGATGGAATCAGAACAATGTAACAAAGACCCTGCTACAAGTATGCAGCCTGAAGACAGCTGTTCAAACTGGGGACAATGTTCTATGTGTCCCTTGTTCAGCCATAGATAATCCCATCCACAACTCAAAATCAGGAGATCTACTCCCATTATTAGTCCCTAATCTGGGTAGCATGCATGAGCAGATAGAGTAGAGAGAAAGGAAAGTAATGAACAGGTTCTTCCCTCAAATTCTTGATCATAATTGTGAGACCAATTCTGCAAGATGAAGATATCCCAAAGAGGGGTTGGGGAAGCCCATGGGAGGAGCAGAACCTTATTTGACAGAGGGAGCAGCAGCCACACTTTCCTAATTAGGTTTGAGTCACTGCCGTGGTGCTTGAGCCACCCCATTCCCTGAGGTGCAGGTGATATTTGTGTGGATGCAGATTTTAACCTTTTTAATCTTTACTTAGTTTCCATTTGCAAAAGGCCACCAGATCATTTGTATGATTAGTCAGCTTGAGCAGAACAAAGAGCAAGCACGTGCCAAATGAGAAGGAAGGCCAAGGAGTTAGCCCGGGACCGTGTTTCCTGTCCCATAACACTGTACAATAGCAAAACCTGGAGGGGGGACCTGCAGGGAAATATTTATTTCTGAAAAGATTGCTACGTTCCACAACACTGAATTTTCCTTTGCAAAGGATAAGAAAACACCAGTAAAGACAAATACTTTCTTTCTAACCTTCCTCTCTTATCTCCTTACTGCTAACTTGAAGCAAGCTGCTGCATGGAGTCTTCCTGACACTGGGCTGAGCATTACTCTGGTCAGTAACACCAGAACTGTTACAACAGCAGGTTTGCAAAGGGAAGTGGACTTCCCTGTAAAGGTTCAAAGTTCCTGTGTCTCTCCCATCATGAAAGACCTTCTTGCAGGGTATGTGTTGCTATTAATTTCCAAGACCTCTCAGGCAAACGCATTTTACTTTTTTTCAATCTCTTTCTGGTGTATTTCTTTACCGATAGTAGGTAACCCAAAGATTTGTTCTCTATGCAACACCTCCAAAAAGACATCATATCCTACGTAGTAGTTTTTCACTAATTCCCATTATCCACTGGATTCCCATCTTTTCCCATTTTGATGTATTTGCATCTCAAACACCAGTCAGGAAATGGGACTGTCAGTCTCTGCCCTGCACTATGAAGTGAGGTCTGTGTGCCTGATCTGCTGACAGCAGAAAATCATTCCAAAACAGGTAACTTGAGCTTGCCCACCAAAAGCATGTGGGACCAATACCTATATACTTTTGGTAGGGAGGCTGGAAAACACTGGAGCAATGTGCATACTAACAGCTCTGTCTCAGCCACCAGAAAAGGGCAGGAGTTCCTTAGCAGGTGAAATCAAAATGAAGCTCATGCATTTGATGGTGGAAAAAAGCTAATAATGCAAGGAATATTAGTGTTCCCTTTGATCTGTGAGGCTCAGAGATGTATACTGCCTTTCATGAATTAAGCATGTAAGGAACTACAGATGCAGCCCTGTTTTGCCTTTATTTTTTTATTTGGTTACCCTAAAAATATAACAACCAGTGCTGCAGTGAAGAGCTCTGTTGCTCAGACTTGCTGTAACGATTGGAACAGCCACAGGAGAGTGGGGACCATTTTGTTATGCACAGCTGGGAGCTGTGAGATCATTACCACCACTTCTCAGTGCCAATGGGTAAGTAGATGTGACAGCATTTGACCCAAATGCAAAGACCCACAAGATCATTCCTACAGTAAACTCAAGTTTCAGTAGTGTTCATATGCTGTCAACTCTTCAGCAGCTTCAGTTTCTTGTCTAAGAGCAATAGCTTTTAACTCCAAAGTGACAGGCAGCTAAAAAAAAGCAATACCTCTCAAAACAAATGGATGTCTGGATCTGAGGATCCCATAGCAGTGGTGAAATTTGTGCTGAATAAAAAAAAGATAACCCAAACAGTTCAAAAGAAGGTCCTTTAAGAAACTTCTGCAGGAGTTGTGATTTTTCCTTTTCATTACAAATCAACTCCTACTGAGGTTTTGCAAATGAAAATATGAATCCACAGGCTGTCAAAACAGGAGAGTAGGAATGCATAACCCTAAATCATTTCTGTTTGGCTGATGAGTGAAACAGCAGGATTTCTACAATTCCTTTCCCCCCTTTCCTCCCTCAACACATAGATGTGCACAGTAATTTAAATGCAGAGCTAATGCTACCTCAGCCAGGATGTAGAATGATGAAGATGGATAACAGAATGATGGAGTGTTGATTCACTAGAGATTTTTTTACAATCTTGAACATCCAGCAAAATGGTCCTATTGAGTAATGGCACCAAACATTCCTCAATCCATATTCATTTAATTGTAAAGTTGACAGTTCTGTTTCCATGAACTGCAGTGCAAAGCCAGAAAGTACACTACAAGCCAAAAAATGCTGGTCTCTTGCATGGAACAGAATTGAGAAGCAAAATTCCAGATTCCTGCCTGTCTCATATCTCTTGTTTTAAATGGGTTTTCAATACTTTCAATGAGCTTTAGTGTTGGCTTAAAAGCATTGAACGCCCAGACACTGCTTACTTTAGTCTTCTATTAGCTGTTACAAGCTTGACAAAACATACCTCATGCAACAGCTGCACACTCTTAACATCAAAAAGTAACCATAGCCAAAGGGCTGAGTTTTTTCCTCATCACGTCTCATTGAACTCGCAGTGTCAAATTAGAAACAGGACTGGCAGCACCAGTCACTGTCACATACAGTTAAGTACATGTAACACAGAGAACAGAAATGATGCTTCTGCTCCATAATTCTGCATGTATATACAGCAAAGGGTGTTCCTTCATACAGTCCCAATGGGGCTACACATGCTTTGGCTCCACACACGCTGACAGTCCTTGCAATTTAATTTCATTAGCTTTGGATCAGATTTCTGATGAGACTTAGGAATTCACTCATCTCATTCTTCCTTCACAGGGAAGGACTCTATCAGGGAGTGCAGTGATAGGATGCGGGTATAAGTTTCAGATTGAAAGAAGGTATATTTAGGTTAGATATCAGGAAGCAATTCTTTACTGTGAGGGTGTTGAGACACTGGAGCAGGTTGCCCATGGAATTTGTGGATGCTCCTTCCCTGTAAGTGTTCAAGACTGGGTTTGATGGGGCTTTGAGCAACCTGATGTAGTGGAAAGTGCCTCTGCCCATATCAGAGGTTTGATCTTCAAGGTCCCTTCCAACCCAAACCCTTCTATTGTTCTACTAAATGCAAACTAGGGACAGCTTTACTCAGTCAGAAAAAGTCCACTGAGTTCCGTGCCTTGTATCTGACAAGTGTGCAAAGGCAAATGCCTGAACCAAAAAAGATGTGCATGCAACATATTCCTCAGTCTCTCCCAGCAGTCACCTGAAGTGCTAGACTACCCAGATGAGCATGTATTTGGTGTATCTGTTCCACGACCATGTCTCATTTTCAGTGTAAACTCACATTTATTTTACTACTTGACTAACAGAGAACCAACTCCTTTGGTCTGTTTCCCTCTGATCTCTGAGTAGCTTCATCTAATGCCTTCTCAGTCCTCACAGGGACAGAAAACAATCTGTCTATCACTATCCATCACTATCCATCCCTATCCATCCAACCTTTGTGGAGCCTCTTGTATTTTTACAGACCTCTGTCATACTGCCCTGCAGATTCCTGTTTTCCAATTTGACAGATCCTTGCTCACATAGCTGCCCTTCACACAGAAGTTGTGTTTGTTTGCCCTCCTCTCAACATCTATCAGTCCCACTCAAGCCTTCTGAGTGGGGCTTTGAGCAACCTGATCTAGTGGAAAGTGCCTCTGCCCATATCAGAGGTTTGATACCCATAGCACTAAAAACATAAGTGAACAGTGGACTTAGTGCCAGTGGCGTGGTGATGTTCTCCCCTCCTTGTTCCCCTCTAATCCAGTGGTGTAGTAGATGTTTTGAAGTCTTCCATCCTGTGATTCTCCTCAGTGTTTTGTCCCCCTATTCCCAGTGTGCAAAGCAGTGAATGTTTCTACTTGAAGCTTCAGTGCTTCTTCCTCCACTGCAAATACTGTCAGCCCCTTGGTAATGTGACTGAGGCAATGATTCTGCCTTACTCTGTTGCTCAGGGCAGTGCACTTTCAGGCTCAGGTCATGCTGGTGCCCTATAAACATTATTTCCACACTTCAGCAGTGTAAGAATACACAGACCAAATGGAGTTCACAAAGCATCCAACTCACTGCTTTACAAAGCCATTCCTGCATTCTCTGATCAAACTGCACCGTGATAAAAAGATTTTTACAGCTGTTTCCTGGAAATTTTTCATGGTATCTGTGTTCAAAGCTTCAGAGAGCTACTCAGGCCTTCTGCTCAGATCTGTCTGAAGTGGATTTGCTACTCAGGGCCATATAGAAGTATCTCTCCCCAGCAAAGCAAAGCTGCCTCTCTCTCTTGGATGCACCAGGGCCTGGCAGTCTGAGATGCTCATCTCAGTCTTGCACTGGACACCCAAATGCACATCAGGCCCCCAGGAAGGGATGCAAACCCATCTTCACCAAAGCAAAGTGGCTCTTTCCACCAAGACAAATGTGTTTGTTCAGCCACAATGGGAAGTTCGAGTAAGCCAAGCCCTGGGCTCTTGTAAGAAGTGGTGCCCTATTGTCATCCTGCCATAAACTAACTGTAAAGCATTTAAAAACAAAATTCAGGATGGCATTAGGGCTCTGTGTGAGCAATTCCGTGAACTCAGCAGTCTAATAAATCACCCACACACAGGGTAAAAATGTTTAGGAAGCAGGCACGGAGGTTTGTGCATTGTAGAATGAGATTTTCTGAGGTATGAAAGAGCACAAAATCTCTTTCTGAGAATGAAGGGGAGGGAGGCAGGGGGAAAACAGGAAGAATAATTATAGGACTTACATCTCTTTGATAAAGGAGGAGCTTTTCAATATTTCAGCCATACCTGCATTAATTATAATCATTAGTAGCAAGGAATTCAAGCAGGTTTGTAACTAACCAGTCAGTGTAGGCATTATAGCATGAAATCATAATACAAACCCAAAAATGTATTTTGCTAACCATCCATTAAATCTTAATCTCAAGTTTTGCAAGCCATTAAAACTGCAGAGAAACTTTCCACTACCACCAAGTAAAGCTGGAGTAACAAAACCTCCATGCTTTTAGGAAAAAGCCGTAGAAGTAATCAGCTCAGAAATGAAAAAAGAGGGTCTCCCTTTTCAAGTCTCATATTTGTATTTTTATTTTAATACTAATATGATTCCCATAAAAAGTGTTGGACTGAAAGAGGCAGAAACAAAGGTCAGCAGTAATTAAATGTTAGTTTCAGCTTTGCAGGATAAATATATTAACCCCTCTGGACAGGCCTCTGACCTGCCTTGAAGTAACAATGCCTCAGACTGAAACAACCCAATTTTACAGCTTTCCTGACCCTTCTGAGGTTACTGATGTTACCTTAATGCAGATGGAATGTTGGTTCGCAGCAGCTCTCTAACCAAGGGAAAGTGTTCTGGCTTTTGGATAAAAATTCAGCCACTGTGACACTGAGTAAAGGCAGAAGCAGTGTAAAGGCAGTGTAAACTGAGCACCACCAGTTTACAATCTGTACTCAGAGAAAAAGTGGGGTTTTTTTCTCAGAGAAAAAGGTTGTTTCTTTCTAAGAGTTACCTAATGCCAACCTCTGGATCTGAATGAGTGACTGAATTTTTCCAAACTCTGAACATCCAGCAGCTTCTGCAGAGCTGAGGGGCTCTAACTTTTTAGGCACCCATTTTTTAAAAGCTTTTTGCCAGGAATCTGTTTCACACCCACCTCCATCGCCTTTAGTTAGCAAAGTGTGAGAACCTGACATGTAAATGACAACGGAGCCGAGCTATGGCTGAAGTCTTTCCTTTAATTCACTGACATTTCTGGGGCAGTGAAACTAAAAATGTCTGAGCATTCAGAAGAGCTTTTGTTTTGTAGCCTAATAGTTCCCCTTGTTCTGCTTATGCATTTGTCATCATTTATTCTGATTCCCAACCCAAGAATTCAGGGCATCAAGTAGATACCAGGGATGGTGAGGCTCAGGATAGCTGCCCTTTTTTCCTGCTCTTAAAACAAAAAGAACCATATGCACTAGCTGCAGCCCCTTCAGTGCTCATCTCCTTAAACCAAACACTCATTTCTGTCTAGCCCATGCAGATAAGGCCATCAGTTTTTTTGTGGTGAGCCTGTCAGGTCAAGGAGGGGTGCTGAAGAGCAGGATGCCTGATCCTCTCCTTCTTGCTCCTTGCAGCACTCACAGGTCTAGCTGCAGTGATTCATCCCAATCATCTGTCACTGCACCCACTGCTGCACTTGGAAAAGATCTGACCTCTCTGTAGGGTTCAGGTCCTGTGATACTACAAATTTAACTGAAGAAAATAAAATCCAAACTCCAAACTTCACTCCTGTGAACTGCTCCCCCAAAGTCCAGCTGTATGGCCTTGTATATAAATGCAAAAAAGTTCCAAGACTTCCATGTGAAATGAGAATATTGTAGAATATACTTCTTGAAATGTATGGCTTGTGCCAAAAAAAGAAAAAAAATAACACAAAGGTGTAACATCAGTTGTATTTCAAATCTTGCTTATGGTTACAGGCACAGTGAAATAGGTGGAGAAGTTGTAATAAGAGACATTGTTTAGTATGGAAAAGGTAGGGGGTTTACCATTAACTTTCCCCCATGTGGAAATCATATAGACGTGGATTCTGCATAGGAATACTTTCTCCTGTCCCTTGGATTTATCCTGGAGCTGCTAACCAGGGAAGTTTTTTGTCACTTACTTAAATGTCAGAGTCACTTTCTACCAACACTCTCCAGCTTAAGGGTCTGGACTTATGGCTTTGCAGGACCCCTCAGCACCTCTAATTCCCTGAAGTTTCTATTGATAAGGCTATCTGCTTTACCTTGGACTAGGACATTTTATCCAAGGCCTGTCTTCACCCTGGGCCTTTCCTTGATGAAACAGATACCTCACCACCTGGTTCCCAGACCCTCAGAGCACGTCCAGTCCATGTCTGCAGCATATCAGGGATGCAGGCAGAAGTCCTGGGCACCTGCATCGTTGCAGCCATCCAGCCTCAGCCTGGGATACAAATCCTGCTTTGCACCCTGGTTGAGGACTGGGACAGGAGAGCCACAGTGAGCCACACATGCCATAGCCACTCAGCTAATATCTCTTCCCAAGCCAGGCATTCTAATACTACTTTGTGTGCCAGCTTTATCAGCCTTAGTCACAACCTTTCGCCTTTCATTGCAGAAACTTAAGAAGGTAGAGAAAAATAGGATCACTTACTGAACATGCTTTACTGCAGATTTAATTTTCAGTGTGGAGTTTAAAATGAGAGAGAACTCAACCTTTCCCTCTTTGTACCAATCAGCTGATAACATGAAGCTGAAAATATTCCCCAGTCTGCTTCAAGCCCAGAGTAAATCAGAGGCAAACTGAGGTGGGGGTAGTGCTGACATTGCACCAGCTCTGCCTGCACTGTGGAGTCCCTCCAAAAACCTCACATATTCTCACTGGATGTCACACAGCTGCAGAAGCAGCTCTGTGGCTTCTTCAAAGATAACTTAAGTTTTAATTGTCAATCACCACAAAACTTTATTTTCCTGACCATGTTTCATTGTGTAGCGAGAATCAGCTATTCATTAAGCACTGGATGTATCTCTTAGCCCAAGCTCACAAATATTGCGAGTAATTTATCGCATCCCTGCTCTCACTGATAAAAAGTCTCATGCATTTATTAGCCAATTTGGATCCTTTTCAAAAGGGGGTGAGAAAGGCTTAGCTCAATACATGTGAGAGAGATCCAGTAAAGATGATACTAACTTAGGTGGGAGTGTCGATCTTCCTGAGGTTAGGAAAACTCTACAGCAGGACCTGGATGTGCTGGATCAGTGTGCCAAGGTCGGGTGTATGAGGCTCAACAAGGCCAAGTGCAGAGTCCTGCACTTGGGCCACAACAAGCACATGCACTGCTACAAGCTTGGGGAAGAGTGGCTGGAAAGCTGTCCAGAGGAAAAGGACCTGGGTCTGTTGAACAAGAGCCAGCAGTGTGCCCAAGGGACCAAGAAGCCAATGGCATCCAGGCTTGTATCAGAAATAGTGTAGCCAGAAGGTCTACTGAAGTGATGCTTTCCTTGTACTTGGCAATGGTGAGGCTGCATCTCGAATACTTCTTTGGGGCCTCTCACTGCAAGAAGGACATTGAGTTGCTGGAGAATGTCCAGAGAAAGGCAATGAAGCTGGTGAATGGTCTAGAGCACAAGTTTGCTGAGAAGCAGCTGAGAGAATTGGGATTGTTTAGTCTGAAGGAAAGGAGGCCAAGGGGAGACCTTATTACTCTCTACAACTACCTGAAAGGAGGTTGTCATGAGGTGAGTATTGGTTTCTTCTGTCAGCCAGTGATAAGATAGGAGAAAACGTCCTCAGGTTGCACCAAGGAAAGTTTAGATTGGATATTAGGAAAAACTTATTTATGGAAAGAGTGGTGGGACATTGGAACATGCTGCCCAGGAAAGTGGTAGAGTCACAACCCATGGAGTTATTCAGAAAATTCGTAGACATGGCAACTCAAGACATGGTTTAATTGGCATGGTGGTGTTGGGTTCATGGCTGGACTTCATGATGTTGGAGGACTTTTCTAACTTTAACTATTCTGGGATTCTCTGATTCTCAAACGCAGTGTGTGAAACTCTTCAGGCAATACACGTGTCATACCAAAAACAGTAATAAATGCCATTTACTTCAAATTGAAGAAGTTATGCTATTTCACTTCTTGGACTATATCACATTTCCACAAGCATGACCAGCAGCTCAGATGACCTGCAGACCATTTATGAAAATGTCTCCCCCTGCACCTAGGGACAGTGTGGTGAAGAATTAGAGGCATAGGATCACTGCAGTAGAGGAAGCAAGATATGGGATCTGGGTTAGGAGTCTACAGGGATATATAGACATGTACTTTTATTTATATTACTGAAGCACACAGACCTTATTGTGTCTTATACTGAGGTAGTAGCTTGCAGACAACCTCCAGGGAATGCATAGGAGAATAATGGGAGGAGTGTGTATATTTAGAAAGTGACCTGGAAAAACATAATTCATGGTCTCTGTTGTGCTGAAAGTGAACCAAACCAATCTAAATGCTTGTCCTCTCTTCCTTACTGCAGGTCAAGATAATGTCTGTCTCACAGGGGCTGTTTTGGAGACCTGTATAGCTGCACAATTCCAATTAAAAGCTCCAGACTTCTAACTTGCTTGTGTAAATCCCTTGCACAGGAGTTAGGCAGGAGGTTGGTAGCTAGGCCACATGAAATTTCATACTCATCACCCTTTTTGCCAAAGAAGCACTAGTTAATATTCCCCTTATTGGGTCCTGTCTTTGATAAAGGGCACCAATAGATGTGCCTTGCTCCAAAGAAAGGCTGCATCCTGCACCAAGGACTGCTCCAGGAGTCCCCCAGTTGACACTGTTCAATTGAATCTGAGGAATGTACTTATAAGATTACACAACACTTTGTTTGCAAATGATGCTCCTGGACGCAAAATATTTATTATGCCATGGGAAAAAATGTTAGACATTTAGTTACAGTATTTGGAGCAATTATTAAGGAAAAGCAAGAACACAAATAAAAGGGAATGAGGAAATAAAAGAGCCCTGTACAGTACTGGCCACTTCCATCTTCATCTTCCATCTTCCCCTTGTAAAATGTGACTGCTCTTTCTCAAGGCTAAGGGAAGGCAGGCAGCAGATGCAGACTTGGGAGCTCTAATTCACTTTGCTCTCCCTTCACAGGTAGGAAAACGCTGTGGTATTTGTCTTTTCCTTGTGAGTGTCTACCTTTTTAGTCCCTTTGACCCAGAACAAGAGTACCATAGTAAAGGGAGAACAGGTTCCTACCCAGTAGACATTAAGCTTTCACTGTTTGTTTGTTTTTTCCTGTTATGACTTTTGAGAAAGATTGTGTGAAACCTTCAAAATCACAAAACATGAGAAACAAGAGATTTATCAGCATTCTAGCAGGCTTGAAATATTATTGCAAAACAATAGCATCTAGTGCATACATACCTGTGAAATGTAGATTTTTACAATCTGAAAACTTTTTATTTATCCACTAGGTTCACAATGATGGAAATTCAGATCAAGAACTGCACTTCAAGATTAATACACAGGTATTTATATTGAAGATAATGTGATTTGTGATAAAAAATAGGTTGAATTTATAAGGAATAAATCATGCCAGAAATCTGTCTGTTGTGCTCAATTGAATTATGAAAATAAATGGAAAATTGGAATAAGGTGGATGAATTATTTTGATTTTGCAAGGCACTTGAAAAAAAGCAGTATAAAATCTGCAAAAATATATCAAGATTGGCTAGAAGATGAACAAATGTTTTACAGAGAGATTAAAGAACTGCAACAAAGGATAACAAATAGTTTTCATTATAAAACATGTGATCAGATACAGGAAAAAATGGTGTTAGGTAAGAAAATATTTCCAAGCAAGCATGAGTCCTTTAAGATCATAGATTTTGATCCTCTCTGGGGAGCAATACCAAAGAAAATCTCAGGAGACACCTTTGAATCTTTAGGCATAATAATCACATTTCAAATCCGATGGGATCAGAGATGGCTTTGAGAAAGGAAATGCAGGAGTTTAAAACTAATCAGTAAGTCACTTTAATTTTCCAAGTCACTCAGAAAGTTCTGTAAATATTACCAATGTTGGGTAAGCAATTTTCGTTGGTGGGATTCAGAACTTTCATTACATGTGTAGGTAGTGCTGGGATGAGAGCCTAGCAGAACCATGAGAGGCTGAGATGATAATGTACTGAGAACCAGAAAGTTAAGACTGTAAATATTAACCAAATTAAATCTACCTGGAAAAAAAAATTAGGTTACTTAAAGGAAGCAAGGTAGAAAACCATAAACAGTAGGCAAATCCAAAAGCCCAATCAACTAATGCAGAAAAGGGGTGTGAGCTGGGTCTGAAGAACACAGGCAAGAACAGCCTGTGGTGAGCTGGGACTGTGCACACAAGCTGTACAGTTCTGAAACTCAATACTGGATGGTATCCACAAGCACATTGAAAGCCTGGAAGGAGGAAAAGAAGCTGGAATTTGGAGAGATTAAAAATGACATAAAAGGAGCCAAAAACTAAGGTGTTGTCCATTAAGTAATAGAGGGTTTCTGCTTCCATCAGCCAACCATCTAACCCAATTTACATCTTCAAGGAACAATCTCCCATATTTTCCCATATTTTTTAGTGCTTTTATGTTCAAGATACAATTACTTGGCTTATACCACTTGAGAATCCTTTTACTTGGATTTCTTGCCCAAAACAAGGGAATGAAGAGAAGCAGAACAATAAAATAGATGAGAAAAAGTTGAATAAATCTTCCCAAAATTCAAGATGTGTTTCATCTGAGAAGAGGGCAAGATTCTCACTCTATTTTTATTTTAGTTGGAAACATCTGTTCACCCTTAATTGTGATACTGATAAAAACAGACAAGCATGACCTGTTAAACACAATTGGCCCTATAGTATTTTCCAGGTCCTGCAATTAATATGTCAAACAGTGGGATGTTAGTGCATGAAGAGGAGATGCAAACAATATTTCCACACAGTAGTGACTGCTTATAGGCTGATTTGATTTACTGAATTGAGAGGGTGACACCTGTCAAAGTTGCTCACAATTAGAATAACTTCTACCCAAATCATCAGAGAAATGTCCCTCTCAAGACAAAGAATGCCCATAAGGCACAGACATAAAAATAATGGATATCATCTACTAGCATGCTGCCACGGTGTTGGACTTCAGTTAGGACCTCACCAGCACTAGTAAGGAGTATTCAGTTTTCAGGGTGAGCCAACATGTTTCATATGCAGAACTGAATGGAGAGTGGGAAATTTCAGCAGGAGCAGAGTCATAGAATGGTTTGGGTTGGAAGGGGTTTTTACAGGTCATCTAGACCAACCCCCCAGAACTGAGCAGAGACATCTTCAGCTAGATCAGCTATCTTAAAGCTACTCCTTGAATGTCTCCAGAGGTTTCTACCACCTCTCAAGCCCAACCTGTTCCAAGTGTCTCACTACCCTCTTTGTAAAAAATTTTCTTCTTTATATCTAGTTTGAATCTACCCTCTTCCAGTTTAAAATACCATTACTCTTTACCCTATTTCAGCAGGTCTTGCTAGAAAGTTTGTCCCCATTATTCTTATAGGCCTTCTTTAAGTATTGAAAGGCCACAAGAAAGTCTCCCTGGAGACTTCATTCTCCAGGCTGGATAACCTCAACTCTCTCAGCCTTCTTTCAGAAAAGGAGGAGACTGGGAAGACTGAAGAAACGCAAGATTGTCTGGAAGGTTAGATCATCTTGATGGGATACATGGTAAGCACAGTACTCAGAGGGGTCTTATCCATTCAAAGCCATCTTGAAAGGAAAAGCATTTCTCCTTTGTTTCAGCCCACCTCATCTTGATACTCATTCATCCACTTTTTCCTAAGTATATTATATTAGCACTGTAGAGATTTTGATGAGAAATTATGGACATTAATCTATGGCCTGGAAGAATGCCATGTTCAATCTCCTGTGTATAAAGACTGTGTGTGCCCAGACCATTCTTTTCAAGTCCCATTTCAGCCCCTGGATACAAATACAATGAGCCTAAGAGCAGGAGGAGCTTTTGCACACCCCTATGACCACTGTCCTCCTGCATGTTTTATGTCAAAGCATCACCAACTGCTGCAGCAGACCATAGACACAATTTGGCCTCCTGCACGTCATGAATCAGCTTCAGAGCCAAGAAAATGTCTTGTCATGTCTTCTTTTCCTTCACTTTCGAGAAGCATGACGTGAAGTATCAGTCTCATACTGCCCTCAATAAACTAACCAGGCTACGAAATAGCCTCTTCTGCTCCCTGTCACCCTGCAAAACACTGGTAATTCTCTGCAGGGACTTGGAAAGGTACTCTAGGTACAGCAAGGAAGGTAAATGTCATCAGTCTCCCTTGAGACCTACTTGATTTTTTTTTCCTTTTGCTGTGAAACATGAGAAGACAGGGCTTTCCAAAGGGGATGTTTCTTTCCATCATGTGTCTTCAATTAATAGAGAAAAGTGGTGCTTGAATGAGTAACAGAGCTGCCCTGCTTTCTGTACTTCATACATAAGGTGCTCAAACTTTTGTCAGACAGACATTTTGAATATCTCAGTGTTCAAATGGATAATGTGTATACTGTAGTTACTCATCAAAATTTTCCAAAGAGAGCAAAATGAGCCATGCCATAACTTTAAGGTTTCAAATGTCCATTAGCAAAGGAAAAGTAGATTCAATACCAATGGGTTTGCCAGCTGTTTTTTTTTAAGTAAAATTTTTAAATTTCTCTATGTTTAGAAAATAGTCAGAGGAAGTCTATTAATAATCACTAGGAAATAGACTCGGAAAGAAAAGCTATATTTTTGCTACCATGTAACTTGTTGTTTTCCAGTTCTTGATTCCCTCTGGCATGGTGTGGACGATGTCTATGCTGTCACCTCTGTACCAGGTGTGTGCATCTAATCTTCCTTTTAGGAACGAACCTCAGACCATGCTGACATCCCAGACATGGAACATGACATTCTGCACTCTCTATATGGAAAGAAATAATAATCTAAGTTTTAACTGTAGAAAAAGACTTCTCTGATAGTTTTTTAGATTATATATAAGTGAAATGATCAACAAGGAAGTTAAACAACATTTATTCCTCATGAACAAATAACATATTTCTATGCTAAAATGCTGCCTGGTTCCTTTATTTATTCTCTCTTCAAGTCTTTTAGGTCCACCAGCTCCTAAGCTCTGAGTACTAATATAGAAGAGCTCAATAATTAAATTATCTATGGGATGATTCATATGAATCAAACACTTATAAATCCTATTCTTTGTGTCAATATATATAACAAGACCTTAGGCATTTTATGGAGATTGAAGTTTTGTGCATATATATATACAACTGCAGAGCTGTAGATTATGATGGCTTCATTCACAATAAGACTAAGAATGTAAGACCAAAAATTGTATAGATCCAAGGGACCCATTAAATAATCTTGGTTTATTTCTCAAACATCTGTTAATAAGTGTACTTAACCTGTTAATTAAAAATTTGCCACTAATTACAGCTGCAGCTTCCTACCCAGCATGACTGAAATTGCAACAGATAATTAATTATTTGTATGTGAAAATCACTGCCATGGTCATTCAGGAACACAGAAGGGTGCAATGCCACTACTGATGATGTTTTGCAGTTGGCCTTGATGAAAAAGGTGAATGACTGATTCTTGGCCAATTCATTCCTATTTGGTAACAAATATAGAACTCAATAACTGAAATTCAGCTACTGCTGCAATCTCCCCTGACCACTTTCCCCATCTTCTGCACTGTATGGGCAACTCAGGAAGCTATTTCAAGTATGCAACAGCACAAGCACCTTTATATCCAAAGTATAACACAAGATAATATTATTTTCTCATTCAATTTTAAAGAATTCGCATATGGGTAAATCTTCCTTCAGTTCATTGTTTACTGGAGCAGGCAAATGTCACTCAGTCTAAGTGATACAGTTGGGAGAGGACACTGGAAAAGAACTGACTGGTGAGTAAAGACCAGGCAGCGATCAAAATATCATGTGTATTTCACATGAGATCACATCCTCATCTGCCATATGGTGAGGTGGTTTGTTGTTTGGTTTTTAAAAAAAAAAACAAAACAAACACAAAAACCAACCAAAACAAAACAAAAAACCAGAGAAGGCTTAAAGAGCAAAACTATCAGTCTTTTAGATGTTGTCAAAGATGAGGGGAAGCTTCCTTTGGGGATAAAGGGAAACAGCTGAGATGCATGTAAGCTGCTGTTATTTGTGTCACTTGTGACAGGTTCAGTTTCTTTGAAGATGAAACTAGACAAAAGCCCACAAAAAGAGGGGAACAGAAAAAAAAAAACAGTGTCAAAGACAGAAAACTGCATCTCCATATTGGACAATTTCTCCTACCAGAGGAATAGTCACTGATGGAGGAAGACAAGCCCAGGACTCAACCTCCCATCCCTCCTGTGCCCAGATGAGCTCATGTCAGCCCTAAGCTATCCAAAAAGATTTTGTTTTTTGACATCTGCCTTGGTTGTAAGATTCACTGCAGTGTTGCAAGAGATACCAGCCAGCTCAGACACATCTATTGCAAAAGAAAACAAAAGCAGAGAAAGAGATTTGGGTCTTGGATAGCAAAAGGATCTGGAGTCTCATTTGATAAACTGTCTTGAAGCTTTCACTCCCAACTTGGTGACTGTCCCATAGATCCTTCTCTGGATTAGAGATGTCTCCTATACAAGCTTTCAGAAGGGGAGGGAGACCACATGACATGGGTGATCAAGCAACCATGATGTCTCTGCTCACTTCTTCTGGGATCAGTTCAGGCACAATGAGTTTCCCCTTTGTGTTTGAGTCACTGTTTAACTCTGCATTTATTCATTTCTGGCTCCATATTCCTGTTTATCAGACATGGCTTTAGCACAGTTCCCAGGTTCTGTGAAGGGGTTTTTCCTTCTTTGGATTCATTATTTCTTATTTATGTAACTTTTCCTGAAATGTAGAAATCATTGTATAAAATGGGCAGAGCTACTTTTTACAAGACAAGCAAGTGCAGCTCTCCATCCAATCAATGACTCAAACTCAATATTCACAAGGAAGCAAAAGTTACCTAGAAAATTGCCTGTGGCTGGGGTGATTGCTTCTCACCAAAGAAATAAAAACATAGGAAACAAAATCTCTTTTTTTTCCTGTTTGTTCCAAGATCAAAGGCTTTTTTTTGTTCCTTCAGGGTGGTCATCTCTTTTCCTTTTCTCTGGCACCTGACAGTGGAGGTCCCATTCTGAGGTAGGAAATTTAGTGGGTAAAAAGGTATGCTACAAAAGTTCAGCTGCATTTAAAAATTTTGTTTTGCAGGTGGGCTTACTAAAATTCCATGAGGAGAGCAAATAATTACAGTGATAAGAGACTTCACGTATTCTGAGCTGGCACAGTGAGAAGACCTTATTAAGTTACACAGCAGCACAACCAGACAAATGGGAACCCCTAATAAAACTCCAGGTCTCAGGAGGCAAGTCAAGGCACAGCCATAAGATGGATCCTTATACAAAGAGGGTGCTTGTGGTCCCCCAGAAATTATCTTCTGGGAAGTGTCATTTCATCACTGAATGGCTATTTTGCCTGCTTCTGCTCACTTTAATTGGTTGAAGCTATTACCGTAGTAGAGTTATGGGAATTTTTATCTTAAAAAGGTGGTGATGAGTTACCTGGTTGATTTAGCCCAAATGAAAAATCACTGGAGGCTTTCTGAATTGGGTAATGTCTTCCTAAACTCAAAGCTCAATTAAGCAACTGGAATTATTTCATTTAGGAAAGCTTAGGCACAGGTGGAAGTCAGAAACATGGTTTAGGTAGGAGATTCCAGCACAGAAGTTGTATTGCTGATCCAGAGTTTAACAAGGAACTCTGATCAGTTGGATGTAATTGGGTTTATATGCTGAAAATTAAATGGTTTGATTATAATCTTCAGAGACAAGAGCAGCCTCCACCTAGCAGAGCACAGGTTTGGGCACCCACCCCACTCACTCCTCTGTGCATTGAGGAAGCTGCCTGCAGGGTCTGCTGGACTGTCCAAAAGTCCCACCAGGAGAACTCCTTCCCATTACTGGGCTATGTTATTGTGAAGGGTTGGGAAGTTCAGACACTCATTCTGCCTCATGATGGTCCATTCTTTGGAACCAGCCCAAAGAACTAGCTGGGAACATGCAGGGAATCACAGCCAGGTGCTTCAGCTCTGCACACCCGCAGCTACGTCATGATTGTAGCCATAGAACAAGGAAATTCATCCTTCTGCACAAAGCCAGAAAAAAACAACTTTAAGATTTCTCCTTTGATTCCTTTCCCTTGTTTTTAATCCTCTGAGATCTCACTGTCAGCCAGCTTAAGAGCAAAGCCAGTGTAACTCTGCATTTGGTCTCTCTGCACGAGCAGCCGCAACCTCTCAGCGTTGCAGCAGTGGTTTGCAGACTTTCCTGGGAACAGCCCTCATCCCATCACTGCTGCCTTTGGAAAACTCAGGGCAGGGGAGATCAAACAAGAAGTTTCATGTCTTTTATGCAGGGGCATGGGAATTCTTCATAACATGCTCTTTTTAATTAAGCAAAAACTTTCAGAAATATTTTTGAAGCATGGGGACGTGCCTCATATTTTGGCTGTGTTAAGGCTGTGGATGTCCACATGAAATATTTTGAGGAGAACCAGATTCTAATCACATTTGGAAAGCAATATGTCTGCAATATTTTCACACCAGTTTTTGGAAGCAGTATCAAACCTGCTAGCTTTAAGGATCCACATATGAAGTTAACTATCCTTTGCTTCTTCATTTCTTTGTTTGACATCTGGCTGGAATAATACTGTCTGCAAAAGGTATTGACTTCTCTACTTCCAAACAGGGCACAGTGAATGTATGGAAAGATCTCTTTTGGAGTTGCAAGAAGAGAACTAGCATTTGGTCAACTAGATTAGCAGAAAGAGGCCAACCTTAAAAAGACATCCTGGTTCTGCCAAAAAGTAGGCTGGATGTCAAACAAGGCAAAAACCAAGACTGGAAAAGCAATTAATCGTGACAGCTGGCTCTCAGGAAACATATTCCCTGATGTCGCCTTTGCATTTGGGATGATTTCCAAAAAAAAATCAGTACTATTACCAGACATTATCCCCCTTAAAAAATTCTAAAAAATGGTCTCACAAGAGCTGCAGAACATGTGCCTGGTTCCATTTTGAAGAGACTCTGGGCAGCCACAGTGTGAATCTTAGACTGAGAAACAACTTTGATGCCACTAACCTCAAGGGGGGAATTGCATTCCCACAGCATTCATTAGGCGTAATGGAAGTGGAAAAAGTTGGTTAGAAAGAATGAAGAGATTAAAATAGCATGTGAGAATAGGTGGGTTATTTTTACACTCCAGTGCACATGGAGTGCCCATTAATTTTAATAGGAGCTTTGCATTGTAATTATTAATGGAAGAACGTGCCCTGTTGTATTCTTTTATGGGGTTCTGGCCACATTCAGTGACATTGCAAAGAAGGCTAAAAGTACTGTTGACACAGGTGAAATGGAGAAAGTAAGAATGATGTGGCTGTAGTGAAGAGGTTCCTATAATTTAAATCAAGAATACTTAAGAAATGGGGCTAGGGTTGAAGTCAGATGAAAGGAAGCCTCTGACAAGACATTGCCCTATGTAGACAAGGTCAGGGAAGAGGATGCTGCTGCTGCTCTGAGTTACAGTGGAAAGCCCCAGCAACTTTTCTAGATACAACAGAGTAACACATCTGAAGAGATCATCCAGCTATTGAAACACTGAAACATTTCAGACTTCCCCCAGCTTGAGCACCTGGCTGTGTTCATTTCACCTTAAGACTGCTGGAAACCTTCAGAAACCTCCAAGGGGAGGATTAGTGGGGGCACTGGGATGCAGTGCAATGATATCATGATGGATGCTGTGTGGCACAAAGCAGGTGTCTGTACAGGTCTGCTGGGTGGGTCAGCAAAGTCTCAGGATGTCAAACTCTGCTCTCCTCCAAGGCCAGGAGATGCTCTCAGCTATCCCATTGAGAGCCTGCCTCACTCTGCCTTTGCTGCATGTCCTGTGCATTGCTTTTACAGCTAATGTTTCTGGAGTACAATGATGGCAAGATTAAGGACTATGAGACTATAGAGCTACATGCAAAAAAAAAAAAAATCCCAAAAAGCCAAGAGATATCAAATTAGTATAAACAAGATGATGTGAAGTACAACCAGTGAGCCAGCCCATCAGATTGTAGTCATACTGCACTGTAGCCTAATCACTGTCAATTACCCTTCCTACATGTTATGAAACACCACCACTTACATAATGTTAGAATCCTGGTTTTACTTCGTGGAGCTGTTTTTCATTAAATTAAATGTTTACAAACATCAGGGTTTTGTTTGTTTGTTTGCTTGTTTGCTTTTAATTTTCCTTCATTACAGACTTTTCCCTTATAATATCAAAGACTTAAAGGAACATAAAAAGTCAATTATTTCTAAAATCCTGTCCCTTTTACACCTGCTAACATTGGCTTTTCTGATTCAGAGAGAAGTTAAGATTTATTGGATGACATCTGGTTAATTAATTGTCTATTTCCTATGGCATGTTAAAAGAATCATAATGCAGAAAGTCAACATTGAGAGAGTAATTAAAGTACACCTAAGAACCAGAACTAACCTTGTACTTCACTGTAATTAGAAACAAAATGGGAACAGTATGTTTAGAGAATTACCTCCTTTATTAAGTTGCCATTGACAGGAACCTGTTTATGTATTGGAAATCTCATTTTTGCAAGATTCCCTTTCACTTTTACACATCTGTGCAGCTTAATATTTCTGCATGGATGGCTATCTCAGGAGTAAGCAGAGCTCAGGTCTGTTTTCAAGAATTATGCTAGTTCAGGGGCACTGCAGTCACTTGGGGGTGCAGCATCTCTTTCTACAGTATCAGTACGTTTGCTTTGCCAGCATCAACTCCAGAAGATTTAAACACTAACAATAGTGTTCCAGTTGTTGGTAAATGCCAGCTGGAAAGTGTAAAGCTAACCCATCACCAAAATATAGAGTGGCTTTTTCCCTGGGTTTCTATCAGGTTGTGCTTCAGAAGCCACAGCTGTAATTTCTGAATAGCACAATTCCAAGTACATCAGGGTGCCAGAAGGAAGGGGACCTGCAATGGTAGGGAAGAAACTAGCTCAGGCTGGTCACGAAATTTTCTGTGGTGTGATAAAGCAATCATACATCTAAATTAGATAGAAACAAGTGATCTGTTTAGACCATAGGGGTGTGGATGTGGCCATGTAGCCCTTTCATGTCAGGTCTCCTAACCCAACTGGGCCCCTCACTCAGAGCAGTCTCCCTGCTCACCTCATCCCTTAGCTGACACTTTTCTGGTAGCCCAGGGCACCAAATCCTCTGCCAGAGAAAGGAATCAGAAAGTTAATTCTCAGCATAGTTCACCTGAAGTAACCCAATTAGAATCCTCAACTGCGATCCACTGAAGTGAAGTTGGGCAAAGGACTCTGAGGCATAGATGGCTAGTAACCTGCAAGAAGTGGCCAGCTCTTAAATTGTGTTTCAAAGCTTCATGTTTAGAGAACTGCTGTTTGAAGTCTTTAAAAAAAAAAAAAAAAAAAAAAAAATCACTTAAATCTAAAATCCATGAGAAAGAAAATGGTGAGCTGCTTTGATTTTCATTAATGGAGATAAACTTATTAAAGCTGTTTGCTTTGAGCCATCTACCTAGACTGAGTCTAATAGACTCAATTCTCTTTGGCTTGTCAGACTGGTTACAAAGGAAACAATTACAGTATCTAATATAATGGCTTTAAGGGATGAGTTTCAAGATTGAGTAAACATTTATATATACAAACTGCATTTTTATTCCAGAGAATGTGAAGAATTTTCTTTTATTCATAAAGAACATAATTAGAGCAAGCAAGATAATTCAAGGCAGAGCTTTGTGTGTGCACATGCTGTACAACAACCTGGAAATGTGGATGTGATCAGGACTGGCACAGGATTCCTGGCAAGATCTCCCATCTGGTGTGACTGCTGCAGGCACAGAGATGGCTGCAGGGTAGGAACACACAAAGCATCAACTTCTGAGCTCTGAGCTGCATCTGGAAGAGGAGAGATGAGGTAAATACAAACCTCCCAACAGCCCACACTCACATAACTCCAATGCCACCAGAAAAATGAAAAACCTTCAGAATGAAGACCAAATGGAGACATTTTTCCTACCCAGCTACTGCCACCACGGCATATATTTGCTCACAAGAGCTCCAAGGATTCAGACACTGTGTTTTGCTTCAGGAGAGCATAGATGCCTTTATTTTTACCCTTTAAACCCTTTCAAATTTGCTCATTCACTCTCCAAGGAGTTTTTTAGAAGTCTTTGTGACAATTTCTTCATCAGTCTCCCACTGGGTCTCTACTGTAAACTTGTCATGCCCTGGAACTCGTCTGAACCAAAGGCTTTATTATGTGAAATAACACTGTGATTAATTTTGTATTACTTGCCTTAGGTCATCTTTCCAGGTTGGTTCTCTCCTTGATAAGTACTATCTTCAGATTTTCCACAGTCTCTCTTTCAGGATGAGAATTTTGCCATTCATGAGATATTCCTTATTTTAAAAAAACTATTACGCTATAACTAAAAAAGCAAAAACAAAAACAAAACCAGTTTTTTATCCCAGAACAGAAGGAATGCTGTGAGTTTGCTCACAACAGATATTAAATTTGCAGTGTCCATATGCAGAGGCTGATTTATGGTGTTATGCTCTTTAGCCATACACAAGCAGTCTTTTCCTATTCCCATTTTAACCTTGCAAAGCTCCTCTTTTGCCTTTGGAGGCAATTGTCCTGTTATGCTCACCCTAAATGAAGCTCCACATCAGCCCCCAGTACTAGCTTCAAAGAGCTCTTTTAAATAAATTAATCTCAGAATACCTGTCTTTGTAAACTGTTAGCATTCCCATTTCAGGTAGAAGATAATACATGCAACACATTAACACACTTTACAGAACCTTTGTGTTTCTTTTTAAACTGAACAGACCTCAGAATAAATCTATTTTCCCCAAAACTCTTGCATTCTAATAACTTGCTTAGCACAATATTAGCATATCGTACATTACTTTTATATTGCCTTTTTTTTTTGCAATTTTGTTTTCAAAATTGTCATTCTGCACTTTTTTTATTTCTCAGAAATGCTTTGCACTCTGCTAGGGAATTTGTTCAAGTAAACATTAAGGTTGATTTAAGCACTTTTTTTTTTTTTTCCTTTGGCAAATATAGGAAAAGTGTATGAACCAATAAGCTTTACTCTCAATCTTTCAAATCTTTTCAAGCATAATATATTTTCTGGCAGCCTCACAGACCATCACAAAACAAGTAGCTTATAGGCTTATTTGGCCTTGAACTCTACTGTGTTAATGCTGCACTAATTCTTCCCATTTACATCCCAAATTTTAAATTTACTTCAAAGAAGAAGAAACAAACCATGGAGGTAGAAGAAATCATGAATCCATACAGCAGGACTAAGAATAAGCTGCTGCCCTGAATAGCATCTGGCTGGTCACATACAATGAGTACTGGGGAGAGAGGTCAAAGCCAAAATATTAAAACAGAGTTGTTAGAGTCTGCAATTTACTATCTAAAACATCAGCTCTCAGATATGCTTAAGTCATTTTGTACTTTGCAAAGCCACTGTCCATCATATTTGAAACATCATGGCACATTCAACACTGTCCTGAACAACATTCTGATCTCTAAACTGGAATGGTGGATTTGATGGATGGACCACTCGTTGTATAAGGAACTGGCTGGATGGTGACACCCAAAGAGTTGTAATCAATGGTGCAGTGTGCAAATGGAGATGTGTGACAAGTGGTGTTCCTTAAAGGTCAGTACTCAGAATAGTGCTGTTTAACATCTTTGTCAGTGAGAAGGACAGTGGAATTGAATGCACCCTCAGCAAGTTTGCTGATGACACCAAACTGTGTGGTGAAATCAGCACACTGAAGGGAAGGGATTCCATAAGAGGGATCTTGACAGGCTCAAGAGGTGGACTCCTGCAAACTGCATGAAGTTCAACAAGGTCAAATGCAAGGTTCTGCACCTGAGTCAAGGCAATCCCATGCACAAATACAGGTTGGGAGGAGAAAGGATTGTGGACAGCCCTGAGGACTTGGGGTGGTGATGGTGGACCAGAAGGTCAACATGAGTTGTTAATGTGTGCTTGCAGCCCAGAAAGCCAATAAGATCCTGGCCTTCATCAAAATAAGCAGACAGACAGTCAGGGGAGGTGATTCTCCCTCTGCACTCTGCTCTTGTGAGACTTCACCTGGAGTACTCTGTCCAGTTCTGGAGTCCTCAACATAAGAAGGAGGTGGAGGTCCTGGAGCATGTCTAAAAGAGAGACACAACAATGACCATAGGTATTTTGCAAAAAAAGGCAAGGATTTCACCATAACCATGTCTGCAAGTAATGTATGCAAACTCTGAGCAAACTCCAAAATCAGGGGTGATTTAGGTGCCTTTAGTTCTATTTTTATACTCATCAGGTATTTTCAGCAATAGTTTTTAAAACAAACCAAATGTTTTCCCTTCATTTAGCATCAGAGTTTTCTTTTCATTGAATACTAGGTCTTGAAAACCAAATCTGAAGTTTGGGGAGGGATGTTGTTTTCTCTTTTTTCTTCCCTTTTCTTTCTCTACTAACAAATGACTGTTGTTTTCAAATTTTACTCCTTTTTTCATTTTCTCTGAACTTCTGAAAATTTTATCAAGCTTGAGTATCAGTTTTGAGAGTGCTAAAATTTTAGCTAACCCCATCTTCAGATTTTCCCTTTCTTCCGATAAGACTTTCCAAAATTGAAAAAAATCTTGAAAACTTAAGAAGTGAAGAAGGGAATAAGAAAAAAAAAGAGGAAAACCACTCTGAATCTGATTCATTTTATTGCACTCTGTGAAAAGCTGTGCATGCATTTAGGCTGAGACAGAGATAAATTAAAATAGTATTGATTTTTAAAGACCTGGTAAAAAATATCACATAGAACTATTCTAAAATTGTTCAGAATGTTATGTTTCCCTCTTTGAATGAGGTTCCAATGCTCTAGGGAACTATGTCCCAGTAGAAGTCAAAACCAGAAACAAATATTCTGATATCATATCAAGAAATTCCAAAGAGAACAACAGAGCCATAAAAACATCATTTAAAAAAAAAAAAAAATAGTGTGTATGCACAGACAGCAAACCTCTGTTTTGGAGCTGTTATATTTCATATATCTCAAGGTTTCTTTGCCTTTACGTCCCACACAGACAACAAGATTTTAAAGGCAAATCTACTTCTAAATTAATAATCCTCCGTTCCAACTACCTGTTAAAGTAAGTGTCAAAGCACATTCCTAACTGACCAAAATACTCCAAAAGAAAGATGGAGTTGTCCAGAAAGAGTACTGTTACAATTGAAAGTAGCAGTAGAGTGAAAACAGCCTAACTTTAAATCTAAGGCATTTGAGTCAGTAGCTGCAGCAGATTGGCTTTTGTAGTAAAAGGGAGATTCTTCTTGCACAAGCTGCAAGCTATAACATTTCATCCCTTAACTTCTGTGCCAAGACAATAAACAGCATTTTAGCCCCTACTGCAAAATTAGAATATCTGTTCAGCACAACGGATGGATACTGAAGGAAGAAGTTAACTAAAATGTGTTGATTTAAATCAACTTAGAGGGGAAAAAAATCATTGCAACATCGTAAGTCAAGGTTATTTGGCTTACAGATCCTACTGATACAGCTTTCCAGGAGGTTACATGAATCAAAAGATGTTATGAGAAAAATATGTTGGTGTGAGGGCAGCAAAGAGTTAAAGTACAGTCTCATTAATGAGGAAGCTAAGCAGACCGCATGATGAATTGTTGCTCCAGAGTAGCAGAATGAGCAAGAAGCAAAGCAAATAAATTCAGAAGGAGCTCAGGGTGCACTGTGTTTTCAAAAAAAACGAACCTCTTGTGCTTTATAAATCTTTTGTAAACTACGGAACACTTTCATCCAGATATTTTTCCTGAAAGACATTTATCCATACATGCATGCATCTTTGCAGTAGTCACAGGGCAAGGTGGATGCCTTGCTTTTTGGCACCCTTCACATATAGATGGCATATGCTGGCAACATTTGCATGATTTATTTTTAATTCTGGGTATATAATTTGCACCCTTTGAGCTTGAGGAGCTGTGTGCTGACTGGCTACACTCATGCCAATGAAATTCCTGCTGAATGCTGTTGTGCTGAAGAAAACCCTGTGCAGCTGCTCACCAAGGTGGGAGTACTGATTCCTCAGATTCAGTGAAAGTCTTTCAGTTCACTTCAGTGGATGGCAAAGGCTAGTAAAAATTGTGTCATATTCACATCACTACAGGCTAAGGGCAAAACCAATTACTATAGCACCAGCTGATAGTTCACTGTTTCTCTCTTGACCATAAACCTCTCTCTCTCCATCTCTCCTACTCTGAGAATATAGAAATGTATTTGTAATTTTTCAAAATCAAATTAATTAAATCTGTAAGCTAATTAACTCATATATTTTAAAAGCAGGAGGGATCTCTGTGATTATGTATTCTGGTCTTCATAATGAGAATGTGGAATGTCAGCCAGTTATTGCTGGGTCACTACTATCAATGTCAGCATGTGTCTTCTAGATGGACACACAGGATTGACTAAAGACTTCAGGCCATGACAAATCACAGCAGCTGAGGACACCATGTACCTCTGGTAAACTATGTTAAAAACAAGCATCTAATTCCCACTTGGAGTTTGTGATGATTCAGTTCAAGGCATTTGGGGGGTTGGACTAGATGATCTTTCTAGGTCCCTTTCAACCCCTAACTTTCTGTGATTCTATGATACCAAAACCCTTTCTGCCAGCATATGTAATTTTAGAGTATGATGTGAAGGTCCCCTAACTCAAATGAACAAGCAAAGAGCTGTGTATTTCCTGAAGACAAGAATTAGCATCTATCAACCCTGAATTAGAGGGAGAAATTAGTACAAATATTAAAATAAAATAGCTTGCATGAAGCCAAACAAACATTCACCTTTATGTTTTAAGGGGAAAAATAATTCCTCCTTCTCTTTTATATGTACCACTATTTGTTGAATATTAAGATATTTAGATGTTAAATTCCTATTCCCCCCTCAAGGCATTATGCAGTAATATATATGCAAATTATGAAAACAAAAATAGATTTGTGTACACATCAGCATTTCAAATGCTCATTAATGCCAGGACAAACAAAACACCATGTTCCAGTCCTCCCTACATCATCTGTCATTGGGATCCGATGAGTATAATGAGGCAGAAACTTAATGTTTGTGGAGGGAAAAAAAAGTTAGTTTATATCTTTAATTTATAAAGAACATGATACAGAAGTCCCTATGTGGATTAGAAGGTAAGGACCCTGGCAGAAAGCTCCAGGCTTGGGTAATGAGGACATAGATCCAGGACAGAGATGCTCCCAAGAAGTCACTTTTTGATAATCTTGCCAGTACTTTCTGATGCTTCCACCAATTCTCTTGGTCCATCTCTTGACTCTCTTATGTTTGTTCCTCTTTGCTTCAGATATACACAGGCTGTGTTCTACTGTTCCTTAAGAGATAACATGAACATAATTTGTGTGGATGCTGCAGTGCCAGGAAAAAAAATAATTTATTGTGCCAATGTTTTTCAGTAATACTCAGTGAATCTATTTATCTACCACAACCAAGGCATGTAAGCTGAAGCCAGTGAAGATCACCAGTCAGTGACCAGATTCAGTCAGAGTGCAGCTTTAGGACATAAAATGTTAGATGTATTTGAACAGCACACTACAGCAAAGACAAGCTGCTTTTCAAGAGGCAGAATGCCCTCAACAGAACGGACATTTTATTTTCACATATGTTCAAGTAGCTTTTGTTCTGCATGTTTCCTAGGAAATATGGGGACCTGGTCCTTCAATACTGTTGGACTAATTGATAACTTAAGTAACTCATAATGATACTGGGCTCTTCAGATATATAAGAGACACGAGATAGAAGAGAAATATGAAGCTATTGGAGAGAATGTGGCAAAGGTCCATAAAGATTACCCAGAGACCAAAACATCTCTCCTATGAGGAAAGGCTGAGAAAGATTGGACTGTTTAGCCTGGAGGAGAAAAGACTTGGGGGATCCTTAACAGTCTGTAGACATACCTTAGGGGAGGGTACAAAGGAGATGGAGCCAGGCTCTTTGCCCAGTGCCAGGACCAGAGGCAATAGACACAAACTGAAACACAGGAGGTTCCCTCTGAAAGTTAGGAAACAATTTTTCACTGTGAGTGTAACCAAGCTCTGGAACAAGTTGACCAGTGAAGTTGTGTAGTCTCCATCCTTGGAGATATTCAAAAGCCATCTGGACTTGGTCCTGGGTGACCCAGTCTATGTTACCCTTGGAGTCACCTTGGGGTGAAAGGGGAGGCCAAATGACCTCCAAACCAAAGGTCCCTTCCAATCTCACCTTTCTCTGAATCTATGGATTTAATATACACAATGAAACCAATAACTAAGACTATTTTGGTCTGTATATGAAAAATAGATACAGTGTGGTTATGAAAAGTAGAATTCACCAGCCTCTTCATTTCTCAAGTGTCTGAAGTATTCTGAGTAATGAGAGGTGGAAAAACTTGAAAAGCAGTAAAATGTATGCTGACATTATTTCAGGTTAGTGTTGCTGAGAAAGTTTCTGATAGGACAAGATAGAATCAGATGATGAAGTATTCTGAAAACTCTGATTCTAACCTAAACTATATATTTTGTGAGACCAGGTGTCATGCTAAATAATCAATCCATTGCTGTCCTCATCTTTTCCAAATTCCCAGAAGAGTTCTGTTATGACAAAGTACCCTGTTGGAAAAGTGTGACAATTTCCATTGATTTTGTGTCAGAATAAACTATGTAAAAGAAAAAAAAAATGAAAGAGAGAGAGAGCAAAAACATCAACAAAAAATGAGGGGCAGTGTTTTTTTAAAGAAAAAATGAACAATGCTGGGACATAAGTTTTCAACTGCAAAAGTAACCGACTATAGAGAACTGTCTCCAGAATATTATGGTAATTTGCAGCAAATTAGTTTTAAAATATGTAATTTAGTCACATTTTCTTGCTTTTCAGAGGTGCCTGGAGTACTTTTTGTGAGGTACTTCACTTTTTGGATTTCTTTACTATGTTGTAAGAGCAAAATTTTTAATGCTGCTACTTGATATCAGGAAAAATTGGAACAGAATAATTCACCTTGTAAAAACTTTGGGTTAGCAATAAATGCATGGGAAAGTTTTATATTCTCTCTTTCTTTATTCACCAAGATACTGAGCAGCTTTTAGTGCTTTTTGTAGTTTTCATCTTCTTCCCTATCTCTTCTATTCAAGCGATGGGTTCTGCTTTGAAATCTGAATGCTATCTGAAAGATTCAGTTGCATATTACCGGTTTTCAAGAAATATGTGTCACTGATGCATTCCTCCACACAAGATGCCAGGCAGATATGTATAAAACTGGAAGTCAAGCGTATGTAGCTACTGCTCTGGTTTGTAACCTTTTCTTCAAGCTTCATTCCTGTAAATCATTAAACTATGTGTAAGTCACCAGAATAGCCACCTCCTCCTTAGATCTTTGTCATTCTCCAAGTGCTATCAGCAGATGGTGTTAAACTCAAGACAGAATAACTTTCACTTGCAGGCAGAACAATATGATGATACAGGCATAAAAACAATGTTTCCCATAAGTACCATATGAAGTGACAGCCTTATATTGACTAAAGTGCAGCTCCAGCATTGGCTAAAGATGACATTCAAACCTGTCAGAGATGCTCCAAGAGCATAAGGGGCAGCTGTGTTTGGTGCTCTGCCATTTCCCTGGGGGTAGAGACAGAGAAGGAGTAAGATGCCATCTTGACTTCTGAATTTTTGAGAAGTTACACACATTTTTATCAAGAGCTTCTTTGCTTTATGTCCTTGCACAAGTGTTGCTTCATGTCTACCCTAACCAAAATCAAGATGGACCATAAAGAGCAAATCCCCTGAACTCACCATGCACCCATCTAATACATGATGAGTCTCAGGGAAAGCCCCAGCCCTTAAGGGTGCTTTGTAGCTCAAGCTCAGCAAAGCAGCACTCACTGAAAGTCTGTTTTCTGCTTTTCAGCCAGAAAGAAACTACTGATTTCCACGCTGCCATCAATGGCACTCCCGGGATGTTGTTCTTCACATCAGTGGCATCAGTCTTCCTTTTGCTCCTGTGAGTCTCAGAGCAGTAAGGGCTGCCCTTTGCTGAGGGAGGCAGGCACTGTCACCACCAGGACCACCCATCTGGGGATGGCAGCACAAGATGCTGACGTGATTTGTTACCACCAGCAATTAAAGAATGGATAATCACAACCTTTAAGCCACATGACATCGAAAAAACTAAATTATTTATCAAAAGCTCAGTGACTTTGATGGGTGGCTGACACTTCTACTGCCTGCCTTGGCCATGGCAGCAGTTTCATGAACACATCTCCTGATGGCCAGAATACTTTAAACCTGATCACTGCTTAAAAAAAACAAACATAGGAACAGATCTAGAAGTATTGACCTTTCCTCAGGAAACCACTCTGCAAAGGTAGTGCCATTTTAAAGTTGATTTCTACTCTGTTCCCCTTGGGTTAGGAGTGATTAATGGAGCCCTTTTCTTCATTAAGTGCACCTCCAGCCACGGGATAAATGGGGAGGAGGGAGGGTGGCTCAGTAATATTGCAAATAACAAAGGCGAGCCAAAAAAGCAAGGGTACAGGAAGTCTTCACAGTCAGGTGCACAGCTGACTCAGCTCACTCACTGAAAAATATTTCTTGGCTAAATAACTCCCAGATCATCTTTTGTGCAGGACAGGAGCTACATGAAGAAGGCAGAGCAGTGCTGGCTGGGTGTGTGTATGCAAGTTCTGAGGATGTTCTTAGGTGTGGAGATCAGACCTGTGACAGTGCTCCTCAGGCAGCTTTCTGGGGAAGGGGCTTGTTTGCAGTGTAGGGCCCCTGCTCACAGGAGCCACAGCAACCAGAAATAGATTGTAGATAGTGCAGAAAATAAAATTGCCAGCGTCTGATTAGTGTAACGAGGCTGCCAAAATATTCACAGTTAATTAGTACAAATTCTACATGGCAATAAGGATATGCTGTCAAAATGTAAGGAAAAGCACCCTAGTTTAAAATAAAGCTGGTTTTCCTTTTCTAAACTCTGAAGAAGCAACATGATTTGTAAAGACTCCAACTTGTGCTTATGGAAAAATGGGTCTACCATAACAGATTTTATTTCTCTGAAAACTTTAAAGATAACTTCCTTATCTTTTTGTCTACACGTTCAATACAAGGCTGGGACTCAAATACTGTGTTCAGTTTTGGGCCCCTCACCACAGGGCAGACATCAGGGTGCTGGACAGAATCCAGAGAAGGGCAACAAAGATAGTGAAAGGTCTGAAGAATGTCTTACGATGAGCATCTAAGGGAACTGGTGGTGTTAAGTCTGGAGAAAAGGATGTTGACAAGAGGCCTTATTGCTCTCTACAATTAACAGAAAGGAGACTGTGGATGGGTGGGGGTTGGTCTTTTTACTTAGTAACAAGCAATAGGACAAGAAAAAATGGTCTCAAGTTGCTCCAGGGGAGGTTTAGATCAGATATTAAAAGAAACTTCTTCACTTTAAGAAATACTGGAATACTTCTTAAATACTGGAATAAGCTGCCCAGGGTGGTGGCTAAACCATCATCCCTGGAGCTATTTAAAAGACACATAGATGTGGTGCTTAAGAATGTGGTTTAGAACTGTATTCAGTATAGTTAGGTTAATGGTTGGACTGGCTGATTATTTCCAACTAGAACCAATCTGTGATCTGATTCTTGTTCCTCCACAGATTGATGGGGGCTAATACACATAAGAATCTGGCCCTCGGTTGCTCTTTTTGCTGTGCAGTGCCTCAGTACCCCTTTTGCAGAATTGGGTAAAACACACCACTTAACCACTCTGGGGCACAACTCTGAGTGATTGATTCATTCAGTGACCTTTACAAAGATGTGGGTTTAGGTCGGAGATCTGATAGTGCTTTAAGTCTGAACATTGAAAACCTCTTCTAAATGAATAAGGTCTCATATTCCAGCCATTTATGGCTATATCCACAAAGACTTGCATCCTATAATTAGAATTTGTTCTCTAGGAACTGCAAACATAACAGACTGGGTCAAACAAAGGACAAATCTGTGGTCTGCTTGGAATAAAGCTGAAATGAGCTTGTTTATGCCAGGCTGCAGAATGAATGGAATACAGTAAGACAAAACAGCTATCCTATTCTCCCTTGGCAAGAAACAGACAATAAAGTTATTGCAGAGCTTGTGATGGTGGAGTTGGCAATATAGTTCATTTTAATAAATTGCATTACATTAGACATTTAATCAGTGTAGAACAAGTCACAGTTCTTTCCAGTGAGCTATATCATATGCTTCTAACACCCAAGAATAGACAATATAAAGAGTTATATACCTATACACATATATCCATGCCCACACACATATACATTTATATTTTACAGAAGCAGAAGTCAGCAGATAGTTGGGATACCACCTGTTTGTGTCTAGAAGCTTTCCTTCCACTCCTCCTCCTTGCTCATCATTCCAGATTTCTGTCAAATCCTATTTCTATACCACTTGTTCAAGTATGTAAGCTATGCTTTGTATATAAATATAATTAGACTCCTTAATCCTTAGGACTCCAGCTCTCTGTCAACTACTGCTTTCACTGCTAAATACACACAAATTTGTGTTGTTCAAAGACATTGTTTGCTCAGTATTATGACTATCAGAATATTCACAACAATTTTTGGTTCTTAGGAGATACTTGTTAATATATGACAAGTAGTCACAACATGCTAGTTAGTAACTATATTGTACTTGAGGGATATTTTTTTCTCCATTCGTAGATATAATTAAACGTAAAAGACCCAAACCTCATTTGGAAAAAATGGGATGAGTGAGGAAAAACTTGAATATGACATTTTCATCTGATTCAAAGATTTTAAAAAAATAAAAGTATCATTCATAATTTCACAACATTTTACCTTCTTATTAGGAAGCGAAAGTTTAAACTACAAATATTAATTGATTAATTTTACAGCCATCTGACTTCTGCCAAAAATGTAATATTTCATAAATGAAAATAAAATAACCTTAAAATGAATGTGACTTATTAATCCCCCTTCTGGAAAAGTGATCCCTTTTGGTAAATATAACCTTACCATTAACAGCCCATTTTGAAGAGCATGAGCACTGTGCTACATGAGGAGCTTTGCACTGTGTCACATTATATATATATATATATATATATATATGTATATATTGGGGCCTGAGGAGCAGAGCTGGGCTGGAACAGGAAGTGTGGTGGACCTCTCACCATGACTGACCCTACTTTAGTGGGTCAGAGGTATGACATGAGGGAGACAATACCAAAGCTTCCTTGCAGAATGGCATATTCTTGATTCATGAACCTGAGAAGACTGTAGCAAGTCAGGTCAAAGGCTGGCCAAAAACCCCTCTCTCTGACAAGGGCTGTGGGCAGGAACAATGTCTGAAACTGGAACATGGATATCCTTCCCTGCTCTAGCAGTCAGTGACTTACAAACAGCCTGGCCTAGAGGCTGCAGGTGGGTTGCTGTGTTCAGTCACTTCTGAAAGATCTATCCAGGATCCAATTGCCTCCTCCTTTTTGCTCCATGCTAATCTGCATCATATGAAATATTGGGTAGTGGTTGTTAATTCAATTCTGGTCACAGTTTGTGAGATCAACCACATCCTCTGCAGCTTTTCATCCTTTTAAATTGGAAAATTCATCCATTCCAAAGCATTGGATTTCACAGTCACAGAATCATCTGTGTTGGAAAGGACTTCTGAGATCATCAAGTCCAACCCTTAATCCACTACCACTACCACTGAGTGCCATATCCAGTCACGTTTAAAAACATCCAGGGACAGAGAATCCACCACCTCCCTCCATTTCATATGGTACATCCATGGTACCATGGTTTGGGATTTAACATAGTATATTGGATTTCACATTTTACATCCTCTTTTCCACTTGAGACTGACAATAGCGCCCATACATCATATTATGTATTTGGAATACTTGACACTTTAATGTATTAAGTTTCCAAATAAGTTTTTGGAAGTCACAAGGAGGCAGTGCACCCACCCTAGTTAGACTTAAATTGTACTAACTCAAAATTTTCTGCTTCTCACACCTAGCTCTGAAAATTGGACACTTCACTATTGCCTTGCTCCAAGACAAATATCTGCCTTGAAAAACACCAATTATCTCTTCCTAAAATTTTGGACTTCTTGATCTTGAGCATAAGATTTAGCTTGTATAAACTATTGCATCATCCACTGGAAAGCATCCAGTGAAGACTAGTAGTACTCTAGTCAGTAAATTCAGAGCTAGCTTGATGGTCACCAATTCAGAAAATGGCCCACTCAAGTTCAGTTGCACTCAGGGTTTTTTTAGTCAAAAAAATAAACATCTAAACAAAATGTGTGTATTCAGACTGAATCACGCACTCCATATATAAATCTAACCCTGAATGTGTATCAGATATGTGATTTGCTGACAGAGCCCAAGTCACTTGTCACATAAAGAATTGAGTTTCGGAAGCAACCATGAAACAGATGTAACAGGGACTGCCTGTACCATGCCACATCAACAAATACACCAAATAGCCTGTCTGAGGTTGTAGAGAGGCAAATCCTCCCACACATCTACTAGAAGCAGAAAAAAGTCTCCAGCAAGAAAAAAGCAGGGAAAGAAAGATGTTAGCAGTGGAAAACATTTGCTCTTTAACTCAGGTAAGAGCTAGAATGTGAAAAAGAGGCAGAGCAACTAAATTTTTCTAATACTTTACATAAACCTTTTTTGAAAATCAGCTGTTGTTCATACTGTTTCTACTGGTGTCTTGTTAAAGTATTAGTAGCAGAGGAAAGACGTGTCAGGAACACTAGAGCTAGTTCCTTTGGTTTCTCAAAGATAAATTTGTGACACTAAACTTCAGCAGCCATTCAAAAAAGAGGAGATTAGTTTAAGAGCCCTATGCCATGTTGCATTTACTATTGAAACACCACAGCTGAATTTCTGTATGGACTCATGTATTTCCTAAGGAAAATTACTATCAAAAAAAGCTCCCTCAAGAGGCGATAATCCTAATCGATCACTTCACTATCAAGAGATTTTTTCAGAGATAAATTTGTTATAGCAAGCCCAAAAATGTCATTGGTGAGACAGTGATTTCTGTCAATCGTGAAAAGTAAAATGTGGCTTAGTAAAAAGTGGGGCATAGACAGACATCTTAGACAATTTTTATTTATTTCTTAAGCAATAACCTTTAACTTAGCATTGATATTTCTGATTGTCTAATACTTCTTGAGATTCTCCTTTCATTGTTGATTGTTTTATGTATAACAATAAAGGGATTTGTGACTTAGTGCACTAAGCTTACTCTTGAGATGCAAGAATCCCTGCTCAGACGTATCCTCCTCATACAGTCCAAAGCACAACCCACAGACCTCTCCAGATTCCACTGCCTTGGTCCATCAGTTGCCTTGATACAAGACATATGCTGTGAGCAAGCCACCAGACAAGGAGACAGTGAAGGTCTCACCTGGGGCATCTCATAGTCAGGTTACAAAAAAGCCCTGTTTGTGCATTTGAGTAGCACAGTAGACAATCTTTGCATAGGAGGTGAGAGAAGGCAGACGTGCAGGTAGACACCATGCTCCTAATTAAAGATTTGACAGGTCAGGAGAGCCTGCAACTGGCAAAAGGGCTTGGGAGAGCATCACGGGTGCTGGTGACTGGTGTGGGTCCTCACACCTTGTTGAAAAAGCTCTGTAATGCCTCAGAGCTCCAGCTGAAAGGCAAAGCAGGAGCAGAACTAATTACTGCTCATGGAGGAACATGATAGAAATGTCTAGATAAAATAGCTCTTTGCTTTCTTTTATTAATAGAGGCACTATTGAAAAAGATGTTTTGTACCCCATCAAGAGTTCCAGCTCCACATCTGAGTTTCAATTCAGTTTTCCATTCAATTAGGGCTATTAAAGTCATCTCGACATTTGAGAAGTTAAGATGATTTACAGAATATGTATGTTTGAGCTCAGTAGATAAATGAAGTTGCTTTTTCTTTGTGAGCCTTATGGGTCTGATACTAAAAAAAGGCAGTATGTCCTCCTCAAATACTCCCTGTTACAATGCCAGATGGGTATTTGGCACCAGAAGCCAGAGCTGGCAATAGGCAGGAATCCTGATTTATAATGTAAAAAGCTAAATAATACTCTAGAAATAACTGTCAATCACTGCTAGAGATGGAACCATTTTAGTAAAATGAAGTCTAAATAGCACATCTGAATAATTTATTGTAGCAGCATAATCTGCAGATTTCAGCTGTGATTACAATATAAGACTCTATTAAAAAGTACAGAGAATAAAGCTCAGAATTAATCAGAATCGTAAAGCCACTGTCAGTAGAAGAAAAAGTTCTCAATAGAAACTGGTTAGAGCTGTGTGCTGCAGAAGTCATTTCAGGAGATCCAGGGAATTTGATCCATTAATTTGGATGGAAAGGTAAACAACTAAGTAGCACCCTGTTTTGTTGACTGGTTTTGTTTCTTGTTTCTCTGTGAGTTTTTTGTGGGATTTTTGTTTGGTTTTTGCTGGGGTTTTTTTTTTCGGTGTTTTGGTTTGGTTTTGGTTTTTGAGAAGTGAGTTGAAATTCCTTTTGAAGTTAACGTAAAGGGTGAGCATTAATGTTTCTGACAAGCCAAGCAACCAGGAATACAGCTTTCCATTTGCCTTCCACAATATTCAGCACTTAGACTTTGTCACAAAAAGCCTGGGTACTTCTGAGGAAAGCCAACATCTCTACAGGTTGTTGGGTATTTGACAGACAAGACTAACACAGTAAGCACTGCTCTTCACTTCTGTCTCTAAACTCTATTATCACTATTAAATTAATTTAGATGCTAAATACAATACCAAGAACAGTGGTCTTTATGAATAGAGCATAGTTGGACTCAATGCCCTTTACCCTAAAAAAAGAGGAAAGAGAGGAGAGTTCTGTGTTTTCACTTCAGCAACTACTTTATGGGATGAGCACTATCTAACCTTGAAATGTTGGGGGTTTTTTACATATAACTGAACAGCTTTATACAACATATAGTTTGGGGTTGTTTTTGTTTTGTTTTGTTTTCTTAGGGTTTTGAAAGTACAAGTGCTCTACCCCTAAAATATTAGAGACAGTGGCTGTCTCTTCTCTCTCACAGTGGTCAGTGATGATGACTTCTGGGCAGTTTATGATGAGTATAAATAAAGAAATTGGAGTTCACTGCACCAGCTCTGAGAAGCACAGGACTGAAGGAAAAATGAAAAAGGCAGTGGTCCAGATTAAAACCTGATGGACAGAAATGAGGCAGTTTGGATGTCTCCCAGTGGAGCCTGTCTTCAGTCTCTCCCTGTTGCAGTAATAATGAATGACATGGAAGGAACAAAGATTTTATTGAAGTTTCAGCAAGGATAGGATATAAACTTAGTTTCAAATTAAAGCAAAATCTAAAAATGTGCTTTCCTCAGCAAAAAGTGGTAACTAAATGAAACTTCACACTGGGAACAGCTCTAAGCAGAGGGAATGGAGCTGTAAACAAAGTCAGCACTTGTAATTATATTTGTATCTTCTGTCCATCATTGAATCTCCAAAGACTTCTAAGAAACAGAAAAGAAAGAAAGAGAAGCCAATACAGATGGTGGAAGCTGAAAAATAATGCAGGCAAATTTGAGCACCTAACCTGAAAATGCCTCCCTGGGTTTCTTAACCAGCCATATTCACTGAATATGTGAAGTGACAAAATAAAAACAACAAAAAAGAATGTTAGGAAAGAACTCTATGCTGTAATCCACAGCAACAGAAAAATATGTGTAAAAATAATGCATACAAGTAAACTCAAATTTCAGAGTAACCCTTTACGTTTTCAGAAGTGTGCTTTTCTACCACGTGTACATTCAGAATTTTTTTAGCTCTCAGCACTAATGCTGTTTGCCCTGTTCCATCCACCCCACATTGCATGGTGATACATCAAAGCTTCCTGTGCTGGCAACTATGGCAGAAGCAGTTTTGTGTTTTCCATATTTTATGATATGGAAAGACCAGCTGTCCATCCCACCCAGCATTCAGTCTCAGTGTTGGCAACAGAAGAGCCTATTTATGGGAGCACATGAGCCTCAGCACTTTCTCATACCCTTAATTTATTAGCTCCCTGCCTGTTCCTGATAGTACCAGTTCATATACTGGTTGGCCATAAATATGTTTAATCCCTTTTTCAACCTGCTGACATATCCCCAAGCACAGACAGAGGAGCCAGGCTTCAGAAGCTCACCACCTCCTTTCAGAGCAGCCTTTTAAATGCTTCTGGTTGTTTCAGTCTGTGCTCCTGTTTGGAATATTTGATGGCTACCAATCCCACAGGCAGCAAACCTGGGATCTCCATGCTTCTCTTCTGAAGAACTCCGGGCAAAACCCCCTTCAGCTTTCTCCTCCCCTCCCCAAGGAGGTGACTTCCCAGGAGGTAGGGCTGTTTTTATTGATCAAATGCTCTCTGTCAAAACTGGCAATGATTATATAGTAACGAGAGCCCTCAGAAAACAGCAAGCAATATGAAGGGGCATTTACCAGAAATAATTACTGTATTTCTATTCTTGTATTTAGGTGAAGAAAATAGCTGTGACAATAGATGGCAAACCAAGTCCTCATGATATATTCCATTCCAGCAGCAAGACTGTGATTGTTTTGGGTAGTTCTCTTGCCCTTGACTGCACAGCACATTTGCTCTAGTGTGCAGAAGTTTATAATTTTTCTATCAAAGGTATTTACAGAGCACTAGTCACTGGAGTAATCAGGCTCCAGCCCCACCGGCATGCTACAAGAGAAAGAATAAGGTTTCTTAAGCACTTTTCTCTTTCAAAAGGCTTGGTGAAGCTGCTTTTATAGACCTTCCTTTGAAAAGCTGAAGGATTTAGGAATATTATTAAAGGAAAAGTTGCAGTTTGAATTCAAAGAAGGTGAAGAAGAGGACATATCCTATGTTGTACAAAAGTACTCTGGAGTAAAAATGTAAATCGAGTTCAGAAAGCAAGAAATGTTTTCATATGCTGATAAAGTTACTTCATATTTCAGTTATTTCACAGCTATTACAGATAGTCCTGACCAAAGCACCAAAATACCCAGCAACCAAGGTCCTATGCATTAAAATGTCATTGTGATCAATCAAAATCATGTTTTCATCAGCAGCACTGATTGTAAGATGGGTTCTTCTACAACCATGATGAAGAAGGTTACGGAATTGAAGTCTTGTGGGGAACATGAAGAGCATTTAGGACTTCCATTTTTGACAGTGCCTTTCACATATCATCCATCATTCATCTCCTTTGAAAGAGCTGAACGGGAGGTATTGCATGCCAAGCCACACTGAAGTGGAAAAGCTCTGCTTGAAGACCTCTCATCTCCAGACACAAGACAAATGAAGAAATGCTTCAGTATCTCAGGGTGTGATTTATGCACTGCTCAATACCTCTCTGAGTTCAAACTGACAAAGCAAAAACAGCTTGATGGGAGTCCAAGTCTAACCCAGACACGAGGTTAATGCTGTACATCAGCTCCATTAAGATTCAGAAATATTACATGCAAGAAAGATCTATGAAGGCTGTTAGCTGGACTAAAAGGGCCATGTCTACATATGACAGGGTGTAAGAGGATGCAGAACTGCAGCCTGACAGCTTGACGTTGCCCCTCCTAGTGCATCAGGACAAGCCAAATAGCTGTAGATGCAGCTGCTTCCCTTCCTTTCCCTTCTATTTCCAGACAGAATGATCAAGAAGTCTTCCTGGTGGCATTTTAAAAGCAGATGAGAGCAAGACTAAATGTATTTAAAATAACAAGCCCTCAAAATTTAAACCTCATCTGTTGATGCAGAACAGAGATTCAAATACTGCTAATACGACTTTAACTCAGAGAGAAAAACAAACAAACAAACAAAAAAAACCCAAAACAAAACATGAAGTTGTTTGCTGATTTTTGTGACAAGGCAATGTCATAGAATCATAGAATCATAGAATTGGCTGGGTTGGAAGGGACCTCAGAGATCATCAAGTCCAACCCTTGATCCACTACCGCTGTGGTTACCAGCCCATGGCACTGAGTGCCACATCCAGTCTCTTTTTAAATATCTCCAGGGACGGAGAATCCACTACTTCCCTGAGCAGCCCATTCCAATGTCTGATCACCCTCTCCATAAAGAAATTCTAATATCCAGCCTATTGTGTCATGTGTCATGTGTCTCCTTGGGACTAAAATACTGGCTACTTTTCATGGCTATGCAGCACACAGTGTCTCTTGTAAGGCAGGCTCTCCTCCAACCACCAGGCAGGAAAAGGTGAAGGATTTCAAAGCTGGAGGACAGGGGAGTGGGAAGAGACCCAAACACCCTACTAGTTGCAGCATGTGAAGAAAAGACCATGCTCAGCTGTAACTGGCAGAAAGAAACTGGAGCTCCTTTGCCAAAAAGGATGTTCTCTAAATTAGATCTTTTTCTGGTGACCAGGAGTGGGCAAGTAGACTCATAGCATCCTTCCTTAGCCTTGTAGGACAAGGCAAGCAGGGTTTTACCTCCTGCAGTTGAGGACTGGGAGGTGGAAGCTCCCAGCATGGGCACTATACAGCAGGGAATGGGCAAAGAGAGATGCCAGATCTCCCACTGAACCAGACAAGATGAGCACAGCAGCCAGGTCAGCAACCAAAATTACTCCAGTTTGCCAAAGGCTTTCTGGCATCACCGCAGTAGTCCATGGTTGTCCTTTGTAAGGAAGAGGTAATTAAAACCACTGTTATCTGCATTTGTAAATTCACCCTCTCATAGCCATCAGGCCAACCTTATCATGGGCTGGATAGGGTCTGGGAAGCTTCCCACAGAAAATCCAGATGGTTTCTGCCTCCTCAATGACCAAACAAGGAGAGAGATCCCTGGTAGGTACCTCAGCTCATATCATAAGAGAATGAAGCTCTTCATTTGCTTCCACCCACCTCTCTCTTGGCTCCAGGCTGCTGGTGGCATGGGTGGCAGCAGCAGTATGCTGGTGCTCAAGGTCTGCCTGTTATTACTTTGATGGGATGCCAAGGCTTTCCAGAAAAGTACCAGCAAAAGAGAGGAACAGCAATTCAAAAAACAGTATCTCAGCTAAGTGTGAATGAATTTTCATGGGCAGAAGTGGAGAGAAAAAAAGCATTTTCTACCCCAAGCACTTGTCTTCAGATGAAAATTTCAAAAGCCTTACAGAAACAATGGATGGTGTTGGACTTCAGCATAAAAAGGCTTCAATAATTTTTTAACAGCACATAACATTCAACTTAAATATAGGGTTAGTATTGGCTGTCCTATAAAAAGACAAGTTTAACACACATGGTGCTTGATCTAAGAAAATGGAACACTTAAATTCCACATTCCAAAACCAAAAAGTTTCCTCCCCCACAAACCTTCTGTTTAGGTAATAGAAATAAAAATATTAACGAACATTATGCTGGGCATTAATTTTGGTCAGACCACTTCCTGTGCTTTACTTTTCTTTTCTGCAAGCATTTCATGTAAGAAAAAAAAATCCACCAAAACAACCCAACCCTGAATTAGAAAACTTCAAGAAACAATTGCACGTGCCGCTCTTGGAAAAAACATCAGAAAGGACCAGGAAGAGCAGTAGTAATCCTAAGATTAAAATAAATGAGTTATAAGAACAAGTTAGAAAACTATGTTCGTAAGCAGGGATTTAATAGAAGTGACCAAAATCATAAATAAGTGAGATAACAGAAGCTTCTTTTTTAGCTTCAGTGCAGAAGATTGGATAAGTAGAACACAAATTGAAGTTAAAGAAAACTAATTTTAAAGGAAGCACATAAAAAATCCCTTTTCATCTCTGATAGCAGCAAGGTTAAATGACCTGCTACTCAAAGTTGTGGGGTGGTGACTTTAGGATTACTCAGGAAGGAGATTGAACTAGAAAGTGTTACAAAAATAAGAAAATGGCACCAAGTGAAATAGCTGTTACTTGCTGGTTCCCATGTATTCTGCTTTTCTAAATGTTTCTTGTTTAAATACCATCTGCCTTTGCTCATAAAAATAACATTCTACACTCAGCTTTTTCAAACTTGTAAAAATTAAGTATTTGTTAGATTAAGAAGGTAGCAAGTTTCTGTAATAACTGAAGATCTAGGTAACTTGATATTTAGGATGCGGTCTCTAAGCATCTTTTTGAAGTTTTAGGTACATAAGAAAACCAACACTGCTCATCTCTAACATATGACAAGTGTAATCATGCTAATGAACAGGAATAAATGTTATTTATGCCAGTGTAAGTGCTGAGAAATAAACCTATAATTTATCTTCTATTACATATGTGCTAAAAGGGAAGCTTTCTTCAGGCTGAAAACACTCTAGGACCAAAGCTCTTCTATACTGCCAGCTTTACATGAGAGCCTGGAAAGATCACCATGCATCTCCTTGGTGCAGTAGGAATCATCCACAACCTGCACGAAGCAGGTCTGTCTTCACTTGGGATTTCCTGGAGTGGTTCTTTGTGACAAAGTTGATTTTATTTAGCCCTTCCACTTTCTTGCCTGCTATATTCATATTAGCTTGGATTCAGAAAGGTTCCCTGGGTCATGACTTCAACGAGGCACTCAGGAAGGCACGTTTGCAATCCTGCTGAAATGAAGCCTGAGCCACTGCTCCAGAATCCAATAAAATCGGTGCCTGCCCTGGATTTTGGATCAGAGCAATTTATCAGTCAAAAGCTGGCCTGTGTTTGTGTGTATTTCTACTTTTCCCTTGTTACACTGCAGTAATCCATGGCCTTGCATTTGATGTGGAACAAAAGGACCTAAGTGGCTGGGGAAGGAGCAAATAAACCAGAAATGACTCAGAAACTGGGAAGGAAGATAAGTTTCAGTCTTGCCTTTAGCACTCAATCTGAGTTCAGGCTGGTGTGATTCACAGCCCATCAGCTCCAGATCCCAAGTGCATGACAGGCACTTAAGACTCTCAAAGCTACTTATGTATTAGGGCTTAAAAATGAAACATGTATGGAGGCTGATTTCATAAAACTCAAGGAATTTTAGTTAAATTGTATAAAATAGTGTTTTTCACAAAATCAGTGTTTTAAATTTTAATAGAATTGTAAAAAATAGATAGCTAATCTGTTTTTAATTGACCACATATTCTTCAGGCAGAGAATGAGAATTTAGGGATGAGGAAAAAGACTTTTATAAGATCCTCCACCATCAGGGCCTCCCATGCCCTTCTCTCCATCTCACTTGCTCCATCCAGGCATCTTGATGCTCTTCACAAAGATCAGGCTTATGAGTTCTTATCATTAGATCTTATGAGCCATGCCTAGATAGCACAGAAACTAAAGTAAGTGTCCTTTAGCCATAAGAGTTCACATGAAAAAATGAGATTAAAGCATGGCAATGATTTGATAATATGCATCAACATGAACCAGTCTTCAAAAGAGAAAGTGAATACTGGCTGATAAGTGATATTTGGCTATTATAATGCAATTCTCCAAGCAGAGTGATTTTAAATGTAGGAAGTTCTTAGGTTTTCCAGGTGTATGAATGGGATCCTGGTTTTTTCAGTGTTTTTGAGGAGAGTGCTGCGTATGTGCTATGATGGAGATGGTTTTACTGAAACTGTTTTCACCTCTCTCATGTTACTGCAATAATAGATACATAAAAAGTACAGAGGTGATGGTGGCAAACAGAACAGCTCAAGTTGTGGACATAGGCAAAGACAATCTAAACTTTGATTTTCCACTGGTTTCTTTCACAATGATCTTTAAAAGTCTGCAATCTGTTTAGTCAAAGTCATCAGACTGACCTAAGAAAACAAGCAATATTTAATCAGCCATCTCCTAAACAAGAGACATAACTGTACTTATGTTTGGGATTATTTTACATTCCTTTCTAATAGCACATCCCTGAAAAATGTGTTTTTCAACAAACTACTGTCCGCAGCCTTGATTTAATTATGCAGATAATAAATGGCTGTGAAGCAGAGTTATTCTGTTCCTCCTTTGATCCTCTATCAGAAGTGTGTTTATTTACAGTACTTTGATCATATTTGTGAAAGTAAATTCAGGACACGAGGCATTTAGAAAAAGATAAGTCCCCAGTATTTTCTGGAAACAGTAAAGATTATTATCTATTAATTTTTTTTTGCCATATAAAAAGTTCTTAAGACCCATTTATTAAAGGTAACTCAGACAGTTTGTGGAGGTAAGGGCAAGGTATCCAGATTAAGGTGCCAGCTCAGCACTACTTAAGAGTCTTTCAAAGACTCCTCAGAGATGTCTTCATCTTTCCACCCACAGAAACGCTGATGAGTTTGCACTGATGGTGCCTGACCTTATCACTCCCTGGGAGCAACGTGTAAAGGAGGAAAAGCAGTGATCCATGAGTATGGCCTTGCACAGAAAGGAGGCCTTGAACAGCAAGGGCAGCATCATCCTCTCTGTCCTACACTCCTCACTGACTTACTCAACTAACTCTGTGCTTAAAGGATAATTGGCTGGCTAGAGGCATGCAAGACTGCTCACCATTCTTCTGCATAACTTGCTTGGTACCTGGCTCTGTCCCAGGCCTTTTGAAAGTCCTCTTTGAGAGATTACACTCTCTTATAGGAAATCTTTTGTTTAAAGGGGGCCTGTGAGCAGGCCATGAAACTTCTCATCGCTTCAAACATTTTATGTAATTTCCTAAAGAAAGAGTTGCTGCTCCATAATTATTAAAGAGAACACTACTGGTGTTTTTTTCTGCTTTCTTTTTAAATAAATAAGTATTTGGCATTTTTCAGTCCTCTCAAGTGTAAAATTAAAATCTATACCACCTTTCCAGGAAGACTTTAAAAGTCTAGATTAGTACAGTCCAGAAAATGGACAGAAAGTGTATGTCAAATTCGATGCCTCAACAAGTACATCTTCTCTTGACATCCTTAATCACTAACAGTAAGATCAGTGAATTCTTCTTCCCCTAAGGAAAATGAAAGAACAAGCTTCTTCCTGGCATCTTGTGGTGAAAATGGAGGCAAGGAAATCCCTTCATTCTTGTGTTGCATTCATAGCCCCTTTGACTGTCCCAGTTGCTGTCAGACTCTCCACCTGATCTCATCAGTCTTTGATTTCTGCTTCTGATTTTCTCTGCATTGCGGTAAACAGGATGGACTGGAACAAATGGTTTATACAGCTCTTAAGACCTGTGGTTTTGCTTTTGCACCGAGTTGTTTCAAAAAAACCATCCGTCTTGGGTTAGCGCAGTGTTGTTTTGGAAGCTGGGAGGGCACACGGGTGGCTCCTGTGAGAAGCTGATGGAAGCTCCCGGTTCCAATCACTGGAACTGCCTCTGCCCAAGGCTGAGCAGGTGTGGGAAGCTGGATGTGACTCTGCAAGTGACACACTCGAGAAAGGGTGAAATGAAACTGCAAAAAACACAAAAAGAACTTGCACAGCAGAGGAGAGGATGAAGTGAGAGAGAGCAATGCCAGAGCAGAGACACCAGTGTCAGTGAGGAAGGAGGGGGAAAGGTGCCCGGGCCCGTGGTGAGATGGCAGCTGTGCCCCTGCAGCCCATGGAGGAGCACGGGGGAGCAGTCCCTGAAGGACCACGGTGGGGGAAATGTGGATTTGTAGCCCCTGAAGTGTCAGAGGTGGGCAGGCGTGAAGCAGCAGCGTGTGCAGGATCAGGGAGAGGGTGAGATGTGTATCTGCAGCCATGGAGGAGCCCGTGTCAGAGGAGGTGACTGTTCCCGAAGCAGCCGTGACTCTGTGTGCAGCCCAGGCTGGAGCAGTCTGTGCCTGAGGGACTGCACCTCCTGGGAGGGACTCATGTCGGAGGGGTTCCTGAAGGACTCTCTGCCGTGAGAGGGACCCCGCGTTGGAGCGGGGGAAGAAAGAATGTGAGGAGTCCTCATGCTGAGGAGGAAGGAGCGGCAGAAACACCGTGTGGGGAACTGAGCCTGAACCCCCCCTGCCCCTCCCTGTGCCCTGAGGGGGAGGCAGCAGGGAAGCCATCCGGGAGTGGGACAGGAAGGGGGGGGTGGGACGGAAGGAATTAAAATCTGGCCATGTTTTCCATTCTCCTTGCAGATTAAATTGTTTGGGTTTTTTTTAATTTCCAAGTTAAGTTTGTCTTGTTTCTCCTTGGGAAAGGTATCAAGGTTTGGTCATGTTATTTCTTTCTCCTGGTAGATTAAGTTAGGGTTTTTTTCCTTGCCAAGTTGAACCTGTCTGGCTTTTGCCTGTTACTGGGATCTGTCCTTGTCACCATTGATGAGCCTTTAAGTGGATTTTCTTCTCCCTGTCCCACAGTGGGAGGGGGTAAGTGGAGGCCTGGTTGGTACCTACTTGGCCTAAGTCAGCTATCAGCAAGACAAGAGGGCATGGTCTCAAGTTGTGCCAGGGGAGGTTTAGGTTAGATATTAGAAAGAATTTCTTCACGCAGAGGGTGCCCAGGGAAGTAGTGGATTCTCTGTCCCTGGAGATATTTAAAAAGAGACTGGATGTGGCACTCAGTGCCATGGTCTGGGAACCGCAGCGGTAGTGGATCAAGGGTTGGACTTGATGATTTCTGAGGTCCCTCCCAGCCCAGCCAATTCTATGATTCTATGACACTTTTCACACAGACAATTTAGCTGGTAACACTGGTAATACATGTTACTAGATGGAAGCCACTTAAAAGGAAACTGACAACATTTTAATTTATGCTTTGACTCTTGAAAAAATATTTATGTCCATCTTAATCACTCTCACTGAAATTATATCTGAACTGATTTTGCCTTGAATTTTGCAGGCATGGCAATGTACGTACTTGGTACCTCAGTCCTTGTAGATGGCACAGGGTAAAAGGTACTTCTTGTCAGGCTGTGTCACCAGCCTGCCCTGCTTGTTGCAGGACGGTGTGGGTGGGGAAGGTTTTCAGTGCTCTGCTTAAATCCAACCAGTGCACAGTCCTACCCTCATCTTTGCCCTTTCCAGCTTCAGATTTTGCAAGCTCGTTTTCACTAAAAAAAACCATTTTGGAGTGATTGCAATAAGGACTGTTTCAAGGTTTCATGGACTGGCTCAGCACCAGGCTCATCTGCCGTGGGTAAGAGTCCAAATCCCTCACTCAGACATGACACCTGTGACCTGGAATGGGTGTCCTGCTCTCTGTTGCACAGGATGAATACCTACAAGGGATTGTTTTGACTTCACCAGCTTCCCTGGATATTTCATGCTGCATTTCCATTTGCACTATGTGTACTAGCTGAGTGATGATCTTCAACCCTCTCCAACAGAAGCAGAGGGCATCCTCATCCCCACCTTGTTTCAGGGGCCACAGTTCTTGATCTCCACAGTGGCTGCTGCTACCCCTTTTGCTACAGGAGGGCACAAACAGGAGTTCACTACCCTCTGAACTTGCTCTTAGACTTGTTCACAAAGAGCACAGGTTTTTTTAATTTTTTTTTTCAGAAACAAGTCTTAGCAAAAGGAAGAAAAACGGTTCCCTCCCAGCCCCTACTCAGATTTTATTAAATCTTCTCCATACAGAGAGAAAAAGAAGGGCTGTTTGTCTTCAGTCATCTGTTCCCATTCATCATTTGCACTAAAAGGGCACAAAGAGTGGAAAGGGCCATAATTGTGGTGTCATAACCTGTACCATTGCACCCCTAGAAATATCCATATTTCAAAATTACAAGCTTAAATGAGAAACATCAAGTCCAGATTTTGACAGATGCTTATTAATGTTCTTTATTCATCTGTATGAAAATACTATAAGCACTTTGCTCTAAAGGCTTTTTTTTCTTTTTTTTTTTTTTAATAAAAAATGAATACAGCTCATCCTGTTTGTTCACAGCAATAAAGAAATTACATACACATACATAATTAGCAGTGATTTAAATATAGAAGCATATGGGTACATGAAAGAAAATATTCCCATATGTGCCTATTTCTGTATTTTGGTGGGTGTTTAGGTTACTCTGATAGCATTACATTAGAAAGAGAGCACATATATAGATTTTTGTCAATTATAATGCAGTTATTTAACTAGTATAATGGCACATAATTATGTAATTGGGGTAAATATACTTAGTACTTGCAGTATGCAACTATCAATCACAAAAGTTCTTCTTTGTCCCATTTCTCACATAAAATTCCCCTTTGCTAACTGCACTGCACCTTCACCCTTGTCCTTGCTGGTTTGCTTATATTCATGTTCACATACCTTTCATTTCCAGTGCTATCTTTGATTATGTTCCATTCCTAACTGTTTTCCTCTGTCAGCAAGTAAGACATCAGAAATTTTCTGGCATTTCTAATCTGACCTAACCATACACCACTTCTTATCCAGTCATGTACAGTAAGCCTTTCATTTTCCAAGGGTTTCCATTCATTTTCTGGGGAACCATCCAGCATGAGACAAGGGACCAAACCCACTACTGAGTTCTGGAACTGATCTCAGTTGAATAAAGCACAAAACCTGCCTTTTCACTGAAAAGGACTTATACTGGGGGCAGGTGTCAAGGCACTGGGGGTCTCCTGGGGTGGCACCTGTGAGAAAGGTCCAGGGGCTGCCCCATGCCAGGCAGAGGCATTGCCAGCTGGAGGAAGGAGTGACAGAGAAGAGTCCTTATGGACTTACCACAACACCCCATTCAGAACCCCCTTTGCTTCCTGGGGTGCAGAGAATTGGGAGTGAAGGAGTGAAGCTAAGCAGGGAAAAGAAAGGAGGAAAGGTACTGGTTTACTGTCTGTCATTTCTCACTAATCTATTTTAACTGACAATAAATGAAAACTAATCTTCCCTGGGTCAAGTCTGGTTTGCCTGCAGCAGTAATTGGTAGGGATTCTCCCATCTTTTATCTCAGCCCATGGACTGTCTTGTTTGGTTTTTTCCTGGTTTCTTCCCCTGTCCTTCCAAGGGAGTGAAAAGGGTGTTTGTCTGCTAGCTCTGGTCTAAATCTCTGCAGAAATATTTTGTTTAGAAGCTTGTGGTCTAAGTCTCTCAGACCTAAAAGACTTTCTACCAAACCCAGCATTTCAGAAAAAAGACTACCTGACTTCTGATGTCCTCTTACACCAGTTCAGTCAAACATGTCAGCAAGCCATTTAAATGTGTTTTAAGTTTTAACAAAGTTGTTACTAAGCAAAGCACTTTAAACGGGACTGGGCTGTTAGTGATTAGAAACCTTCATTTTCCCAGATGCAATACTGATTCAGTTCTCTTTCTGCCTGTTGCTGGAAGGCTGCCAGAAGTGCAGCACGTTTTTCTTACTTAGCTTTTTTTCTCAGAGCACTAAACTGGCCCATATTTCCAACTAAAGCATGGTGCTTTTTATCCCAGCATGTTCCTTCCCATCCAGGCATTGCAAAAAATCAGACTTCAGACAAAGCCTGTGCTTTTCCCTTCACACAGCATAGCATCACAATCTGAGCAATTAAAAGCTGCAAGTCCAAAAAGTGCATACATTGAAATTCACATTTGAAATACATCTTCTATTTTCAGGTAGAAAAAGGCAATTTAGAGCACATCACAAAAGGCAGAGTAAGGAATGGGCTCAGTTCCTTAGCAGCTGCAGTCAGCTCTTATGACGTGCATGAGTTTGGATGATTTTGAGATATTTGAGATATAAGGGTTCATTTGGCTCTCAGGATGTTCACAGTGCAACTTCCCCATTTTTCCTTCATATCCTAACTTGGCAGATGCCAGGGGACACACACAGGTGGGACACAGAACACTGGGAGGGCAGCATCTATGTATGTGTGTGTGTGTGTATCTATCTATCTATCTATCTATCTATCTATCTATCTATCTATCCATCCATCCATCCATCCATCCATCCTACTAGACCTTCTCTGGGTGTGTCTGAAGTGTGGAGGAAGGCAGGTGCTCAGACATGCACACACAGAGAAATAGGACAGATTGAAGGAGACACATAATTAACCACTGAACAGCATAATTAAATTAACATAATTAAACATTGAACAATGGGAACCATTTATTGCAAGATTTAAAACTCGTTTTAAAAGAAATTCTAGTGCTGCATTTTAAGGGATTGCTACTGTTCCTGAGGATACAGGATCCAAGCTCTCCAGTCTGGAGCCCTCATTTCTAAAAAAAAAAAAGTAGATTTTAATTGAATACAGTTCTTTACAATTAATTATGAATCTCATGAGAGGAAACAAGGCTTTTATGTGTCCTAAAATTTCGAAGGGGGTATGTCATATGACATGCAATAACTTTTTAAAGGAAACACAATCAACTTTGCTCTAAAACTCAGAAAATTGCTCTTTAACATTGCAACTACAAAGTGATTGCTAAAATCTGTATTTCCTTAGCTGCCTCTGCTGATGTTTACAACGTAATATATGAATTTGCTCAGTATTTTCCTACCTCAGAAACCTCAGTGTACTTTTAAGGTCTGGAGATATTCTTGTAAAGGATGTCATTAGCAAATCTGACAGGTGGATGCACTGGGTACATTTTACTACAAACATTGGTAATTCAATTTTATAAAATATAAATCATCATTAGAAAGAAGTACATGATGCAGGAAAGTAACTCTCATTTTAAAGCTGCTACATATGGTACTTACAGATTTCTAATATGTGTTTTATGACAGTGATTACAAGACCTTATGAATTATCAGCTAGGTCTTTGGGAATATCACTCCCTTTATTTCACTCTGCTTAAATTTATTGTTCCTAAATAGAGAAAAATTATGATTTGCAACCAGCTGCTCCTCAAACACACAAGAGAAAAGGAATTTTTTTCGGAAGCTTTTTCCTCACTTGTTTTTCCTTTTATTTTTTTTTTAACACAAACATAATTCATGTTCTTTCTCTTTTAGACCAATGTACAGAGCAATCTTATGGACTCCGAGGACTAGAAATCACAAGCTTCTGAGTTTAGACAGACTTTCAGTGGGTATCAGGGACATGGCCAGGAATGAAGACCCAGGTGGCTGGTCATGCCCTGGCCTTTATCTGGACAAGTGGGCCAAAGCCTGTCTAGGATGGTGCTGGAGTATGGATCCCTACTCCAGAAACTGAGACCCCTGCACTCATCTAGTAGAGCAGGAGGGGGGTCCTGCAGCTGAGACAAGGGAAATGAAATGGCCATGTGTCAGGGAGAACAAAAAGGAGGTATTTACCTGTCTTCAAAAATAATGAGTCATCTGATCTGATCTGTTGTAATACAACAGAGAGTACTAACATATATATATTTCAAAGAGTCATAGAATGATTTGAGTTGGGAGGAACCTTAAAGATCATCTAGTTCCAACCCCATAGCCATAGGTAGGGACACTTCCTACTAGACCAGGTTGCTCAAAGCCCCACCCAACCTGGAGTCATAGAATCATAGAATCAGCTGGGTTGGAAGAGACCTCAGAGATCATCAAGTCCAACCCTTGATCCACTACCGCTGCGGTTACCAGACCATGGCACTGAGTGCCACATCCAGTCTCTTCTAAAATATCTCCAGGGACGGAGAATCCACCACTTCCCTGGGCAGCCCATTCCAATGTCTGATCACCCTCTCCGTGAAGAAATTCTTTCTAATATCCAACCTAAACCTCCCCTGGCACAACTTAAAACCATGCCCTCTTGTCTTGCTGATAGTTGCCTGGGAAAAGACCCCAACCCCCCCCTGGCTTCAGCCTCCTTTCAGGGAGTTGTAGAGAGCGATGAGGTCTCCCCTGAGCCTCCTCTTCTCCAGGCTGAACACCCCCAGCTCCCTCAGCCTCTCCTCACAGGACTTGTGCTGGAGTCCCTTCACCAGCCTGGTTGCCCTCCTTTGGACCTGCTCCAGGACCTCAATCTCCTTCCTGAACTGAGGGGCCCAGAACTGGACACAGGACTCGAGGTCTTGAATACTTCCAAGGATGGGGCATCCACAACCTTCTTAGGCAACCTGTTCCACTGCCTCACCACCCTCACAGGAAATAATGTCTTCCTAATGTCTAACCTAAATCTACCCTATTCCAGTTCAAAGTCATTACTCAAAACCCTATCTCTCACAAAAAGAGCCCTGATAAAAAGTCCCACTCCAGCTTTTCTGTAGGCCCTTTGCAGTTAATAGAAGGCCTCTAAAAGGTTTCACTTGAGTTTTCCTCAGGCTGAACAACCTATATATGTATATGTATATATGTATACATACAGAACTGATGAAGCATATACATACATAGATTAGATACAGTTCATCAGTTCTGTATTTAATAAAAATTTAATTAAAAGGGGGACATTTGGGCCCATATCTGCAAAAGATGCAAAGCTAAACTGCAGGAAATTCATCTACACATCTATAGGTGACACAGGAGTAACACTGCCCCACCTGGGGCAAGAACTGGGCATGGTGCAGATGGTCTGAGCATGGTGAGCTGCAGCCAATGGGGCAATGCAAACCATGGCATGAGCCTTATGTGAGCCATGGACCAATGCCTGATAGGAAAATACACCTGAAGTTTTTGGTAAGGTAACTAACTCATTGGTGAGACAAGGGAGGTCTCAGTTGATGGGAGGGTCTGAGTGCATGAAAAGCTGTTTCTGACAGAGCCTGTCCCTTGCTTGGCCTGCTAAATTAGACTGAGCTTTGCACCATCACGTTGCCTGGTGTTCCTTTTCTTCCCCTTGGAATTAGCTAAAGCACATCATAAAGATTTGCAAACTTGGAATATTCATTAGAAGACTGGCGAATATTTTATCTTTGTCCTAGTGACAACCCTAGCAGAAAAAGCTACAGAAAACTTCTTATTACAGTTTTGAACTTAAATAGAATAAAGAAGCGGAAAGAAAGCTGAATAGCTATAGATAAAATTTCTGTGACATGTGTCTGTACCACTCCTGTTAAAGACACCTTTGGTAGAGGACCAATAAAAGAGAACTGTAAAATACTTCACTTTCAACAATGTTTAATGATTAAAAGCCATTGTTTCTTTTGGGCAGAACACTGTTGCTTCCTTTTGCTTGCAGTTGATGTTGGTCAGCTTTATTGAATTTATTCCATTGTTAAATGCACAGGAAATTGTACAGACAACCCAAATGGACTTTATTAGCAGAGTCTTAATGATTCAGCTCTATATTAGGGAGAAGAGAGAAAGATAGAAGGCATCATTGCCATACAAATATACAAGATAATCATGCAGCAGAAAGCTGGGCTGACTCTCTCCCTGTAGTGTTTGATGCTCCCCTCCATCCCCTGCCCTTTTGCAAGTATCTGAAACAATAGGTAGTAGAGCTACTGCTGAGGGAAAAAATTAAGCCTTTCAAGATGCTTTTTAATCTCAGACTCATACCCCTGAGACCATGGTCGTGTGATCAAAAGTGCTCATCAAAAGTGCTATACAAATATGACCCAGAGCAGGCACAGGCTCATATTTCTGTTGAATAACCTCCACGATCACTGGAGAATTTATTCCAGCTTTATGCAGTCAGGAGCATTGGCTGCAGAGGACAGCTGAAAAGCTGCCCTTATGTAAAGCTTCTCAGTACAAAGTTAGCCCATTCAGCTTTTCTGGAACAAATCTGAATCTGTAGGGTGTGTTCATACCGTGTCAACCCCCTGCATCATTTTGGGTCCACTATCCTAGCCTTGCAGCCAGGCTAAGGGTGCTGTGCAACCACAGCCTTGGACCCAAAGTCCAAGCAAGTCTCTTGGCAGTCCCAGAAAGGTTAATTCACTCAGGCCTGAACTCTAAAGAGGGATTTGTCAAGGCTAAGACAAAAGTTAAAGCAGATTCTTATACATTAGCACTAAAACAACCGAGATTTCTGATGTATGTTACGCAGCCTGAGTATCTGGTGCAGCCCTGTCCACATGTAACTGGCAAGAACAGCAAAGACCTAACAACCTCTACAGAAACCTGAGCCATGATGTTCTCTGCATCCTCACACTGTGGGCCCCAAGCTGAAAGCACAAAACTACCAAGCTCAGGCTTTCCCCCACACCGTGGTCTCATTTCACACAGGCTTGGGCATGCTGGTACCTGTGGTGGTGTGCTGATGCAGGGGAACCTCTGCAGTTACTCAAGCCTAAAACATAACTCCTAATGTTTAATTACAGTGCTTTAGGTAAACACCATTCCTGCTTTCCGTGGCCTTTCACGGACTTCTGCTTTTGGATTGGTACCACACCTGAACTTTCCTTGGGCTTTTCATCACTGGATGGTGGAAGTTTGCTTGAGGGATGTGTTCCATTATACTTATAGGCACCTTGGGAGAAATTCAGTTAACACAATGACTCAGAATTGCATATATTTCTTTATAACCCAAATCTGCTCATTTTAAGAGCAAAACAGAGACATAAATGCTGCATAATGCTCATACCAGTGTGATCCGCATCACTCTCCTGCAAATTATCTCAGTTGCACAGGGAGGGTTCTGACGCTCTCTAACAACAAGAACAACTCAGTTCTTTACATCTTCCCTTACTTTCCTTATTGGCTCCTTTCAGCAGGCTTTCTCCTGGCTCCAGGGAGAGCAGAGATCAATAACACAAATCTAATATTAGAAACATCTTCAGAAGAGCAGCATCCCTGTGCCAGCCCCTCACACGGTGCCGGTTCCCCCCAGCATCAGGCAGCAGAACCCAGGGCCACCCACTGGAACGCACCAGGGGACATGAACACCCTGGTACTCACTCCCTGCTTCCAATAACTATATGGCTAGAAAGCAGTTTGGAAGAAGAAAAGGTGTATAATAAGGTTTACATTATTACTTTCAGTATCTAATATCTTAAGGGTAGATTAAAATTATACTCCGAGTTGAGAATAATATTTCGATATTGTTAAAAGGCCTTAGGAAGTACAGCAGTTTGAAAATAAGCTAGATATTACTTTTTCTCAAGTATTGGGCTCATCTGGGAGACAGTAAAAAAGTCTGAGGATAGGAGGCCGCAGTTTGCTACATGACCATGGAATTTTATGGTTCTCACAGAGCATATTTTGAGCAGTGACATTACCAGCACTCTCATCTTATTGTACACGGCCAGGTACATTTAGTATTTTGCAGATTTAATATCCAGCCCCAAAAATCACTGAGAAGAGACTTATACTCCTGTCTACAGACATCCTGCTACTGCCAAGATCTAGAGAACTGCATTTTCAAGTAAGATAATTTGTTAATGAAATGTAAAAAGTGGCTAAAAATCTGTTTTTTTCTCACCTCATATTTCACAGAAGAAAAGCTGTATTTTCACATACAGTTCTGTAATAGCTGTCTAATGCCATGACAGAACTGGTATCCATATGTAGCAAGGTTATTTTTTAGCGTACCTGATTTTCTATGAGATGTTATCTTCCATCAACACCCTTCTTAATAACCTAATGTTCTCTTTGCCGCTTGTTCAGCCCTACTTCCAATGCTTAAATATGATTTGATAAAAATAACTATTTCAGAAACTACACAACAACACTTAAAATCAGCTAATCAGAGTCTGACTTAAGGCAAAATGGCTTATAAAATTATGTCCTGTACTGTCTGGTTACCAAAAATAAATCCAGAAAAGAGTCATGTCTTAGATTGCTGGTTAGCAACAAAAATTGCTGCTTCCAGAGGAGGATGTCAAGGATGAAGAACAAAAGCCTTCCCTTCTCACAAACAAATTTAAATGTAGTATTCCAAAAATTTTCCATAGAGACCACCTCAATACCTTCATTATAGACTGTGGGGTCTGAAGAAGGGGAGCAGGAGGACAGTGGAAATCTGACCTAAAGTGCCACTTTCAAATGAAAATTGACATATAACTTACAAAAATCACGGGATCTGAGTTGCTTCTAAGAGTAACCTCCAGTTAGTGAAAGGATAATGGCTGAAAAAAACATTTTCTGAAAAACAGATGCTAGGACTGGCAGGGAGTCCAAAAGAAAGTGGTATAATGAGTGCAGCCAGTTAAGTGAAGAAGGAGAAGCTAACTCCTCCTTTCTAATTCCCTGCTTAATTTGAAGAAAGCAGGAATGTTAAAGTTCAAAGGACTAAGATGCAATTGGAACAACCTCAAGGTAGACTCCAATTAAACCTACTGTCCTGTTAGCAGCATCCGGCACGAGACTGGAGTAGTGAATATGCAAAAAACTCAGTAATTTCTATGAGACTGAAATCTACATCTCCCTTCTATCATCCCACATGCACAAGGAAAGGATACATTAATTTCAATTTATTAGGGTTTTTTCTCTCAGATATACAGAGGGTAGGGGCAATAGTCCCTTCTTTTAATAAATCAGGTATTTCCAAGTAGCATAGGCAGAGCCTTAAAATACAGTGGCACACATTTGATTTCCAAAATCTCTATTGTAGCTGAAATAAAATTACAGAAAGGAGAGGCAGAACTGCCTGTATGCAAATAAATGCCTCGCAAAATTGGGAGTTTTAAAAATGTATTTCTAAAATGCAGAGCAATAAACTCATGTTCGCATTATCATCACCACTCAGGCATTTAAAGATTTGCTCCGCACATTCACCACGCCTTCATCTTTCTCCTTTTTTCCCCAGTGCAATCTCATTAAATGAACAGGAGGATAATATTTCTGAAATTAAGAATAACAACACGGGGAAGTATGTTAGTCCTGATTCTTGGGCTGTTATTGCCAGCATAAATATTGTCCCCCTTTCGTTTCTCATCTGTATTTTTAAGAGGGTGGATTGGAAGACAACACACATAATAGATCTCTTTCAGTTGGCATACCTAAAACCGTAATATAAGAAGGATACAATATAAAACATACACCAGGTACTGGAGAACAGTAAAAATGGAGGCTGAGGGACTCTTCCATTCCAGGCAACAGCTTTGTAAAAGGATGCAGATTAAACCAGAGGCATTGCCCAAGAGACTAGCAGCTTTGCCAAGAAGGAGCAAACAGTGAGGAGCAAGCCAGAGGAGGACATTGCCATTGCCAGGGCCCTAGAAATGCCCCTGCTCTATGAAGGCTCTGCCCCAGCAAGGCTGAGGGACTTGGCAGATATTGGCTCAGCCTTGAGTGGGGTCTTGGATCTGGAATGACCCCCAAACTGCTCCCCAACCTATGTCAGCCTGTAGGTCTAGGGTGGGTGTCACCCAGCTGATGTATTGTTACCGTCTTGTTGGGTTTCAGAGAGGACAGGGTAGGAAGGAAAGGTAGGGCAAGCTTTGTGCCCTGGAAGGGGATGGTGGGTAGTTGCAATTAGAGAAGATCCCCTAATCCTGGCAGTGTAATAACTGGGAAGTGCCCTCTCCTCCTGAGGCCAGAGTGCATTTTTCATGTGGTTGTTCTGCCACTTAGGCCACGCTTGTGGCCAGGGGACAGATACCTCTGGCAGACATGCCAGCTTGCACTGATATAGATAGGAGTGGCCATTTTCACTCTCTTTGAGCAGCTATTACCATCTCAGAGAGTACCTTTAGAAAAGGGATTCTCCCTCTCTGTCATCTTCTGGGCTGGGAGCCATTCCTGGGACCTGCAGAAGCACTGCAAATGCCATGTGCACAGCACATTCTAATGGGAATTCAGGAAGCTTCACAGGGGACAAATTATGCTTTTATTTTACAAACACTATGCAGGGGCATGGAAAAATGGCAGATGCTAATTCTCCTGGTTTCTTATTTGCAGTTTTATCTGACTCACTGTCTCCAGCAAGTTATTTCTCTTAGTCTGCACTGTGCCAGAGCCACCAGCCCTTAAGGTCTGGCATTCCCAGGAAAAACTAATCTGCAGCACAGAGATGATCTCAAGCTTTAAACCATTCAAGTTGATCTCCTGACTCACCTGCTGGGAAACCTGCTGGTAACTTATCTGCAACACTTCATCATGCTTCAAGATTCACCATCAGCTTGGGCTATTACTGAATTCCTAATGATATTAAAGAATTTATATTACTAGTTTTTTTTCCTAGTTCCTGTATTATTCTTTTTTTAATGTTTCTTCGACTTTAAGAAAAATCAGTTCAGCTGGAGAGAACATCATCACAACTACCACAGGAAGGGAAATGAAGATGAGGATTTGGCAGCAGATAGTGTCTGTAGGTAGATTCTATGGATGATAAGGAGAACAGGGTCATTTTAATTCTAGAAGCAATTTGGTTGCTGAAGCTTGTCTTCATTTACATTTAAGTGGTTATTGCATCCAGCTTATGCATTTCTGTTTGTTGTTTAACTTCAGGTTCAAAGATAGTCCATAGACAACCTTTACACTTTTTTAATCAAAGACTTCTGGAACATTTTCCCTGTATTCTCTGTCCTGTAACTTAGGGTTCACAGTTCTCTGCTGGCTGAATATTTTCTGCTCATCTTCTTAAGCTTTCAAGAAAACAGACAACTTTCTTTTTAAAGGCTTCTGAAATCCTTCATGAGAATCCAAAAAAGAGGGAGTATCTCTCTTTTTTTTTTTGCAAGACAAAAACATTAGACTTTTTCTTCTGTCTTCTACAGGGTGAAGGTCTCCAAGCAAATATAAAGTTATTTTCCTTAACAGCCCTACAAGCCTATCATCAATGCTTTCTGTGGAACAGCTCTCACTGGAACAGATTTATATAATCCTCGGGCCTCAAAAAGATATCTTGCAATTATGCCAGCTCTTTTGTGAGAAACTCAGGAAGTTTTAGTGCATCACTGAGCAGTTAACATCTGTGATTTCCTACTGAGTTCTGAGGTTTAAATCAATTAGCAGTAATTGTGACTGTTTACAGTGGCCTTTCATGTGGAACAAGCATATGCTGGAATTTTAAACTAAATATTTAAATTCCTGCACTAAGTGACCATAATGCAAATTTAAAAAAATATTTTGACCCTGTGCTGTGCTGCTCTCTTACTAACTCCTTGCTTTTAGGAGAATCTATTTCAAGTCTTTTAAACAAAATTGCAATAATAAGGCTTGGAGAAAAAAAAAGAGGTTTTCATTTTATTTTTATGTCTTCCATTTCTCAACAGTTAATGCTGCACTAAAATCACATGAACCCGAGTAATTAAAGAAAGAAAACATCTAATTTTGCACAGAGTGGTCTTGAAAATTTTGTCTTGCCTACTAAGGTAATAAACCTACCACATCAAATTACACTCAGAAGGGCTATATGCAGTTTTTGTAAGGCATCAAAGTCACTGATAACAGTAGTTAGTTGTATAGAATTGTACTGCACAGTTTTAAATAAACTTGCTGATCTTTCACTATGGAGAAAGTATCAAAACAAGAAGTTAGCTGAAAGGTTACTGTGGTGTTTCCCTGGTTCTCTGGAAGAGAATTCCCCAGTTACTCCCTAACTAGTGCACCACAAGGAGTGATACAGTCCCAAACTCTCCATGGTTCAGGAGCTTTCCAAACATCAGATAAGAAAGAAAAAGGGTTGATTTATTAGAGTCTGCAAGTTGTCAGAGTCTTTAAGTGGATTTGCCAGTGCTCACACTTCTGAAAACTGTCTTCATGGAAGAGACTGAAAGTAGGTGGCAGCCCTTTGCAGATGTCTCAGTACCTGGGGAGCAAGGGAGATGCTATTTATACCTGTTCAGTAAACTGGAACAGGGAACTACTGAGAAGCTGTGATGCAGACAAGCTGAGACACACATCCTTTGCACTAGTGGTGCTGAGGAGCTCTTTCACCTGTACACTGGGGGGAGAGCTAGATGGTGGCTGTTGATGTAAAAATTACTATTGCATATTGCATATTAGAACTGAAGTGGAAAGGATTAGTATGAATGCTTATTTCCTTGATGTTATGTTGCCAGGGAAATCTATGACAAATAAAATCGTTATTGGAGAAAGGCAGTTCAATGGAGAAATGCTTTGAAAAAAATTGGAAGTTGAAGGGAGATACAATTATATTTTGTTTGGGTCAATAGATACTTTCACTCAAGAGGACAATTACTGAAGAGCAAGCAAGAATTTACAAAGCCATCATTACTCTGTAATGAACCAAGCCTGAAGCTGATTGAGCAACTATTGCCTGAGAACACCACTGTCAGCTGTTTGTCATGGATGGTTTTTAAAATAAATATATGTTTACATGAAGAACAGCGGGGGATAGTGGAAATGCACAGAACTTCCTTATGTATACACATCTGAATTTTCAGAGCACGCTTTGTCTTCATTATTTGCTTTGAAGGTCTCCTTCCCTGGAGCCAGCACTAGACATCATGGCTTGGAAAGGCACCAAGTCCCACAAAAGACAGTGCTGACCAGTGACAGGCTACAGCAGGGCCACCAGATCTTCCTCCTGCTGTTCCCAGCCAAGACACTTTCACAGCTTCTTGTCAGAGTCATGATTGCTCTTCAAAAGACAGGAACCTGCGTGTCCTCCAAACTTTGCTTTTGTCTTCCACCTTCAGCCAAATGGCCACTTGAACTCAGCCTTTCCCCATTTGTCCTGGATTTCCCCCTTTCTGTGGCCTTCTGCATCTACTGGACATCCCACCAGCAGCACTCCCTCTGCACTCTGCTTTGGGCCTCTCTGCCCTCAGCAATTTACAGTCAGAGCAAACACAGACAGGAAGGATTTATCCAGTTGAGCACAATGTCTTCAAGGCAAAGAGTTCTGTTTTTTTTCTTGGGGAAGTAAAAGCCAATAATGCTGTTACTCCCAATGTAATGGGATGTTCTCATAGAATCACAGAGTGGTAGAAGTTGGAAGGGATCTCTGGAGCTCTCTCCAGAACTCTCATCCTAGTTGCCCATTATCTTGTCCAGACAGCATCTGAATATGTCCAAGGATAAAGGCTTCCTGTGCAACCAGTGCCAGTGCTTGGTCACCCTCACACTAAAAAAGTTTATTTCCTGATGCTCATATAGAGCTTCCTGGGTTTCAGCCTGTGTCTACCCCATCTTGTCCTGTCACTGGGTACCACTGAACAGAGCCTGGTTCTGTCCTCTTTGTAGCCTCCCTACAGGTATTTATACCCATTGTTAAGATCTCCCTGAGCTTTCTCTTCTCCAGGCTGAACAGTCCCAACTCTTGCAGCCTTTCCTCATCCAAGAGATGCTCTCATCCCTTCATTACCTTTTGTAGCCCTTTGCTGGAGTCTTTCCAGTATGCCCATATCTGTCTCTTGTACTGGGGAGCCCACAACTGGACACAGCACTGTAGATGTGTCTACCAGTGCTGAGTAGAGGGGAAGGACCACCTCCCTCCACCTGCTGACAACATTTCTCCTAATGGGGCCCAGTATACCATTAGACTTCTGGTGGTATGGGCATATGACGGCTCATGATCAATTTGGTGTTCACCAGGACTCCTAGGTCCTTTTCTGCCAATCTGCTTTCCAGCTGGGCAGCCTCAGCCTGTCCTGCTGAATGGGAAATCCCTCCCCAGGGGCAGGACGTTGCCCTCTCCATGCTGAGCTTCATGAAGTTCCTGTCAGCCCATGTCCTGCCAAAGAGCAGCACAACCCTCTGGTGTATCAACCATTCCACCCAGTGTTGTATCTTAATCTCCCTGACCTGGAGGTGGTGAATTCTCCGTCCCTGGAGGTTTTTAAGAAGAGACTGGATGTGGCACTTGGTGCCATGGTCTGGTAACCACGGTGGCAGAGGATCAAGGGTTGGACTTGATGGTCTCTGAGGTCCTTTCCAACCTGGCTGATTCTGTGATTCTGTGATGTGTCTTACCTTCAGGGGCAGCCCATGACCACAGCCAAAGCTGGGGTCCATTTTAATTTGAAATAAAATAATTTTTTTTTTTTTTTTTCATTTCAGCAGGACCTGAGTCCTGCTCCCAGCTTTGTCACAGGGAGCAGCCAGGTGCCAACAAACCCATCCCTCACTGCTGCTCAGGCTCTTTCTCACTTCTCTCCTGGTGAAGTGATGGCTGGAGGAGACTGACCTCCAGAAGGCCATGTCCCTGGCCCACCAGTGACCTGAGAGCAACTATTTATTTTACCCTGTGAAACCTGAACCATTTAAATCCTGCCTGCACTGCACAGCATGTGGATGAAGGCTGTTTGTGTAATTATCTTTCCGTAACCTAATTCTGCAGAACGTGGTTCTCATCTACATCGTGTCTCCTTTCCACTGCTCTGACATTGCAAAAAGGGACAGGAACTTAAATCCTCTTCAAGAATCTTTGATCCAGAAAATGCAGCAAAGCAAAGGAAAATGAGGCTCACAGCCTTCCAGAAGTCTGACCGGGTATATTTTCTTTAATTGTGGCAGCTGTTCCTTGTCCTCTCTTCATGTGCATTACCTTTGTGCCTTTGTGATTTTTTTAAGTTTTTTTTTTCATTTTGTTTCCTATCACTCACTACCATCCTTATGGATGTAAGGGAAGTGATGCAAATTTAGAAATTTGTCCTTCCAAAATTTGTCACAGCCCAATTCTTTCACTGTATTTTTTTGATTTCAAAATATCTCTAAATTGAGGAGCTGAGTAGTCTGTAATGATTAGGGTTATGACAGAGCAGGAAAACAGATGTATTTTTTTTTATCTTGCTATTTCATCCCATTCTGATTTAAGAAAAATCTTCAAATCACCTTTAAATACATACTTTGATATTCTGGCTTCACAGTCTTAACATTAATATAGGAATATTCCAGTGCTTCACAGTAATGTCTAAATACTTCTTTTCCATTGAGCAATGTGGGCAATATTAATATTAACATATTAAAAAGGTTCAAGTGTATTTGAGAGACAAAAGGTGACAGAACTGGTAATTACCTCATTTCTCATTTAAGATGACTTGGTACACCAGGGACCCATATTAGAATAAATATTCTATCTCCTGTTTATTAACCTTTGTTCTTTAAAATGGTGAATGAGTGCTGATAAAGCTATCGTTATTGTGACTGCCTCAGGAGCTGATGATGTTTCCCCAGCTCCTCATATGATTTGGAGTCACCTTCCCAAAAATAAACAGAACTTGACTCGATTATGCTCCAGACTGTCTGTATTTCTAACCAAGGCTTTAAACCTAAACATACAGGCAATATCAGATGATGTTTTGCTGTTTAGTATGAATAGTGATGGAACTCATGCCTAGTTTTATATATGCTAAGCTGTAGCAAAGCAGAAATGCAGAGCCCTTGAGCTTCCTTGGCGAATGTTTATTTTGGAGGGTGAGCTCTTCTTGGTAAGGAACACAAACTTTCCTGTGTTGCATGAGAACTGTCATCTGTCTTGTTTTCAACAGTAGCAAGAACGAGCCGCTTCAAAAGGAAGTTGCCAAAATCCTAAATTTGGCTGTTATAGAGCAACGTATTTGCTCGAACACAAGATGAATGTCTCGAAGCAGGAGAGTTTATACTGCTTCATTAACTGGTAATTTTAGATCTGGCAATTTCCCCTTAATACCAGCACTAATGAAGTATTATTGTTTCAACTGCAGAACCTTAAGAGAAACAGAACAAACAATGAGGAAATAGAATAAGCATTGATTTAATAATAAAACAGGACTGTACCTCAATGCAGAATAGGCAGCTGCGGTCAAGGAAAAAAGTAGACAATCTGGGTGCTACCATGGCATTTTGGACAAACATGGTAAGAATAGAATCATAGAATCATAGAATCATAGAATTAGCCGGGTTGGAAGGGACCTCAGAGATCATCAAGTCCAACCCTTGACCCACCGGAGCACAGTTGCTAGACCATGGCACTGAGTGCCACATCCAGTCTTTTTTTAAATGTCTCCAGGGACGGAGAATCTACCACCTCACTGGGCAGACCATTCCATTGCCTGATCACCCTCTCCGTGAAGAAATTCTTTCTAATATCCAACCTAAATCTCCCCTGACACAACTTAAGACTGTGTCCTCTTGTTTTGTTGAAAGTCATCTGGGAAAAAATAAGTCCAGTAAGTGTAAGAAACAGCTCACTGAAATCAAGAAGATTAAACTCTCTGTAGGCTTAGTCAGAATTTACTCAGTCACTTTACTTGGTAGCATTTATTTTCCTTGTACATATTAATATTTTGGGGTTCAGGCAGTGGACAAGAAAAAGAAGCTCCTTCATAGTTCTATCAAATTTGCCTTTGCGTAAAACTTCAGATGTAGTTGTTTGGGATTGATGTTTTTTCAGTCCAAAAGAGTTACAAATTGGATGTTCTGGAGGGATTTCAAAGCTACCAAAGAGATTAAGCTGAGTTTAAACATCCTACTATGGATACCTGTCATGGACACTGCAATTATTTCAGTCATTGCCTTCCTAATAAACCATCGGCCATCGACACCAGACAGTGAATGCTCTGAGTCACTCACAAAGTTTCTAAACAGTGCATGGGGGGATGGACAGAACATGGTTCTCAAACATGCAGTCTCTACTTGCACTAATGGATCTGTGCAACAGCAAGTTCTTTCTGGCATTAAAAAAAGCTCTAGAGAAACAAAATTCATCATTTATATGGCCTCTTTAATTTTCACTCTAAAGATCCCCATGAATGATGACAACTGGTTTTGATAAGAACTGGAAGATAAACCTAAAATTCAGCCACACTGATTGCTTTGTTACCTTTTAACTTCTCTGCCTGATGGTCACACTGACAGGTTTGGCACTATTTAGTGAGGATTGGTAGTAATATCTTCTTGGCTAGACGCTTGACACCTACCTTGCCTTATTATTTTCTTCTGCATTTCCTCCAAGGGCTGATTCATTTAAGGAGCAGGTGTTGCAAGCAGAACACATTGGAGGACAAAGTGACAGATGAGAATATGAAAACTTCCAGTTAGCCAGCTCAGTGCAGGCTTATGAGTACATAAGCAATACAGAGAGCCACACCAGAGGCAGGTAGCCAGAACATTTGCTGAAGTCCTTCAAAATTGTATGCATTATTGAGTCTGGAAGGGAACACAAAGCTTTTCTAGTTTACTTACTAACTGAGGATTATACAAGGTGAATGAAAACACAATCAGTTCTTCACTTCTCTGATTGAAAGACCTAGCCAGTTCTCTCAGACTGCAGAATCTCAGCCTTACTGTATATGACAGGTATATAACTGAAATGAGCTCAGTGTTACTTAATGTTGAAAAAAAAATTACAGTAAGAAATAAATGTCAAGAGGAGAAAGTTCATGTCTCATCTTTCCTTGATGTGCATCTCAACTAAGGGCTAAACAGTCTTTCTCAAGCTCAGAGAATATTTTACAGTTCCATGAGATGCTGATCAGCTTTAACAAGTGGGATCATAATGGTACATGGGTCAGTCCAGTCAGTCACTGATGCTCAAAGAAGGAAGTCCTGCTCTCCAACACCTTTGTCTTCCTCTTTTCTGCCCTGCCAGAAGCAACTAAACCAACAAGACCATGGTGACTGTCTTCTGCTTAGTGAATTGTAAGCAATGTGCTTTGTGGTCAGAAAGCCACCAGAGCTGGCATGGAGAAAAGGAGAGGACTATACAGCTGGCACAGCAGAGTCACACCTGCCACTGAGCCATTAGATGGTATTGCTGACCCAGCCCTGTATTTGGGAAAAGTCCTGTCTTACACACCCCATAACCTGCTGATAAGGCTGCTTGTCACACCCTGATGGTCAGATCCCTCAGGCAAAGGTGGGATCTGAACCTGCACCTTCTACAGCCCAGGTAAGTGCTCTGCCCACTTGGTCAGAATTTAAAAACTGGAATTTTTCTTCTCCACTCCTGTTTAAAAAAAAGAAAGTCTAATATTTGCCACTCCTTTTTTTTTTTTTTTTTTTTTTTTTTTTTTTTTTTTACTAAAAAAAGAAAGAGCATAGCTCTTGAGTTGGGTTGAGAGCTGTTCAGAAGAGCCTGTCTCCTGAGCACCTGCTTCTCACTAGCACCTCATCCCTGGGCATGCAGCCCAGGGGGGGTCTGTGGACACTGTGTGTTTGGTAACTCTGTGCTTCTCCTCCAGTCCCACATGTCCTAGCATCTCACTTTCATTTGTCAACCTCACTTTCAGGATGGCCTCACTCTTAAAATGGTTGCTAGGGACTGCTGGTTTTTGCTTGGGAAAACAAAAAGAGGAATGTGAAAACTGGGTAAATGCTTAGGGGGGTACATTATTACAACTATGCCTTTCTTTCCTTGCTTAAGAGATGGCAGCAATGATTTCCTTTGCTGCTTTACAACTTAAAAGTGGGAGTATAATGCTAACAAATGTTCTGACCTGACTGCTGCTAAACTTCTTGCATCCCCAGTGAGCCAGGAGCTGCTCATGCACAATTAAAGAAATGGTGAAAGATAAGCTCACCCTTAACAGAGGGGTTTGCTCTCTCAGAGAGAAATAAAAACACAGCATGACTTAAGTGCACTGCTGACAAATTCCCTCAGGACCACTGAGATTGAGGTATGCTCAGCAGCATCCTGCTGAGAGCCTGGGTAGCAATCCCTCATGGCAGGGAGAGGTGACTCCCCCTCCTCATTCCTCAGAGATCACCTCCACAGTTGCTTTTTAGGGCTGCAGCAGCCTTCGGCAAGGAAAGTCTTGTTTTTAACCAAGTGCTTTAACTCAAGCTGGGTTAAAGCAGAACCCAAGGGGGAGTATTTATTTACAGCAACCGAAAGAGACATCACAGTAACAAAGGGGTTTTAAGGCATAAGAAAGCAAGCTATACTCAGCCTGCTTACAAGAGAAAGTATAAAAGGTCCCTTTTATTCATGATCCCACTCATTTGTTGCAGGTACTCTCCTGACATGTCAGGGATGCTGTCTCCCTGTGTGTCATGTGTCACAGGCTGCAGTTCTTAGAGAAAAACCTTGCCTCTACACCAACATCTATAACTGATCTCCTTTCCAGGGCCCCTGAGCAGATTTAATTTTTCCTCTTGAAACTTTCAGTCTGAAACTTATTTCTAACTTACTCAGCAGATGATCTTGACACTTCTCCAGTTAAATTAAGAAAGTCTCACTCACTTCTCTGGAGCTGCAAATGTCACTTCATCAGACCAGCTGTCACCTCCTGTACTTTACTAGCCAAAAAGCACCTTCTTGACTAGGTGCCACTTTACCTGCTTAAGGTTTCCCTTCCCTGCTTATGGTGACTCAATTACTTTTAATGTGAAAGTGCTTCTAGGCACTGAAGTTTGCATTTAAATTCAGCTAGAACATTCATAAACATCCTCAGCATAAACATCCTCTGCAACAAGTGAACACAGTCCCTCCAATGAGATGGTAACTCTGGGGTTAAGGCAACTGAAGGAGACAGAGGGCAAAACCTTTCTTCCAAATATGCATGAAAATATCACAAAGCACTGACCTTATAGCAGCCTTTGGCACCTTAACAGATATTTGCCTGAAAAATGATGTCTTTTCAATACTCCATGGAATGAATAGCAAACCCAGTACAAACAACAATTGGAAGGAAAAGTCCAAGCCATTTAGCATGTACATTTGAATAAGGGCCAGAGTCTACTCTAAGAGTGACCTCTTTAAGGCTTTCTACATGTTTCTGAAGGGGATGACAAGCAAATGACAGCAGAGCTGACAGCTCTATTAGCTGCAGAAACAGGACGGGGCGAACACATCATTGTATCACCTCTGGATAATGAGCTGGATTTCTGAAGGCAACCCAGATTCTTGCAGGACAAGCCACAATGTGACAGGTTAGTGGTAGATGAAGCAACACAACCTAAGGACTTCTTTTATATCCCAGGCCTTTACTGACATACCTGCTATATATAGTGCAAAGAAGGTAGGAAAAGTCCTGCATAAGAGCTCTCGGCTCAGCAGAAAGCAGGTTTCAGTCACCTGCAAAAGGCTTTCCAGAGAAGAAATCAAGAAAGATGCTGTGGGCATAATCAGATCATTTTTTTCCCTGGAAGCACTCCATCCTAACATTTTTGCAGGTCAGTTTGCTCATTACTCACCTTTCCCTTCCCACTTACACCACAGCTCAGAGGACTGGAGTTGGTGGATGTAGGGGTGCAGAGAGGGTCCTTGTCCCAGTTCCTGCTCCAAGATCTTTCTGTTCTCTCATTACAAATCAAGAAAGGCATGACAGGTGTCCCAGGGAGGAGCCAGGCTCCCTTCCTACATCCTATCTTGCTTCTGGGATGGAGACAGGTCCGTCTGTAAAGGCATTTCAGTGTGTGATGATCAAATGCATTTATACCACAGCGTCCAAGTCAGAAGTGATTTTTGCCTACAGCCAGGAAGCGCTCTGTTTGGGATTTACTGATATTCAGTGCATTCAAACCACCACCATTTTTCCCCTATTAAAACATACACTTGAATCAAACCAAGCTATCCTGACATGGGCTGTTGCTAGGCTAGCCTAAAACATGGGCAGTTGCTCTTTTTTGTCTCGTCTTGCTGGGTAGAAACCTGTTTCTTCCAGGGAAATACTTAACTGTGGGGAATTTTCTTCCCTCATCTTCCCTTTCTTTGCCTGTGAAAAATCTTATAAATAAGAAGGAATTTGAAGAGGAGGAAAAAAAAACCCCACAACAACAACAACAAAAAAACCCACACAAAACACCAACAATTCTTGGTTCTGTTCTGCGGTGGTATTGAAAACACAATTTCCTGGGGAAAAACCAAAATGTTAAAAACATCCAAGGGAATTAACATATTTCAAGAGATATTTAGGCTATTATCTTCATGGGAAAAAAACCCTCGTTTTGTGGAAAGGTTTTAAACCCCTTTTATTAGGTATTTAATAAATTGCAAAAGTCAAAAAAAGAACAGATAAATGCTATTACGTGGAAGCATAGAGACAGGCACACAACAGGCACAGGGGCAATATTTATCATATTCCTAACTCAGATCCTTGTCAGTGCTGCAAGAGAGTGAAAATCCTTGCAAGATTCTTTACATTCTTTCATATCACATTGCTCAGCACCTGTTCTCTTCCTGCATTAACACAATTCACAACACATTCATTAAAAAAAAAAAAAAAGTTCTGTCCATTGTGTCTGTTGTTTAGGTTTGAACTTAAGTCCTAAAGACACAGAAGGCCCTCCATTTGTGAGGTGGCAAAAGTAAATTTAAAAAGGAAAGAGGAGGTGTTACTGGTTAGCTTTCAACTATTCTCTTATCCGATGTATTAAAGAAAATACCCAAATATAGTTTCAGATGGGGAGTACTGTAATTTGTGTATCTCTGCAGAGAAAGAAGAGGGAAGAACCGGATGGTAATCTGAGAAAATCTGATACAGAAGGTGATCCATGGGACGGAAGAGTGACAAGAAATTCAGAAACTGCAAGACATTAATGAGATGTATTGATTCAATCAGCCAGTATAACATCATTTGTCATGCTAACCACAAGAGACATGCCCATAGAAGCTAACATTTGAAGGTCACACTCATATGTAACATATCTGCAATGCTACACAAACATGCAGCTGTAGAGATCTCATTTACTTAGACTTGGAAAGAAGTTATTGAAAGAAAATATTGAAAGCCTCCGTATGAATAAGTCCATTCATCTTCTTAATAATCTGGAGTTTCTGGATTTTCAATGTTTAGTGGATTTAAATGTCAAACAGTAAGGGTTTACTTGAATAGTGGTATCAGTAACAAAGTCAGAATCCTCAGGTTTCAGGATATTTTATTGTTTTGTAATGGCAGGATCATGCCTGTCAGTCTTTTCTCCCTGTTGCCTCTGCCTGCTCATTATTCAGAAAAGAACTTAAGTAAGAAGATTCTGAAAAAATTCTAAGGAGTAAAAAGCTTCTTAAGGATTCATTTATGGTCTCAGCTACACAGGGGTAAGCCTCAAGCACCCTGACAAAGTGAAAAGAATTCCTGAGGATACATGCCAGCATAAATGAGAGCTTAATTTGGCCCTGAATTAGATACTCTTTGTCAGCTGGGGGTTCAGATACCTTACAGCATCCAGTGCTGCCCCTCTAACACCAGGTATTTTTCTGTCTAATTGGAAAGTCCTTACCTTAGTGTGAAATTATTATTTTTTTAATTAAGTTTTTTTGTGTAATTTTTTCCTGACTTATAAAACTTGAGAAAAGTGCTTTGGAAGTATTTATGTTTGTTTATGTTTTACAGAAGCGCATGGACCTGTTATGCTTTCTTTAAGCATGGATTTCTGTAATTGAAACTCCTATTTAATAAAAGACATAATATAACCCATGTTTATTAATTTCCTCATCGACCTTCTCACTAGGAAGCATTTGAAAGGCAACCCCCCCCCAGAGATTATACCTTCCACACCCAATATGTGCTGGCTGGAAGCACAGCTTTGCCCCTGATTGCATGAACCCTGGGCCAGGAGAATCTCAGATAGATTGCCACAACATGGAACTTTGCAAAGCAAAACCCCTCCTGCATTTCACGGGGAGGGAAAGTGTTCAGCACTAACACCTACACAAGTGACAACACAGGTTTGGACTCAGCTACAGTGACTTCTGGTTGTGCACATTTTGGATGACTCAGTGTTGAACAAGGATGCTGGAAATTAGAGCCTGCTCAAAACCTTATCAGTAAGTCTATTTCTGCTATATTTAAACTTCCTTTACAGTGGCTGCACAGGGGAGCTGGTCTGCGGGATGTTTACTGCTACAGAAAGAAGGGGGGAGTTATATCATTTTGGCTCCATTGCATGCCAAATGCAGAGAACTGAAGTCATAATACACTTCTTCTATTTCTTTTCTCTTTGTCCCTTTCACCCCTGCTTGTTACCTTTTAAAGTTTCCATGGAGTAATTTAAAATACATTTTTTTAAAGTTAGTGCAGTACTAAAAGACCATTACTAGCACAAAATGGCCAAAGTAATTGCCCATGGAAGCTGGTGTTACTTTCAGAGGTTAGAAGGCAACATTCCTACTGACATAAAAGATACAGGTTGCAGAGACATAGGAATATTTGTTTGGTGCATTGATCTCATGAAAGGAAAAAGCCTGGCTAGTAGGTTTTTAGTGAGAATGCAGGCATTCATCAGAATTCACTTTAGCTCTGTAACCTATTTTATGTATTATTTGCTACCCTTCAGGTGTTGTTTCTCTTGTGGGATAAATTTGAGCAGGAAGGGAACATCAGCACCTATGTGAAGTTTTGTCTGATACTATTTGTATGAAGGACAGGCCATTTCTTTGCTGTTAAACCTTCCTGTATTCCATACCCTTCTCCATGACCTGTGAGATGTTCAGCCTAGATAATACAATGAAACTCAGATTATACAAAAATAGCACATACTTGAGAAGTCACCTCTTGCTTCTCAGTCAGCAGCAACAAGGAAAGCCAGCATCCCTCCGAAGGTCTTAGCAGCTGCCTGCAAAACAAGGGACCACCCCTGACAATTAATCTGAGCATCTATAGTGCAGCTTTTCCACTTTAGAAAAGTAGCCTCCTAGAATCCCTTGCAAAGGCAGGATTTTTCTCCCTTTTGCAAGGCAAGCATTAGATCTGAATGACAGAGGTGGAATTACATCTTTAAGGCTAATCCCTGGTCCTTTATCCCAGGCAGGAAATTCTAAATCTGTCATCAAAGCAACACACATAATGCATAACCCATTTAACTTGTTTTTCAGAGAGATGGATTAGAACAAAACAAGCAGTGCACATTTTAAGAAGACTGGTTACTATAAATGCCAGCTCTGTGAGAGTATAAATAAGCTGCTGGTGTTTAACAGAAAGCAGAATTTCCTAGACTGGCATAAACTAATGGCTCATTGGTTAAAATAGACCTGCAGTCTCTGTTTGCTGGAGGAGCCCAGTTACTCTGCTGAACTCAACGAAAGAACGACTGGAACTACAATAAACACCTCAGGATCTTGAAATTTATGGGAAGATATCAACTGCTGTTAAACAGTGTAGAAATAACACGGCAGTGAAACTAATAAATAAACACCAACAGGTTTAAGGCATCCTCTTTAGAAACACTGTCCTGTGGGTTACAGATTTGACGATTTAGCTTTTAACAGTTCTGGCATACAAGGAACACATCCTCTCCCCTGTGTAAGAGCTTCAGCTCTTGTTTCTGGCCACATAAATCACAAGCAGGATAAACACATTACGACTTAAGAGACGGAAATAATATGATCTCCTAGCAGACACTGGGAGCAACAGCTTTTCACAAACGTGCCAAAAAGCCATGCAGCTATTAATAAGGAACATGATACAACTTCTTGTACAAACAGTCTAAGAAAATTCATATTTTATCTATTAAATCCTTGGCAGCTTACCTCAAAACTCACAGTTTTTAACATATTTCTCCTCATAACACATCTTCCAAGCCTAGGCTCTGCTTTTCTCCCATTTTGTAAGTGCAGATGAGAGACATAGCTAGAGACAGGTACAGATGCATAAAAAAGAACTAGATGCCCAAACCCCAGAGCACCAGCCACAAAACCTCAGGATATCCAGTAACACTGGGCAAAAGGCATAGTGCTGAGAGATCAAAAAAGTCTCTGCTCTGATATAATTTGACAGTGAAGAATTGACTGAGTCATAGGTGCTCCTGACATGTAACAACTCCATCGGGATAATGGATACTCCTAAAAGTGGAAGACAGATAATACAACATTGACCACATTGTCCACATTTTGTGATCACAAATCTGTTTTCTGTTGACAAGGCTCATTTTTCACAGCAGCATCTTTGTCTCTAAGCCTTTCCTAAACTTCATCAGTGCACGCGGGAATACATTTAACAAAATTGCCTTTTGCAGAAGTGAGATAGTACCAACAGTTCTGAAAAACAGCAACACAGGGAAGGAGAAAAGCTATCTGGAAAAACTAGTGAAGAGGGCCCTCAATCTCCTCATAAAATATCCTAGGGCATTGTCACCTGTCTATTATTCTCTTTATGAATTACAGTAAAATGAAATTACCAGAGTTTTGCAATGTGTGCAACAACATTTCATTGGAAGGATAAGAAGCCAAAATTGTGCTTTATTGTCAACAGACTATCTCAGAATTAAAACTGCTGGTATGCGACCTTAAACTTGAATTCCTCCTAAAATCAGACATACAAGATACTATTATTTGAAGAAGGGACCCCAGTCCCTGAAGTGGTACAGGAGGCTGTGTCCAAACATGACAACTTCATAATTCCTTAGTGCTTTCCTCCAAATAATCAAAAGCCTTTTCATATGCATCATCAAAAATGTAACCCCATGCTTAGATTATGTGACAAGAAACATGAAGGCAGAAAATGTAAATTGGCACACATCTGTTTGTGCATTAGTGTATCATCTTTGATTTGAACATTGTATTAAATTAATAACTAATAATAGCCTGGGTTACTTTCTGCAGACATACAAAAGGCATTCCTGGTTTTTGTGTGTAATGAAGATTGTTACACACAAATTATTACATTATAATATTACATTATATACATTATAATATTACATTATAATATACAAAGCATATTGCTAATCAGACAGAGATTCCTGCAGACATTCTATTCCCTCATTCATCCTTCCCCTATTAAATCCAGACCACTACCATTAGCCACCTTATGTTTGAACAACAGTAGCTTGACATGAATTGTTACTTGAAACAGCCTGAAGAGAGACAAAACACTTCTACTTGGTGGTGATAGGCAGAGGAATGCAGAACATTGTGGTGTCAAACCAACCAGCCTTGGGCCGATCAACGTAGTCTGCATTTTAGAAACTCTCTTAGTGACCAGGTGAAAATCATGCAATGTATACTCAATTGGTAACATTTTTAAGCAGAGCTTTATGACAAAAAAAAAGTTACTCCCACTTAAGTTTTGATAAAATATGCCACTGACCTAGCGTCTGCTGTCTGCTGCTGTCTTGTTTGAACCAAGTCCATGATCCCAAAGCCCTCTCTTCAAGATACTTGAAAACCTGGGTTCACAGTAGCTATCACACTTTCCACAAGAGAAAAACTTTTCACAGTGGCCTCTCCAGCTATGGCAGGACATTACATGGAGACTCTGGGTCATCACAAACGCACACACCTTCCCCTCCAAGGCATGCTTCTGTCACTTGCCTCTTCTCACAGGTACACCAAGCAGGGTGTACATTTAACACACACAAGAAATCTCTCCCTGCTCACCACCTCTAGCTCAGAACAATGGCCATATTACATCTTCCCTCTGCAGGGAGGAAGAATAAGTCACACTTGAGAGGTGCTACCTGTGTTATGCAAGGCACAAAGCTGCTCTGACACTACAGTGATGACAAGCTCACACCACAGAAAACAGCAGATCCGAAGAGTTTGTCATTTAAAATAAATTTATATAGGGTAGAGAGCATTATTATTAGCCTGGGGTATTGCAATAAATACAGAAAAACTAAAGCAGAGATCTGTCAGAGATCTGTCAAACATCTCTTTAAAAGTTTATACACTCAATCAAGAAAGGTATGAGTCTCTGAGAAACTGTCCACAGCCCCAAAGCTATCAAGGCTAAAGCATCAACCATCCAAATTCAAAGCAGCAACACTTTCTATTAACTACTGGAATTTGACCAATGTCTTGCTCCCACCTCTATAATTTGGTCTCAGTTTATCATCATGCTGTGTTTAGTATTCACAGCAGAAGGGACTAAATATAAAGCTGCTTATATATATATATATATACACATATATATATGTATAAATATAAAAATGTTTTTACAGGAGAATTTGATCACTGGAATGACCTCCTCTTTGTACCAAACATTACCATTAAAAAATAATAATCAAATGGATCAGCAACAGAACATTAAATAAGATAATCTGCAATTTTTACCTAATTACTGAAACATATGATACACCAACACCCGTCTACTGCAGGTGGGAGAGACTTCACTCGAGCATTTGTCTTACATGTATGGTCAGGAACATGCATGGTCCAGGGAGTGTCAGTCACAGCTGAAGAGCTGGTTCTGTTTGGTAGCTCAGGACTGGCACAGGGCTTGGGATGATGGCATTGAGATCCTGACTCCTAATGAGATCTGAATTGAATCCTCATGGTTCAACATCTCAGTGAAAACCAGAAAAGAAAGTACCTGGCCAGAGGGAGTAGCATTTCTTTCTGCCTATAAGCCATTCTTATTAAACATTTTCAGTAGTCACCACAGCACAGTGGCATGGGCCACTAGAAATGTTTTAAGACCATTTGCTGATGTGACAGTCAGAAGTGTCATAAATAAAGATGATGGTCAGGAAGACAAAGGAAAGGATCAAACACGCAAAGCACATGTTCAGGCATTTATGAACTAATTGGATTTTTCTGCCCAAGAATAATGGCATTCTTTGGGTCTCCATAGTGGGAAGACAAAAAGAGACAAAAAGAGAAGTGGAAGTGAGGTGTCCCCAAAAGAAATAAGGAAGCATTCATGATGCTTTGCTAAGATGCACACCTTGTGCACAATTTGCTCACTCCTGCACAAGGAAGATTGATAGAAAGTTGAGAAAACCAAACCAAAACAGAAATTGGTAGAATGTAAAATCTGCCTTCGGAAAAGAAACCATTATTAAAATGAACACTGAGGAGATAGGATTGTTCCCTAAACATGGAATGATGTTTAAGGAGCCAGGGAGAAAATTAACTACTTACATTGAAGAATGCTGCTGGCACAACAAATGGGTGTAAATTATCCACAGATATACCTACCCCAGAAATCAGAAGATTCTTATCAGAGGAGTGAGGCTCTAGGTCAGGGTTCCAGTAAAGACAGCAGAAACAAACCAAACCAAACCAACCTGATTATATTTGCAGTGGTTCAAGGTAAGAAAGGGGTCAGATGAGAGAGAACCACGAGGAAGTTTGTAACAAGAAACTGGGCTTAAAGGATGGAAAAGTCTTACAGGTTCTGAATTCCAGATCTTTTGAAAAAGTTTTAAAATTAAGATCTGTGGCCAAAATAAGAAATATTCATACTAAAAATGTAATATTTGCCTACTAGAGTAAGAAACAAAAATCCACTTTAAAATGTGAAATGATACACAAAACAAATAGCCCATTTGAGGTCTTTTTTACTTACTAGTCTTCTGGTAGCTACAACAACAAATTGCCACTAGTTTCTACTTTAACAAAAATTTTCTAAATTTGATGAAAGCTAATGCACCTTTGTGCAAATGGTGACTCTTGCTGAGCAAGTATCAAAATTTAGGAGGAAGGTACAGATTGTAACTCATTAGCTAGTAAATCCACAGACAGTTAGAAACATATGTAACATAAATCAGCATTACTGCACTACAGGATGTTCTTTTGAGTCCCTGTCTGTGAATCACTGAGCATGCCAATGGGCTAGGGAATATGGTTTCATTTGCAAATTATGATGCCAGTTCCAAAATCCTCAGCCCCCCAAGATGTTATTTCATATGCTTGCAGCAATCTAAAAAGCACTTTACAGGACAGGAAAAATTTTCCATCTGGCACACTGTTAATATATTTTCCCTCTAAGCATCCTAGAGAGCCCACTGTCCCCTTGTGCTCCCTGCCTTTTCCTCACTCATGCCTTGTTTACTTACCTGTGCTGAGACCTGCCAGGTCTGTGTGTGCTGGCTTGGAACAGACATTGCTTTTTGCAGTCTTGAGATAAGAGGCTGCAACAATCAAACTGTGTTTGTGCATCGCAACCACAAAATATGATCTTAAAAATTACTGCAAATCAACTAAAACAATAACTCATAGCTTCTTCTCAGTAGCCATTAATTTAAAAGCCACTCTTAACTCTGTGTATTTTTGTTTTGCTCACGTGTTTGAGACCATTTATTCCAACAAATTTAACTCCCTCCCTTTTTCAGCAACAAAGCACAGGCTGTAAATTGTCCCATACCTTTGTTTTCTTTCAAAGCCCAAACAAAGGACTGTTTTTGCCCTTCTCTTATTAGATCCCCATAAATCAAAGCCTGGTAAAGGGCAAGTCTAGTAATCTGAGCAAACAGCCCACACAAGCTATAGGACTGATTCATCACATGTCATACTTCCCATTAGTCACAGACAGAAACTTTTGACAAAGTTTACAAAGAACTTGAGAGCAGAGCTATTGCATCATGGATATACTCAATAAGTTTGTTAATTTTGGACTGCTTCATGAAGAGCTGAAAGAGAACTGACTGATTTCTTTTTTTTCTCCCCTCTTCTTTTTTATCAATGTCCTTCTACTGCATTTTCACTTGTGAGCTGTGCTGAGCCCTCCCATAAAGATGGCAGTGATGGCAACTGAGTCCATGTCTGTCCAGACACAGTCTCAGAACTCTCTCAGACAACCAGCCCACTACATGCACCAACTCAGTTCTATATCCTGAAGTGGGAAAAGAGGCTACGAGATTCTCTTGTCCACATTACTCATCATTGCTGATGTAAAGTTCCAGTAAAGTCAGAACAGCTGCATCAATTTTATTGTATTTGACAGTCTGTCCCCACGTCTGCATAACTCAACCTGTAGCCACACAGGGATTTTTTTTCCCAGCTGCACTGCTGAGCAAAGGACCTTGTCACTGGTAGGAGAATCGTGACCCATATAGAATCATAAAATCATTAAGGTCAGCAAAGGCCTTCCAGATCATTGAGTCCAACCGTAATCCAAATACTACAACCACTAAACCGTACCCTGAAGCCCCACATGATACAGTCTTTTTTAAAGTGAGTTTTAAAAGTGAGGAAACACATGTAGGCAGAAGATAAGACACCCAGCCACATGGGGTTGTTATTAACCAATGTCAGTAATGATGGTGTAAAGTCTGTTTCACAAGCCCTGAGCTGGTGGAGATGCCAGTGACACACATGGTAGAGCCCATCTGCAGCTCCACCTTCCTGCCTGCAGTACAGAAAACCCAGTTCTGACAGGAAAAGATAAATAAAAAAATAAAATGCTTTGCAATCTTGAGGAAGTGATTAAAAGCACCCAAGTTGAAATGATACCTTATATTTTGCTATAAACACAGTTTCTCTATTGTTTAACATGACAAATTGATATGTGTTTGTATCATCTCTGAATACAAGCAGGTAGAAGACACATCTGTCACTATGGATGCAGTATCCAGACCTGCACAACCCAGGTAAAATGAGGGGTGGGGAATGATGCATGTGCCACTAGACACAGTATGACAGTGAGACAGTAGCATTACTACCATGTTCAGAGAATGTCACGCTGAACCACAGCACGTGGGATCTGAACACAGCAATTGCTGTCCACAGTAAGAAAACCACCACACTTGAATGTCACAAACATTTATCAGGAGACACATATGTTGCTTCTGAGCTGCTAGCATGTGGACCTGCAAAATGCCTGATACTTGTGAAAGTTGCCTAACCCTCCACAGGGTCTGCTATAGGGCAATTTGGTCTGCTCTGAAAGAATAAGCAGAAGAAGTCTATTAAAGACAGACTTGCTCAATGTTTCTGTAATCCATCCATCTGCAGATTTTGCAGTGGTTTTCTGACAGTGATACAACAGTAGCAAGAAAACCTGGGGAGGAAAGCCAAAAGGAATGAGGCTGATGAGCTAATGCAGCACCTCAAACAAGTTACCTGTCACTTCTAATGGAGCACAGTTGGGCAGGAGAGAAATGAGAGGATGCAAAAGCTAAAACCAAAACCACAAAATAATGTTCTAGAAGAATTAAAATGAAGGAGCAAACCAGAAAGGAATAAACTGAAAAGCATTTGCATTTAAACACCAGAATGTTCAAGTGCAAAAACATCCATTGTAAATTTTAATGAAAGTAGCTCCTTACATGTAAAATCGTATCTACACAGAAAGGTAGAATGAGGTAAGCTAGGACTCGCTCTTCTTGTCACAGGGTAACACCAGGGTAGGTCCCTCATCAACCTATTTGTTATTCTGTTCATCCTAACCCATTCTGCCAGGGATTTAAACTAAGCTAGAAAGCCACCTTTTGGACTCAAAATAACCCTACTGGAACTCAATTTCTATGCGAATTTAACTATCCTGGTTAAATGGTCAAACTTGTTGAAAAGAAGTAGCAAGCACTACACCAACATAATCACCCTGTGACCCATTAATGACAGAAAGAATATTGCTGTCTGTTACTGCTAATGGAGAGAACAGTAGTGGTCTGACAGATAGCCACGGTTTGTGCACCACACCAATAACCATCTTTACAGCTTTATAGCATATTAGAATTAAAGCTGACATTTTTAATATCTTCTTGTTGCTGCACACTATTTGGAAACTGCACATTACAAAAGGCTGCACATCTATCTTCTTTAACGTGAGTTGGGGACTTTTTAACATCATTGCTGATTTATTATTATTACTTTAAGACTAGCAATGTGGTTGGCATGACAGAAAGCAAAAATTAAGACACTTTCTGCTGCAAAAAATGCAGTGTGTAACAGAAACAAAATGCCAGGGAAACGGGAAGCAGTAAGTTGGACCAAGAATTTTCTAAGAGTGCAGCTTCTCAGCCAACTCCTATCTTGGTGCACACTTTTCTATCTGCAGGGAGATAATGTCTGCACACTTCAAAACAAAACAAACTTCATGTTCTGGAAATCTCCAGACGTGGTATTTAGACTACCACTAAGTCTGGATGCTAAGAAAATAGCACAGCAACTGATTGTACTTTGTATTTACACAACTTTCCAAAACACTGATGTCAACAAGCAAACAGAATCACACTGTTCAACAGAGAGAGAAATAGAGGAAAGAGTGGGGATAAAACCCAAGCTCATTTTTTATAAGTGCCCATAGTCCACTGCTAAGGTAATCCTGAAAAAAAAAAAAGTCAACTTTATTTTTTATACAGCAGTTTGAATACAAGAAAGTGTAAAATGAATCTGTCACACCAAAATCCAGTACTGTCTCAGTAGGAAAGATGACATAAGATAAAATATGTGAAAAAGAAGCCAAGAAAATTGTCATTAGAAACAGGAGTTCTGAGTAATATATTGGTTCCTATCTGGAAAACTATCAAAACCTTTTTTTCTGAACTTGGCCAAAGAAATCTATTTCAAATGGAAACCAGTCCCATACATTTATATATTATCATATGTGGTCTAAAGTTCTCCATAAAATGTCAGTGACTGTTCATGGAGGTCTCAGGTAGGTGTGTCAAATTGCCCCTATATAGATGCAGAGAGGCAACTGTGGCCATTGAGAGCCTGGGGAAGGAAAATGTCTCTGAGTTCGAGGGCAACCTGAACAGAAAGATTTGTTCCTGTTCTTTTGGGCACTTCACAGCTTTTTTTTACACTTGTGGTGAGTCAACCCTGGCCAGCTGCTAAGCACCCATCCAGCTCCTTATTCAGCCTCCTCCTCCTCCCTTCCATTCCTCCACCAGCACGATGGGGCAGAGAACAGGAAGAGCAAAAGCAAAAAACCTGTGGGTTGATATAAACAGTTTAATAACTGAATGAGAGAGAAAAAAATCAAACAAACCCTAACCAAGTGATGGAAAGGCAAAAACTGATCACCTCCCACAAGCAGACCAATGCCTGGCTATTCTCTGAGCAACCACCACCTTGGAAGACACCCCTCTCCCCTCTTCTTCCTCTACACCCAGTATTTACTGCTGCACAAGATGCTGTATGGAACAGGATATCCCTTTGGCCAAGTCAGGGCAGCTATCTCTGCTGTGTGTCCCCCCCTAAGCTCTTGTCCCCCCTCAGCCTATTCACTGGGGGAAAGGGGGAGCAGAGTGGGAAGTAAAAGAGAAGACCTTGCACAGGCAAAGTGCAGCAACAGTCAAAACATTGGCTTGCTACCAGCACTGCCAGAGCCACAAATCCAAACCCCAGCACCATACAGGCTGCTAGTAAGGATGTTAATACCACCTCAGCCAGACTCAGGACACAAATGTTTAGGGTATAAAACACAGGAAAGCTTTGAGCATATGTAGGCAGAGGGCAAGCTCCTAAAAAGCTTAATCTTTTAAGTGTACACACTGGGCTTAGTGCTCTCTCGGGATTTGCTTCCTGAGCCAGCTGCAGCACTGACACAGGATAAGCACGACCATGACTGAAGCCATTAGGTCCTACAGGTGACTGATAGGACAGTGTGAGGTTGATTTATGCTTCACCTCTGGGAGGTTTTCCCCCCCAAAAAAGTGCTCCAGTGAAATGCTTGTACTTGTAATTCTGGAATCACAGTATTTTACTAGAGGTAGCTTAATTATTTATGGCCACAATACCAAATGAGCCAGGACATGACAGTGATTGAACCTTAAAATAAATATTCTCTGACCTAAGATTGCTGTGTAGATGTAGAATTGGAACAGAGGTCACTCAAATAGGCTGAAAAAGATTTTAAATTTGGAGTGTGTTCCTGTGTGATACAAATGTCTTCATTCTGCAAATTGCTCACTTATATTCTGGGAAGCTGAAACTGTCACAGAAATTAAGCAGAACAAACAGTAAACTGATTTAGAAAATATATTTTATTCATAAAATGACTAAAGATGGGTGCATAAACAAAATATCTCAGAGCTAAATACTTTAGTCCCTGAATACAAAACTCAGAATATTTTTGTTCTTCCTTGAATACTAAACTAAAATAATAATGGAAAAACCAGAAAATATCCAAACTGGGTGCTGGGAGGCCTCAGCTACTTGACTGTGGATATGTAAAACTCAGAGAATGTATCTAGCAATTTGTAGGGTCATTTCCTACATTATTTCCTCATCAAATGAGTAATGGATATTCAACTTCCCTTGAATGCCAGGAATATTCAAAGAACTCCTCTTACAAGACTACTCCCTCCAGAATCCATCTCCCACAATACAGCTGTTTTCCATCAAGGCTGCATCTTATTTTATTTTAAGAGTTTGAAGATGGATTTTGAAAAAGCCATCTTCCACAAACAGGCTCTCTTCTCTTTTTACCTGTTTGGATACCTTTTTGTACACAATATCAAAACACAAGAATTGTCACACTAGGTCAGATAAATCATTCTAGTACCTAACTTTGATTTGCCTAGAGCAGTAGTTTAAGGAAAAATGCTGATAAGTTAGGTAGATATGGAATAAGACTTTGGAGAGATGAGGGATCCAAGAGAAATGGTTGATATTAAAGGATCAACTCCTTCTAGCTCAACCCATCCCACTGAGGAATTGAGGCCAAAAATGCCAGGAGACATCTTTTCTGCTCCTTAGCCTAAGCATTTATACCACTCTGTTCCTCTGGAAAAATGAACTGGAATGCAAAAATTGTTGTCAACTAAGTGAGCAATCCATTCCAAAACTAAAAATGTTAACAGTTTCTGTGTTCCATAGTAATGTGTTACTGATCTTGTGGGAAGCAGGTGAGCATCCACAACATGTTGACTTGCTACAAGTATCTTTCACTTCCATCAGTTTCTGCAAGGCCAGGCTTCACATCTATGTTCTCTTTTAAAGCTGAAGGAATAATTCTTCCAAGTAATCGCAAAACCTCGGTACTTCAAAATGTTATTGATTTTAAAAAATTATAGACTGAGGTGTAGGAATACAGAAACTGCCTTCCTTCTCTCTCAAGAAGGAAAGTAAAATTTAATGTGGAAAAAATATACCTGATATATGTATTTCTGACAAAAAGCAGATCTCATATTTTAAAGTTGGACCTCTAGCTTTGCCAGAACAAAGAAATTAAAGAATTCATGCAAGTATTCATGATGTTAAATATTTTTAAAATTCTCTTTGCTACCATCTGTGAATTTTCCTAAGGGCATAGATGTCACTATCAAACCCTGTCTGATAAAAGTAGTACTAAGATACATAGATAATTTCTTTTTGGCATACCAGTCATCCCAGCTGGATGTGATAGGAGTGACAGGTAAGTCACTCTTAGAAACATCTAAGAATGTACTGAATGAAAAAGTTAACTCTGTCTTTGGTTTTGAAACACATCCAAGTACACACCATACCCCCATCTCGTTTCATATTGGCAATGGATTTTTGTCTAGAAGTCACACCACTGGAAGTTATCTTTACATTTCTGTTGAATAAGAATTTGACAATATTTTTCACCACAGGTATCTGCATACTTCACATCTTCAAAAAGGCAACCTGTAAAAGGAAGCAAAACCAATATTGTGATTAGTCTCAACACTGCAGGTAAAACAAAGATGTTAATTTGTATTCACTGAGATTACATATTATAATAATCTTTTCATTTAAAAAACCCACCAACTCTTAAACAATGGAAGAGGCTATATTTGAGAGCAGTGTTATTTTTCCACCACTTTTCTACCTGAACTTTTCTACCTAATAATTAAGAAATCTGATCTAGTGGGAGGTGTCCCTGCAAAGTGGGGGGTTGGAACTAGATGATGATTAAGGTCCCTCCCAACCCTATCCATTCTCTGATTCTACTATGTCTCCTAGAAATTCCTAAGCTAACTCTTCTTGCTCAAGCACTGCACTGCACTCGCTGATGAATTACATATCAAAAGCCTTTTTTGCATAAGGATAACCAAGGACAAGGTGTTCACCTTGCCTAACTTAAAAGGCTATTTGATATTTTGAAACTAGCTTAGATTAACTCTATTGATCACCTATTTTTCTCAAATATTAGATTGAATAATGTAGCCCTTATAAGTGAAATCCTGATTCCAAAGACAGGATGAAAAGTCCTGATTAGAAGTCCAAATTCATAAAGAAAAAATGCTTTACATTTTAAGATGACCAGGAACCAAAATCCTACACTGCGGCAGAAGGCAAATACTCATATATGATCAGAACACAGTAAACGATGTACTTCTTTTTGGACAACTAAGTGGACTGTCTTCTCCAGCAGCTATTTAGAGGGAAAGTGATCTATAATAAGAGTTCTATAAAATTCCTGGTGTCCCAACTCATTTGTTCTTGGTCATATGCATACAGCACCTGCATGGTTTTGGTTTTATTAGCTTTCTTTAGAACCTGCAGGATACTAACTAAAAAAGTTAAGGTAGCTGACTGTGAACACAACCACGTGTCCAGATTCTCATCTGCCAAGGAGACTGCCTCAGATATTCAACTGGGGACTCTGCTGATCACAAAGACAGAAAAAGAGACACGTGACAGCTGCCACTACCAAAGGGGACACACACACCAAAAAAATCCCAAAACCAACCAACCAACCAACCAACCAAGACTACCAGGATATTGAAGTTTTCTGAAAATATAACCTGTTTCTCCTACCTCATGAAAAACACACAAGAAAGAAACATTTGAGACATATAATTCTTTTTTTTTTTTAATTTTTATTTTATTTTCTCTCCAAGAGCCTTCAACAGTCACCTAAGTGAATATTTCAGTTACCATCAATTACTACTTTACATTTTCAGAGCTGACCCTCAATCACCACTCTACTTAATACTGTGACTAAAGAATGCATTAAGCATGATCAAACAGAAGGAACTGAATTAAAGCAAAAAAGATCACTGAGTGTTCATAACAGAAAGCAAAACAGAGCAAATCCATTTATTTTGCCTCCTATGTATCAAGAAGGTTTCAGAGGAAGCTACATGTCTACTATAGAGGGTTCAAAAGATCAAGCAAGATTTAACATTTCTAAGAAGCTTCTCAGAAAATCATTCATGTGTAAAATAACAAGACTCTGAGGCATGAATGGGATTTGATAACAGCAATTCTTGGTTGAGAATGGAAAAAAATCAAGTGATCTCACTTCCTGAACATCTCTTTTGCTACTCCAACACTAGCAGCAGTAACCTATTAGAAAGCTGCAATATTACTATAGAGAAGGGTTTGTACAGAAAAGACTACTGATATCCCCCAAAGCTTCCACATTTCTGAATCATTCTTTTCTTCTTCCAGACTAGAACTAAAAATCAGAAACAAGAATTTTCATGTGGAACATAAATATTCAGAAACATCTGTATGCTAAAAGCTGGCAAAAAAATAGCTGTCTGGCTGGGGTGGAAGGCTTTCTGCTTTCCCATGAAAATCTCATCTCACTGGCATGAAAATCTCACTGAGTGTTTTCATTCAGCCCAACCGGCATTTTCTAACAGTAAATTTCTATATCCAAAACATTTCTGTCAGCTCAACCAAGGAATGCAGAGGAGCTACATGATCTATAAAGTCCCTTTCAACACAGAAGCATTCTATGATTCTATGAGTTTAAAGACTACTCATCATGTAGAGAAATTTATCTACTAGAGCAAAGACTCCCACCCTCCAAGTCATAAAACGAGAAGAAAATCAATATGCTTGTCACCTTTCACATTATTTAGTCATCCAGATTAATAGAGACAGATGCATAATTAATAGCGAATGTAAAATCTTACCTATGCAGAAGAGTTATAAGTAACACAGGCCAGGGATGAAATCCTGGCACCAATTAAGTCAAAGACAAAACTCACATTAACTTTGCAAGTCCAGAAATATGCATTCCTCACATTGCAAGGAAGCAAAAGAAAAATCAGGAAAAGCAATAACCATCTTAAGACAGAAGATTCAAAATTTTAAGCATATTTTTCTACCTGAGATTGCAGGCTCCATTGATACGGAGTTTTGAGGTATCATTAGAATGGATATATTTGTTTAATTTGACTACTTGCTGTATTTTATAATGTATGAAACATGCTCCTTTACTCCTTTGAGAGGATTATTTGCAACATAATGTTTCTCTAGACTGCTAGGCTCCCCTACTGCCCAGTAAAGTGAAAAGCATCAAAAGGAATAATATATCACTGTGTTTATATTTACTAACAATATGAATGAAAAGAGCACATTACATCAGTTGATAAGCAGTTGTCATAGTAAACAAAAAAGGGATAAAACATAGAAATTAAAAGCTGTTTAAAAAACACCTGTAACACATGAAGATGTTTGACAACAAAACCAACTGAAACTAAACCACTTATGATGTTCTACCTTATTCAAAGTTCAATATGAAGCACATAACATACTTGTTTATCATAACTATTACTATTGATGCTCTTGGGTCTCTAAACAGCAGTAAACTGTACGTTCTACACAAAAAAATAGATTACTATGGGTTGGGAAAGTAGGACTAAGTCGTTCTCCCCCAGTTTCTCCATCTATTAGGATACTTTGTTGGCAAGATAAAGAACTACTGGTCTCTTCAAGTTATAGTAGCATTGCTTTCAGCAAAGTCTGAAAATCCAGTATTCCAATGCTGCTAGTGCAGTTTGAAAGAAAAAACAAACAGCTATCTGATGTGCAAATTAGGGATTATCACTAAGTTCAGAATAAAAGTCAGTTGTCTGATCAGTTTATTGAAGGATTTTTTTATTGTCTTAGCACACTGGCCCCTTCTTAAAGCACTCGGCTAATATTAACCTACAGTTAAGAACTGATTTTTGTACTCTGGCACCCTTACTTATACGACAGGTTTCATTGTTTGTTTCATTTTCTCTTTATTGTTTCTGAAGCTGACAACCTTATTCTCTCAGAGTATCAAGTGCATCTCAGCACTCCCCCAGTTTACACAGAGCCAGAGGCTCCTAAGACCTCTGGATAATAAACAAACAAACTCCACATTTTCAAGAATTTAAAGAGATATCAATACAGGGGGAACAGCAGAGTACCACAGATATACAAAATATGTATCTCACAAAATCAGTTCTGTAAACATAAAGTAGCAACAATTTTGTTAAAAACATTAGGAGTCAGGGTAAGTTAAGAAATTCAGGTATTGATATTCAACTCTAGAAGCTATGCTCTCTCAGCTTTCCCAGGAAAATGAGAAAATTCAAAATGTAAAACTGTTAAACATACTCCAGACAAAACCAGAATGGTGCTGAAGACTGAAAAAAAGCATCCTGACAGAGAAGTGTATGTATCTGGTGAAACACTGCAACAGGCTCCCCACACAGGCTGTGCAATCTGCATCTTTCTTTTGCATATTCCAAACCTGTCTAGAGACAGCCCAGGGCACGTGGCTCTGGCTGAACCTTTTAGTGCAGTGGGGTTGGATGGGGCAGTCTCCAAAGGTGCCCTCCAGCCTCAGCCATTCTGTCCCTCTGTGATATTTTTGTACCTACAGACACCCAGGAGAGTGAAACAGCAGTGCTGGGCTGGTGGAAACTCTTCCTATAAGGCACAAAATTGGCCATATCCTTTCCTCAGAGGGGAGAAGGTAGATGTGGGGTTATAGGATTCTCTGAAACTTTCTAGTAACATTTCGTTTTCTAGAGTGCTTCATCAACCTGTGCCTCAAGGCATTTTCCTGACTTAATACAGTAAAAATCTCGTGAAAAACTGGTGTTAAGGGCATTTCCTACTGAGTTAAGCATCCAGTCACAGAGTCAAATACTGAGGAGTCACAGGTGAAAGAAAAAAGGCTGTAATTTTAGAAAATATTTTTAAAGCTACGGAGACCTAATGAACTAAGGAGATAAAAGGCAGTTCCAGATGGCAGAAGCTGCTGGAAAGAAATCTCTTCTACCCAAGCCATAACACTGGGTGAGTGGGCAGAGTGAATGACTGCTGTAAAAGAAGCAGCAGTGTCACTAGAGGCACCTAAACAATATATTTTAAAGAAATACAATCTGCAAATCCAGTGTGTACAATCTGTCTTATGGAGCTAACGAAAGACAGAGGAAATGCAGCTCTAAGAGCAAATTATTTTCTCAGCTAAGCAAAGGAAAAGAAGTTTACTCTTTCAGTCAGCTGCAGGAACAAGAAAAGAAGCCACATCCTTATTTCAGCAAAACAGGAAAACAACCTGTATGCCAAAAGATGCATCTCCATGCTATAACACAAACATTTAAACTGTTCTTATATTTGCATTGTCATTAAAGGAGACCAAGTGAAATGACATGAACAAAGATCTCTGTGTATATCTCTTAAAGCTGAGGAAACAGAATTTCTAATACCTATGTCTCCCAAGAGCTAAACAAAAGAAGGTATAATATATACCAAAAGCTTTTCAGTATTAGAGAGGGAATTCTTCTGTTTACTCCTGCATAATTATAAAGGTAAACAGTGGGTTGAATGTAGTTATATATGATCTGTTTCACCTTAGACAGTGAATTTGTTAAACCTATGACCTCTTCCTGAAATATGACTGCTCTCGTTTTCCTTTTCCATTGCACATGGAAAAGCAAAACTGCACCACCAGGCGCAAAACTGAAGCTTAAATGCCTAAAAGACATTTTGCTGTTGTCTTCTTTGAACATTAGACAGTTTTAAAACTCAAACACACAGGTTTCATAACACTGCATTGTGTTTTAAAAGAGCACAACTTACAGGGCTATCTTAAATCATATCTACTGCTGGCAGAAAATCTGTACATAAGCAGATAATCCTGCATATGTACTAGTGTGAAATCAGGCATGATTGAATGACTGCAGAGGAAAAGTTGATTATACATCAATGAGACTGTAGCCTACAATCAGCATCAAATGTGGGACTCATTTCCACTCAAGGCTGGCAGGTAATCAAGCAATGCTGTGCCATCTATGTGCTCAGGAAGAGAATAACCTTCCCAAAAAGTCATGGGCAGCTGTGGGCAGACCTCTGCTCCAAGACCCAACTGTGCTGGTGGAAGACATTAACTTCACAGGCTCGATGGTATCCCTGTTCCTCTTTCCCCACAAAATGTCATTTCAAGTTTTTTTCCCTAGCATCTGGGAATCAGACTGGTATGCTAAACTCTGGTCTGCATTAACTGGATAGATTTCTCCTAGAAACAAGAAAGGGAGGGCTTGCACAAGCATTTCTGTTGGCAGATCACAGAGGAGAGACTAAGCTCTGGTGGAAAGAAGAGTGAAAAGCTGAGAATAGTGTTTCCTTCCACATGTACAGCTGGATGTAGAAGATAACACAGATACAAAGCCTCAGACCAAAGACTTGAGTCAGATTCATAGTGCCACGGAAGCTATGGCTAGTGCTAGGTGCTAGGTATTATACTTTAAGCCTGCTGATACAAATGCTTGGGTGGTTGTAATTATAGTGCAATCAAGCTGTCCTCTACATAGAATACATCTCTACCTTGAAAAAAAATCAGAGGAAGTGATATAAACATGATTGCGTGAGTACAACCAAGCCAAAATTTAAACCCTTGTATTTCATAATGCAGAGGTACAACTACTGTGCCAATGTGCATAAGTACACAGTAAAGGCCACAATCCTGCCCAATATATTTCACACTGCTGTAAAATAAAGGCAGACCAAGGAGTGGGATGATTACAAAGCATCTGCACCATGTTCAGGTCTCAGATCTGTAATTGGTTTTTGATCAGCTCTGTTAGAAATCTGATGTTCCCACCACTGCTGACAATGGATGGAGGAGCCAAAGGAAAAGTGCCTTTTCAGAGGTGCAAAGGTGCTCTTCCTATTCCTGTACCCCCATCAGAAATGGTGACATCTTACAGCTGTGACCATTACCCTGTGGACTAGCAGCTACTGACCACGTCTGATTTAAAATACCCACATTAAAACTTAAAAGACTTCACCTGCCTACCCATACTGCACAGTTTATATATTCACTGTCACCTAATGGTCAGGGACCAAGTCCACTGATGCACAAATAACCTGTTCCAGAAATATGTTTTGGCACTAATGTGAATGAATGGACACAAAGCAGATGGCACTGGATGAGCAGAGACATGAGAGAACATTAACTGCTATATTTACATTCGCCCCCACTGAATCCACAGACCTATAAAAAAGCACCTGTCTTTTCCAGACTGAATCCTACCAAGCTGTTGCATATTGCTACTACATCTCAGCCTGATCCTTGGAAACACAAAGTCTTTTTTAGAGGTAACTGGACAAGTAGGCAGCATTTTCATTACTTGAAGAATGAGAGGAGCCAGAGGTGTCCCTAGCTTTACTGTGTAGTATTTCTTTGACTTCAGGTGGCCTCCTGCCTGCCTGCAAACCCCCTGGCTGTACTCTGCCCTCCATTACACTGGTGTTTAATTCTCTCTTTTCTACACTCCAGGCTCTTGTGATGATAGCTGAATGTTACATCTCTGGGTGACTATTCCAGAGTAGTAAGTAGACTTGGCTGCTCTAATGTTACCTCCACAACAAATCAATAGCTGACACTTACCACAATATGTTAAAAATAATTGTTTCAGGTTCTCTGACACAGAATGTTTCCATGTTTCCCTACATGTCTTAAATGCGATGAAATGAGAAGTCTGGTTTTGAGTACGCATCAGAACATGAAAAAGTGTTTTATGTAATTAGCCTTTCTTGGCAGTTTTGGACTAAGCAAACCAAGAAACTGCCAGCCTGAGCTCACAGGACCACTACTTCACACCACTAGCCTGGTAAGTTTTAATTCTTTACTATGGAAACTAAACAATTTCAAACAAAAATGTTTGTTCAAACAAAAATGTTGCTAAAAGAGTATGAGTCCCTCAAAAAGGTCACTAAAACAATACTACAATACTACAGATTGACTGAACAGATACAGATGAATGAGTTTCAAAGATTTAGTCAAATAAGCTAAAAAACAGGGTCACCATAAAAGCCTTTCTGACTATCATTATCAAGCTTGTATTCTAATGAATACAAAAACTAAAATATATCCAGAATTCTCTCACAGCCAAACACAGCAGCCCTGTGCTGCACAAGACTATGTGGTGACAGCAATAATGAAGTAAACAGAAGCCCAGGTTTTGGAACTATGTTATACTGACAAGCTAAAACCCTGCAAATTGGGTTGAAGAATAAGGGTATGTGGAATGGCAGCTTTGCAATCTGACCCACTAACCCCTGCAGGGCTCAGATTTGAGTGAAGATGAGAGGACATTTTGTGAAAGACAAAATGTACCTCACTCCACAAGAGGTCCAGCTCATACTTTAGCATATGTATCTGCAAGGGATTTTCCTCCTCAAAGAGAAGTTGTTTCAAGCAGGGATAAAGTTTCACAAGAAACATATTTTTGGTCAGTGCTATGCGACCACAGAGTCAGAGGAACGCAGGTAGCAACAAAAGCTGAGGATAACTTTACTATCATCTAAATAGCCAATTTCCCCAGCACTTCTAGGAGAAGGCTGGGAAAGGGTTTCCAGTCTTCATTTCAGAGAGAAACTGATTAGGAGAATGTAACCCTGATAAATCACTTTATTCTTCTGACCGAGGTGGGGAAGAAACAAAATATAACCAAAGCAACCAAGCAAAAAGAGAATTAGATTCCTTTCGTTCAATTGCTAGTAAATTAATTATAACTAAAGCAAGGATTAATTTTTTAAATATGATTTCTTAATCTGGTAATGTACCTTCAGGATTTAGGAAATAAACCCATCTATAAATCAGCATGTATGCTTTCAAATAATCCCTCCTAAAAGTATTATTTTCTTATAAGAATGAAGCTGGATTTGAAACACGACAGTGATAAATGAGAAAAAGCAAGATACTCCTCCAAAGCCCCAGACTGTGCACGTGCACTGTAAACCATCTCCTTGCTAACACAACAGTTGCATGCTGAGGCTTGCCCAAGCTTTAGAGGGAAAACTATAAGCAGCTGCAAAAACAGTAGAAAATAAATCTCTGACTGTTTTTATTATCTATGGAGACAACCTGCTTTTTTAAATATATTTTCTTTGTGTGAAAAAAAGGAAAAGGATTTTTTTGGGTTGGTTGTTTTGGATTTTTTTGTCTCTTTGTTTGCTTTGGGGTGGAGTTTTTTTGTTGGGTTGGGTTGGGTTTTTTTTCCGGTGAACATAGGAATGCTATTAATCTTTCTTTTTTTTTTTTTTTTTTTTTTTTTTTCTCTTATATATAAGAAGCCCAAAACGTTGTGCCTTTGTCTTCTGCCAAGCCTTCCTCATTAGCTGATCCTACTTTCATTTCCACTGCAGACATTAATGATGGGTACCACAAGAATTGAGACAAGCACAACAACAGCAGCATTATTTAACCTTGTTATTCTTAAATACAGTTTCTCTTGAACGCAAACCACAGTGGGGGATGGTACTTAGTACTAATGTTGCACTGCAATGACTGATCCAAAGTGAAGTGGTCTACAAAACCCATGGTATTTAGGATTTTCTTAGTCAATGCCAGATGATGTTTGGTTTTTACTGAAGTAATTACCAGATCAAACCTCACAGTAGTCAGGCAAACCAAGCAGCATGTATTTTTCTGCATTGAGAGGTTTTAAACTGCTGTGGAAAGACATTTGTTTAAGCACATATATGTATGGGCATTTGGAGACACACATTAAGCTAAAATAAACAAAGCACTGCAAATTGTTCTGATAATTTACAGGACACTAACTACAACCTAAAGCTAGAGACAAAGAAATCAAGCCTTGGCAAAACAAACTGGCATCTCTGACACTACTAAAAACCTTTTAATTAGATGAAAAAAGATATTGCAGAAATCTGAATGAGAGCAGGTTGTGTCTGCAACCTTTTGAACGACCTGAACTCGAATGCACAGCTCCTCGTTTCACACTTTATCACACACAGTCTGCTACCACAGCAGGGTTTGCTTAAGGCTAGTTTGCTGAAAGTCATGTCAGTCTAAGGCTCTGTTCTGTTTCTGCAGTGTCTTTAGATAACTTTGTGCTCATGGGCATCTGTCTCAACTGAACAGCAACAACCCCCATGCACTGCTTTATCTTCCCTAGAAAGGAAAAAGAGTGACACACTAATTCTGCTGTAGTAACCAGCAAGTGCAGCTCTTGCAGTATTCCTGCAGTAAGGAAAATAATTATAAAAGCCCTGAACCATGCACAGTCTGATGTCTTTTAATATAAAGGTCTAGATAGACAGATATATAGATATATTTTGTTGACCATGAAGTAAGTAAATTGAAGAGGAAACGAATAGAGCTAACAAAGCATCAACATAATGTCTCTTTAACAGTGTCATCAGGTAGCCTCTCACAAAAATATGCTGCTGAGGTACAGTGCATGCCAGGTGTGAGACTGGAGAGCTATCAGCACACACCACACAATTACTTCTTTGCTGGCTTACTCAGATGTATGGTGTTCTGGTTATTTCCATAGCTGTTGCTCTCATATGCTCTCTGGTGGTATTCTCTGCAACAGAATTTCTGAAGCTTCATATTTCATCAAAACTCCCTGATACTGTATTCCAATCCTATTAGATTTAAAGAGAGGGAAGTGCTAACAAATATGAAAGAGAAGCACTGGGTTTAGGTCTGTGCTACACAGTAACAAGCCCAGCTTGGGTCTAAGCTAGCAAAGCTAAATTTCAAATTCCTTCTTTTCTTGTTTGCTTTAACCAGAAAGTTTTTTGTAGCCAACTCTAAAACAGGGAGGTGCTGCATCATCCAAACCAGAAATTTTAGTATCGTCTTCTATTACCAGCTTATTTTTCCAGCTCAAATTATATCTTCCCTATAAAACAACATTTTCTCTATTATTCCCTAATACTGAACTACTCATCACATTAACTCAAGTCTTCTTTCTTCTGTTTTTAACCACTATCCCTAACATTTTACTCCTCACAGAAGTCAACCCTTCTACCCTAAACCCACACAATAAATCATTCACTCAGGATTTACCTTCAGCTTGTGCTATGGCTCATATACTACAGTAGGGGACAAAGTCCCCATGCAGTCTTGCTCACAATGTTTCCTTAAGAAAAGCAAAATTACTGAAGTTATATTTATTTATTTCCCAGCTGCAGCAGCAGGTAAAATCTGTAAGCCAGCATCCCCTTCAGGATCTGTCTGGAGAGGCCTATTTCTTGCTTTTTTTTCTTGTTTTTTTTTCTCCCCACCTCCCCTATCCTTAAGAGGAGAAAAAAATAGCAGGCTAAAATAATTTCAGTTTTAGAAGCAACATGGTGGGAAGCTAAAAAGAACAAGGAACTGAACTGGAAACATAATGAGAAAGGAGGAGAAAGAAGTCTTTCAATGAAAACCAAAGTGTAGACAAGCATTAGCACTAAATAAAGCAGATACATATTTGGCACGGTACATTATCAAGACTATCATACAAGTACAAAATAATTATTTGGGTTTCCCTCATTCCTCATTCCTGACAACTTTCAGTATAATATCAATAGAGCTCTCTGCAGGATTCAGCTCTGGCAAGACACCAGAGCCATCAGATATTAATGTTTTAGGTCAACGCATTTTTTAATTTTAATAATTTAATGAAAATCAATCTTCGTATAAATTTAGCTCCCTGTTAAGAGTCTGTTTCAGGCCACTTGTAAGACAACCCTCTCATCTCTTACACCAAGATGACATAGAAAAAGCTAACAGACAGGTAAAACTGACATGAAAAACTGAAGAGCAGCACCAGAGGTCACCTGCTCTGTCTTCAAACTGACTGTGAAGGAAAGTTATATTAAAAACTATTGTGGTAGTATGCTTCTAGTTAATACTCCACCTGCTGATGACCTGGCAGGAAAAGTTCCAATTTATATCTGCTTTCATCTACAAACTGCATTTCATTTATATCCAAAATTTGTCTAAAACTGAAAGCTAGGAAGTGGTCTATTATCTTAATTTCCTGTTTAGAGTTAGCAATGCCACAAAACACCACAGAGCACAGATGTGAATTGTTTGGAAGAGTTTCAGGTAGCAAATGCTACACACGCACATTGTGATGTCCTGTTTAAACTGCAGGGATACCTTGTCACCTGTGTGATGTTGCAACAGTGGAAGGCATGGGCACAACCAATTCTGAATATAACAAAGCTGTAACATGATGAAAAGTTCATTTTCTAATAGCAAGATGATGTGGGGAGAGGGCAGAGCAAGTATGAGACAGAATGCAGGATGCAGCAGAGAATAACAGAAATAAATTATATATTTTAGTGGGCTGTGTTTGGTTATATGCTCCCATTTACATGCAATTAATATAGTCCAAACAGTTAATTTACCATAACTAAAAAGAACGAGGTAGAGGAGATTAAAGGAGACTATGGCACTTTTAAGTAACACTTTGAAACTAGACAGTTTGAATAGATGTCTTCATTTTTGAAAACTTTATGGAAAAAAGCAAGCTTGAAAAATTAGTTGCTTAAATTTTCTCTTCGCTTCCTGGCAGTTAAAACTGTAATGAGAATAAATACCTCCCTGCATGAGGTATGAGGATTAATTTGTTTGTGTATATAAATGGGTATTTAAGAATCAACTACTATTTTATTTTTAACACTTCATTGGGACTATGGCATTCCTACCCAAGTTCAGCTTTTGGCAAGAGATTAGGACTAAGTTAAAATGGGAACAGGTGTCTGGAAGATGATACAGCTATAATAAAAGCACTAACCTAGATGATGAAGGGACAAATAATTTAAATATGGCATTCACTTGTATCTGTGAAATAAAGAGACAACCAAAAGAAAAGGCAAAATCATAACAACAAAGGACTATTTAGGAAAATGTCTTTTCCTGTTCATTTCCAGGGGGACAGTCTCAGCAAGACTGTCCTTTGGTCCCAGGTCATTCTGGTCTTGTAGAATCTCATGATGCCTATTAAGAGACCAGGCATTCGATAAACAAGTTTCACCACTTAGTGCTGGTTGGGTAATAAAACATTTTCAAAGCTTCGAGACGACGTAGGAGTTTAAGGACACTGTCAGTGAGATTTGAGCTTCTAAATTGCATCAGGTATTTTTATATTGTGGATTTCTGATGTCTAAGATCCCTAGAGACATCACTAGGTCAAACTGATTTTTTTTTCTAGGGCACATTCTTTTGCCAGCTGCAGTTAGAAGAAAAGCTGAAACCATACATTTCAAGGCTCAAACTCATATTTTTCTTAGTAAAAATAATAGTTAACGACCTTGAAGCTTCATAAAAGAATACATAATATTCATAATTTTCAGAGTATGTTTCCCTCAGCAACAAGGTAATTGAAGATAAAAGCTTCTAAATGTTTTTTTTTTTAAAGCATGGTGTGCTCAAACTCCAATCCTGGAAGTTAAAGTTGTGCATATAAAGATGAACTATTAAATTCACATAATATTGAAGTAAATAAAGCAACGATTTTTAAAAGCAAAGGTTTAAGAGAGGGAAGGTGTTGCACAAAGTATGTCTATAATTATGTTGTTTAATTCTACTGTCTCTAACAGTTTCTTATAAGAGTAGGACATACTGTACAAAATAAATAAAATTTAACTACAGAGATATAGGCAAGATGGTCTGTGTACAACATGGGTCCTCAAGTGTGGGAACTCCCAGGATTGTTGACTCTCCAAAGTAACAATCTGACTCAGAATACAGGAAGAAATTAAAATGGTTGTCTACAGAACATTGAAGGCCCTTATGTCTTTCACTATGAAAAGTATTTTTCTGTGGCAAAACTGAGTGAAGAATGCACTAGTGTAATTTTTGCATGCTGGATGATTACTATGCTGCTACTAAAAGACTTTTGCATTTTAAGAAGTTTTAATACAACCATCTTTGACTTTGGTACATTTAAGGTGCAAACTTCCCAAGTATTTGTTGTCAGTAGTCACCCATGAGAGAATTAGTCTATTAAATTAGCAAGAGAGTAAGGAAGGTTTTAAAATTACTGAAGAGAGAAGGTTGTCTTTGAAAACAATACTGAAGAAAACAATTTTGACCTGAGACAAGTCCCCATGTCCTTTTGATTCTAATGACCTCATCAACAAGATGGTTATTCAGAAGCTGACCCTGCCCTTGTATCATTGATTCTGCAGACACATCTTAACAGCCTTGAGAAGCTCAATTGAATTCAGTTGTCCAAGGGAGGTGATTATTCATGTGGGGAAATGTTTATGGGAGTCAAAGCTGGACTCATAAATGGTTTATGGATTCTTGCCCCTGACAGCCATCACACAACTCTAAATATTCTCTGTCAGGGCAGAACTGGAAAATTCCGATGAATGCATCAGTTAATGATAAGTTCTGAAGCCACTGGAAGAAAACAAATTGGCCTTACAAAAGGAAGGGTTGTACAAAGAACCAAAGAGATTTTAAGATGGAGCTTGACTAACTAATGATAGATGATATGCTACCTGCAATAGCAGGGGATTAATTTCAATGAAACACATGAGTTCCATGTGGAACATGGCAAATAGGTACAAACTACACCCATTACTGCAAGTCTATGGAGTAAAAACTGATCACAAAAGCTAGGACAAACATCAGACAATATAGAAACCAGACCTAAACCCTTTCAGAAAAAGAGTCTTTCATCAGGTTCCCATCTCAGCCTGTCAACACAGCAGCAATGGTCAGATGAACACTTCTCTCTCTGTCACCAGGACAGTAACCTCCCCTGCAGGGGCAGGACTGACCTTCTGAGACAATAACCTCTAACATACCCTAGCATCACCAGAAGATTCTGAGTCTCAGACCCCTGATGTCCTTCCTCTCAATAAGCCACCACTATCAAAAACAGGGGGAGAAAAATACACGGGAATTTGATAATTCAAAACTAAACCCCTCAATCCAACTGCATCCTTTTTTTCTCACCAAATGAAATGTCAAAGATTATATAAAGACCTCGGTAGCCTTCTCTAATTTATTTCCCCAGAAAGCATGCATTTATTTGGTGGCAGTTAAAGCAAAAAGCAAATGCTTTTGCAAACTTCTACTCCTTCTGTGTTGGCAGAGCTGCAGTCACTGGGTAATGCAGAAAGAGCAGAGCAAAGAGAAAGTGGCATGAGCAAGAGACAAGGGGAGATGAGAGGTCTACCTTAAACCAGATCAAATAGGTTGCTGCTAAATATAAAACTACTATCCTTGATATCAAAGCAATTGCATCTAATGTAAAGGCCACTAAAATAGTCTAACTAAAGGTATAGGCAGTGTCACCTTAACGAACGCTAAATGAAAATGGTATTAAAAAGCCTGGTAATACATTGTGAAAGCTGCAAGTCCTGCAGACAGCTTTTCATGTCATTCAGTTTTATTCAAAGAAGTCACATAATCAATAAAGAGGCATCTTTCTCTATTTTATCATATTCTGTTACTTTTGGAAGTTGTTTTCATGTCTGTTTTATCATAGAGAATATAGGTAAACGATCCCATTTGTTTTCCTTGACCTCCAAGTGACGCTGCCTAGAAACCCTAGAACTTTGCTCTCTGCAAAGATCTTTGTTATTTCTTCTAAACCATGAAGAAGAGCTGAGATCCTTCAAGATGTGAAATCTAAAAAAAGAAAAGCAAACAAACGGCAAAAACTCAGGTATTTTCATACATTTATTTAAAATTACCAAACCCATCTCTCAGGAAAACCCTCAGAGGGTTGGATTTATGAAGTTGAATGCAGGTTCATCTCTGCAACAGTGCACTATTCTTCCATCATTTTTATTTATCTACTTCATTACAATTAAGAACATAAAGCTCTGAAACTGAGGGCTGCGTGTCCATCACCTACTGCACCATATACTTCCACTGTGATGGAATCAAAGGCCACAACAAAAAAGAAATTACCTTGAACAATTGTCATCTCCCTTCACATACAATTTATGAAGCTCACAAACAAACTGCTCCTCCAGTATTCATCTTCTGCAGCCTCTCTTTCCTGTCCATTTTTGCCATGCTTCAATTTAAATGTGAAAATAATCTCCTTGGATCATGCACTGTGCTTTTAATTTTTCAGCCAAGCACTATATGCACAGCTTTTGTCTGTAATAGTAACAGATTGCCCAAGGACACACACAAGGAGTCACGGAAACAGTCAGGACTTCCTGGCTCTTAATCCGATGATCAGCCAAGGCCTCTCATGTTTCCAGTTTTCAGGGGCCAGCAGGTGTGGGAAAGAGAAGAGAAAGGAAGGAAAAAAAGATGGAAAGAGGTTGTTTTAGACAAGCTAAATAGACAACCAGGATAAAACCTGCACAAGCTCTTTCCCTTCTCAGTTTCAGATGACTGATGTAACGGTAATCACAAAATCTGCTGAAGAGCTTAAATCTGATTTTTTAAAAAAATGTAATGGATACAACAGAGGAAAAATATTAATGGCCAGCAAAAAGATACAAAAATGTGACATTTCTTAAAGCAGAAATAAAACAACTACCTTGGGAACATTTAAAAAAAAAAAAAATGAGAGAGAGAGAGAGAGAGAGAGGAGAGAGAGAAATTAACTTAGGTGCTCTAAGGGCAAGGGGATTTGGGAAGGCTGCTCCCAAATGGGAGGGTGGGTAGCAACATTAGCATATGCCCAACCCAGAACTGTGAAAAAATCTGGGAGTTATGAACATGCAAGTAGGTGGCATGAATGAACTCGCACTTGAACACATTTGAAAAGCGCTTTGTGTATTACACTTGTCTATTTAACTTAAGAAGCTGACTCCCTCAAGACCACCTAAAATTAGCAAGAGGAGAGGAACATTCAAGAGACAAATATAGATTATGCAGAGGTGATGAATCAGCAGTCTGAAAATAATTAATATCCATCCTAATAAAGCCACCTCTTCCAAAAGACTGTGCAACAGTTTAGAAGACCCATGATGTCACAAAGGAACAGGAAAATAATTTTTCATCCCTGCAAAAGTAGGCCACCCATCATATTATGAAAAGGGATCCAGGCAAAAAAACAAATGGATTTTGAGACAAGTTGTACTCATTTATCTCTGTTAAGCACAGCTCACATGTGGGTTTTGGCAGCACTCCGACTAACCAGCTGAAATGAGACCCATTTCAAAATAAAATAGATGTTAAAACACTGGTGCCAGTAAAAGACCTTAACTGCAATTACACATACATGCACACACATTTCGGATATTTAGGGACTGCTTTCTCAGCAGGGTGGAATAATGAGATTATTTAGGGACTAGTGCCTCAGGATACAGGTAACTCAAAGTCCACACATTTTGTCACTACCTGTATTACAGCAAAAAGTCTTGCTGTATTTACTACAAATATTTGCACTCCCAACCTAACCCTTACTGAAGAGGTCCAGGGAAACATGTAACAGGTACAGTCAGCCCTATGTTGTGGAAATAGAGATGGCTTCTTTAAGTTCCTACTCACTCCAATTATTAACTGCAACAACAACCATCACCATGAACACCAAACTACTTTAGCAGAAGATGAGAACTAATTGAGCCAGAAGGTGGTTTGTTATAGATTCATGAGACACAAGAAATAAGTAGCAAAGCATTAGCCTGTTCTTTGTCAGGGGCCCTACTAAAAAAGGACACAGAAAGGCTGAGGTACTCAGTGCCCTCTCTGCCTCAGTCATTACTGTTATGACCAGCCTGCAGGAACCCCAGGACCCTGAGATCAGTAGGGGAGATGGGAATGAGAAGACTTACCCTTGGTGAAGGAGAATCAGGTTACTTTAAGTGTAACACTTACAGTGTTTTGTACTTCTCTTCAGGAAAAGTGTCGCTAGCCAGTTCTGGGAGATGTTTTTTCACCTCGACTCAGCACTGATAAAGTCACACCTGGCGTGATGGGTCCGAGTCTGGGCTCCCCAGTACAAGAAAGATATGGATTTACTGAAGCAAGTTGAGGGCTAATAGAGGGATAACAAGACACTTCGAAGATGACTAAGAGATTGGAGCATCTTTCATATGAGGAGAGACTGAGAGCTGGAACTGTTAAGCCTGCAGAAAAAATCCTATTAATGTGCACAAATACCTGATATGAGGGAGTGAAGATGAGAGAGACAGACTCCTCCCAGTAGAGCCCCCCTAACAGCACAGGAGGCCCAAATTACAGTGCAGGAAATTCCTTTCGAACACAAGAAAATACTTTTTACTGTAAGGATGGAGAAACACTGGCACAGGTTGCCCAGGGAAGTTGTGGAGTTTCCCTCCTTGGAGGTATTTGAAACCTAACTGGACACGGTCCCAGGCCACCTACTCTTGAACTAGATTATATCAAGAGGTCACTTCCAACCAAAATGACTCTGTAAATATATTTTGGTTGCACAGATTTTTTTAAATGAACAAGCTCATTTTACCAAGACTGGTCATCAAGGCATCCTTCAAGTCAAACCAGTGTTTTGTAACACCTCCAAGACAGTTTTTCTACTATACTCTTTCTTTGAGGGCTTTAGGTGCACTACAAATTTCACTTTCTCTCTTCCACTCATTGCCTAAGCTTCCTTTTACATATCAATTCTTTCACTGAATTGAAAGATAATTCAGTCAAATACTGGACAGAAAATACTTCTGAATTAATACTATCTTGCAGTTTTGATTGACTCACTTTTTCCTCTCCTTCCCTTTCACACACTTTTTTCTTTATATTACAATATAGTATAAATCTATCCTTCAGATGGTAATTCCATGCAACCATTTTCTCTTCAAGATTCTTTGATTCCCTCATTTTCTTTGGCTATTTTTCAGCCACTGAATACTTTCCAGCTTCAGATGAAAATAAGAATTAGGCTTTATTATTATTACACCTTTTCTTGTACTGATAGAAATATTTTTATTGAAAACAAAGTTAGCATGACTTTTTTTAACAATGAGATTTTCATGTTAATTTTTTATCTTATTTTTAGAAAACATTAATGACCTTCAAGGAGAATCAATTTTCCAGCTTCTTTTTTTATATACTTTTTCTTCTTTTTTAATCCAATTTTACTATCAAGGACAAGTATATATGAACAAAATATACACTGGAGTCATTATTCCCTTGAGGTATGATTCTGGATTATTGAAGTATAATTGTTATAGTGCATTAGTCTGTTCTAAAACTTCCAAAGTACTATTTAAAACTCCTTCCTTAGAGCAAGGCCACTAAAAATATACTTATGAAACCTAACTACCTGCATTATAAAAAAGATAAATTAGCACTTCACAAAATTCAGTCAATGAAAAATAGCACAAGTCAGTAGAAATGCAGACAGATTATAATTAAGAATGTGGGGTGAAATGTGCGAGATCCAAAGTGAAGTATCACAGCATGACCTCAAGGTCTGAATGAAATAAACTAAAGTTGCTTAAAATTTTACCACCTTTATAAGATAAACATCAATAACTTGTACAGACTAAAACCAAGCACTTAACATTTCTGCAGGAAAACATTTAATTCAATTGTACTGAGTCACTGAAAAAAAGGAAACTGAAATACATTTGCCCCAGACTTTGAAAACAATCATTCTCCTGGTCTTGTCACACTAAACCCCTTACTACCTTACTGACAATTTAAGCAGATATTTTTTTATTCACTTGGAACACTTGCCACATTTCATTCATTGTGTATCCGGAATGTAAGCATGTTATACAAAATCCAATTGTACTGCATAGACAAAAAACTCAAAAAAGATTAATCCCAAAAGGGATTTTGATCCCCCAAGCCCTTATATTCCTTAGTAAGCCAAATTAAATGACCATGGTTGTTTGCATGTGCAAGGATTAGTTTTATAATGGGACTGATCTTACCTACCTTTATATATTTAAAATGATTCATTTTCCTTTAGATGACCTTTTAAAATAAGCCTTCTAGTCTTTAAATCTGAGAGACTAAGTACCTCATTTTTTCACATTACATACATTGTAGGCACAGTTATAGAGACGTATTCACTGTGTATTACACGAATTCCAAGTTAAAAAAAAAAAGTGCTTTGCACTTTTCCCTTTGTTTTCTTTCTCTGGGTGATCATCTCTTCTCAACTATAGAACACAAACAAAGCCAGTTTAGAAGACAGACACACCACAATAAGACAGAAGGGAAGAAAAATATGGACCTTGAACACTAACAGTAAAACTAAATTAGTTAACCACAAGAAGCATGGATCATAGAATCATAGAATTTTCAGGGTTGGAAGGGACCTGTAAGATCATACAGTTCCAGCCCCCTGCCATGGGCAGTGACACCTCCCACTGGATCAGGTTGCTCAGAGCCAGGGATGGGGCTTCCACCACCTCTCTGGGCAACCTGTTCCAGTGTCTCACCACACCCATGGTTGAAGAACTTCTTCCTAACATCCACTCTAAATCTACCCTTCTCTAGTTTGAATCCCTTCCCCCTGGTCCTATCACTGCCTGACACCCTAAAAAGTCCCTCACCAGCATTCTTGTAGCCCCTCTTCAGATACTGGAAGGCTACAATAAGGTCTCCTCAGAGCCTTCTCCTTTCCATACTGAATCACCCCAACTCTCTCAGGCTGTCTTCACAGCAGAGCTGCTCCAGCCCTCTGATCATCCTTGGGGCCTTTCTCTGGAAACCCTCCAGCACATCCATGTCCCTCCTGTAACAGGGGCTCCAGAGCTGGATGCAGGACTCATGAGAGCAGAGCAGAGGGGGAGAATCTCCCCCTTTGACCTGCTGGCCACACTTCTCTTGATGCAGCCAAGGATCTGGTTGGCTTTCTGGGCTGCAAGTGTACCCTGGTGGCTCACATTGAACTTCTCATCCACCAGCACTCCCAAGTCCTTTTCCTCAGGGCTGCTCTCAAGCCAGTCACTGCCCAGGCTGTATCAGTGCTTGGGATTGCCTCGACCCAGGTGCAGGACCTTGCTCTTGGTCTTGTTGAACTTCATGAGGTTGCCATGGGCCCACCCCTCCAGCCTGTCAAGGTCCCTCTGGATGGCATCCCTTCCCTCCAGTGTGTCAGCTGCACACACAGCTTGGGATCACCAGGGAACTTGCTGAGGGTGCACTCGATGCCACCACCCATGTCACTGACAAAGATGTTAAACAAGACCTGACCCAGTATTGATCTTGAGGGACTCCACTTGTCACTGCTCTCCACTTGGACATGGACCCATTGACAGCCACTCTCTGGGTGTGGCCATCAAGCCAGTTCTTAATCCACCGAGCGGTCCCTCCATCGAGCCCATATGTTACCACCTTGGAGAGCAGGATGTCGTGTGGGACAATGTCAAAGGCTTTGCTCAGGTCCAGGTAAATGACATGGGTTGCTCTTCCCTTGTCTATTGATGTTGTGACCATTCCATAGAAGGCCACAAGGTTTTTCATGCATGCTTTGCCCTTGGTGAAGCTGTGTTGATAATACCCAATCACCTCCTCATCATTCTTCTGCTTCAGCAGTGCCTCCAGGAGGATCTGCTCCATGATCTTACTGGGCACAGAGGTGAGACTGACATGAAGCCTAATGAAGCATTAATGAAAACGAACTGGAGAATTTTCCCCTTATGAGCAATATTTGTCCAGTCTTAATTAAATTTTTCTATTAAAAATCTATACTTACCCAGGCATATAAATATTACATGATATCAATAACTGCAGAGTATAAGGAAGTACTATGCTGTAAGCATCTTTTTTTCACCTTGGATAATGGAGTGAAGCCTGTAAATAATTTATACTGTTTTAAATCTTCAAAGAAATGACAAACAACACAAACCCTCTCCATGAACCAGCAGCCACACTTATTAATTCACATGTCTAACAAAAAGCTATCAGAGACTAGCTTCAAGCATTTGCTTGCAAAGTTCACATGCAATAGCTTTAATGAGGAACTTTCAGAGAGCCTGCAACAATTATTTCTGTACAATATATCCAGCTGGCTGGTTTATTCATTTGCAGTCCAGTTCTGCACCACTGAATACAAAGAGAGTTTTGACATAAACTTCAATAGGTTCAGGTCCTTGCCTACAGTGTTGAGCAATAATCACAAACACTTCAGGTGCATTTTTATAATACAACACAAACTAAATAAAGCAAGGCTGCAGCTACTGAGGGACCTTCTCTAGCATTTTTAAGCTTACAAGAGGAGACACAAGCTCCTAAATCTTCAGGTGGACACCCATAATAGATTGTGTGGCTTTCAAAACCACTCAGTAGTTGTTCATTTGAATGAGAACTGAAGGCAATCCAGCAATTTTTACTAGAATGGTCAAAACTGGCCTGGCAAGTCATTTTACATAAATGGAGCAGCATGTAAGTTTGATATAATGACTTTATCCAAAATTATTCTTCCTGCGACTTGGATCTTTTTTGAGATGATAACCTAGTTGTAAAAAAATATTATGGATTGTTTTAAGAATCAGGCACTGAGCCATTTTGTAGATTATCTGACTGTAGATTGGGAAAGGAGTATAATTAACTTCAACCAGTATCAGTAATGTTTTAAAAGAGCTACATTCTTCTTCAGCATTGTTTCATATTAGGAATGCATGTTTTGCCTTGACAGGAAAGGCTGACATAACATGATTAGCTAATAAGTGTCACTGAGGTTTTCTTCAGCTTCTGAGCTACACTTAAAAACATGTAAACAATGTCTCACCTCTGATTTTAACTAAATCACAGGAGTACAATTCCAGGGTGAATTGGAGCTCTGCTTCACCTAAATCTGGTGTTGTTGATACAGCTTTGTTGAATGCTAGAGCCCTCAGAAGATGGTCCAAAAGCCAGGCAAGTGGGAGAATGGTCTCCTCCCAAACTCATTCAGGAGTAGCTTAAAAACCAATACAAAACAGAGTTCGGCAGCTCTTTGAAAATCGATGCTAGTATTAAGCCATATTATTCTTGTATATATATTTCATTACAGATTCTTATATATATATTCTTATATTGCTTAATTAATTATTAATTATTTGCATACATCTAGATCTCCTTTCATTTCATCCTTACAAATTTTGGCTTCACCAGTATTTTGACTCCTAGGATGGTTCAGAGGAGCAGTACACTGCTGGAACTGGAACAGTGGAGCACTTCTCAGATTCCAGTTCTCCAGTTTGATTAGAAAAAACTTTCTCCGAAATTTTCATTTATATATGAGAATTATATGGTTACATGTCGGTCCCTGAGGATTTATTAGCTACATGGCTTTAATTGTATTTAATTTTATTTTTCTATCACATGGATTTAATTGTATTTGCTGTTGAATTTCTTCTCAAAGAATGCTATGTCAAAGACTTAAAACTGAAAAAAATCTTTAACTTTGTTCACTGGTACCAGGATTAAGTTCAGATATTTTAGAAAGAACAATTAATGAGAGGGAAAAACCAAGTAGAAAATAAAAAGTAGGAGAGTAAAAGCTTACAGAACAGAACACTCTAAGTTTTAAATTCACATTCTAACTAGCAGCTTAAAATAGAAAAAGCAGCCACTTAATGGAACATATCCCCAGAATAACCATGCAGAATTTACACTTTTGATTAATCTAACTAGTCAGTAGCTACTGCTCTATAAAAATACAGCTGAAAACGCATTTGCTTTCTGTGGAAGAAGAGAATGCAACCTGAAATATGAAGGTTTCTGTGTGTTTGGCAGACTAATTTTTAAAAGTAAGTAAATTTTATCCCAGTTTGTTACAAAGAAGAATATAAAGTCCTGTTGTTCATCCCTAGTCCCGGTTTTTGCACCTTACCTGAAAAGAGGCAAATCCAATTAGATAATTGTAAGTACTAAAAGTTAGTTTCTAACTAGTTCAAATGTATAAGAGAATTACAGGACTGTCTGTTCAGAAATGGTACTATCTGTTCAGAAACTAAATAAAATGGTATCTAATAAAAAAAGAAAGTAATGTGGAAACTTTTAAGTGGAGAAAACCCAAAGTGGTCAACAAAGAGAAAAAACAAGAATTTAAGTTCTGAAAAGCTGACAGATAATGAATGGAATAGCCTTTGTATGAAAACATGAAATAAGGAGTAAGCAGCAGGCTCTTGTGGTGAGTTAAAAAAGAAATGTGTTAGCTAGTCTCCTCCAGTGGTAGACTTTTTTTTTTATTTGATGGGACTTCTACATATGAAAACAGTAAATGTGTCAAAGACTGAAGCACCAATAGCAAGGAGAACTTATATCTAAAACTGAATTGTGCAAGTAAACAGTCATTGATAAGAACCAGAACTAGGGTCAGTAGTACTAGTCACAGAACATAAGAACATCTGAACAGTACTATGTACAGTCATTTTCAAGATATTTAGGAATGTAAGGCACTCTGAAACACCTTGGAACTGGATTGAACAGATAAAAGAGTCAGTAAGATTAAAATAAAACCCTCACAAGTTTGCAGACAAGGTCCTTTTCCATATAGCCATAGTCCTTAATACTAATTTTCTCTTCTATTTTTCTTGTAAGATTCAAGCTCACTGAAAGTAACTGTTCCATCAATTCACAATGCCACAGCTCACAAAAATGAAGACTGGGAACTGACATTTTAAAATAGTCTCTTTCTCTATGCTTTTATAGTTCACCTTAGTGATATGGGAATAATATTTTTATATTTTGTTTTCATAAGGAAGAATCACTTCCTCCTTTACTTGTCAAGTTGCCAGGAAACAGATAAAGAAACATTAAACAGACTGCCTGGACAAGAGTCCTAGCAGCAATCACATTCTGCCCACCTAGCACTTCCCATGATCTCAGCTACAACATCTTCAGATTTCTGAAAGTTTTTCTGCATTCTGTTAAATGGTCATAAGGTTTCACCTTAAGGCATAGCACCTTCCTGTTGGAGGCAAAATAGTCTCAGTTTTTCAATAGGCTGTGTTAATGCCTACACACCTGTTTGCCCTTCTCTTACTTCTTCCTATTCCTAGGAATCAATAGCTTCCTAGGGGAATTCCAAATCTTATTCTAGGAACACTGATAAAATGCATACACTAACACACCTCCTCACACACCCATGTGGAGAACAGCTTCCTTTAATTCATAAACAGTGGAGCTATAGGACAAATGAATATTCACACAACTGATCTTTTCAATGGTCAAAGCAGCAAGCAACTTAGAGACATTAGAAATAATCTTACCCACAGTCTGTCAGAACTGTGCTGGTCTATGTCAACAGGAACAGCACCAGGCTACTTAAAAAGCAGCTGCTCTGTCTTATCTCTAACACTTCCCTTCAGGTCTTGCACTGCCTCTGGACAGACAGAGATCTGACTTGTTTCCCCATGGTATCTTTCTGCACATTCTAGCTTCCCAAAAACCCAAACATACAGTCTTCTTCCTTAACAAGCAAGAGCTTCCAAGCACTACCATTTGTCATCAGCCACCACACACAGATCAAAGAGCTGTGATTTAAGCACAGAGATTTAGAGCACACTGCTCTCTTTACTGACATGGCAACAGAATGATGGACCTTTGCTTCTGAGGCAAGGCAAGCTGTGTGCATTTCTCACTGGCGAGTTCTTCACCAAAAGATCCACTCCAGATTCATTTTCAACTGACAATAAAATAGGAGAACTTAACAATCCTCTTTCCTTCTCTTCTACTGTGTACTTTATCATAGTCAAGTCATCGATTCAATTATTATCCTCTGGCTTTGCAGACTTCTGTATATTTGTCCATTTGTCTCCTTGAAGACATCATTACAGTTTCCAACTTTTGAACATGTAACATTTGAACTGCTCTGAGTGCCTTTGCAAAGCTGCTCTGACTGCTCATAAAATGCTAGAATTCAGTGACATCTTCCTTCAGGATCCCTCAAAATTTTGTAATGTGTGATAACACCATACCTATTCTAGTCTACGACCCAATAGGGTCGAATCCATTTTTAAAGCACTTGCAAACCTACTAAGAAGCACCCTTATAAATACATCTTTTTTTTTCTGCAGAGCTTTCTAGACTTAGTAAGTAGTGTCAGAGCTTCCCTCCCGAGTTTTAATGGAAATTAGGAGCATCATAGCTTTCCATAACAACACACATTCACAAAGCACACAGCATAACGACATCAAACTTTAGGGAAAAATTTCCATTACAAATCATTGCTGCCCAATGACTCAGTATTATTTTCAGAGTAACAGCTGGTTATCTACCTCTATGCAGCTGATAACCAGATTTCTGTACCTTGTTGGCTAGGAGTTAAAACTTGCTCCTCACATATGTCAATCTATTAATTATGACCTGGACAGAGCCAAGACTAACTAAGAGAAATTAAGTTTTTGGAGGAAAGCCACCCTACAAAACCTACAAACCATGATGAACATGTTGGTAAAAACAGGAGTTTGGTGCCTGTTCATAAAGAACACAAACTTTCAGTTTGTGTTTAATAGCACATTATGGACATGAAACAGATACACTTTCAAAAAATTCAAAATTACTTTGGAAAAGCAGACTGTTCTCAACAGATGCAAACAGGAAATAAAATGAGAAGTATCAATCCAACATTTTCATTCCTAATTAACTCTGTCTTCACTCCTTTTCAGTGGTTGAGAACACAGACTACACCAGACTAAACTGGATTTCTGCAATCAACTGTATATTCATATCTAAATGGTAAATGACATATTTGAGCATGTTTTCTAAGAAAACTTGAATGAAATGTATTACCAGATGCTGATAGGTGGCTGTTGCTGGGTTCTAAGCAGGGGGAATTGCATGCAAATATATTGGTTCCTCCAGCAAACCTTCCCTCTCAAGCAGCAGGGGACTCTATTTCCATAGCAGGCACTTGCTGCATGGTACATACACTCTGGGAGCTCACAGAGCTTTTGTAATTAAGTCTATTTCTGTTTAGGATATGCCCCAGTTCACTCTCTCTCTGATTCTTTTCTCTATCGGAGAATTGTCTTGGAAGAAAAGAAGCATTTAGCTCTTCTGTGAAGCTGATGATGAATTTTGGATCTTAGTTAAGGCCCACTGCTGTCAAGGTCCCTACTCTCCACGACCGAGCACTGAAGTAATCACAAAATTTTGTGCTTCCACAAATATGCTCAGCCTGCATTTTCCCCATTCACAGATGCAGTTTAGCATTACATGTGATTGATTTTGTTCGGTTTCAGGCCAATATAAATGTGCAGCTCTTTTCCATTAAAGGATATGTAGCCAATGCCAAATGTTACAGAAGTGAAATAATACCTGCCCATCAGCATCTTCAAAGCAGCATCAGATACCACAAAACCATAGCCTAGAGAGAGCCTGTGCTGCAGATACAGACGAGTCATATATGGGATACACAAGGAAGTACAGGACATTGCTCCATAAGCCTCCTGCATACACAGAGCCCAACAGCTCTCAGCTAGGAGAGGTTACGTTTTAATAAAGTTTATGGAGAATTAGGAGTATGATATATTCTCAGTACAGGTTCAAGAAGGACTTCAAAATACTCATCATAGTTTTAGAAAAAATTGTTCCATTTCAGCTTGGAGTCATGAGAGGTAACGTTCAAAGAGATGAGTATTATCAACCTTGAAGAAATACAACTCAACATTAAAACTACTTGAAAAAGATAGATTACAGCAAACACTGAGTAAGATAACCTGAGCGGCATAATAAAAATCAACTTAATGAAGGATAATTCTGTATCCAGATAGAAAAACAAGACTATAACCTCTTAATTGAACATAGAAATCCCTACCATTCTGCAAACAAGTATTCAGATTGAAACACTCTCTTAACATCGCTTGCTCTTGTCAGCATTTGCTCAATATCATTTTATAACTGCTTTCCTAAGTATTCTGCAGTGTTTCTCAACAGATTTATTATTGCTTTAGTAAATGTAGAAAAACACATTTGAAATCCCTGAACATAAACACATTGTAACATCTTTTAAAGTCAATTAAATATTTGTGTATTTTTAAAAAAGCACAAAAAAACCATCTGCTTTCCATGGACTACATAAGGCCTTGGTACTTTCTGATATTTAAAATAACTTGTTTGAAATAAAAACTTTCACATATCATAACAATAAAACAGAAAATTAATCCACCCTATGTCATCCTGGCAACCTATCCCACTTAGCCAAGACTAGAAAAAGCACATAGCAGACACTTTTATCCTAATCTGCAAAAAGGAAACCACCTTCAGTTTGGGGAAAATAAGAGTAGCCAAAAGAGGCAGACACAAATTGCACTTGGTTTCCTCACTGTAGTCTACTTTTTCTAAAACTGATTAAGGGAAACTGATTAAAGGAAACACAAATGATTGTATTTCAACAGAGACTGCAATGAATTTGCAGGGATTTCTCCATATTACTATCAATGTTCACTCAGAACTTTCAGAGACTTAGTACATACACAAGATTCAGAGAAATATTAAAAAAAAACTAATTGTAAAAAAAAAATAGTACAGTATTTAGGATACTGTATATCCTAAATATATTGTCTGAAAAATATTTCAGAATATACATATTCAAAACTGTAATTAATTTTCTGGGAGATCTTCAGTAAGCAAAAATGTTTTAAAATATAATAGGCTATTTTACTGCATAAATGGACTTACTTATTTTTCCTCTCTGGAATAGTTTAATAAAGGACATAGTACTTTGACAGCCATTCCTTTCCTCTTGATATTTGAATTTCTTATATTATTATTTCCCTAATAATTCTGAACAAAAGTAGCTTGTCCTGTCTTTGATGCTGTTTGACAGTACTCCAAAGAAATGGAGTTCAGTTTAAAAGCATCTGTGCAACTTTTACATCTTCAAATGCCCAGAAGTGAACAAGAGGAGGAACTGAGATGAGCAGATTTTTATATATTTTACTTTGCTTCAAAAAGTATTGTCAGAAATCAAGGTGCATCTGCAAGTCTCATCCATCCTAGGCTAATTTCCTCTTGTGATAGACAAGTTTGAAAGTGCTTTTTATACATATATAAGCAAACACATAAAAAAATAAAACTATCAATATTAAAAAATACTGAATATCAAGGCCTGCTTTAGTTCTGACCATGTGCAGACCTGAGAGATAGCACTAATTTTGTATTTTGCCCACCATGAGCCTTTTCAGTACTTTCCGTATGCATATATTAGAGCAAATAAACTAAAAATAATATCACATTTATTCATTCTTACGTTTTCTGAGCAACTTGCTACTTCGTATCTCTACACCTGTTGCTTTTAGGAAGTTTTCTGCACTTGATTAAAAGATTTTAAATGATAGGCTGCTCTGTGAGAAACTTTTTTTCCTTCATTTTTTTAAGCAAAATAAATGCAAATTAGTTTTCTTTCAGAGAAACCTCTAGGAATGCTTAATGCAAAAAAGGAAAAAACACTTTTTGTTATTTCTTATGCACTGGCTCTACTTCTCTTAACAAAAGTGGACAGTGTGCTGCTAAGGTACTACTGGCACCAAAGAATATGAAGAGCTATTTCCAACAAAATTTTGAAACTGCTCAGTAGTTCTTAACCAGAAACTTCTTTCAATTTCATGAAGCTGTCGAAGTAAAAATAAAACCTTGATCCATTTAACTCTGAAAACTCTTGTTCCAGTCTGTAGCCTTATGAATAGTGCCTTGATATGGGAAGTAAAATGCCTGGTTTCCCACATGAACAGCAGTGAGAGAGAATATGCTGAACAGCCCCGTACATCATCATAACAATCCAATATGCAGGACATTTCTGTTCCCTGTGCTTGAATTCAAAGATGAGATAAGGTTAGCAAAACCCAGCAGAGATTGCTTGTCACTGTAAAGCACTTTTCCCTGTTAACTCTTTCTGTGTTGTTGGTTCTAATGTACCAACACCCCCTCCCAGACTGCTCTGAGAAGTAGCAGCTGAACAGTTCATTGATAAAGTCCATGATAACTCAAGTGGATGCTACAAGTGCTTGCAAGTATTAAGAATAATACACAAAGTCAAGGTCTGCCATTCCTAAAGCAAAAGGCTGACAGCTCGGGTGGGAGGAGAGCCAGGTAAGTGTCACGGTTTAATGACTTTAATCTTTTCTAGTTGTAAACCCCTCTCTCCCTTCTTACTGCATTCTGTATTGATCCAGGATAAATAATCACTTGATCCAAACATCCTTGGTTTGTGTGATGGAAGGTAAGAGCCTGGGAAGGTGAAGTCAGGGCTACAAATCCATGTTCTCCAGTAAACCTGCAGGCAGCCATCAAACAGCAAGAACTTGTCTACCTACTTTGACCCCTCAGCAGCTTCCAGGCTCAGGATTGCTAAAATTTAACTCTCTACAGTCCACTAGAACAATGTCAGGGTAACTACACAGAGAAGATGAGAGATGAACCTCAGACAACCTAGCATCTAGGAGCATCACCCTGGAAAGGTTAAAAGTTGGCTGCAGTGGGCACCAAGCCCCCTAACTCAGAGAGCTATGCAACATAGCTGCTGAGCCTCTCCTCCAGGCTGCTCCAGCAACATAAATCACACTGAAAGATCTTCACAGAGTCAAAATGGAATTGCAAAGTGATTTCAAGTATTATGATACTAAGCAGTAGCACACTGTTGGAAAATAAAATGTAATTTATGTCTCAGCACTGATTCGGAGTCTGTAAAGCTAGTCCCAGAGAGCACTTTTAGAGCCCAAAGCAGAACAGAGTTTATTACAGAGATGATTAGCAAATAAGCATATCTCCTTTGTGTGCTTTTTACAACCTAAACATCATCCAGTGTAAATGTATACCAACAAAAATTCTGTCTTGTCAACACTGCAGTGTTGTTATAATCTAGAGAGAGATGGCAAATACCATCTCAAACAACACCGAGGTATGGCTGAGATCATCTTTCTCTACCTAATTACAAAAAATTGGATGTTCTAATGCTATACTGATATGATTTCAGGAGTTTAACTGCAACTTTTGGATGACTACATATACAGTTGCCTGTTAGATGCATTTTAAAATAATGTATCAGAACATAAAAAATTGAGGCAGCGGAAACTAGTGGTCCATTCAGCTCCACACCACTAGTTGAACAGCAGGAGCACTTCTGAAAGGAAAAAACTCTGGCTCTTTCTTATTTTGCCTTCTAACTCCCCCAGAATTCAGATGCCAGCATTCAGCTGGGTGAGCCTGGTCTCCTGTTGAACAAGACTGCCACGTGTGGGTAACAGGAAATTTTGCAATTGCTTTCTGTTCAAATACAAGCATTATTGTGATATAGATTTTATTTTTTTCCTAGACCACTGCAGATCTACCACAAAAGAAATACAACTTAGTTTTTGTCACTTTCCCTTTGCTCCATTAAAACACATGAAATACCAGTTTTCAGTTAGTGCCCTTCCCTGTTTGTGACCAATCTGCAGTATTTTGGATGCACAGGGATCTTATGTTCAGGCAACAGCATTTGTATCATTATTCAAGCTCTCTACAGATTTTGCCAACTTCTCTCAAGCAAAATACAGAAAAAATAGAACAAATAATTCTAATATTTGCTGTAGAGAAAGTAAACATGTACGAAGAAGCAAGCCAAATAAAAGCAAACAAACAAACCAAAAACCTGGTAAGGCTGTAGCCCATTGTAAGGCATCAGTGAAAATCATGGGCAAACTTTGTTTCTGATTCATAGATTCCCAAAGTGGGATCCAAACCAGGCTCTCAGGGATGAATATAAACAAACCAATATTTTCCTGCATAGTGTTTACCCTCCAGGACAAACACTTGGTGATACTGACTTTCTGGCAAGGAGTGTGAAATTTGGAGCCAGAGGTTTGTCAAAACAGTGTTTTTCTTCCAAGTGGCAAAATACACCATTATCTTATCAGAGCAGGTTTGAGAACTTCGGCTTTTTGAAAACTATGAATTTTTGCCTTTCTTGTTGCTGAGAGACCACAGACACTGGGAATCAGCTCAAAATGTATCTTCAGCTTGAAACCATCTTCACAAAAAAGACTGGGCATTGTCACATCACCTACTTTCCCACACAGGCCAAATGCTGGAAGATGCTGTCCTCGACAGCACTTCACTTCAGCAAAGCACAGTGAGCTTTGATTTTAGTGGTTCCACTGAAATTTGAGTTGCAAAGGCTGTAGAGGGTCTCCAGGAGATGCATGGGGCCTTCCCACCCCATGGCTGACATAACCCTACCCCTGACTCAATTCCAGGCTGCACATGGCAGGCCTCTGAGGTGATGGTTCATTTCCAGAGACAGCCTCAAAAAGATAAAATGACCCAGGAGCACCCAAGCACAATTATGAGAGGCTGGCAAGGAAATTGAAAAGTCTGGTGTTCTCCTTATTCTGAGGTAGAAACCCTTTCTCAGTTTACTGATTTATAACAGTCGACAGTCATTGATTTCTTCTTCTTTCTACCCAGATACACAAATCAAAAGAAATCCTAAGTGCACAGCCTGGGACTGAAACAAGCCAGGACCATACAGCCCCAGCATGCAGGAAAAAATTCCTATTTACCCTATCATGGGTAAAGAAGAGAGGGATTTACCACAGACCACTGGCAATGTAACGAACAAGGAAGACATCCTCCTGGATTAGACAACCAGAAGGTTCTCTTCTTAATATAGGAAATACGGGCTACTCAGCTGCAGGATAATTAGTACTAGACAATTCTTGAAACTTGTTATTTTTGTGATCTCACTCTGCCAGCATCCAGAATACTCTTCAGTTTTATGGCTTCCATACGTATAACTGAGTATTAAAATACCATGCTAAAATGATCTAATGGCTGCTGACATACCTAAGAGTTCACCATAAACAGCTACCCTGTTTCCTAGCTCACAAGATGCAAAGGCAGCATGCAAAGCAGGTGCCTAGTTATTTCCTAACATCTAGATGTGCTTCCAGCTGTTGTATTTCAGTGTAAAACTATTAAAATCAATTATTTGATTTTGGTTTATGACTGTGTTCTTTCTGGCTCCAAAATTCTACAATAAGATTATTTTTCGGTAAACATAACTCAGGAATGCTAATTAAATGTGCTGTAGCTACAAAGTGGGAGTATGGACAAAACAGAAGCAACTGGATTTTAGGCTATAAACTGTTTAGGACACTCCGTTCCACTAAGATGATGATTCTTCCACAGCTGTCAAAACAAGCAGAGATTCAGGTATGCTGGATACTTTATATTTGCACGAGTACACAACTGATGGAGTAACTAACTCCAAGGGAAGACAGAAGCATCATTTAAAAAGTTGAGTTGTTATGTCATTTCATCATGAACTGAGATGTCTGTGTATTTCATTTTTAAAAGTCGTACATCTTCAGACACATGATAAATGCAAATAATAATTTAACATGCCTGCAACAATGCTGCTTTAGAAAAAATTCTGACTGCTGAGAATTTCATCAGCAACATATAGAAAAACACTGTACAAAACTGTGAAAAATATTACAGTTTTTTGCTACTAGAAATCTTTATATTTAGCAGAGGATTACTTTTTTTTTTTTTTAAGCCAATAAGATTTTATGTAACGATTCTAGATACTCCAGCCTAAATTTGATGAAATTTCTTTAAAAATCCAATTTAATTTAAACAGTAACTTACTGCTTAAAAATCCAATGACATTTCCTGCCTTGGTCTACATTTAATACAATTGAACTGAGGACTAACAAGAAGATTTCCACTGCTACATTTAATATAATGGAGATTCATGGGCTCCAGGGATATCCTATAACATTTTTATACTGAAACAGCATCTGTTCCTTACCTGAAAGGAGTTCATGCATCGAAGTGAAGGTGGCAGAGACGTGGTACTCAAACCCAGTATCAGAAGTAATTCCAAACATGTTTCTGATGGAAACTTTAAAGGATGAACCCCGGTATCATTTTCCCATGCATCAGCAAGGCTGTAAAGTCAAACAAACAAAGAAACTTTTATATTCTTTTAAGAAATATCTAAACCCCAAGTTTCAAATAAATATTAGAATGTGTCATAGCATTGTGATAAAAGACTATCTTCACATTTTCCCTCTAGAAGGCACAGACAAGTGTTTTACCAGAAACACAAAGTGCATTTAAAGTACCTTCACCACACCACCAATCTTACAAAAAGATACATAATGTGAAAGGAAAACTGAGCATACATTAGAGCTATTTGTTCATGCTTCTAATTCAAAGTTTGATTATTTCTGAACCAAACTTCATTTGCCACTGGCAACTTCTTATCATACAGTGTTTTTATACCTACAGTATTCTACATAAAACATAATGTTCCCACTGTTTATTTTGTTGCTAGAAAGAAAAAATGTCTTTTTACTTCTGAAAAGATAGGAACTCAGATGTGATCTTTGAAATGGATGTTTATGATGCTCTCACTGGAACACTACTAACAGTCTATACCAAGCAAAAATGCAGTCCCAGTTCATTTTATATAGCTTTCTGCTTTATATGTACTAAAAGAATTAAAGATTTCTAGAACTAGTCATAAAAACAACATTCTGAAAACACATTTCAAGATACAGTTCCCACTACTGATGAAAACATTACTAGTTCAACATGATTACCTCAAAACACAGGAACCATCCACTTCATATTGTTCTGGGTTGTTTCTTCTTTGATGAACAAACTGTCAGACTGATCAGTGATCTGGTTAGTCTAATATTTTTATCTGAGCAGCTAGTATTAGATACTCCAGAGCAAGATGGACACCAATAATTCTCAGCAGATCTGAGAACTTCATTTTGGAAGACAATATTTGTTACCCTTCCATGTCCAAGACTTCACCATTTCAATAAATCATTTTAGCATCAACTTTTACTTTTAAATTTACCCAGCTGTTCTGGAAATAGGTGCTCCCTTCCCCTGCTCCTTCACATCTTCACTCAGTAGTGAATTCCTATTTCTAAGCTTCCTTTGAGAAACAGCAGGCAGGGCCAAGCCTGTTCTTTTGTGAGTAAAGGCAAAAGCCATCATAATTTCCAGACAGTACAAAACACCTTGCCTTGATGGCTGAAAGAAATACAGGGAAGTAAAACATAAGCTGGAGGAAGGTGAGGTTAACAAGAGAAAAAATGCTATTTTATGCTCTTCCTTCTGCAAACAGCCAACTTTTCTACGTTGCAAAGAACTCTTCCCAGGATGACTAAAAAAAAAAAATCATCCTTCAGCATCAACTAAAATTCATAAACTCCACACAGATTTCCTAAGTCATTGCAGGGCTCATCTACTTTGGACTGTATCTACTTTGGGCTGACTTTATGACAGGCAAAATCTCACCACTATGTATTGACCTTGACATTGTTTGAAGGAGATACGAGTCAGCTTTAGAAACCAGGCTTTAAAACAACAGGATGTAGTAAAACATACTCAGTAAACCAGTCCAAAATAGGAGCATGCTCTGAGTTAAGAAAAGGACATGTCAGAGTGAATTTTTTCATTTTTCGCTAATTCACCTCTGTAAATCAACATCATCCAGCTCTGTGTGCCAGCAATCTCACCAACAGGAAAACCCAAATCATTCTAAGCATCCTGTCATTCCATCCTTTCCATTTTCTCCCGCTTCTTTATCCCCCCCTTTCCCAGAACTTTTAAACCTCTTGATCTATTGCAATCAAATTTTCTTAATAGCAAGCTCAAATATATTAGGTTCGAGGAAGTTTCATGTTTTCCTAATAAAACTGAGTAGTGAGGAGATATCCACATTAGTTACTCCACAGAAATGCTGCTGATGGAGCTCAGCAATATATATAGTGGATATTCAAGTGGTATTTATCTGAGACAATATTAGCATAAACACAGAAGTTTCTACGTAGAATAATACCAGCTTCTATAAGCAAAGTGAAGCAGTCCTTCATAGCCTACCAAACTTTCTAATAAGTGATCCAAATTGAGAGACTTTGTGCTTTTAGTTTAGAACATGCAATTTTGTGGGCTCAGGATAACTGGGAAAGAAAAACTCCTAAGTTTCTGGGCAGGAAGAAGGGTTGGTGGTAATTTAACTTATCTCCAGTAAGATTAAGAGTCAGAGATCTTCCCTGTGTTAACCAAAATTGTGATGCAGCCTCTACAGGTTAAAGTGACACTTCAAAATCACCCCTTCTGTTTCATCTACCAGATATAAATTAAAAGACAGTAAACAGACTTAAGATTAAAACACACAGTTAAAACCTTCATATAACTTCATTTTAAGAAAGACAGAACCACATGTGATGAACATTAATCAAACTGTTCGATATATTTCATAACCAAACTGAAGTAGTTCAGAAAGGGAACAGAGTAAAATTCTCCTAAAGTGGAAGAAACTTGGTTACTGTGTTAGATGCTGACACAAAATAAATATGTGCCGTCCTAAACTGACAGAACGGAGCATTCAAGAAAAACAAAAATGAAAGGCTGAGACTATCATCCCTCTTGTCCTTTTCCAGGTTTTCTCTACAGAAAGGTTGTTTGAAGGAGAAATTTAGAGCATAATATGAGTAACCAGTCAAAGCAAAACAGCTAGGAAAGTAAAATTCCTATAGTAATATGTGAAAGATATTTTTTAAAAAATCAAATTATATTTTCAAAACTGTTTAGCTGATATTAATGATAAATCCAAGGAAATGCTGATTTCTAAAAAAAAAATATTTAAGAATCAGCAACTGTTATCTTAAATTTAACCAATCAATTCTGAAAGCAGACACGACCAAAACCTGAAAACAACTGCTCATATAAGGCTAAAGATGAGACAATTACTTCTCCAGAGGGAATAATTGATCGCACTGTTTTAGATAAGTACACCTGATTCACCATGCATTGGAGAACAGTATTTCTCCCCTGCTTATTATGTAATGAATCCCAATTAATTTCTAAAATGCCTACACAGGTCAGAGTAGCATTTTAAAATTATGTCCTTAAAATTAAGTTTTAAGATGCTAAAATAATGAAATACATTTATTTAATAATTCCTTGATCTAAGTACTAGCAAACAAACACAGTCACCCATCAAGTAATGGAACCCACCCACAATGACCTCAGTCTGCACAGAACTATTCACAGCATGTCAATGAAGCAAGAGAAATTTCTCTATTTCAAAACCATGAAAAAAATAAAAAAGATTCTCAGAAGATTTTGAAAAACTGGACCAGACTTCTTATTAGATTGCATTTCTTTCAAAAGAAGCCTCTTCTATCAGTGCCAAGGCGATTCAACAGTAGCAATCAACTTCCACCATGCACCACGTTCATTTCAAAGTGCAACTGTCTCAGCAATAAAAATTAGTCAGCTTTTAAGGAGGAACAGGTAAGCCTTTTTTTTTTTTTTTTTTCATTCCCTCATCACCACCTCTGTTTTGCCAGGCTGTTTTTATAAATATTTTAACACAGGAAAGTCTAGAAAGATCAAAATTGGAAAATGAAACAGCTCTTACTCAGAACACTACTCAGTGTTGCTACCAAGGCAATGGATTAAATTGACTCAAATAATTACAACCTAGATAAATGTGTTCTCCATTTTAGGGCTCCAAATGCTGTGAAATCCTTGAAGGAGATTACTATATTAGCTATGGTTTCAGTGTTTTGCTGAACCAAGGCCATGCTGAAGAATCTAATATAAAACGTGACAGAAGCTCAGCCCTGACCCGGAGGGTTCACTGAATGTTGTTAAAGCTGCCCACTCCACGAGCTATGGCTTTGATATAAATGGCAGATGACTTTAGGGAACCAAAGGACAAACCTGCTAAATTAAATAACTATTTGTAAAAATGATTTCATCCAAAAACAATTCTAAATTATGGTTGATGATGTGTGTCTATACGCTTAATATACCTGGAGGCTAAGTTATTTATATTTTTAATTATCCTTGCAGTGATCTAAAAATTACATAAAAATCAATGCATGTTCATTAGCTACTACACTCTTGCCAAACTTTAAATAATATGGAACACTAAGAAGTGCCGTGCTTCCACAGCATACAGCAAATTCCTTTGGAAAAAAAAATTCTTTTTATAGAGTCACTTTTTCCCTCCTTGAACAAGTATCTGCAGTCTTCTCCTAACGCTGTTCATTATTCATCCTCAATAGCTGGGACTGTCATGTGTTTTTGGAGCAAATCTTCCCTGGGACCTCTTCTAGCCACACGATGTCCCAAACCAACAGGCATTATACCTCTGATAACAGAAAACAAAGGGAAGAACGAAAAGTTAACCCACTGGTGTCCTTGCAAGGAAATGAGCAGGGGAAGAGGAACTTATCAATGGAAGTAAGAAGATTGAGAGCAGGGATCCAGAGACCCATGAGGAGGTACACTTTTAGATTTACTGCAATGGACTACAGTGGACAACAAGACAATCTCCAGCTCTAAGATTTAAACCTTATTTTTTTTCAGTGCATCGCTACAGAGGCAGGATAAAGGATTAATTAACTGAACTTCTATGCTTTAAAGTAATTTTAAACACTCTCCTGTAAAACATTATTAGAAGGAAGTTTCTGATATATGATCCTTATAATGGTGTTACATGATATAAATAGCATATAGTACATATGTTTTAATATAGTATCATAGAATTACAAAATCAGACGAGTTGGAAGGGACCTCAGAGATCATCAAGTCCAACCCTTAATCCACTACCACTGTGGTTACCAGACCATGGCACTGAGTGCCACATCCAGTCTCTTCTTAAAAACCTCCAGGGACAAAGAATCCACTACTCCCCTTGGCAGCCCATCCCAATGTCTGATCACCCTCTCCGTAAAGAAATTCTTTCTAATATCCAACCTAAACTTCCCCTGGCACAACTTAAGTCCATGCTCTCTTGTCTTGTTGAAAGTTGCCTGGGAGAAGAGCCCAACCCCCCCCTGGCTCCAGCCTCCTTTCAGGGAGTTGTAGAGAGCGATGAGGTCTCCCCTGAGCCTCCTCTTCTCCAGGCTGAACACCCCCAGCTCCCTCAGCCTCTCCTCACAGGACTTGTGCTGGAGTCCCTTCACCATAGTTATATCTAATTACATATAAATTATTCATATTATTATACAAGTATGCTTATTTCTGTAAATTAATATAAATAGATATAAGAGTTCTATACAAAAACACATGGCCAATATTAACAGTCTTCTGTCTTTTTTCTGAGTTTATATATTTTGAATGGCAAAACTATATGTATCTGGAGTCTGGTCAAAAAGAACTCACCCAGAAATCCACTACAAAAACAATTTATATCTTAATTATTTTGCTACTCCTTGACATGCTTTGATTATTTTAAACTAAGTCAGAGAGAGAAGTAAAAGCTGTCTTTCTCAAACTGTGAAGTACAGGCCAAGTTCTTTTTCTTCTGTTTCACACTAACCAGCATTTTTATTAGACTTGATTGCCATAGGACAACTTAGATGTAACCAAAACATAGGTTTTGGTACAGCTATTAAAAAATGCTATCAGAGCAAATGAAGCCTGTACATAGCCGACAGAATAAATTCTTTTTTTCTCAAAGTGGTAAAGTGCAAACACAAAAATCCAAACGACTGAGATAGTATATTGTGCCAAGACAGAGAAGGTTGTTTACAAGTAGATTATTCCTCTGGAGCACAAAAAGCTATCTCAACATAAGGCAACTTTTTGCATGGATTTTACTCCTGTCCAGGAGTAACTCTGCCTCAGAGCATGTAATTTCAACGTAATGCTCCACATGCTTCTCCAGACTAAAGATTTTTGGGTGTTCACCAGCCACTTTTCTACATTGCCTTCCCTCCTCCAGCTGTCTGCTATGCAATTTCGAAACCATTAATCTTAACTTGCAAACCCCATCACCCATAAAATATTTTAATTCCACTGTAAAGCAGTACCACCTGTATACCCTCTACAAAAGACAAAACAAAATTTCAGCTGCTAGAATCACTGAAACAAAGCTTAAACATCACAAAGAAGTCTCATCAGGTGTTAATCCATTTTTCAAACTTTAAGTTGAAAATGCAATATATTGAAAATCAGTATATGAAAAGCTAAACAAGGGATGTCTAAGGCAGACATGTTTAATGGGACACCTAAATGTGTGGGACCAGAAACACATGCAATACACCGAGCTTAAATTCATGGCAGTATTCAAACCATGCACAGATGGTCAGTGAGTATAACTAAGACATTATCATCTTTATTTGGTTTCAGCACCAGATAAGTAAAAATAGGCTGATCACAAAATGAAGAGGAAAGGGAAATAAAATCCCAAGCCTGCCAAGTAATTCCCAGGATATGTCCTACCAGCAAAACCACAGTGCAGGAAGATGCAGAAGCTATACCCACAGAGCCAACTTGTAATAGTAACTACCTATGAGGAAATTCTTTCTCCATTCATCTGCAAGATCAAGAGTTTGTGGCAAATTGTGATTGCAGCAAATTTCCATCAGCTACACTGAAGTTCTGCTTTAGAACATCTGACTGCCAAATACAAGCTCCTGGGGAAAACAGCTCCTGCTGGGCTTGTGTTGCTCAAACATATGTAGACATAGTAGGAAGACAGAATTCAACAGTTTCATAATGTATTTCCTTGAAACTACTTTAAAAAAAATACCTACATCCTTTTTGCTTAGCTGGGCACAAAAGCAGAACTCAGAAATTAATTTAGAAGTTCTACAACACCAAGAAAAGCACAGGAGCTCAGCTCTTGCTGGGCACTGCCTGAAGTCTGCTATTACTGCTCTTGAACATCCACACTATGCAGAACTGATGGTGCAGTTCCAAAGTACAATGTGATTGCAGACTTCCCAGCAGCAAAGCAACATGGTCCTACTAAAAGGAGAAGCAAATTGCTCTCGTAAAAACTGCATGGCCAATGCTTTAGAATGTGCTGCTTCACTTTAATGGTTGTGTTAAGGCTTTAAGCTGCAGGTTTTTAATGTCTTACTGCAACCCAGGTGCAAAACATTCGAATAGTTTCTCTGAAAACAATAAAGATCAGATTGTTGTAGCCAGAACACTGCTGATAACTCACTGCAGTGGAAGATGGCACCACTGATGGCCATCACCAACTAGACTAGTAACAGTTCTGCTATGACCCTAGGATGCAGTTTTCTTCGATCTGCCTACAGCTCAGAATCAAGGGATAGCTTTGCCTACCCCTTAAAATACTTTTCTTCACCATTAGCAACTCTTGATTCCTTCCTGGATACATCTCACTCTAAATTCGAACAGATGGCTCATAACTTCCCTAATGTATGGCAATAACTGTAGACTACTGTGCTTAGGATGGATGCACAGGAACAGAGCAGCATGCTATTTACCTATTGCTAAAAGCCTGACTCATGCCATCTTACTTCCAGGGAATATCAAATGTGAGCAGCAGCACTGACCTAAAAAGCATCCCTTCCCAGAGTGTATCAACCAAGTACTTAGATTCTGAAGTCACATTTTAATTTTTTTTTTTTTTTAAATTTCCAGCACTTCGGGTATGTAGAAAAACAAAGGAAGTGTCCCAATCTGGCAAATGGGAGTAAGCCTCCTCTCCTAACTTGCATTTCCTGAAGGGTAGAAATGCACAGTAGGGCTGTAGAAAAACAAAGTACTATGTAAAAGCTCCTTCATGACAACTTCTGTTACTAATAAGATCGCCCTGGAGTAAATGCAAGCAATTCCAGATAGCTCACCCAAGAAAGTTTCACATAATTCTATGGAAGCATTTCCACCTGCTCATGAAACTTGTGACATCTGGTGGAGTGGATGCCTTCCTCAGCAGACTCTTCTCTTAACTGTTGGTTTCAACCTATAGACTTTTCTCATCAGGGGTATTAACAAGGATGCTCTCCTCTAGAAAGCTGCTTGTTTTACAAAAATTGTGGGGAAAGTATCATTCATGCCATTTATCTCCAAAATCTTTCAATATGTTGAAAAACTGGGGGCAGAAGAAGGAAGGTGAGTGGGGGTAACTGCCAAGGCAAAACTAATTATGGTCACATAATTTGTTTAGAAACAAAACATATTTACCTGCATAAGTCAGCCTCAAGAATTTACAGAATTTTATCAAAGGATATTTCTGGTGGTTATCTCTGTTGACCCTCAGGGAGTCTCTTCCTACTTTTGTGCACACTATAAAACATCTCCTGTATGCAGCTCACCTTCCCTCCCAGAGGCTGAAACAACCTCCAGGCATCAGGACACTAGTCAGAAGTCCCAGCAAAAACATGAAATGTCTGCTCTTTCCTGGGCTACATTTCCACCAGACTCTTAATGAGGAATGATTTTACAGACTCCTTCCTCTCTCCTCACCCTCCCACAGTTTGGGAACTCCAATTAAAATAGAGGAGGAAAAATTGGGAGGAAGATGTATTACTGATATTAGCATATCTTGATTTTTGAATGCCCAGATGCTATCAACAGTAGTACTGTCCTGAGATGACTTTACAACTCTTCATGAAACTACAAAATTAATTTAAAAGTCATCATGTTATATTGCAGAACATAAGCCACAAAGTGTCAAGTATTCTTTCACAAACACAAGAGCCCTTTACATCAACAGAAAGATTCCCTTCATACAAATGCTATGTTTGTTATCCAGGAATTACTTTGCACCATCTAAACATGAAAGGTTGATAAACAGGTAATCAAAAAGGCTAAATACATCATCCAGAACAGTGTCAAGGCAGATCAAATACGTTTTTTTAACTAGTTCAGTACAAATGGTTCCAAAAACCTCATGAACAGCCCACCCAGACTTGTTAAGGGGCAGATGCTCAAGAAAGAAAAAACTCATCTCATTTCAAATGGCATTTAGTTCACTTCCATTCACCTAGTCAAGTCTCAGGTGAGCAAATTATTCAAAGAGCAAATACATAAGAAAAGCTTTAATGAGAAGACAGTAAAGATAGCTTTCAAAGAGCAGAACTTCTTGTAATGAATAAAGGGGCAGTGAACTAATCTGCATCCCTCTAGCAAGGAATTTTATGTGTATCTATTTTAAAAGAAACTAGTATAAAATATCCAAGATTTGAAGACAACTATACTTACCATTTTCAACGTCTGATAATAATTCTAAGAACCACAAATGCAAGTTCAAGAATTATTTTAAGTTATTTCAACTCCAAGTTTCAACTGCGATTGACTTTTTTCCAGTTTCATGTTTGATTTCCTCCTAAGTTTAACTGATACATTACGGAAGTCCATCCAAAAATACTGGGTTCACTTGCCCCAAAACCATACCAGATGACTTCCAAATTTGGTAATCGGATTAAAATATCTACAGATTAGCAGCAACTGTGTCATGTGTGCCCAGTTTCAATACCCATTATTCACAAAACTTCAAATCTGACAGATGCTGCAGAAGAAAATCCCACAATTCAAGAGATAAGTTTGGGGCTTCATCAGATTTAAAGATTATTTTGCCAATTCTATGCCCAAAAAATCAGAATTCTGTATCCAGACTAAATAATTAGATATTAGGCAATGTGAACACAATGGCATTCCAAGAAAATGTTCCCATTACTTATTGAAACAAAACCTAATTATTATCAGGGACACAGAAGAGATCACATACTCCAGTTTCACCTACACAGTTTAAAAATTAATGCACATACTGCTTAAAGGTCAGCACCTCCAGCTTAATCTATAACCTAGAATATGTATGCATCTTCATCCTTCCATAAAAAATTCAGTGTCACTGCTTGCAAAAATGGTAATATCAGCCCCAGTTGCATTCAAGCTTTTATTTTTCCTTCAAGGCTTTTTTTGAGAAAAACACTGAAAATAAAAATGGAAGAGATTTACACAAAGGAAGACTGAATGAAATGGTGTATTTATCAATGTATAACTCTCACAAAAGTAGGAATGGCTAATTTCTTGAAAGAGACAAAGAATGTGTTTAATTATCTTGGACACATAGACTTCTGAGATTTAAAAAAGAAGTGAAAATGTCCAAAGCAACTGTTGATCTGAAAATGTGTAAACTTTAAACTTCCTATCAACCACATCATGGCTTCCTGTAAATTTTTTTTCTTCCTAAAAATATTAGGTTCCATTTTTATAATTTAATTAAATGGTCTCATTTTACATCAGGTTTTTCATTACCAGGCCCTTAGAAACACATTACGCTCCTAATTACTGAACGAAAACAAGAGGGAGTTGAACATAAAGTATCTCATGAAATCCATTCCATTTAATTCTCCTTCTAGAGCTTCCTAGGAGAGGGCATTGGGACTTAAACTGAGATCCCAACAGAGGTATGCATGAGTAAAAATTATTTCACATACAAAGATAGAAATCTCTTTTTGGGTGCTGAAGAATGAGTTTAAGAAAACCAGATTAATTGTACAGGAGAATTAATCCTCCTGCTAGGGAGGCAGATTTTTTTCATCTGTTTTTTCCTTCAGTGTTGCAAGTAGTTTCTTTCTATCATAAAAGTTTTCCACTGCTGGTTCCTAGTATAGTAAAATGGCCTTAAAATTCAAGAGGTTCTGTCACTCCATTTTTCTTTTTACCATAGTGATTAACAGCAATTTTAAGTTTGCAGTAAAAGAATAGAGAGGGAAGATCCTCCATATTTTTCTCCATTATTTCAGTTCTATGTTTATCAAATTCTCCTCATTTTTAAAGTGCATTGGACTCTCTGAAGAGCAGCTTTGCTCTGCATGGATAAACATAGAGAAGTTTTTGTCTTTAATAAGGGTTTAGATACACAATCCCAAATCCCAGTGGCCCTTGTTAAAGCAATATAATACATTTTTTACACTTCCTTAGGAGTTTGGGGAAAAAAATTGTCTACGTATCAGTCTGAGCTCATGCTGAATAATGTGGCCATAGCAAAGGGACTGTTAAAATTCATGTGTCCAGCCATTAGAAATGGATTTATAGATGCAATTTTGATAAATAAGCACAAGTTTATTAAGTAATGATTAATATAGAAAAAAAAATTGTCAGTAAGAGCTGAAAATAGAAGACATGTAGAACCAATACTGAGATGTAAAGTTGGTGTGACTTGTTGGTTCTGCGTGCTGTGAGCACACTGGGATGTATTTGCATTACTCCATTTTAGGTACTCAATGACCCCAATGATGAGCAGGGATGAGACATCTCATGAAGATACTGGTCCCATGTGCTGACCCTGCCTGGACATCTAAACTGCACATCACTCATTTCCTAAACTGCTATGGTTCACAGAGCAGTGGCTTTCAGCAATCCAAAATTGGTATTTATCTTCAACTCTATGCTATAAACTGCAGCAGCTGAGGATGTGACTGCCAAGTGGCTCAGCTGTCTGGGCTGCAAAGCCACGCAAGTATTTGGTACAGTAACCCCAGCTAGGAAGGAGACTGAAAAGCAAAGTTGGCTTATGTGAGACAATCTGTCTAAGCTCCTCACCTAGGCAGGCAGCAAAGAGGTGGTATGCCCCATGGGCAGGCAGTAATCCCAGTAAGCAATGTGGTATCCCCTTGCCTTACTCACATTTCCACAGTTCTTGTGGGCCATAAAGATCTTGCCCTCCCCTTTCGGCTTGTACTCCTTGGGCAAGAAATCCTTGAGTTCTAGAAATCCTGGCTTGTGGTTCTGTTCATTGTGTGGCCCAAACTGGCCTTCTTGCTAACAGTCACACCACCATCCCCATAGAGGCTCTAACCACAAACCAAGGGAGAGCAGCATTAAGCAATGTGTAGAAAATGCAGCCCATAACCACAGAGCTCAGGGCTGATCAACCACTTACTAGGACAGGGATGACTGTTGAAACTTCTAGGAAAATGACATGAGCTGTGCTCATGTTAGATGCAAAAATCTTCCCAGCAGGTCTCTGCAACTGCCTGCCTCCCACTGCTCCTCATCACTGATGTCAGGCCAACCAGAAGCCTCAACATGGGGACCCAGCACCAGAGGGATGGTGTCTTTGATACCCTGTCTTAATAACACTGAAATAGGTGTACATTCAAAGCCCTAGACTCACAAAAAATAGTAACGCACATTTCCTCAGCATAATCAACCAGCCAAGCATTGAAGAAAAATTATTTTTAAAAAAGTATCAAATGAAATCAAAGTTGAATGTATCGACGATCTGTGTGATCAGCAATGGCAGTGCTGCTCTGCCCTGTACCTAAAGCCCTGGATCCCCTAGCCACAGGATAAAGCACTTCCCTGGATGTTCCCTGGTCATATGCTTCATAAACCTTAATTCCCTTTTTTAAGACCTATTGCTGTATCTGAAGTTGAAATGGATTTTCAGAACAATGTAAAGATGAAAATGTTTTCTGACTTCTGAGTTTTAAACCTTTTGTTAAAAATAAATCACTTCCAGAGTGCTGTTGATATTCCATATAGAAGTACTGAAAAATGACAGGCACTACAGACCATTATTCCTGAATCCAAAGGGAGAAGTTGTCATGCTTTGCAAATAAAAGCTGAAATCACAGTTTACAAAAAGCTCTCAGCTTCCTACTTTAAAGTTTGGGGTTTTTTTTTTCTGATGTACTGACTGCAGAAGAGAAGGAAATTCAATATTTCAAGATGTAATTACATGAACCTGCAGCAAAACAAGGAACACCACAAATCACTGAATTGGTTGATCCTGAGAATTTGCTGACAGCAAAATTTATTATCTCAACTCATTCAATCCAAGCCATTGCCAAGAAAATGCCTAATCACTAAAGTTCTAACTTCACATAGGCAATATTTTCTTTTTCCCAGTGAAATAATTTTCTGGGAAGAGTTTATTTTTAACAATACAAAATTTGTATGGAAGCTCACTTTATGCAACTATGACACAACCCTGGCATTAAAATATCTGGTGTGGTTACAAGTCAAATTTAACAGGCAATTGTATCCTAGATAAATAAATAAAGCAAGCAAGCAAGAACAGTTTCCTTTCCTAAAAGTAAACTTAAGGTTAATTCAGAAACATAAACTGGAATAACAACATTTATTACATAGGTAACAAATACCCAAACTACCTGATTTACAACATCTCACAGTCCACCTTGAAAACAAACTACAGACTAATTGCCAGTCTGGAAAGATCAGCTTTCCACTAGCCCCTTTTCCCTGTCCTCAGCCACTACAATTCCTCACACATCTGTTGTGTTTCCTGTATGCATGGAAATAGTCTTCCACAAATAACCCCTCCAACCTTCAGCAATCTGTCCCTACCTAAACTCCCAAGTTTTCTGTTTCAACTATTGTGAAGCTTTCCCCTTCTGTTATGGCAGAGATTTAACAGTGTCTGTGTAATCCATGTGTATGTTGATAGACCTCACTTAGGCAGTGGTCCAGAGTCCTGCTGATCTGCTGCAGACACGAAGCAGAGCTGGAGGAATCACAAATGCCATCAGTCACCCATCTGAGATGGCACTCAGTGTGGGGGGCTGCATGGGCCACACATATAGCTTGGCACTCTCAGATTGGTGAATGCAGATTATTTTGGCTCTTTCATTTATTGTTACGAGTTTTCTTGAAACTTTATGGATCAAGAAACAGCAAAACCTAATCCTGAGTTAGAAGAACAAGAAAAAAGAAGGGGACACATAACAGCCTGGCGGCTGAGCTCTAGGTATGAGCAAGAGCAGAAGGAAAAAGGAAGAGGGGATTTAGATGGAAGATTAAATCTAGGTTTAGCCAACTTAAATCAGTACTGATGCAGGAGCTGATGTTACAGACAGACTAAAACACAGCTTTGACAAAAGGAAGACTGAGTCACAGATACCAGCTCTGTCAGAAGAACAGCCTTTGAGTAGATGGCCTTGTTCAAAGAGGAGACAGAACACCTGAAAGTATGATGGCTGCAGAGATAGTACTTTAAATCCTTTGCAACTAAAATTAATTAGAATGGACTTGAGATGTAGGAGAATGCAGCCACCCCTGATAATTACTAAATTGTTCAATAGCAACCCAGTCAAGATTGTGATGGCTCTCCATGCACATGGAAACTTCTCACTCTGAAAACATTCCAGAGAGCAAAAGACACATGGTGAAAGCAAACCTGAGAGTCTTTTGGCAGGTCAGTTGCAGAGTTGGAAAACTGAACTTGAGGGCATCTCCCAGCCAATAAGCTCATCTCCCTCCTAGAATACACCTCATGCTGAACTTTTCCTTTTTGCAATTTTATCATTCTTTGTCTTTAAAGCAATTTTGTTTCTTGAGAACATTACTCCTACTAGAAGGCTCTATCATCACGGTTCTGATATTAGAAAGCTTCCAATCTCCAGTCTACACTTTTTCAGAATCAGGTGTATTGGTATGTTCTGTCCAATTTCTACTGAAGGCACTCAATGAACATTGCAGTTATCTGGTACCCACCTACTACTCTATGTTCTTGAAGCAATTTCCTTAGTTAAGACTTGCATCAGACATAATTGGTGATACAAGAAACTCAACTGGACAATTGTGTTAATTAAATGTAATGGTCCTATGTGTAAAGAAGAGCTGCAAAGATGCTGAAGTGTCTGCAGAATTGCTATGTAGGGGGGGAAAACCAGCTTCTCAGTAGTTCGCTTCTTCTTACAGTAATTGCTGATTGTTTCGTCAGCTTCAGAAAAACAGAAGAGGGTTTTCTTCCAAATCTCTCAATTCAGAGAAGAGTATTTCTTAATCATCATGTCATGTTCAAAGAATTAGAGTCTTTTATAACATTCATGACACACAGCCACTTCTGTTTGAAATACAACATCTGAACAGCAGCTTGCAGCAATAATGTGCAAACAGTTGAAAACAGGAAATAGAGAATATAGAGAGACAATTTTAAAATATATGACTACAACCAGTAAAGGTCACATTTAGTAATAGTATTAGATTGAAAAATTCACTAAATCATTAAATATCTAATGGCTCATCTTAGCATGCCTTTAAGTACCCATTTTCAGAAGAAGATTCTTTGCATTACCAGCATTTATTCTAGCTTGTCAAAAATTTTTTCTCCCAATATAACAGATCTACCAATTTCCAGAGGAAGTCTAAAATCGGAAAAAAAAAAAAGAAAAGTGTAAAATATACATAGAAATACTTCAGCAGTGGTGTTACAATTGTTTCCATCACAAGATACCAAGTTTGGACAGAAGTGAGGAAACACATTACACTGTTCAATCAACTTGCTTTGTGAGTGATACAGGACACTTGGGAAGCAGCCAGTAAGGGAAAAGAAGTGTACATATGAAAGTGCAACTACCCTAACAACATTTCCAAACTAGTTTTGAAAGGTTCACAAAACACTATGTCTACAAGGGGAAAAAAATGCCTGTGCTTAGTTTAAAGCCCAGCTTCCAACCAGTCCTGCTACTGATACTTTGCACCTGCCCATCAATACCAGCTGAAATGCCCCAGCTGCAGTGTTGGAGACACGGAAATCCATCTGACACACATGCCTGCAGCCATTTCACTGAAAAAACATTTTCAATGAGATGCTATGATTTTGCTGTCTCCAGGAAAACCAGCAATATTAGGGCCCAAAGGAGCACTCACATAATTTCTGTATTTCTGCTTCCGGGACTACGGAGAACTCCGTGACATTAGAATCACTCAGTGTTGCTGTGAAGTAACAAAAATTTTGAAGGCTTACCTGGTATTATGGTAATGTATACACTCTGGGAAGAACATAAACCAAATGTAATACTATTTGAACCATACACAGAGTGAAAATGGGCACAGTCAATTCAACAACTCACTTCTGAATAGATCTAATAGTACTGCCTTCGGCCATTATTTGACTGAAATTCAGCAAGATATTTGATTGAAATTTGAAAATTCTGCATAAATTTTATACCCTGGAATATTTTCCACCTTTCCAGTCAGGTCTCCTCCTCTTCTGCCTCAAACGTGCATATATAAGTATCCATTGCTTACTGTGCCTATTAGTTATACAAATGGTTTCACTTATAGCTTAATAACAGTATTGAGAGAAGTCAGCATGAGAATTGCTTGTTCTGTTTATCCTTGATGCTACAGCATTCAAAATAAGCAATAAACAATATCCTTTTGTAACCACACACAAATGGAACTGTGCTGAATAACTTCACAAATTAGCCTTCCTTGGTCTCAAGTCATATGCTCCCAATTTGCTTTTGCTTCTTCAAATCGATACTGATTTTAAAAGTATTGCAAGTAAAATTAGCAGCTTAAATAATTTTGTGAATCTAAGTATTGTTAGTTTACACTGCCTGTCATGGAGAAATACAATAGGAACAACAAATGCTAATTTAAAACAGCACAAGATCCTAGAATTCAGTAAATCAAGTTTTGAGGTTTAATCAGTTCTTGTCAGCAATCTGACTAACAGGCTTTTCTAAGTTTTGTTTTTCACTCTTGGATAATTATAGGATTCCTGCCTGCTCATATGGATCCTGTCATTTACAAGGCATTATGGGAGTTGCTTACTTACAGTTCCTAAGTGAAACAAATTGTTTTTATAAGTCTATAAACAATGGTAAGCTTTCTAAGTTGAAAGCTGCTTTGACTTACAATTATAAAATTATCCTCAACAGATGATAATTATTGTATTTAGGCTATCTAGTTTTTAGAAAAGCCACATTACAAGAAAGTCAAAATGAATATTCTAAAGATACAAACATGCCGTAGGTGAGGATTGGACTAGATGATCTCTAGAGGTCCCTTCCAGCCCCTAACATTCTATGATTCTATGTTGAGTAAGACTTAAATAGGTGTGACATTGCAGTCCCTCCAGCAAACTGGCCAGTACAGCTAACTCCTAAATGTAATCAGCAAGAAAACTGCATGCAGTAATCCCAATGTAGAGTTTAGGATCCCTCTGTCCATTTTGCCAGTATGAATGCAGAACTGTTTGCTAAATCCCCCAATGACAGATCTAGAGGCTACTCAGACTAGCAGGAGATCAGTTTAGAAGAAGTTACGAGCACAGCACTAGTGATCTTGTGGAACTTGATGTTGCCAGAGTCTGTGAAAGCAAGCAGCAAGGTCAAAAAGTGTTTATTCAAACTGATGGTCAAAATATGCAAGAACAGATAGTAAAGGAAATAGGCAGGGCTGTGCCCTCTAATGGCCTAAATACAGCTTCAGAGCTGAGCAGCACCAGGAAGTGCTGAGGCTCTAAAGTGCTCTGGGTGCTGGAGGGAGGATACTGGGGTGGATGGTACCCTGCTCTGTCTCATGCTCCTGCCATCCCGCAAAAATAGAATTAACTACTTGGCAATGCAGTTGTTTCAGCCTATAGATTTTAAATTAGTTTCAGATAGTTCTGCTCCTTTTAAGTAAAATTTTTTTTCTCATTCAATTTGACATCTCTCTCACTGCCAGTCCTGAGATTCCCAAAAGAGCTGAGCTACAGCAATATGAATCAGAGAGACAGGAGAACTACTGACATTGTGCTTACCTGAATTACAATGTTTCACAAATATGAAGAATAATACAGAAAACCCATATAAGCCTGAATTGTATTTTTTGTTCTGCCACATCACAGAATAACAAATTCTGATTCAAAAGCATATAAAATGTGATTGAAGATCTTAATAGTGCCTCTATTTTTTTGACAAAATTAGAACATCAGAAGTAGCTAAGCAATAGCACAATCAATTTCTTATTTTTACATTGCCAATTACAGCAATGTATATAGAATTTAACACTTTTAATGCAGATTACACCTGCAGTACCCTGCAACGTGTGTAGTAACATCAGAACCCTTCAAGCTACACAGAAAGAAAGGCAGGCAATTGGTCAGATCATTAAGTGGCTAAGTGATTTGGGGTTGTGAATGCACTTTAAAAAAAAAATCAGAGCCCTACCTTCTCTTACTTCAATTTCTAAATTTCAAAAGATGAGCAAAAAAGGCAATCTAAGAAAAAAGCTCAGCTGGAATGATTTGGAAAGGTATCAGACCTTTGTTTAGAAACAAGAACGAAGCTCTTTAGTAACTACTCTAAAAGGATGCTGCACATTGCAGGTCTAGTTTCAAGAAAGTCAAGATATTTCTCCTGGAAGTTATATTTAAAAGTTTCATACGTCTCTTCTTAGAGGTGGAAAAGGATGTTACCAGTACTAAAAGACAGTTCTTTCTTGTGAAAAATCATCTCAAGCTAAAAATAATAGTTCTCAGATCAAGCTTCCATCCTCTTCTTCCAAGCTTCAGCTCAAGCATTCAAAGTTCAAGAGGCTTATAGCTTCCACATGTCTATCAAACTCTGAAAAGTACTTTTTTATCCCTCCTGTCCCAAAAGCCTGACTGGCATCAGACTGAATCTTTCAAAAAGCTTTGCCTGACTGCTCAGTCAAATCTTTTAAGGCAACCGCCCTGTGGTGTTAGTTCTTTTAACTTGATAACGTGAAAGAACTCAAGAAGGGAACACAAAAAACCCCATCTGAAATGAAACAGATCACTCGTGTTCCATTTACAATCCCACCCACTCATTTAATCATTCCAGATATAGAACAAGAAGCTTATTATGCTACAGAAATCACCTTAAGGAGTGCACAAAGGAGTCAGACAACCATTGGTCTGTCTGCTACCATTTGTTTTCTACAGGCAAGAGTTACTGAAACCCTAGGAAAGGCATTCTATTCCAGAGATACACAAATCAGTGAAAGAGGAACAGTCTGGTGCTTTTATAGGAAGTGAATTACTCTAGAGTCATACATAGAATCAAAGCCATTCTTGGGAAAAATAAACAACATTCTAGAATATATCACTTAGCTTTGTAAAAAGCTCACTATCCACAAACTGCAATGAAAGAACTGGAACTCAAAACTTCTAAGTTTTTAGCCACAAGCTCAATTTTCTAGCTTATTCTGCCCTTCTAAAGCTAATAAAACAAATAATTTATGGAAGCAATTTTTTAACTCTCCAATGCAGCAAATTCTTACACAGGAGAGGGCTTTTGCAAAAGCTGCAAAACACTCAGAGACTCTATACGTGTACAACAAATAAAAAGCTATCAATGGCTTTGACAATGCTTTGCCTAGAACACTACTACAAAGGGAAAAGTAATTTTCCTGTAACTGTACCTTCATATACATTTTCTAAAATCAAGTTATGGCTGAATTGCCATGTAACTGCATTTTCAATTTTCTTCATGCAATTTTACAACACTTTTACTCCAGCAGTATTTATCGTTATCACTCCCAGCAGTCAAAGTTGTTTGCAGAAGGTGTTACTTGTCAAGAAACTGTTACTTGAAAGGAAGACCTCTTCTGTCTGCACAGCAGATTTGTAGGTGGAGAAAAAGAGCCTTGCTGAGAGAAAAGTGAAGGGTACCAACATAATCAGATACACATCATCCATAAATATTGAAGTAAGAACAGAGCAGAAAATGCATGAAGTTCCTTCTCTAAAGGGAGACTACACTCATACTTTTTCATAGGTGACAAGAAGAAATGACAGCATATAAATTCAATTGATTTGATGTAGAAGGATGGCTCACAAAGCTCCCTCGAGGGCTGGAAGCCTCACTGTAGACAGATCTACTCAGAACTTGTGCAGTCATACACAGAATCATGGAATGATTTGGGTTGGGAGGGACCTTAAAGACCATCTTATTCCAAGCCCCCTGCCATAGGAAAGGATACCTTCCACTAGACCAGACCTTCTACTAGACCAAAAGACACACCTAAGTGTTTCTAGCCCTGTTTAACAGCTGAAGGATATATCTCCTGAAGCTGAGATACCTTACCTGCCAGCTATTGTGCTGGGTCTGACTCCCATCTCCACATCCCTGACACATCTCCATGTCCTCAGCCCATCTCCGTGGCTAGCCAGTCTTTCTGGTGTATGAGATAGCCAGAATTCCACACTGTAGTAAATACCCAGATGCAGCCCACGGAAGGCCCCATGCAAGAGCAGGCAGAAGCTAGCAAAGGAGACTGTGAGGGCATTGAGAGGGCATGCTAGAGAGCAGGCTCCTGGCAGTTCCTGTGACCCCATGGAGGAGAGCCTGCACTGCAGCAGTGAGTTCCTGAGGGAAAGAGCCTCAGAGGAAGGACCCACACTGGAGCAATTAGTGGTATAGTGTTTCCCATGGGTGGACCACGGCTGGAACAGGGCAAGAGCAAGATGGGGAGGGAGTAGCAGAGACAAAAGGTAAACAACTACTGAGATCTGTTGTTATTTGTCATTCTCTTACTTGATTGTTAATTGGAATTAAATTAATTTCCCAGAGTTGTGCCTGTTGTGTCCATGGCGGTACCAGCTGACTTATCTTCCCACACTTACACCCTGAGCCTTTTGCCATGTTTTCTCACCCCTCTCCAGTGGATAAGGTGACATAGTGCTGGGTGGGCAGCAGAACCCAGCCAAGGTCAACCCTCCACAGTGTCTTCACCAGCCATGAAGCCCTTGGCATCTCCCAGTCACATCATCACTGCACATCTCTGTACTCCCTCACCAGGCTTGGGCCAGTAGCCATGGAGGCCATGCTGCTGGGTGACACCAGGGAGTCACTGTGATGCAGCTGCTGAGATGTCACTAAGTGCCCCACCCCAGCACCCCTATAAAAGCGGAGCACCCACCCCGCTTGCTCAGTCCCAACATGGCCCGGTACCAGAGAACCAGGAACCACAGCCGCCGCCTCCGCCTCCGCCTCCAAAGCAGCAGCAGCAGCAGGGGAAGCAGCGGCAGCAGCAGCGGCGGCCGCCGGCCCGGGAGCCACTCTCAGCCCCAGCAACATGAGAGGGGCCATCGCCAGCCCAGGCCCAGAAGGCGCCAGCGTGGGCAGAGCCGGCAGCGCGGGGGGAGAAGCAGACGAAGATGCTGAGCTGCCCCTTGGGCTGGGTGTCTGCAGAGCCAGGGGGCCCAAGACCTCTGCCCACCACCGTCTCTGTGCCGCCACACCACCGCGGCCCGGGCTCCAATAAAGCAGGAATGATCCCAGGATGGCTGTGCGTGTCCTGCTCTGCCTCAGTGACAGCTGCTTGTCCCCTGGCCTGGTGTCTCATGGGTGGGTGACTGTGCCTGCTGGGGCTGTGTGTTTGTCCCATGGGTGGGGGTGTGCTGGGGGTGAGTGTCCCATAGGTGCCCACATCTAGAAACAGCACATCTCCAGGGATGGAGATGCATTAGATGATGGGCTCTGGTGTGGCCTCACCAGGGCTGAGTACAGGGGCAGAATCACTTCCCTGGACCTGCTGGCCACGCTGTTCCTGATCCAGGCCAGGATGCCATTGGCCTTCTTGGCCACCTGGGCACACTGCTGGCTCCTGTTCAGCTTCCTGTCAATCCAGACTCCCAGGTCCCTCTCTGCCTGGCTGCTCTCAGCCACTCTGTGCCCAGCCTGGAGCTCCCCATGGGGTTGTTGTGGCCAAAGTGCAGGACCCGGCACTTGGCCGTGTTGAACCTCATCCCGTTGGAATCAGCCCAACTCTCCAGTCTGTCCAGGTCCCTCTGCAGAGCCCTCCTGCCTTCCAGCTGATCCACACTCCCCCCCAGCTTAGTGTCATCTACAAATTTGCTGATGATGGACTCAATCCCCTCATCTAAATCATCAATGAAGATATTAAACAGAACCGGGCCCAACACTGATCCCTGGGGGACACCACAGGTGACCGGCTGCCAACTGGATCAGCGCTGTTCAGCACCACTCTCTGGGCCCAGTCCTCCAGCCAGTTCCTAACCCAGCACAGAGTGCTCCTGTCCAAGCTGTGGGCTGACAGCTTTTTCAGGAGAATGCTGTGGGAGACGGGGTCAAAGGCCTTGCTGAAGTCCAGGCAGACCACATGCACAGCCTTCCCCTCATCCACCAGGCAGGTCACCCGATCATAAGAGGAGATCAGGTTGGTCAGACCTGCCCTTCCTGAACCCGTGCTGGCTGGGTCTAATCCCATGTCTATCCTGTAGGTGTTGTGTGATTGCACTGAGGATGATTTGCTCCATAACCCTGCCAGGCACTAAGGTCAGGCTGACAGGGCTGTAGTTTCCCGGGTCCTCCTTCCGTCCCTTTTTGTGGATTGGCATGAAGGAAGGACAGTGCCATACAGGAAGAATTAATCCCGGAGCAGTTATTGGTGGACAGAGTGTGTGGGTGGACCCTGTGCTGGAGCAGGGCCAGAGCAGAATGAGGATGGAGCAGCAGTGGCAAGGTGTAAAGAATTATTTAGGTCTGTTGTTATTTGTCATTCTCCTACTTTATTGTTAATTGGTAAGAAATTGGTGTCCCCGAGTTTCACCTATTGAACACATGATGGTACTCGCTGAGTTATCTCTTCCCTGAGATAACTTTCACCATGTTTTCTCTGCCCTCTCCAGTGGATATGGGCAGTGGCAGAGCGCCAAGGTTGGCACCAGCACCCAGCCAAGGTCAACTCACCAGTGTCTTTGACATCTGTATCAGAGCCCTTGCCATCAGCCTTGATCACATCACTGGTGCACACTGGGCTCGGGCCGGCTGGTAGCCATGGAGGCCATGCTGCTGGGTGACACCAGGGAGTCACTGTGATGCAGCTGCTGAGATGTCACTAAGTGCCCCACCCCAGCACCCCTATAAAAGCAGAGCACCCACCCCGCTTGCTCAGTCCCAACATGGCCCGGTACCAGAGAACCAGGAACCACAGCCGCCGCCTCCGCCTCCGCCTCCAAAGCAGCAGCAGCAGCAGGGGAAGCAGCGGCAGCAGCAGCGGCGGCCGCCGGCCCGGGAGCCACTCTCAGCCCCAGCAACATGAGAGGGGCCATCGCCAGCCCAGGCCCAGAAGGCGCCAGCGTGGGCAGAGCCGGCGGCGCGGGGGGAGAAGCAGACGAAGATGCTGAGCTGCCCCTTGGGCTGGGTGTCTGCAGAGCCAGGGAGCCCAAGACCTCTGCCCACCACCGTCTCTGTGCCGCCACACCACCGCGGCCCGGGCTCCAATAAAGCAGGAATGATCCCAGGATGGCTGTGCGTGTCCTGCTCTGCCTCTGTGACAGCTACTTGTCCCCTGGTCTGGTGTCTCATGGGTGGGTGACTGTGCCTGCTGGGGCTGTGTGTCCATCCCATGGGTGGGGGTGTGCTGGGGGTGAGTGTCCCATAGGTGCCCACATCTAGAAACAGCACATCTCCAGGGATGGAGATGCATTAGATGATGGGCTCTGGTGCTGGGTCCAACTCCCATCTCCCTGTTTCCAACCAATCTCCATGTCCCAGTCCATCTCTACATCCCAATCCACCTCCACATCGCCAGGCAATCTTTCTGGTACAGCAGATAGATCTCCCTGAAGCCCACAAAGATCCACAGTGAAGCAGATAACCACCTGCACTCAGTAAGATAAATCTATACAACAATTAAGGCCCACCCTCAGGAAGACCAGAGGAATGGAAGCAGCAATGCCAAAAGCTACACTACAAGTAGCATGCCTGGGTATTCCTAACCATGCTCTAATTTCACACTGCCTGAATGTTCTTGAGCACTTCAGTCTAATTCACAGAGAAGAAAATACCCAGAGCAAAACTGTTAATAACAAAGATATATGAAGGGAAGCTCCACATGATATTCTTAGTTTGGTCCTACTCCACATATCAGTAAGTCTCCCAGAGACTGGAACTGCAGAGATGCTTCCTTCACTCACAGATAATTTGAAGCGTGGAAGGGCCATCAATCAGTATGCAACATGCTGGAAACCAAAATGGCCATGCCTAACAGGTAAAAAAGATTCTGAACAAAATTAGGATGTAATTTGACAATGGAAAACTGCACAAAAGCAGAGGAAGGCTGCTTGTTAGACTGTAATCTACAGGAACAGATCTGACCATCAACACGGATCACCAAACTGAACATGAATCAGTATGATATCAGTAAAAAGGCAGATGCCACACACGGGGTAATCACTTTCTCAGCAACATTCAGCTGAGAACACAGAATACAGTTTTATCATAGAACAGAATAACTGAGGTTGGAAAAGCTCTCTAAGACCACCAAGTCCAATTGTTTGTTAGAGCAGGCTTTGGGATCAGCCACCCCCAAATAGATACCACTCCAAATAGATTAATTATCAGGTGGTAACACTAAGCAGCCAATAACGAATGCTTATTCTACTTAAATGTTTGTTTCCTTTGCATTATTATTATCTACAGTAATACTGAATGTAAGGTACATTGATAGCTATGCCAAAGATTTATTGGAGGAAACAAGAGTTCTGTTGCTCTCTGAAGCATAGTGTTTCTCATAGGACATAATTCCAAGTGTGAGACTTTAAAAAAAACTTTAATATCTCAGAAAAAGAAATAAGTATTATGTTAATTGTGAAGAATTGAAAAAACTGTGCTCTAAATAAAGAAAGAATAAAATAAGTTTCAGAGTGAGACCATAAATTTCTCCTGACATCATGTAAGTCTTGAAAAGAAGTATCATTTATGAAAGCTTCTACTCTCCACCCAAAAGAAATATTCAACTGCATCCCGCTGAATCCAAGGGTTACTTCAAAAAGGGAGGACATCAGTGATAATTATTAGATAATCCTGGTTAAGCTCTCTCTAAGCAGAGGCAACTTGCCAGGGCAGAATTTCACAAAGCTCAAGACCTCAACTGCTACTATGGAACCATGTATTTAACTCAGAGTAAGCAGATTTATGCTTGTTTAAGTAGGCTAAGTAGAGATTTTCTTTCATTCCTTTACCCACGTTTAACAAATGTGTGATTATGTTATTATATCAATATTCTACAAATAAATGTTTTTATTTCTAGTTTACACTCATCTGTCTTAACCTACGGCCCAGCTACCCAGCACAAACCCTGCAGTGTCCACAGGTAAGAAAGGTGTTTCCCTTCCCATCACACAGACCATATTCCAGCACTGCAAGAATGAGGCAGGACTCAAGCCAGTCACTTGCAACAGCTGAAGAGGCAATCAGCCATACAATGGGGTATTAGAATGCATCCTTTGCTCTTGCAGCTGTTTGAGTCCAGGTCATGAGTCCAGGTCACAAGCAGATCACTTGCTGACTGCTTCTTACACAGAAGGTATCTTTGCTTACTCCTTCACTTGCAGGGAGCAAAGGTGGGCTCTGAAACTTCTGCATTACTTCAAAGGGCAGGTGCATGTGGAGAAACAAGCAAGGTAAGTATTATAATTACTGGAATGTGGGCATCTAAAACAGTTGAGACTTGCACTATTCGATAAATCAGACACTTTGCTCAGAAATCTCAAAATAGTATTCGATATCTAAATGCAATTATATGGCATTAAATAACTTGTACTGGTTTTGATAGTTTTGTTTCTGCTATGTTTATATTCCTATTCAATCCAGAAAGATTTCAGTCTTTTTGAATACTCCCAGGCCATATTTCAGGCCCCCTAATATATGAGTTAGTGGAAATAGACACTAATGTCTTTTTTAAATTTATTTACAAGGAATATAAAAATGGGAAAACAAAATTAAGCCAACAATTACTTTGGTTTCTGAACCTTAAAAAGAACCCTCTATGATCTCTCTTGTGCTTTACATGTGTCCAGGAACTGGAAAGGGAAGACATCAATTACTGTCAGAGGAGAACTAAAACTTCAATTGTGACTTCTGCTCACTGAAAATTCCCCAAGATAAATACAAAGTAATCTTCAGAAAATAATGATTTGTAACTAGTCTGTCTGGGGAAATGGAAGGAACTGAATATAATCTCACAGTAAAATTTTGCCGCTGACAGCTCCATTGAAGAGAAGCATTTGTGAATGCCAGGTAAATGACTGACTAGATATGACTTTCATCTCCACAACATGTCAAAGCAACTGAACATGTGTGGAGGTAATTAAATCCACTATGTGACTAGTAATGAAACTTCAAGAGCAAACCTGTAATTGACTTCTGTAAGACTCGACTGGTAAGTGAAGTATTTTTCACTTTAGAGCAAGTAGTTGTTCTTGCAATAGCTCCCACTCTAAGAATAAGGAGTTTAAATGATAATACTTTAAGATGTATTTCAGATCACTGAATAACATTTAGATCATAGAGGTTTTCCAATGCCAACATCTGAAGCTACTATATTAATAAAGGTAACTTTTTACTCTGGCATGAATAACAATGACACACTGTGACCTTTTCTCTAAATATTACAATTTCACATTGTCCTTATGCCAGAATTTATTTAAGCTATCAATATTGCATTTGTTTGAAAAATGAAAAGGATACACTTGACAACATTCAGGATACCATTACAATCACAGAATCATACATTCTTGTAAGGTCTGTATTTCCCCTACAAAAATATGCATATGCTTGTTTGACTGTGGGAGATTATTTTTGTTGTACTTTTATGAGGTTTTCATATATACATTCATTGTGCAATGACTGAGTTTGGAGGGTATGCCTTCTACTTTTAAATATATCTATACCTCTTTAAACCTGTCATTTAGTTTGCAAGAGTTCCACAAGTATCTTTTAACAGGAATACAGATGCATTCTCCATATATACAGATACAATGCTTACACTAATTTATTCCAACCCACCAGACAACACATCTAGTATTGAAGATAACTTGGCTTAAACAGACATATTCCAGCTCTGTCTCTTGCAAAACAAAGCACAGTTTTAAGGCAAAAATGGTCAAGACTGATGGTGGAACAAGCAAGCGTAATTTCCATAACAATAACTACCCACTTGTACCCTCTTGGTTTCAGCTGTACCAAAGAGGTCCAAAATCTGTATTGTGGGAATGCAGGGAGGTTTACTTCCAAAAATAACTTCACAGCTGAGATCAGATTTTCACACAAACAGAAATTGAAGACAAAGAGGGAGATCTGGCTAAACTTACACATCATTCAGGCATCAGTCCATACTCCCCACCTCCCCACAAATTTTCCTCCTCCCTGAATTACACCATCTGGAGATATTCTGAGACCACAAGGACAGAACTCACTGACCCTCCACGGGATTCAAGACATCATCATCCTTCCAGCTTCCCCCAGCAGACCCAGAAAAATGACTGAGCTCCAAAATTGCACAGTGAGTTAATCCAGGCAAAAACCAGATACATAAAGAAGCACATCACTCCTTACTGTAAGGGAGAAAATTTCTATTTGCATCATATACTCACGTTATCCAGATATGTCTCTCTAGGAACAATGTAAATATTTTGTCTACATTTTAATACAACAGTGCAAAGATGTAACTGTCTCTGGCTGTAACAGAAAGCAAATACTATTTCTCTTTTACTTAAAAAAACCCCAACCAACAAACAAAAAATATTAAAACAAAACAAAACAAACAAAAAAACCACAACAAAAAATCCTAAACAATTTTGAAGGGATACACCTTTAACATTAATGGTCTGTCCAAAGGACCACAAACAAATACTGTTGCCCTGAAAAGAAAAAAAAAAAAATAATCGAAGGTCAGAACCTGAGGTCAGAAAAGACTATACTTACTCCTTATTCCTGCTTTTAATGCATGGCTGGTAGAGGACTTTTACAGCATTCCAGGTCCCCATGGGTCCAGAGCTATCCATGAAAATATCTCCAAACAGTGTAAAAATACTGTGGGAGGAGGAACTTCCTAAAGACTCCACCAGCAATGTGTCAGAATTTAAAAGCCATATCTATAAATGAAGAAATAATTTATTTTACTGAGGATGACGTATATTTCAATTTGTTTCTTTACACTGATCCTACATCAGCAGATAATAAATTCTTAACATTCTTACAAAGTTTCTAACAAAGTAGTAACAGACACAAATTGACATTTTTTTTATTCAGCAGTCTGCAAAGCCTCTAGTGGAGAAAAATGGGTTAATATAATAAACTGATACCTGATTTATCACAGTCACTTTTAAGATCAAAATTTCTGTGATGCTGACTCCTTTTGGGCCACAGCACAATCCCTTTGATAGTAACAAAAGAAACAGTCCCAAGCTGTCTGTTTCAAAACCAAATGGATATTTTTCTCTAATTGTATACTTTTCTAGGAATTAGTTGAGAGTATGATGTTGAATAACTCAGCGCTAAAGACAGGGCATTGAAAGACTTTTTAGAAAAAGGATGATAGTTATGACTGGATGGAGCGAAGACGTAAAAAAAGGAAAAACACATCAATTAATGTTATCTAAAAGGAAGGATGGGATTTAGAAATGGATGGAACAGACACTTGGGGAAATAAATCTATCAAATCTGATAATTTGACTGGCATTCTTCAGTAGTGCTTGCTCACAGCAATTCATGGGATATTTACTGGGGACAGTTTTGAGAAACCTGAGCTTTGCACCACTATATGGACCTTATTTAATCTTTGTGTGAATTGTGCATCAGTGTTCCAACCTGGATTCAGGGCTTTCATGCTAACTACTATATAAAAAAAGCCAGGCTATTCCTTTATTCACAGCCTGCAGTATTGAAGTGATCCAGGTAACCAATGGAAATCAATTTTTACAAGTCCCGAGACTGTATGGAATGTTTATATATTAAATATTTATCCCAGAAAATAGAACTTAAGCAGTGATGCTCACTAGAGAGTAATCTTCTGCTTCTCATGACCCAATCAGCTTCAAGTAAAAGAAGTTACATGATGCTAGGTAGAAGACATATGATATCCCCTGCAGAGGAAGAAAGCCCCTGTTAACAGGACACATAGTATACATCATAACTGAATCTGACAGTCACAATTTATCAGAGCCCAGGGCAGCAGAAGCTTCATAAAGGGGGCATAAGATGCATTGATAAAAATGTCTTGGGAGGGCATGGGAGGAAGAGAATCACTTCAGCATACAGACATAAATGATGACAAGCAACTGCAGTTGGCTTAGCAAATGACTTCATTGTTTTTGCTCTGGTAACTCACAGTACACATTCAAAGTCTAAACTGAAAAATACATCTCATTAGTTAGGGACATTACCAACAGTGTTTTAAGGTAAGTTTTGAAGACATTGAGAAAAATTAAGAGAAAGCTTTTGACCCCATCTCCCACAGCATTCTCCCAAGCTGTCAGCCCACAGCTTGGACAGGAGCACCCTGTGCTGGGTTAGGAGCTGCTGGAGGCCCCCAGAGAGTGGTGCTGAATGGTGCTGATCCAGTTAGTGGCCGGTCACCTGTGGTGTCCCCCAGGGATCAGTGTTGGGCCCAGCTCTGTTTAATATCTTCATTGATGATTTAGATGATGATTTAGCAAATTTGCAGATGACACTATGCTGGGGGGGGAGTGTGGATCAGCTGGAAGGCAGGAGGGCTCTGCAGAGGGACCTGGACAGACTGGAGAGTTGGGCTGATTCCAACGGGATGAGGTTCAACACGGCCAAGTGCCGGGTCCTGCACTTTGGCCACAACAACCCCATGGGGAGCTCCAGGCTGGGCACAGAGTGGCTGAGAGCAGCCAGGCAGAGAGGGACCTGGGAGTCTGGATTGACAGGAAGCTGAACAGGAGCCAGCAGTGTGCCCAGGTGGCCAAGAAGGCCAATGGCATCCTGGCCTGGATCAGGAACAGCGTGGCCAGCAGGTCCAGGGAAGGGATTCTGCCCCTGTACTCAGCCCTGGTGAGGCCACAGCTCGAGTCCTGTGTCCAGTTCTGGGCCCCTCAGTTCAGGAAGGAGATTGAGGTCCTGGAGCAGGTCCAAAGGAGGGCAACCAGGCTGGTGAAGGGACTCCAGCACAAGTCCTGTGAGGAGAGGCTGAGGGAGCTGGGGGTGTTCAGCCTGGAGAAGAGGAGGCTCAGGGGAGACCTCATCGCTCTCTACAACTCCCTGAAAGGAGGCTGGAGCCAGGGGGGGGTTGGGCTCTTTTCCCAAGTAGCTACCAGTAAGACAAGAGGGCATGGACTTCAGCTCTGCCACAGGAGGTTTAGGTTAGATATTAGGAAAAAATTCCTTACAGAGAGGGTGATCAGGCATTGGAATGGGCTGCCCAGGAAGCTGGTGGATTCTTTGTCCCTGGAGGTTTTCAAAAAGAGACTGGATGTGGAAGGTAGATGACCTCCCTCGACCTACTGGCCACACTCTTCTGTATGGATCCAAGGATTCAACTGGCCTTCCTGGCAGCAAGGGCACACTGCTGGCTCATGGATAATTTACTAACAGGACCCTCAGATTTTTCTCCTCCACACCTATATTGGTGCTTGGGGTTCTTCCAGCCCAGGTAAAGGACCCTACACTTGCTCTTATTTAACTTCATCTGGATGGCAACATAGCCCTCCAGTGTCAACCACACCTCCCAGCTTTGTATCATCAGCCAACATGCTGAGGATATACTCAAGTCCCCTCATCCAGATTGTTTATGAACATGTAGAACAAGGCCAGATCAAGTACTGACTGCTGGGGGACACCACTGGTTACAGGACTGAAACTTCTTTTGCAGCAGGGTCCCTCTGAAAGGTGCCCACTTCTATTACAAGTGTTGATATGTGGCCTCTGACAAATAATTCTACCACTTATTCAGACTGTATCTTTTTCTCAGCAGCAATGCAACAGATCTGTGATAATAATTTAGCACACAATACAGAGAAAGAAAGTGAATCTTTTTGGGTGAAAGGACACTTGCCTGTGAGAAAATGAACATCTGAGCTGCATTTGCTTCTTCAGGCAGAATTTCCTTCTTTTCCTCATGCATGAATTATTTTATGATCTTGCTTTTGGTCTGAATGAACAATCACTCACCAAGGATAGATGTGTTGACTCAAAGCACTTTATACATGTCATTTCCAGCTAACTTAGTTTCAAATTTTGATCTGTGCTTTCAACCATATTGCTCACAATATGTGATCCTTTCTTCCTCTTTTAACACTTCATACATCACAACCAAATTCCTTTTATATTAGTTCTAGCAAAAAAAGAATCTTTTTGGAAAGATAAGTACATGAAGTTTAGAATTTATTCATAGTGCAGATTGATGACCTTTTCTGAAATGACAGTACAGAAAGAGTTTGCATTTCTGCTGGTATTTTTTGCTGTTGGCTTTTTGTTTCATTTTGCTTTTAAAATCATCTTGTCAATAAGTTTCAAAGATGTTCTCAGGAGAAGAATCTAACCCCAAAACTGCTTATTTACCTCTTTTGAACATATTCTTTATTCTGGCACAAAAAAAAAATGACATCTCTTAACATGCTGCTATGCTAACCAATAATGTAACATTTTGCTTGTGTTCTCCTGTCTCACTATCCATTTGCTGTCCTCATCTCATTCTTAGTTTGTAAGTCATGCAGCTTCAAGGCAGGGAACCCTTCAACAGTGGAATGATTCATCTATTAGAGAATGTTAAGAGGATAAATAAGGAAATCTGTATACACCACTATTTTCTTTTTTCTGAGACAAAGAGACTTTCATTTATTGTAATTCTTTAAAAGAAAAAATGAACCATCAATCATAAATTATGTACAACTTTCAGGAATGTGGTTATCACCAACAAAAACTCATAATATCCATGAATAACACAGCTGCTAATGTTAAGTGATGTATGCAGAGGAAATAGAAAAAATGAGCATATATAATATTTGCAGTTTAAAAAATATAAAATTAAAAAGACTAGTGAGAGACCTTAACCTTAATTATCACACACACAGTCTAAGCTGTGTCTATTCAAGTATGTAAGCACAAACACTGTGAATGAATATCTGACTCACTGTCAAAACAAGTGTTTGTTTTGTAGCTGCCTTCCAGTACTGAAGGAGGCCTACAAGAAAGTCAGGGAGGGACTTTTCACGAGGTTGTGTAGTGATAGGACAAGGGGTAATGGCTTTAAACTGGAAGAGGGTAGATTTAGATTAGACATTAGGAGGAAATTCTTCACTTTGAGGGTGGTGAGACAGTGGAACAGGTTGCCAAGAGAGGCTGTGGAAGTCCCACCCTGGAAGTGTTCAAGGACAGGCTGGACAGGGAGGGTTTTAAGCAATCTGGTCAACTGGAAGGTGTCCCTGCCCATGGAGAGGGGTTGGAACTTGATGATCTTTAAGGTCCCTGCCAACCCACACCATTCTGTGGTAAGTAGAACAGCTGGTTCATGATGCATCAGTGAGGAGACCACTTCTCTAACTTGGTTGTGTACTCGCAGCCTCAAGCACCTACATTTTTTTACTGTTTATCTGTTTGCAATCTTTTAATATTAATAAATATTAAGAACCATTAATATTAAATGTTTATAGAAACAGTGCTTACTTTACATTTATGTCCACAAATCCTCTGAGTCCTAAAACTTAGTCCATGTCTTCAGAACACATATTGGTTTGTATATAATCTCTAGAACCTTACCCTGGCAATAAGTAAGGGCTTTACCAACAACTCATTAATAAAAAGGAAGGGATGCCAATCTGAAGCTAGCCCCTATGTTACCTCAGCCTGCTCCTCTAATAAATACATCAGTAAAACTGCAACCCAGTGCTTAAAGTAAGGGCAATCTGCTAAATCAGCTGATTTTTCTGTTAAAAAGTAACCAGTTCATTCTGCATAAGCTACTAGATTTAAGCATCAGAATATTAGGTAACTTGGAAACACATAAGCTACAAGGGAAAAGTCACAGTTTTTAATGATTCATCTATTGGATTTTACATAGTCACAATTAGGGGTCTGTTCCTGAGATCTTATTTTAGCATCAGAGAAGTATTTGCTGGTAGTTGCATAAATGTAATCTTGGAGCTAAAATTTATCTAAAATCAACAGATATACATTTACCTCAGAATCTGGATGTTTGGAAATTACAGAACTTTGACAATGTATATATAACATAGGTTATTAAATTAAGATTGCCTACCTCAACAAAGTATATCTGTAAGTTTAGCTAGAGTAAGAATCTACAACCATGTATGTCTTTTTCTTTGTGACTATGAATTACTTATACAAACTTCAAAATTACAAATTCTGCGCCTATAATTAGTTCATGAATAAGAAAACCTCCCTGGTTATACCAAGTGTATAGCATTAAGATAATTCCAAACTCAAATTTCTATCGATCTTACAAGTTTGAGGAATTCAGCTGTCACTATTTAAATATCAAGCTTAACCAAGTTTAACAGCATTGGAACATTAAGTATAATAGGCAATTTTATTTTTGTTTGCACTTTACTTTGCAAGGCTGACTCCATTAGTAATCTCTGCTGACTTAGGACAATATTTGTGGAAGATGCTACTGAATTTGATGAATTTCTGGTGATTGAAGATAAGAAGCACTGGAGTGAGAAGATGAGATATAAATATAAAGTCAAAACTTAAGCTTTTCATATTTTCTGCATAGAAAATACTTATTTCTGTGTTATTTGTGGTGCATTTGTAATACTTTCATTACTCTCTTAACAGAGAAAATTTCTGTATGTACACCTACTTACATTAAAAAAGAAGAAGAAATTACTTACTTGATCAGAACTATCCAGAACCACTTCAACACAAGAACTTGAACTAATTGTTTTTTTTACACATGCAATCATGATCAAAATAAATAACACAATTTAAGGGGTAGGATTCATAGGCCACACTTTTTCAAAATTAAAAAAACAACTTACCAGAATATAGATTTTTCCATCATCCCCTCCTATGGTGAACCTAAACGTGCTTTTTGCAGAGGACAGTTCCACAAGACACTGAGCAACCATGCTCTGTAGGAATTGAGACCTGTGTAAGAATGAAAGATTGTGTAAGTTTTCATAGCAACTACATTGGCAAAGTCACTTATACTGATACAGTATAAGCATTTGAGCATCTCCACACTAACAATACCATCACATTCTACAACCACTTTTTACTGAGTGATGGGACTTCCTTATGTTACCTTCCCTCAAAACCAGAGGATTTCCTATTTCTTGCCACAGCGCTTTTTTAATATATCATCTCTCTAAATTGCTTCAAATCCTTTCTGAATTGCACATATTTCAAATAAAATTCACAAAAGCAAAGAAACATTACTGATACCTACTGCGTGATACGAGATAGCTAGATCAAATTCTGTTTCATTTTAGTCTCAGCTTCAAACTGAATTACATGAAAATTCAAAATTCTGACTTCCAATACACATTCCAAGCTTTACTTATTTTAACTTTACATAATGTAAACTACTATTTATATATTTAGTCAACAGATGACTATGCAAACTCAAATAGTTCAAAATAAGTAAGTATTGTATTTTGGCTTATCAGCTGAATAGTGTGACACTGTGACAAATTAGACACAATCTCTCTCCTTCTGCATCGTAAGTACAAGCACACACAAAGATAAGCAAACAAAATCGTACATGAGTGAATTGAAATTATTTACCTTTACAGTGTTTAATTCTGTGATGATTACATGTCATTTGACTGCACTTTACTTTTATAAGTTAATATTCAAGAAACCAGAATTTTTCTACATTACTAGCACCCTTTCCAAAACCTAAATCTGAGCACAATCTCCGATTTTTTATAATTTTCACATTTTACCTTGGTGATGTGCTGAAACTTCCCTCAGATGGCTGAATAATCACCTCAGTGACATAATATTTAATGGTATCTAAAAAGACACAAACATTTTTCAAGTACAACAGAAAGACTTTTTAAGAATAGACTTTAAACCACTGTATCACTATACTGATTAAATTTCTGTTCAGAACTCAATTAAGAGGTGCAGCAGATGGTCAAATTCTGCTTTGGTTTGTGGGAGGAGAAGCAACCAATAACAGAAAATACACATTGCCAGAAGAAAACTTCGTCTGAGCTAATTAAATGATCAGCAATTAGTCACTCATATTGATCCTTGTTTAACACTGGGAACAACCATCTTGAAACAAAGTAAGCAAGAGCTCAAGCCAAACCTGAAAGATGAATTGAAACAACTTTCCTACAGCACTGTGATCAGTATAGCTTGCATAAGTATTTTAGTACCCTCTGCTGCTCAGTAATGTTGCAGTGAATCACAAGAGACAGTTTTAATAACAGTACATACAAAGAAATAATTTTCTTCTTTGCTCAAAGAGCAGAATAGAACTTAAAAAAAACCAAAACAAACAAAACAAAACAATCTAACTCAATACTACTACATTCCAATGTTCAGTGTAACTGTTCCCCAAAAGTTCCACTAAGACAGCCTTTAACACTGAATGGAACTGTTTGAGTACAGAATTTAACTCCTATCAATAAACTCAGGTCAAAAATGATCCTGTTGAGGCTCTTGGGTCTATGCTACAAACAATTTAACAAAAGGGCCAGAAGAACAGGTTAAGCATATAGAGCAAATAAATTTGTTCACTAAGCCTTAGCATAAAAACAACAGTAAAGATTTGCCAGTTCCATAAATTTTAAGTGAATGTCTCATCTGATCTCTGTCCATGCACACCATTAGAAGTGGATGAAAGCAAGTATTTCAGAAACACAATTTGTTCTAAAGACTCCAAGGGTTTGGTAATCCCATCCCTTTCCCAGATAATTACTGTTCTTCTAAAATTATCCTCATTGTTAGAAAATTTTATTTTAACTCTAATTTTAGTCTGCTACACGTTGTGCCTAGCCCTGTGAGACAGGAGGAAAAGAATCCAGTTCAGCTGAGTAAGGAATTGGGAATTAAGATGTTTGCTTGCAGAGAGAGAGAGGGTGGAATTTCTCAAGAAAAAAACCATAGGAGTATATGGGGTTAGAGCTGGGGGAAGAATAGCTGACAGGAGAATTTCAAAACTAAGCCTGGCATACACAGCTCTATCACTCCAATCCAGCTTTATCTTTAAGACACTGATATCTGCTCATGAGGAAGTATCAAAGCATGACAGTGAAGTCTTCTCCCTATTCTCTTTTCACAGAGATGGTTCTGTCTAGACTTACACCGTTTATCTCTGGGTAGTTTTCTGTCTGTTCTTTGAACTCTCTGTAAAGCTCCTACAGTACGGAAGAAACACAGTAAAACAATGGGCATACTATCTAACTTCAGCCATGCACAGAGTCCAACTTCCTGCGTGTTTCCATAGTATTTGCTTTTTCCCATACCCTGCGATCACATCAACTACTGCTTGCTGCAGTGGTCTGAAGCCTTAGATTAAGGCATACATTATGCATGATGATCTCTAAAGCTCTTTTCCAAATACTGTTTTCCCAAAGACTTAAAACCCACATTGTGAGCTTTCAAACATCCTACCTTAAATTTGGTTTTATTAAAGCCTGTACTGTACAAGACAACCAGAACCTTCTGTAACAGCAGACTTTCTGCCCTGAGTCTCCTCAGGACTTATTTCTTAGACAGGCTTTGCATTTTTTAAGAAATTTTTACATTCTCCCAATCTTTGAATTGACCCAGGCTCACACTGACTGATGCAGTGGAGTAGAGGGAGAATGAGAGAATGAACCCTGTCAGTAAGTGTCTTATCATTGCTTTGCTTCTGTTAATAACTGCATTTTAAAAACCCCCAGAGACTCATCTTTACAGTATTTGAAGTAAGTCCTGCTGGTTCAATATAATGACAGCTTTTAAACCAATAATCTTATCATCTCACCACTGGATGACGATGCGAGATAACCTGTTTCTTTGACAAAGCTTGCTTTCCATGAAACCAGGCTGGCTGTTAGCAAGCCTATCTGTAATAGCTTCTGGTTCTGCACTGATCAAGTTCTGAATTAACCTTTCCATCATCCTGCTAAGAGTGACAGCAAAATAAACAACCTGTAATTCTTCAAGTCTCCTTTTTTACTGGGAGACCTAGTAAACTGGAATCATTTACTGAGTCTTCAAAAGCTTTGCAGTTAGCCAAATATGCCACAGAAACAAAGATGAAGAAAATCCCTGCCATAGGGCACTTTCAAGGCCTAACAGTGGCTTCAACAACCTCATCTGTTCCAGAAAGGAACAAGAAGAACACACAGGAATCAGCCCTGCACCTTACTGATAAACTATTTTGCTCCTTAGTTTTTAGCCTCCAGTGGTGCTCTGTGGGTGATGCAGTGCAATTAATCTGGTTTGTACAACCCATACCTGATGATACTGTCTCTCCCAGAGTTCTCTTGCAGCGCTTACAAGCTACTCTGGTATTTTCCTTTGATTTCTGTAGGATAAAGAAAAGTCACTCAGTTATTCTGAAACAGGAATGCCTATTTTTAACCTCATCTCCAGAGTAGACAGTGAATTTGGTACTTCTTTCTGTCCTCTTTGTTTACATACACACAGATTTGCAATCACTATTTCTGCTTTCTATACTTGGACTTGCAAGTTTCATACTAGTTCTAAGATCTAGCAGTACACCCTGATTACACAGCAGAGCCAGCAATAGGTAACAGGACAATCTCATAACATTGAGCAACTGCATGATAAAATGACAAGAAAAATTCGATTTTGATAAGGGCAAAATAATGCATAAAAAAAGACGCATTCCAAAACGCATACATAAAATATTATGCTGAACTGTGACTACCATCACTCAATAAAAAGCTCTACCCACTGTGAACAGCTTTATACCAGTTCAATGGTCAGTGCAGAGCAGAATATGTCCACAGAGTATTTTGAATTACTAGGAAACAGCTGGAAAACACAACACAGCACGACATTACAGAAAAATGTGGCAGATTCTGTTCTTGACAACCCTTCTCCCTCAATTCAAACAGAAAAACTATTGACAAAGAATAAGAACACCTGTGAAAGGTGAAAACCAATTTCTATTATGTGGCAAGAAAACACAGCTGATGTGAGAAAACACAAAAGACAGAAAACTGAGGGTTATCATTGAGATACATAAAATCATTAATGTTTAGGAAAAGCATATCTCATGATATGAAATTTAAAAATTATTTGTATCAAAGAAAAGGAAGGTATTTTTCACACAATGCAAAACATTTATGGTACTCACTACAGGAAAGTATTTTTCATATTGAAACTATACATAACTTAAAAGTCTTCAGAAATTCAGGGGAAGCATTGTTCATCAAGAGCTTATTAAAACCAAAAAATGTGGATAACATCTAGTTGAAGAAATCTTTTCAACGGCCTAAACACCACTCAATACTTGCTTTACTCTTATGCATCCATTACTGCTCATTGAGAAAGATACCATTTCTGGATGAATGTGTGATCTGCCCCAGTAACACTCCTACTAATTTTAGTGTTAATATTTGAATTCTCTTTCAGTTTAAAGATTCAAGCAACCACAACTCCTACTTTAATCCGAAGTCTAAACTTCAGAACTGGTTCTGTGTGTAGGCTTTTTAACCCAGATATAGCAGTACAGCTCTGGTCTGGAAGCACCACATACATAAAACAACACAGTTAATAAACCCTCCTGGAGCCAGAAATTATGACAGTCTAATGACAGGACACCTAAATTGGATTTTTACATGAGGTCTTTGTATAATAACCCTTATTATTGTTCATTCAGTCTACAGTGCATAAAAATACTCATGTGTAATTAAACAACTACCATTTTATTGGCTTGGTTTGGAAGTCCAAATAAGTCAATTTGAGAAATCACATTCCAGTACATGCCTACAAAAACATTTAATCTAGCATAAATTAAACTAGTTGAGGGGAAAACCCTCCAAATCTATCTTTCTGAAACCTCTGTAAAAGATGGTTGTAGTTTTCATGAATGCCAACTGAAGCAAACACACATATGCTCTTTGGGGGGCATAGCTTTTATTCATCATCTGTATCATACTTCCACTATTCAAATTTTAAAGTGTATGATAATAATGTGTTGGGTTGATTCTCAAAACAAAAAGTGGTGCTTTGTGGCCCTAGCTATATCAGGTACACTTTTCATCTTGCAAAGTTAAGTTCTGAGTTATGTCCATTACAGGCTCTTTTCAGAGCCTGGATTGTGGACTTTAAGACTATGTAGATTTCCAAGCAAAAACTGGACAGTGCTTTGTTAATTGATTTATTCTGGTCCAGGTGCTTTGAAGGACATGTAGTCTGTGATTAAACTAGTGATGAAAGAGATCATACACAAGTCAAATAGACACATCTAGCCAATTTTTTTCAGTTCCCCTACAGAAAAGGGCAAGTACTTCGTGTTGCAACGACAGGAAAGGGGTAGACAAGGGAGGTAGAGGAGCTCTATGCACCAGTCTGGATAATTAAGTAGGTTGAGCTAAGTCTAACAATCCGTACTAAAATATAGCCAAAAGCCAGATCATCTACTCAGCAAAAACAGCAACAAAAAAGCCAGTGCTGATAAAATGAAGTGGAAGACAGCAAAAATCAAAGGAACTTCGATGTTGATAACTAATTAGACCAGTTACTAAGGAGATGCTACAAAAGAAAGGGGAAATACGATTTCTGAATGCATGAACAATGGAATAGTCAATACGGATAAACAGAAAAATACATCATCCTCACAATTAGTGAGATGATTACTGCAAAAATGGATCTTTGAAGTATCCTAAACATTTGGAAAATGGCGTTGAAAACTGCTACAAAAATAATTTCCAGAAAATAAATACATCTCAGGCATAAAAAGAGACATAGAGATGCAATTCTTAGTGTGCCTAATTTAATAAGAAGGTACAAAAAGTCAAGATGACTAACCACTGAAACACTTTACTAGGGAATGTGATAAAGCTTCCATCATTTGAAGTATTAAATCAATATTGGACATCTTTCACAAAGCTCAGACAGAACTGATGCATTTGATGCTGGAAATATTTAACAGTTCTCTGATCTAGGCTATGCAAATAATAAAATTAACAGAAAGGACTACTCCAGCTCCATGAAAACCACAAAGCATCCTACATGGACACTGAACTTATGATCAAAAAGCCCTGCTTGTTCCTCACAAACCAAGAATCAAACTGAAAGCCCAAGAGAGAGGCCCACAGCCTCTGTAAAATCTTCAGAGAGCTGACTATGTTGGAATTACAGGCTCTTTGTTATGGAGATCAGAAAAAATGGCTGGTTTATTTCTACACACTTATCCCCTTTCTGAATTCCTACCTTGATGCTCCTCTCAATCATATACAATAAAATTACTTGCTTAACATGAAAACCAAGGCTAAGCATATTGGATCTTGTGAAGAACAGCATCTGAGGTTTGCAAATACTACACAGTACAAGTATAATACATACAGTCATTCCTTGAAAGCTACAACTTGAGTGTTTTTTTCTAACTACAATTACAGGTGCTATTTGAGAATTATGTAGCATAGTACCCAAAAACCACCACCAACTTGTTGTATCATTCTTCAATGGAAAAAGTGATAGCTGTAGCTAGACTAATTAAACTAATATATCTATTTGACAGCTTGCAGCTGGTAGCAATCTGCAGATGGATGGGGATCACCAGCCTAATTTCTGTTTCTATTCCAAAGGATCCCTAATATGGTATCAGGCAAAATGTTTTCCCCAAGAGATACTATTAGGATGCTGCAAGACCACGTAACATTTTACAACTCTGTTCTACTGGAAGACTAATAGATGTGACAAACACGTTTGCAATGGACACATGCTGTCTTGGTCTCACTGGAGGCTGGAAAAGACTGGTTAAGCATCTCTGATACATTCCTGCTACTATTTTAGTCATAGGCAAATCCCTTCCAAAGAACTGCAATGCAATTAAAGAACTTTCATACTGGGGTATACTGCAACAATATTCTCTGAAATGAGAAGGTTTATGCCAGTAGTAATCTATCTTGCCTGTAACTTTCTATTGCTCATATAATGGAAGAATTTTCTGTTTCAGTATGAGGGGTTTTTTCCTTAATAGTCCAGTTTCTGCTGGATCTTACTGTTTTGCTCATTTGCCTGGCAACCAAGCAGTGCTGGAAATAAGCAAACATAGAAATGAGAATTCATTGCAAATATGAAGGATGTAGAAAGGGGTTTGACACAAAGAAAGAAATCTCAGTTTCAATGCAAGTTTAAGGAAGCAAACAAAAATGCATCACACTGAACTGCTATTGTAAGCCTCTAACAGAAAACAGCCTTCTACCCCACTCAAAAGTTCTGCTATTTCCCTGCTTTGATCCACATCTCAATATCATCTTTGTCCCACATCCTTTACTATGATTCTGCCTCAAAAGCAGCCCTTTTTCTGCTAATGTTCTCCTTATTTGATTGAAGAAGTGTATTGGGTGTACAGCTCTCCTGCCTTTGGGCAGCAATATTAACTCTGTGCACCCTGCCTCTTTGCATCTTTGTTCCCATTGCTCTAAGTTCCCTTTTGAGACTACTGAAATGTGAGATAACTCATTTTGGGGGGCCCTTGGAAATTCAAAAACTCCTGCTCAGCCTCTTTTTTAAGGATACTTAGAAGACATAACTCTAATTACCTCAGACTCAGTCCAAATTGATCTGCTTCTCCCACACCGATTTCTTTCCAGGGAATCAGTTCTTATTTTTCCCTCCCCATATTCTGCTTTTCCAAGAACAATGGGACAAAAAAGCAAAGTGACCACAGCTGCAAGACTTGCAGATATGGACCACAGGACAGAACTGTTCTTCAAGTAAACAGCTTGCTTGGATGCCTTGGACCAGTAACCAATGAAATGTGAGAATCCCAGTGGTTTAACTGGGGATAATACAAATCCCTAATAATGAGAAGCAGCAGCAGCAGACAGGAATCAAGGCCCCTGTTGTTAATTCTCAACAGACCAAAAGTTTAATGCTGGAAGTCTGTACATAGGAAGTCTTCAACTGTAGCAGTCACCAGTTGCCAAGGTAGTAACAGTTCCCCTAATTTTAGGACTTCAGGTTTAATACTTGTTATTGGAAGAGAAGAAAGTATCAGATTAACAGAAACAGCTTTACAGAAATGCAGCCTTTATTAAATGAAGTTTCTGGATCTTCTTGTGGTGAAAGAAGAAAAGATTTTTGCTTGAACTTCTACACAACATGCAACAAGATGCATGAACCACAGGGTTTTATCCATTGAAATACCAGTTTCCCTACAAATGTTTTTTTCCAGAGCAACAACAAATATTGATGTTTCTAAGTCAAATTATAGGCCTCTTCCTACAGAGTCAGATGATGGATAATGACCCTCCTGGAACACATCAGAAACATCAACATGAAGAGTTATAATCTGGGTTGGTAGGTCCTTTTCACTACACAGAGAGCAGTCAAACAAATTCATTCTCTTTACTGTATGACAGCCACATCTGAAGACAAAATATATTCTGATTTTTCCAAGTCTTTCTAAAGCTAGCATAAAAAACCCAAAAAACCCTCAAACCAAACAAGTTTTACAAGGGAAAATGCCTAAATACATTCACTTAAGAAGTATTCAAAGCAAGTACTTTACCAAGTTGGAATCACTCTGAGAAGCATGAGGTCCAGTCTCTGAGGAGCACACGGGAGATTCAGGCACATGTGATTCATTTTGTGAATTCAACAGAAAAAAAGTGTCTCCAAGAAAACAGTCATCACGCTGAGGATGCAAAGTGCTTCTTGCAAAGGGGTTAGGGTGACAACACCACTCTTCAGCTAAAGCACTCCAGTTTTCACTTGGTAGAGGAAGAACTCTGAGAAATTTCCTAGCAGGGGAGAAGAAAAAATATTACAATTTATTATATTATTTTCTAAACCACTAAAACAGAGTTTGAACTCCTTATAAAGATGGTATGTAGTTTTCTTCAAAATTGAGAGCTTGACTCTCCTTTCACTCAAGGCATTATCTTTAGATTAATTCTGAGAAAGCAATGACTGTTTGCTACCAAGTTTGTGATGAAGCATTTCTCAAGGGTGAATTTTCAATGACTGGAAGGCAGAACCTAGAAAATCTCCTCTTGAAATGAATTACATGCAGAAAGAAAACAGTTCTGCTCAGTCATGAAAAATGTAACAATGGATGGTTTGCAATTATATTTATTATTACTTCTTGTAAAATTCCCTTGCACTAAATGCTGTTATAAAAACAATAGAAACAGATTGCTGCCACTGCAAGGGAGGGCATGTCCTTTGAAGCCCTTAAAAGTGAAATATCAGACTTTGAAGCAGCTAAATCCCAACAAAAATACTACAGCATATCTTCATTAAAGAAAACAACAACAAAAAAGGCATAACACAATCTTAATTTAGATTCAGATTCCAAAGTCACATACAAAAATAAACCAAATCCCTTTTCCATGGGCAGCTGTATAGACCAAGGAGGCTGTTCCAGGCAACACCTGACTGCTTTTGTTAGCACTGTTGTTCTTAACTAACCTTCTTTGGTTACACAGACTGCCACAGGATTTTGTAAGCCAAGGTTTGGAATCACTGCTTTAACTTGTAAAATACATTCTTAAAAATAGAATATATACATGTGATGATATAATTACCACCTTGGTCATTAGAAGTCAGTGATACTCAACACTTTTCCTGTCTATAGTTCCTATAGCCACTAAGTGGTCCCACCACATGTGATTTTATTAAGAATATAGAAACATTTATAGATACGGTCCATGTATTAATACTTTCTTTAGTTTGTGTTTTCTAGGAAACTTTTACACTGGAAAGAAATTCAGCCTTTTTACCAACACTATGGATAATACCTATAACAGTGAACACATCTCCCAGTTTTCTAGATGTTGCAGCTTGTTGCAGAGCTGCACTTTCTGTTCTCTGCCTAGTTTCCTTAAATGCTTTCCTTTTATTCACTTATTTCTTCTGCTGTTGCCTGAAACCTTTATGTGGAGTTTCTTGATACTACTCCTTGCTTAAAACTTGCAAATACAACTTTCCTTTTGGTGCTACTTGGCAAATAAACACACAGCTGCTAAGCCAACAGTTAAGACATTGTCCCTTTCTTGCAGCTCACAGGTTACTCTTTTCTGAAGATGCCAGTTCTTCCTGCTGTAGTTTCTTGTGCCTTTGGTTCAGTGGGAGAAAGTAAAATATTTTATGAAAACTTCCTTCTTTCCAGGTCGACAATACATTTGAAGCTGTGCTTGCCCCACCTGCAGATGAAAGTTGGAATAACTGGTCTCCTAACACAGCTTTACTATACGTAAATGGGATAACTTCTCAGCACTGCCCATCCCTGACTTCACTCTCTGTGGTCTTACATATTGTCTGAGATACAGTCACAATTTTGCCATGATGGGATCTTCATTTTGATGTTGGCCTAATGACAGATTATCCATCAGCCTTGTAAAATTAGTTACAGTGCCTGAACTCAGGCTGAAAAAAAAAAAAAAAACCCAAAAAAAAAAAGCTGTCTTCATTAGAGTACCTTATACTGCAGACTAATGCTCTACAGTTTCATTGCATTAATCTTTCTTTATCCTCATAGTCTACAGCACCAAGATCTTAAATTCTTGCCCAAAAAAAGTAGTAACTCCCACCAGAATTTCCTAAATAGAGTCCTCCTAACTTTGAGCTGTACAAAAAATACATTTCCATTATATTTTCGGCTTCTTATACTTATTGGCAGCAAGCCATATCCTGGATCACCCAAACTGGAAAAATCTAACACTAATACAAATGCAGCTTTCAAAAAAAAACAAAAACAAAACCAAAACAAAACCAAAACCAATAACCAAACCAAAGCAGCAAGACATAAAACAGGGGAAAAAAAAGGAAGCCTGACATTTACTGGATGCTGACTGAATGGATGCTGCTAAGTACAGTGATAAAACCTAGTTAAGAGTGAGATTCATCTGTCTCTAAACTTGCTGCAAATAACAACTGAGTTTCTACTTTAAGACAGGTACGTAGGGCATCTTCATAGTCAGAGAGAGAGACAATTTTTAGGTTGGGACTTCAAACAGAAATTTTCTCCTTCTGAATGTGTCTAATATAGTCAGGCTGAATCTCCTCTTGGAGATAGTTCTGTCTCCAAACAGAGGAAGCCTAGGTAATTAATTTTAAAAAACTAGAAGCTAGGCACTAAAGCAGTCCTGCCGTAAGTATATAATAATTCTGAGGTGGGCAGGATTTTGGCCATTGAGATACTTGTAAGACTGGACTAGGAAAGCTAATCTCTGATACCATTATAACTAATATCCAAGAACCCAGTAATATCATCCTATCTAGCAAAAATTCTGAAAGCTGGGTGTAAAATGGACTTGGGACTTTTAAACATGTAACCCTTCTGTTCCATCAGAGAAAAAGACATAAGATCCAATAGAATTTCTTTAACAGCAGTCTTCCCTATTTGCTTACTAGTAAATCTTGACAACCCAGTTTGACAATTAATTGGTAGACCACTACCACTTTCTTTGCAGCACCTTCTTACTTATTGGCTCCTCTACAGTCTTATCTAAAATAAATCAAATTTATTTCAATTTATTCTCAAAGGTATACATTTCTAGATCTCAGTTACTTTCTTATTGCAGACCCTTTTTTAGCAGTTCACACTATAATACATTCCCCTTCACACAGTCCTGTAACTTCCCTTCAATCCCACCATCCGTGCTGCCACTGGCATACTCGCTCTCCCTGCAGAGACCAACATACAAATTGAATAGCTAAAAACACTGACCACACTGTCACACAAAAGGAACACTGTCTTCCTTTTGTAAGCACTGGAACAGGTGGTGTTAGATACACTGGCAGCTCCACTGCTCCCCTTTGTCTTAAATATTTTTTTTTAGTTCTAATATTTGAGGGGTTCAGTGATTCCCTGCAAGGAGAAATCCCACACAAAGAGCCATGAACATGCCCTTTTTCTTCCTTTCTTAAAAATTCCAACTGCATCATGTTATAGAATCTAGAATCAAAAGCTATAGACTCCTTGCATATGAATATGATGCACTGAACTTCAGAAAAACACCCACTCGAGAGATGAAAATATAAAGTGCAAAGTCTATCTAAAGCAAATGCTATTGACTAGCTATTAGAAGTTTCCTTGATCTACAAATGTATCAAACTAAGAGTTATTACTAGACTTTCTCATGAGACATTTCAGAAGAGGAAGTCAGGAAACTCTCATTCCCTTACATTCAAGACAGCCATAAATCCATACTTATGACAAGAAAATAACAGTTTATAGAATATACCACATTTGTATTACCATTCTGAGTATTATGAGTGACGCACACAATAAAAGGCTGCAAAAGTGTGTCTTTAACAATTTATATACAACCATCTGAAGCTGTCAAAATTGTTCACCCAAATATCCAGAAAATGCTGCAGCTTGTAATTAAAATTCTCATTCACCCTGCAGACTTTGTAAAGAATAGAGATAAGGCCGAGTTACACAGCTAAGAAACAGCTCCTGTTTCCCAAATTCAGCATCTCGGAACTATGTGTGGAAGTTGGATTTGCTTAACAGATAGAGGGGAGCTGTGGTCATCAGCCCCAGTCCAAGCAGCCACTCTATAACTATGGCACGATGACTGAAGGGAATGTACAAGAGGCTGAGCAGAACTAAAGAGGATCCCTGAACAGCAGAGGAAGAAAGAAGTCTGGACTCAAATTACCAGTTTTATTCCCTTCAACACAGCATAGATTTCAGCTACTAATAGACTATGATTATTTTTTAAATCAGTAAAAATTATGAACATTTGCAATAGGTGCAAGCCCAAACGTTAAAGTTTTTTCTTTGTACAGCAAAACCAGAAGATATTACAATGAGTGCAAAGAGATTTTGGATGAGTGAAAATCCACAGATCTCAAAGCAGGAATTTTACACACAGGAAAGTCCAGCTGCTAAAGAAATGTCTTGCTCAAAACATAGCAGTCAAATAGGAAAAGAAAAGAAATTTTCCAGCTTCCCGGGCAATGCACCAAAATCCCTTTGTAAGGTACTTCTTCTTTGCAGAAAGAATGAAACCAAGAAGCAAGTGAATACACAGTAAAAAACTGTTTCAGGTACTATTTGCTTTTAGTCATTTGAAATGCTTAAAAATGTTCACATTTATCCATTTAAAAATAAACACCTTTCAGCTGACTCCCTAAGTACACAAAATAACATGAATACCAATTACTTAGGCATTTATTTCTATAAATACAAGACATTGCAGTACTCACCGGTCTTTTACTGTGGTGTCACCACAGGACTGACAGTAAAAGACATAGTTCTTCTGGGGTTTCAGGCTTTCTCTCAAAGTTGAAACCAAATCTAGGTAGAAAAAGACATATTAATCTTCAAAATTGTGTAAAATTTGCAGTCACTTGTGCAGAAAAAAATGCCAAATACTTCCAACTGAAAAAGATAAAATTCCTAACAAACCAAGCAAAAAGCTGACATTTTGAACAAAATTTATTTACTTGTAGAGAAAGTACTTAGATTTAGGAAAAACTTGCTATCTCCACCTAATGGCCCATATTGCTGAACAGGAACTGTGAATAATTGTGCAAATCCCCTCCATAGGGGGAACTAAGATACCTATTTAATTACAGAGAGCGTATAAGTTAAAATTCAAGGCCACTCTTTCATAATTATATTTCTGCATATCACTGTCGCTGTGATATAAGGGTACAATATGTTGCCGACATGTAACACAAAACCGTGAGGGTGTTTTCTAGTTTTAGTTTTCCAAGCAGGTAAGAAACCAGGCACTGTGGTACCACAGAAGGAATAGTTAGGGAGCAGTGCCCTCTCCAGGCCAGCAAAGCAAGAACAGTCTCACAAAAGCCAGCGCAAATTTCCGAATTAAAAAAGGAGCTATAAAGGCTCCCCCAAATTATCAAATACCATTAGGTGGAAGGAAAGTAAAACTGGAAGCCTAGTTCTATGTATGGATAGGTTTTGCACTGCTCGCTTCCTCAAATTTAGGAATCAAAGTATATTCTCAGCACTGGCATTCAATATTCAAGATTTAGGGCGTAACAAAAAATAAAAGTACTGTCAAAGGTTCCAGAATTTCATTTGAGAGACAACTAATTTTGCATACAAACAGAAAACATTAAAGGCTAATTATGGCTATACAACATATATGTCAATTACCATCTGGTTCATGTACTTGTTCTTCTCTAGTTTCAAAACTAAATTTTTAAAACTTTATCTTGCATCTTTTAAATCATGCCTTATTAAATAATTTTTGTGTAATTGAATTGTCAAAGCACATGCAAAATTACAGATTAACACACAGAAGGAACCACCACATAAACTAGGATCAACAGAGCGTGTTTCTGGTTCTGAAACATTTACTGTGCAACATATGCTTTAAAATAACATTTTTTTCTTTAAAACTACAAAACGACAACATGGTGTTAATATACCTTTCTGCTCCACATCCTACCAAATGAATTTAGAACGAAAGGACCAGCTATTCTACAGTGCTTCCTATTTATGCAATCAGGTGCTAGACCTGAACTAGCACCATGGAAACGGGGAAGGTAACTTTGCAGATGTTACCTGCGACATCAACCTCTGCAAAATGAAGCTGTGAGAACACAAAATCACAATCCTTTATAATTAAGTGGTCGTGAGGTGACGACCTGACTGCAATAAGTTGGACGAATCACATCACTGCATTACCGAACACAAAACAAGAGGGAAAGAAAATAATTTTGAAGTCGTATGAGAGAGAGGAGCTGTCAAAGTCCTACGCGAAACACTTACTCGGCGACCGTGTTTTTTTTTCGTTATGCCACTTTTTTGTTGACTTTTAGAACTGACAATTTGCATACGTTTTAGTTCCTGTTTAGGTTTTCTATTCAGATCTAAAGAGCGCCTTTTAGAAAGACCAACAGCACACACACGGCATAAACTACGACCTGCATCCGTTTGTTTTGTTTTGTTTTTCTGTGCTGCAGAGCCTACACCTCAACGTCTCTGCTTGCACGTCATTTAAAACACCGAGGTTTCAGGTAGCCCTAAGCAATTCAGTTTTGGGTTTTTTTGTTTTGTTTTGTTTTTTTTTACAGTCTCGAAACACACAGACACACCCCGGTGTAGCGCGGCTCAGGCCCGCCCCGGCCTTACCGGCGTTGGGCGGCGGGCGGCCGAGGCGCAGGCGCAGGTGGAGGCCGTCTCCGGGCAGGTGTCTGAGGCCGCGGCAGGAGGCCGGGGCCAGCCTGACCCCTGCCGGCAGCGCTGTCGCCTCGCAGCTCCCTCTGTTCCTCCTCACTTCCAGACGGTCCGCGGCCACCGAAACGTCCAGCGGCGAGTTCGGGCGGTCCGCCTCGCTGTTGGACGCAAAGTTACGGGTTTACCTCGGAACGGAGGTGTTAAGACTTCAAAGACAAAACGGGCAGGCAAGGCGCCCAGTGTTCCGTCGGGTGGGAACGCGATGTTCAGGGCGGTGCAGAGGGGATGTGGAAGGCAGCCCAGGTGGATCCAGCCCAGGTGGATCCAGCCCGGGGTCAGCCTGCAGCTCCCCAGCGGCCCGAGTGGCGCCCCGGAGCCCAGGCGGTAAACCGGGATCTCCCGTGGGGGTGAAGAGGCGCAATCGAGAGAAATAAATCACTCTTCTCAGGAAGCATTTATTTGCACAGAAACTCTGCCAGGGAAGCGCAGGGGGAGACGCCGCTACATAACCCCGTTCCCTCGCCATTCCCCCCTACCCCCTTTCCCTCTTTACAGCTAAGGACGCTATAAACCAAACCAAACCAAAACAAAACCCGCCGCGCCCTCCGCCTGCCGCTCCGTGCGGCGGGAGGCAGGCAGCGCCCCGCACTACCGGATAACCAGCAAGGCGCTCTGCGTCCCCCGCCTGATCTCCAGCAGAAACCTTCCCGCCATGCCGGGACGGGAACACCTCCGGTATCCACCCAGGAAGCCTCCGCTCTTCCGCCGCCCGCCTGGCGCAGGCGTGGGGGTGGCCGCTCGCCACAGCTCCGCCTGCGGCCCGGCGCCGGTGGAGCCCCGGTTGGCAGCGGGGGGAAGGTGTAGCGGGATGGTGGCTGCCGCCTGCCCCTTGCTCGCCTCGCGGTCCGCTGTAGAGTCGGGACTCCCTGCCTAGATCCGCCGGGTCCCCAAACCCCGAGGTCGAGGCCTCCGCAGCCTGCTCGGAAAGCCGCTCCAGGGCTGTTAGCATTAAGACAAACACAGAACCACTCAGGAGAGGTTATATGTGGTGCTTTATTTGAGGAACCAGGGGTACGCACCCAAATCTGATTCCCAGAAACCATACAATGCGGCCGTAATTTATCCCTGAAAATTTCGCAATCTAATTACATATTCAACAGGTTACAACATTTCTTAATACATATTCATGTGTAGATTACTTCATCGATGGATTACAGCATCAGTCCCTTTGCGCTCGCGTGGTTCCCTCTGGTGGTCGTTAGGTGGTCGTCAGGATGAAGTAAATAGTCTTCCTCTGATGAAGTAAATAGTCTTCCTTACTGTGCCCTTTTCACCTTTTTCTCTTGGATAATGTCCATCTGGTGTTGGGCAACTTCCAATGTGATTAACGTGAATTTTACTGCCAACTTTCTCTTATCTCTACTTAGCTCACTCTGGTATGCACAGTCCCATCCTTATCTTGCTACCTGACAAGGTACCAATAAATCTTGAATACATGGTTTTCTATACCATTCTTTACAAGGTAAAACTTTTACATGTTTCCACACTTCTATTTCTACCTCTAATTCTAAAATAATCAATCCTAAAATAATCAGATTTGGAATATATTTCTTTTACTTTCTTTCTATCCCAGCAGGGCGAGCCTCTTGTGTGTCAACATAGTTGCAAGAAAAATGACTTTTTAAAGAAATGTATTAATGTATCTATGGTTAAGTGTCCGGGGTTGCAAATCATAGCAAACACTAGCCTAAAGAATGGGCTGATTCTGGGGAACAATAATCAAAGGAACTATGTAGAACATAAGTAACTAGCAGGGTATATAGAACATAGGTAAACTGACACTTTGTACTAGAGATGGGATATGGTATGTTATGTTGGGGTGGTGGGAAGAAGTTAAACAATAAGCCCTGGTAGAAGATTTAAAGGATAAGGATGTCAAGCTATTGTTATTTACATGATTAATGGAACTGGTTTGTGATCTGACTATATGGAACTCTGCCTGCAACTTAAGGTTGTAAAAAGTATAAAAGCTGGAATCAAAATAGGGAACGGTGGACTCCTGACTTGGGACGCTAGTCCTCAGGTTTCCCGGGCCCTCAAATAAAACACCGCATAAACTAACTCTGTTGGTTTGAGTCTCAGTTCGGGCAACAAACATGACGCCCGTCGGCTGCTCTCCTCCTGCCACGCTGTGAGGAGGAGCACGGTTCCAGCTTCTCAGGCACTTACCCACTGGCACGGGGGTTTGGATGAAACCCCGGCCCGAAGCCGTCTCACCTCACGGTGTTCCAGCTCCAAGTGTCCCGGTGGCGTTCTGCAAACTTGGCTCTGTTTACAGACACCTTCTCTGCAAGGGCTGTGGGGTGAGGATTGGGCACTGCCTCCTAGGTGTGCTCTACTCGGTGCCAAACAGCGAGCCTTCTAGACCTATGGGTTATACCCCAAGATGCTGTTTGCCCTCGTTGCAGCCAGGGCCAGCTCACCTCCTGGGGCACTCCTGGTCCCTAGATGCCCCTCCTCCTGTGCAGCCTGGCTTGTCTCTTCTGTACGATCTCTGTGCTTAGGCTTTGTGACCAGTGTTGGTAACACAGCAGTGTTTTAGCTATTGCTTGAACAGTGTTTGGATGCTGACGCTGTCTCCTCTGTGTCCAACTCCACTCCACCTAGCACATAGGCTGGGGGCAGGGAGGAAGCTGGGGTGGGGGAGAGGTAGGACAGCTGACTCAGGTTAACCAGAGAGATACTCCATCGAACTCATGCTCAGCTATAAAAAAATGGGGGTGTAGTCTTCCTAAAGGAACCACTGCTCAGAGACTAGCTAGGCATTAGGTAGCCCTGGTTGTGGGTAGTGGTGATTGTATGTTTTTTCACCCCTCTTTCCTTCTGTTACTAAACCATCATTATCTTGACCCACACCATTTCTTGCATTTGCTCTTCTGGTTCTCCCACCACACAGCAGTGAGCTAGCAGCTGGTGGGGGTCAACACACCATGCCCACAAAGCTCTGTCTGAGCACAGACCTCTCCTGAGCCAGTGCCAGGCTCTCCACTCAGTCCTCTGGCATGTCACTGTACCACTACCCACCTCCTGCCTTGTGAACAACCCCCTCTCCAGTACAAGTCTGCCTGAATTCCTCCTAGTCCCTATTTAGCCAGCTCTCAAATGCTGTCACATTGCACTCAAGCCAAATATTCCCTTGGCACAAGCATCTGCTGCTCTGGGGTGAGGCTTCCTACTGCCTCTCAAGAGGTCTTTTACTAAGAAACTGTTATGACCACCTTGACACCCCCGTGTGGCTGTCCCTTAGCTCATGAGCACTGTCACTGATGCACACTTCATGCAGCATGGTGCCCTGACAGTATGTAAGGAGCTGTTAATGAGCTGTATTTGAAGACACAAAGAGAAGAAGCTTTTGCTTTGGAAAAAAAACCCAGTCTCTTGCAGTGTGAAGTGTTTACTTCCTATGAAAGTCACAAGACCTCCTGTGATTGCAGAGGGTTATTTGAAAATGTGATTTGCAAAGCTTCAAACAAAATGGCAGTATTACATGTTAATTTTATAGCAATTCACTGGCTAAGACATCAGTACTTTGAAGTAATCTTAGTCCTTGGAGCTGGGAAAACCAAGCCAGATGTCTTAGGAGAGTGTCAAAAAAGTAGATGGAGTAAGATTACCTGTCTGGCAATAGTCAGCTAAACTGTCTCAACCAAGTGGCTTGTTTTTTTTTTTACAAAACATGAATTTGCTTGAGTATTCAAAGATGCAGAATATGCTCTCTCTGTGCTGTTCTAAGGGTGGCACTTCGGGATTTAGTTGTTGTTTGTTTGCTTTTTTAAGGAAGAAAAATATTTAGTCCACATGGTGGCTTCCATTTCCAATTACTTCAGAAACCAATATTGCAGGTTAAATTGTTCTGAGCAAGTAGGTCACACGTCAAACTTAAAATCCATGTAATTATAGGAGAATCAAGTAGTATTAGTAAAAAGGGCCTTGGGCCCTTACTTTACAAAGCCTTACACAAGGCTACAAAGTTATGAATAATCTTAAGGGTGTGAGCTTCACTTATTCAAAATTTTCTATTACAGGTTTCTCACCATTGCTGCACTGAAATAATTGCACAGAAATGTAGGTAAATGCCCTACAGAGCAAGTGCACCTAGCATCAGGGGTACATCTAGGCCAGTATTTTTACTCCAATGTCAGTAAAAGGGAATGCTATTTAGGTAGAACTCCTTAGTGTGGTCGCTTCCTGGTACTTCCCTTGAATTTCTCATTGTATCAGGGATGCTGGATGCTACCTGTTTCCTTCAGTGTCCACTTATGGAGGTGTTTACCAATAATGCTACCTTGAACCTTTGGATAGTGTCCAAGTCCCCAGCCTCTGTTCATTTATAAGCATAATACCTGTTTGCTACTATGAAGCCTGCTTAAATTTAAGTTGTGCCAGGGGAGGTTTAGGTTGGATATTAGAAAGAATTTCTTCACGGAGAGGGTGATCAGACATTGGAATGGGCTGCCCAGAAAAGTAGTGGATTCTTTGTCCCTGGAGATATTTAAAAAGAGACTGGATGTGGCACTCAGTGCCATGGGCTGGTAACCACAGCGGTAGTGGATCAAGGGTTGGACTTGATGATCTCTGAGGTCCCTTCCAACCCAGCCGATTCTATGATTCTATGATTCTATGAAATGTTTAGTGAGCTCCATAAAGATTAGGAAAAAAAAAAAAATCATACATCTAAATAAAGCTCTTCTTTTTCTTATCATCCGTGTCCATATCACAGATTCATTGAGGCTGGAAAGACCTCTGAGATCATCAAGCCCAGCCTGTGACCTCACACCACCACATCAGCTGGACCATGGCACTAAGTGCCACCTCCAGCCTTTCCTTAAACACTTCCAGGGACGGTGACTCCACCACTTCCCTGGGCATTCCCCTCCAGTGCCTCTTCGCCCTCTCCCTGACGTTCCCGCTCGCACCTTTTCCCCTGACACGGGGGAATGGCTGGAGCAACATCAGGGAGCTCCCCAGCCGCCCCCCTCTTCCTCCGCACAACGCACCGCTCTGACCCCGCCGCAGACCACCTGTCAGCCCCTAGAACGACGGCGGTTCGGGGAGGTTCGGGGCGGTTCGGTTCGGGGCACCCCTCCGCCCGCCTTTCCGGCCGCTGCCCGCCAGGGGGCGCCGTGCGGCGTGGCGGTGTGGGCAGAGCGGCGCGGAGGGGTGGGGGTGTAAGGAAGGCGCGGCGCAGTGCATGCCGGGAGCTGTCAGGGCGGCGCGGGGGTGCCGGTGGCGGACTGGCTCTTCCGGCTCGGGTCGCTCAGGTAACGCCGCTCGCCTCGGCGCCCCCTCCTCACCTTCATCCTCCTCCTCCTGGCGCGGGTAGGCTACGGGTCCCGGAGGCGACCGGACCGCTCCGCTCCTTCCTCCGCCTCGCCTCCCCTCCCCCTGTGTCAAGCGGGGTCCGCCCCTGGAGCCGAGCCGGCCCTCTCCCCCTCACCTCCCTGTGCCGGGCCGGAGCTGGGCGGGGGTCAGGTGCCGAGGAGCCCCTGGGGAGAGCAATTAGCCGGGTAATTGCCCTGCATCAATTAACCTGTGGCACCTGGCTCCCCCGACTGCCGCTCCGTGGTCAGCCCTCCGATCCTCGGTGCTGTCTCCCGTAGCGGGAAGCGGGTGCGTTCCGAGGCTGTCGAGCTTCTCCTTCCCTCCCTCCCTTCCTCCCTGCCTCCCTCCCTCCCTTTCTCCCCTTCTCCCCTCCGGGCCCCTGCCGCGGGCCCTGGCTGCGGGGCCTGGTTGCGCCCTTGGTTGCGGGGCTTCTCTTGGGCAGAAGCTCTGCGTTGGGCTGTCAGAGCCGTCCTGCTTTGACCTTGAGGCTGTGAGGGCTGTGGGGCCTCTTGTGGGTCGGGTTCCTGGCTGGCTGTCTCGGCTGTTGGAGCTGTTGTTGCCTGTGATGTTGGGAAGGATACGCGGGGCTGTCCGTAGTCTGGTTAGCGCAGGGTTAAATTTCATCTGTTGATGCAGGGGTTGCCGTAAATCTTGTGTTGCCCACTTGAGACGCATTGGTGTGTGACAGACAGCATCTGGTGCTTCATATTTCTTATTTTAGAAACAATTGCATACCTGTAATAATAACCAGAAAATCCTAAAAAATCTCTCTCTGATGTTGGATATGGGGTGCAGGTTTTGATGTTTTGAGTGACTCAACCCTTGAATTTGCATTGCTGATTAGCAAGAACCTTTGCACTCCTGGATCTTCTTTCTATATGCAATAATAATGCATGTATTATGGTTCTCAGGTTAAATGCATGATGTGATGCCTGAATTCCATCTATAGTAATGTGAAGTGGTGAGAAGACTAGTTAGTAATGGGTTGGATACTTGCAGGAAATAAGGGGGCATGCTGTAAGGTTGAAGATTGTAGTTTTTCCTTTTGGGGCCAAGCCTTGGTCTGTCTGTGTTAAATATTTATGCTGGTCTGGCTGTCAGATATACTTCCTTTTTTGTTTGAATTATCAGTAACCTTTCAAAAACAGGCTGACATACAATGCACCTTTTGCAGGTCTAATAATAGTATGATGTCTCAATATTGTAATGGTCCAAAATGTAGAGTCATTTTTAATATAAGATGGGTGAATGTCACGGAGAGGAATGTCAATTTGGAAACAGGCAGTACATCAACAGTATAATTCCTGGCTTTGTTTTAATTGAAATGAAAATAAGCACTTTTGGAAACTAAGCAGCCTGCAAGTGAGTGATGGAGGAGAGGCTGCATTTCTAACTTACTGAATGGCTTTCCCAACTTGTTGGTTGCACCTGTGACAGTAGGGGTTTAAACAACATCTGGCAAAAACAAATTATCCTCCATCTTCCATCAGTGGAGTGGCTCTGCATTCAAGTAGACAGTTATGTTCACAAGCTAGGCCATGTTTATACTGGTAGTGCTTTTCTTGTTTAAAAATACTGGCATGCTACACTGACCTCTAGAAATAGTCATCACACACACAGAAAGTTCCATGGGCAGGAATGTGGTCTGTCTGGTGTAAATGGGCTCAGCCTGTGTTCTTCTGCCATTGTCCTTTGTCTTGAATAAGAGGGGATGCTTCCTCACTGGCTTAATTCCCTTGGCCAGAATTACTGCTGTCTAATTTTAATCTTCTTGATTAGCTGGAAATGACTTCTTGGGCTGGGCTGACTCAAAATGCTTATTGCTATTCTATTTTTTCTTGGTGTTTTTTGTGGGTTGTTTTGTTTTGTTGTTTTGTTTTGGGTTATTTTATAAAACTATTATATTAAATATTCAGTGTGTAGAAAAGAACCAAGAAGGGGTATGAAGTATGTTGTAAAAAACCCTGTTTTGGAAGTTGTTGAGAAAAATAGGAGATAGGAAGGGGACTAAAGTAAATGACACCTGCTAAACCATGAAATAGAAAAATGGAAGTAATCTATTTGTCTTTCAGATTGTCTTTCAGATTAATAAGCATGTTGTCCTGACTTGTAGCAGAAAAGAAGTTGAATGATACAGACAGTAAGCAATATGTTTCCCCCTGATAACTTGGGGAGAAGAAACTCTGCAGGATTGACCATTTTTCCCCAATAACTGAAAGAACAAATGAGAAGAAAGCAGCAGGGAAGCTCCCTGAGTTATCTCACTAGTCAACATATCCCTATTTTTATCAGAAACATATACTTCAATATAAGTATTTTAAAAATGCTGTAAAGCCAAGGAATACGTTTTTCCTATTTTGGTTTCTAGAATAATTTGCAAAAATAATATTTAATGGAATTTAATCTTTTATTTACGTCTTTTCTGGCTTATTTCTGAGGATAAAGAGAGCAAACAAGTTTTTGTCCAGCCACCATTTTCAGAATAGTCAGAAAAGGATTCTGCTTTACAAATTTATTTGAAATCTGTCTGCAGAAGATGTGAAATCAGATGTACTGCAAAGTATAGCTACAACCTAGATCATACATAGGTATGTGTATGGCATTCTATTGCAGAATTAAAATCAGAATAAAAAGATAGAAAATAGTTGAAATTTGAAATTGAGTTAGTAAAATCTTTGGACCTTGGGTATTAAAAGAAAGGAAGTTGGACAAAGTCTTGTCTTGTGTATTAAGAGGTTACTGGAGTAAGGCAATGAGGGTTTGAGAACTTCAGACATGTTTTTGTTAAGTACCAGGTTTGTTTGGAGACAGAATGTAAACTTGCCTGAAGCTAGATGTTGTTAGATCAGTGGGTATGGATGAATAAAAAGTTGGTCTAAATCTTCAGTTTTAAAGTTATTGTGATAAAAGTATAAATAAATAAATTATCAGGCCACTTTAAAATTCTTTTCTAAGTTGGTAGATTCTATGTTAAGCCCTTTATCAGAATGTTAAAAGTGATTTCTCAATGTGAAGGCACAGCAGTACCCTGGAAGAAAGGCCTCTCTCAGTAGAGGTGAGTGCTGTAAGCAGAATATAAGACCATGACACTTGTTTAAGGCCTTTTTTTGTTTACCCAGTTGAGGAATATCTAGAAGTTGTCAAACTCTTCTTTTAAAATAGCATAATACACATCTAGGTTTAAACATGGTCATAACCGTTTGTATTGTTACCTTTTCTATTCCTTTTTTTTTTTTTTTTTTTTTTTTAGTTCATTTTTTAAACTGTTTTCTCTATTAATTTGATTTACTGGTTTGCTAAGAGTAGACAATAAGCAAGCAAGAAAAAGGATACCTCAAAATAAGTTTTCTGTTAGTAAATGCTTGGAAAAGACTGAAAGAGGAGAGCTAACTAATTTAAGAGGATTTCTTTTCAGAGAGGGTATAGTGACCATTTCAAGGCACGAGGTGGGAACAAGCAAAATGAAAAGAAATTGCAATTTACTTCAGAAAGAATTTATCTATCTCTCAGCAGAGTGGACAGGAGCTCCAAAGCCGTGTGAGAGCTGGGTGGTTCCACTGTGGGACAGGAAAGGCACAAAGCTCACAGTCCTGGTGGGTGCTACAGAAGCCATGGGGAGGGTGCAGCTGTGCTCACACCAGAACTTGCTCTTTTTCTCATTGCTAATGATTTTTCCAACTCACCAGACTTGTGTGGTTATCATGGATTTAGCTACGTAAGATAAATACCTTCCATGTTCTGTTTAGAGTAATCCAAACAGCCTTATTTCTAATATGCAATCTCAGGATCTTTTTATGAAGGTGGGGAAACTTAACTGCATGATGTTCCAGGTTTGATTCTGGATAGCTGAAAAACCACCTTCCAATCCAGGGTGAAAGCCAACCTTTTTCATCATGGCAACATTTTGTTTTGGTTCAGGGAATGGTGGATGATATTTATACTTCATAGTAAGGATTTTGTGTTTCTGTTTTGCTTGAAATTGTAAAAGTGAGTGGTTTAAGCCAGGAGGAGATATTTCATGTATTTAAAAAAACCAAAAAAACAAATAAAAAACAACAACAAAAAAACCCTCAAAGCTTGCATTAAAAAAATCTAAATGCTATGTTCTTCTTTCACTATTATTGGCATGTCAGCCTGAAGGCTGAGAAGATTTTTTTTTTTTAAAATGTCTTTACCCAGATTGGTTGATGGATGCAAATGTGTTATTGAAATTATGAGCGTAAATAGTGACCAGTTCTAGAGCTATGTTGAAATATTAGTGAGTCAGTACAGTGGTCAACAAAGAGAAGAAGAGGATGAGAAAAGTACTTGTAAATGAGCATTGAAGGATAACCACAAAGTCTAGGAAGTTTTTTCCCATTTTTCACTAAACTGTGTTATTCTGTCTTAAACTGGCATATGTTTTTAATATGACATGTTAGATATTCTGCATAATTTAAAATAAAAGGTGTGGATATCTAAAGTTCTGTAGATTTTAGATATAAAATGCATGCTAATTAAGGAATATATGATAGGCAGAGAAACAGAAATAGAATTGATACTTTTTTACTTCTGAAAAAAATAAGTGTTCTAAAGAAGATACATTCTCTTAGAGATTGATCAAAGTTATAAATTTGTTTTCTTGCAATAGCAAATAGAGAAGTTGATTACCGAGAATGTATGTATGTTCCTTATGAATTTTTAAGATTGTTATTCCTTTGTGGCTTAAGTCAGACTTTGGAATATCATAAACCAGTAGTAGCAGAAAGGATATTTTGTAAACCTTACATATTTCTATAAGACTGTGATCAGTGGTAGACTTACAGTTTTAGTCAAGTCATTTTCTTTCTGTGACTTTTGAATATGCAAAAGAAGGAAAAGGGTACTCTCATTTCTTACTGATGATTTGGCTTTTGTGTATTAATAAATAAATAAACACATTCTGTAGATTGTAAAACCAGGAGGGAGTGCATACAGTTGGGTACCTTATCTAACCTCTAGTACAAGCCATAGGTTTTCCCTCTTTTAATACTTGTTTAAGCATCATGTAATGGAAGTACATGATGGTTTGGGTTGGAATGGACCTTAGAGATCATCTAGTTCAAACCCCCCTGCATGGGCAGGGACACCTTCCACCAGACCAGCTTGGTCAAGACCCCATCCAGCCTGGCCTTGAACACTTCCAGGAAGGGGGCAGCCACTACATCCCTGAGCAACCTGTTCCAGCCTCTCACCACCCTCACAGGAAAGAATTTTTTCCCAATGTCTCACCTCAGTCTCCCCCTTTCAAGTTTTAAACCCCTGCCCTTCATCTTCTCACTACACACCCATGCAAAAAGCCCAGCCCCAGCTCAGGGAAACATCCTGTGTTGATTTAGAAGTTGCCAGTGTGGGTAATGTACAGATAGTTATGCTGATTTAATTTTGTAATGGAGTGGAATTTGAACACCTAAAGCAGTGTTGTTTTTTCTATGGAAATATGTAATAAGCTGTTTCATTTATGAATTTTGACTGGGTAGAAAAGTACTGGAAAGTTATTAATCACAATATTAAATCTTATTAAGTGCTCTCTGCTGTTGCACGATACTAATGAGATCACAGATAATTATATTTAATTATACAGACTGCATTTTTTGGTTTTGTTTATTTGGGTAATTTGGGATCTTTTGCATCTTTCATTACTGTACTCAATAGCAGTTGGCCAAAAGTATGATTATATGAAAACAACAAGCTCAAAGGGTTCTTATTCTTCGGAAGACATTAGAGATACCTCTTTGAAAAATTCCCAAATAAAAGGCTCTGTACAAAATCAATTTAGAATTATAGTAATTAGCTGTAATTGGAAAATCTTTAGTGATGGAAGAATATATGTATTTCCAACATTTTATTTTTATCTTAAGAGACTGGCCTGGGTTTTGCTATATTTATTTTGCTATTTATGCTTTTAACTGCTTCTGTGGGGAAGCAAAGCATAACAAATTATCAAATGACAAGGCTTCTGTTTTCCATGTATAAAAGTCTCTGTATTAAGCCTATTTAAATAAAAATGTGTTTCTGCAGTTAGCAGCTTGGTATGTGGGCACTGTACACTGTTTGAAAAGCGATACCTCAGTACTGTCAGATTTGAAATATTTCTCATCTGCTTTTTTAATTATCTGTTAGTTCTTTCACTGTACATCCTATAGCCACTCTTGAAAGAGAAACAATTTTAGAAAAGCTCTGAAATATTGAAAAGCAGAAACTGGGGGAATCAAAGGGAGCAGTTTGAGCTCAGGTTCTTGCAGTACTTGGAACAAATCTTGAGGGTTCTTGAAGTGACACGGTGCACATAGATTTGTGCTTCACAGCAATCAGAACTGTACCCTATCTCTGTATTGCAAATTGGTGTGAAGCTGACATAGAGAGTAATTCTGTGAGGGTTAATAAATATAACAGTGAAACAGTAGAAAATCAAACCTGAAGAGCAGCTTTGGGATACAACAGGTAAAGGAGAGGTTATGAATTCTTAGGAAATCTTATAACCTTGTGATTAAATTGAGACATAATTAAGATGAAAGTTCCTTTTATTTAGTGAGTGTTGATGAAGTTGTTCTTTGCAGTCATGTTTCTTTAGCTTCAGTGAAAACCACTTAGAGCCTCTTAAGCAGATTCATAGGTTTTGTTGCGAGACAGAAGGCTTTTAGGCACATGAGTTGTGAAGGATGAGCATTTGCTGTGGAAAACATGGCTCTAGCCATTTCATCTTAACATGACTCGGAGGAAAACCAATACCATCCCATTGATGAAGAGAGCTGTAGGATGTTCTGTGAACTCACCATACACAATGCCCAGCAAAAGGAGATTCACAGCCCCAGATAACTGCTTTCCTTGTCAAAGTCATACTCAAAGACTCTGCATGTATCCAGGGATATCCAAAATTGTGAAGTTTCTGGTTTTCATCCCCAAGAGAAGTAAATTGGAAGGTAGTAAGTGTCAAGACCTACTTCTACAACTACTTGTGACTGAAATATGGTTTTATAAAGTAGTTTGAAAGTGTACAGCACTTCTCTGGTATTTTTTTCCTTATCGATAATAAATGTTCTACTCAGACACCACCATCTGCTGTTTGTAATTCAGTAAGAGGAGATGTCTTCTAGGAGGTCTTCTAGCAGGTCAGTGATTACCTCTGTCCAGACTCATGTGAGTTACTGAACTTTTGATCTGAGAAGCTTGTCTCATCTCATTAGGTATGCCAAAAGGGAGAAAAACAACAAAAACAAAGGATGGTGCTCCTCATACCTTTATTTAAAAAGGGAAATAAATAAAGAACATTCCAAGGAAAGCTGGCTAAATGGTGATTGTGAAATGGCAAGGTAAATGGTTTAATCTTTGGAGCATTTGGATTATTTTGATTTATCCTATTTTATTACTTCTCTCATTTTCAAACTAGTAAACCATGAAAGAATAAAGATGTGATACTTACACAGTGATATACATTCCTAAACTTTAACATTGCATTTAATTATCAGTACTGTAAAATGAAATGTTAAATCTATAGTTTTATTATAGTGTAGGAGAACAGAAAGGTATCAGTAAGAATACATGGTAGAAAATAAGTTACATGATAAGAGAGTAAGTTCATTAGTATCAGCTGGTCTGCAATAGATTTGTCTAAAAGTGTAGGTAATTCAGTCAAAGTTGTTAATGCTTTTTGTTTTCAAAAGAAACAGAATATTCTTTTCAGTTTGTAAGTCTGAAAAAAAGTTCCCTATTTAACCCTGTGTTCTTGCTGGTTTTGTCTAACATTTGAGAATTCTGAATTAGCTGGATAAAAAAAAGGATTCCTTCTTGACTCTGAAAGCATTATCTGCTCTGTCAAGTTCACTAGCCATCCTTTTTTGCTTGGAAAAATGAGAATTATGCTGTTTTTGTATGTTGGCCTTTCTTCTTTTTCAGTGTAATAATTTATTTTACTTTTGGAGAATCAGACACTGGCAGTTGTGCAGCTGTCTCTGAGAAATCTTTTGGAATTTTACAGCTTCTTTTCAAAGCAAACCATCTTTTTTCTGGGCTTAGTCCAAAGGTGGTTATTATAAAATAAAACAACACAAAGTACCCTTTTTTAAAAAAATAAAAAGCGAGATCTAAGCATCTAAGTGCTTTATGCCAGTGGGGTATTGCAAATTCTATGAATTTGGCAGCCAGAATATGGTTTTTAAATAATGGATTGCATTTCTGTTCTACCTTGGAGGCAATCTGTCATTATTAGTCTGCCATCAGAATCAGGGGTGCAGAAGGTTTGTAATACTTGGGCTTTTTATTCCCTCCTGGTGTCCCAGCTCTTTCTTCTCTTTGTTCATCCCATTCTTCTTTCTTGCAACTTTCCTTAAAATCCAAGAAACCAGGAGATGAACATTAGCAGGAGAAAGTTTGTAATAAGGATGAAGAAATAATTAATGCAGAATTTTGGTTGTTCTGTAGAAGAAAAGGTAAATGTGATGATGCTTTGTCTGACACCTTGTATTTACCCACACATGAAAGGTATGGGATGAGATTCTGAGTGCTGGTGTACTGTCTCTGACCAAAGCAACTCTTTAATGTTGTTCTATGACTAAAAAACAAACAAACCAAAAACCAACCAAACAAACAACCTTAGCAAATTATCTTCAGAAGCACCTGTTAATTAAATGAACAAAAAGAGTGAGCAAAAATCTACAAGGGTACATTGTGATAAACTTAAGGAGGTGTCAATCATGAAATTTTGAGCCTGATTTACTGATGTCATAGTTTGGACATGTCAGAGTCCAGCTTTCTTAATTTTGCTTTTTTGAGTGCTGAAAAGGTAAAACACAACAAACAGCAATGTACTTTGTAGGTTTTGGAGCTTTTTCAAAAACATGGCAAGCATTTGCCATTCAGTTATCTGAAAATAGTTGGTAGCTGATCCTATGGTTGTGTTGTTCAGTCTGTGGTAACTCCTTATGGAAACTGTTGACAAAGTTATTAAATTGCAGTTTCGTACCTGTTTTGGTAAGAAAAGTATCTGAAGGGAGGAATATTTATATTCATATAAAACATTTGAAATTGGTCCTATGTGCTTAAAGTCAGAAAAGAGTTTGTGTTTCTTGATGCATCTTGCTCAAATGTAGTGTTAAGCACACACTACAGTTACATGAAGTAATACCAGTTGAATTGTAATTCTTTCCTGATTGCTCGTAAAGCACTTTATACTGAGCAGATTTTAAAGATAAGCATTTTTATTGTCTCCCTCAACTGCAGAACCACCAGAAATCAGAATGTTGGTTTTTATTTCTCCTAATTTTTCTGCTTTGTTACTCCATATGAATTTTTCATTTCAAACAGTCCTGCTATTTTGTCATATTGCTGCTCACTGGGAATAGAGGCCAATGAAGCATGTTCTCCAGTAGGTTTGGAAGGGCTCACTAAAGCTGCTGTTTTCAGCATGACTCTTATTTATTGTACCTGGTAGATGGTCTCGTGAATACAGCTTCTTTATACCTGTTCCATGGTTGAGTTGGGTTGTTGTGTTGTTTGTTTTGGTTGTTTTGGTTTTTTGTTGATTGGTGGGTTTTTTTGTTTGGTTTTGTTTGGTTTTGAGTTTTTGTCTATCATGCTTCAACCTGCTGTGCTTTTTTCCTTTAATCAAGAAAGCAGCAGCGTCTGCATAGCATGAAGTCTCTTCTGAAGCTGAGCATCAGAGAGAACTCCCAAAAGACCCCAATTACAAGGGGCAGAAAGCTGCCTTTTTAACAGACATGCTACAATAGAATTTAACATTGAGTTGTATCTACTTGGGGTTTAAGTAGCAATTGGGATTTAATAGCAATTCAGTTTAATGAAATAAATAGGGATGGCCTATAGAAGTATGAGGTGGTGTTCCTGGAACAAGAGTGTCTTAATTACTTGGTGTAGACTACCATGTGATGAAAATACAGAGAGCAAATTGCAAAAGCCTCTGATTACAGAATACTCATAAACACAGACTTTTGTTGTGCATGGATGATGATAATATAAATCAAAGTAGAGCTGCATGGCTGAATTAGAATACCAGGTATTATAAAAGGAAGTGTTGATGCATGAAAGTACACTTGGACAGTGTGTGACTATTGTATGTGTTCTTCCTTCTTGTCTCCTGCCTGGAAGTGATTCAGAAAGATTGGTGTCTTGTGCTTTCAGAAAGGTTGATTTATGGTAAGGTGGGTTTTTCTGGTGAGGAAAATATTGGGGGTTATCTTGCCAGAGGAGAGAAAAAAGAAAGCAAAAGATCCCTTTTGTTGCATTTTTGAGAATAAATACTTTCTGTGAGAAGCAGGACTTGAATTTTCTAGGACTTTTTTCTTAGTTTTTGAGGTTGTTTGTTTGTTTTTATCTTTGTGTGGAGTATGTTAGCTTTGGTTTAGTGCTTGCTGTAAACTGATTTTAGACTGGTATTTTATAATGCCTTCGAGGGAAAATGCAGTGGTCTTTATACAAAGTTCTTTTAATTTGTCTCTTTTTTTTTTTTGAACAGGTAATGTCTGTACATGAATTGCAAGCTCGTCTCTAGTGGGGACACCCTGGGAGGATGAACACGGAGGAGCTGGAGTTACTGACTGATTCCAAGTACAGAAACTATGTAGCAGCTGTTGACAAGGCACTGAAGAACTTTGAATATTCCAGCGAATGGGCAGATTTAATATCAGCACTTGGAAAGCTAAACAAGGTATGCGTAGCAGGTGCTCTCAGAAGAGATTCAGGAACTGACAAAGTGTACTGGGCTAAACATGCAGAAGTACAAGGTTCTAGCAGTCTACTATTCCTGCAAATATTTTAGCAGCCTGAGCCAAATTTTGGGTGTGTGCAAAGAAAAAACGAATGAACCAAAGTCCTTTTCAAGTCTTAAGAGTTGAACCCTTTTTTATTGTAAGTAAAGGGAAAAGTTATTTATATTTCTAGTGGAAGTAGGTGCAACATCTTTTTTATTACTAACATTTACTTCTAATGCCATTGTGTTATTGGAATAGTGTGAGAAATAGCAGCCAGTGTAAAAATCAGCAATATTTTTATGAAGGATGGGTTACAAAATGATGGGTGAATCATTCATTGACCAGACAGTGTTTTCATTCTGGCCTATTTTAACAGTTAATAAGTTGAATGTGTAATGTAGTTGTGATCTTTAATAGCTGTTTACAAATGCATACAGATCCTGATATTCTTAAGAGTCTAACCAGTCCCGTGTGTTTCTAGGGATCTTTAGTTAGGCTTATAGAATTCCCTTTGCACACACACATTTTACCAGTGTGAAACTTTGCAGAATTTGGCATAGAAAATGAGAGGTGTGAAGCATTTACAGTCTACTTTTTAAATTTTGTGGAGATCAATAATGACAATACAGTTGGCAATGCCAGTGGCATCATTTCTTTGTATGAACTCCCATTTATTTAATTTTTTTGGTCATAGCAGTTCTCGTGGCACATGTATACAAAGTGATATTGGGAAAGAAAAATCTGAAGGTGTAAATGTAACTCTGTGTTCCAGTCCTGAAATGATACATAGTTTGGCAGTGATAAAATTCTTTATGTTGTTCCACTGTGTGATAGCTTCCTAAAGTTATTCCAGACTCACCACCCACAGTTTTCTAGTCCCCTTTAAGTTACCAACATTGATTTTAATAAATGGAGATGTTAATTTTTGGCCCCCAAAAGATGCAAAAAAAGAAATGGTCAAGCTGTGAGTATGGAGCCCATTGCGAATGAACTTCTAAATGCCTTCACAACTCCATCTACAGCAAGCATGCAAGTGAAAGGCAATGCAAAAAAATAAAACCCAAAGTACATTTTAAACTTAAGCTCTTTTTTCTTAATGTGTTGATTTATCAGGTACTGCAGAACAATGCAAAGTACCAGGTAGTACCCAAAAAGCTGACGATAGGCAAGCGCTTAGCACAATGTCTTCATCCAGCTCTGCCAGGAGGGGTTCATCGAAAGGCACTTGAAACCTATGAGATCATTTTCAAAATCATTGGACCCAAGCGTTTGGCCAAAGATCTTTTCCTCTACAGGTACTGTAGTTTAAACAATTCCATTGCAAATGCATGGTTGAGATGCTTTTGGTTTTCTGTGTTTTATGTTAATAATACTGCTTTATTATATAGCAAGAATCGCTGAATTTCTTTCTGTGACGTTACTGGTGATGGTAAAGTACTCTTCTCCTGAGTATTGTATGTCAGAAGATCACCTGAGGTTTTTTTAGGAGCCAACTTAAGTGCTAGCAAACCTGAAATATATTATTTCTTCATTGAAATAAGTAAAGTTTTGTGCATGTGCAGTAATTGAAGTGTTAATGCTTATTTCAATGTATTCACATTACATTTTTCTACTATAATGTAAACTTATTGGAAAATAATTTGATTATGGTTTCTGGCAAGAAACTTCTTCAAAGTAATCAAATCAACAGAACAGGAAGATTTTCTGTTTTGTTCAAATGGGAGGCAAGTACAAAATTTTTCTCCCTCGTGGTCTCTAGAACAGATGATAATGAAAAGGAAAGAGTGAGTGTGGTGGAGGGGAGTGTCTACGTTCTGTGTTTCCACATGCTTTTAAAGATTCTGTGAACTGCTGGCATTTTTTTGCTTGTGCAGTGATGCAGTAGCTGCAAAATATTGTTTAACAGGAAGTTTTAGGACAGTGGAAAATGCTACCCTATGTAATGTAACTAAAAGCCCTTGTTACTGATGCTTGGGAAAAGAGTGGCATTCACGTTAAGGCATTATCAAAGATTCCACTATTTTTCATGAAAGCAGAATGACAGTGTTTGAACATCAAATCTTGAGGAATTTGAATCGTGGCCTTACAAAGAGATACTGGGGGGTAGCGTGCTGCTTACTGAACTCTTGTTTTTCTGCAGAAAAAAGAAATCAATTGACAATGGTGAAACTGTGGTTCTTCTCGATCAATAAAGGCAAAAATATTTTTAGTAAACACTTTGGTCCTTTGGAAATTTTTTCCCATGTAACACATATAACATTGTATCCACAAAGAGGGTTGTTTTTTTGTTTATTTGGTTGTTTTTTTATAGTTTTTGGGGGTTTTTTTATGAATAGTATATTTAAAGACCCTACTCTCAAACTGATATTTTTTTACTCTAATGTTCTTCCTATGTCAGGCATCTTCGGAGTGCTTAGTGATTTTGAAAATTACTGTTTTACTTATATGCCTTTGATTATTGGTACTGTGTGTAGTAACTTATATTTACTAGAAATAGCAAAAATGTTTTTAGTATATATATATGTATACATATATATATACATACTTACATGTATGTATATATGTAAGTATATAGCTTCACCCTACCTGATGACATTTGTAACTTTCCTGAACTTACATATACATTCATAGTAAACTCAAAACATACTTCTAATGTTTACAAACATATTTCTAATGTTTTCAGTCCTTTAAGTGTTGCTTCATGAACAGTGGGTTTATTGTTAGCTTGAGAATCTGTTTTCAAACTGAATTTCTTTTATAAATGTATACTTTGTTGCTTCTTAACTCTATGAATGTCTTAGATTTTATCTTTTGGGTTACTTGGTGACATAAAACATCAGTAATTATTTAACAGAAAAATGTTTCTATAAATTTTCTAAATGTTCTTGTCTTCGTTTTTTCATAGTAATTACAAAGGCAATATGTTTTTTTAAATATAATGTTGTGAAGTAGTACAGCTCGGGCAAAATTAACATTATGTCTTGGAGGGCTGCTTCTGGTTTATCAAATTTGTTTTATTGGTGAAAGGCAGTAATCTCTGGGCCTTCAGTGCTTGCTATCACAATACTAAAAAAAGTAATACTAACCTTGGCATACTGTCCTGTCAATCCATAAAGCAGCCATAGTGTGTGGTGGTCTATGCCTCTGCAAAATTCTAAGATAAAAACCTGGTACTTATAACTATATACTGGATGTGCATGTAATAGTTTTAAGATATAAATGGAATTGTCTCACATTAGAGGCTTCCTAAAACCTGATAAATTCTACTTTTCACAGTTCTGGACTATTTCCACTCCTTGCCAATGCTGCTATGTCTGTCAAGCCAACGTTACTGAGTCTGTATGAAATTTATTACCTCCCTTTGGGGAAAACACTGAAACCAGGACTGCAAGGACTTTTAACTGGGATTCTGCCTGGGTTAGAGGAGGGGTCAGAGTATTATGAAAGGTAAGGATAGATATGGTAATAAGGTCATGTGCTTGGTTTGTTAGGGTCTTTTTTTTCAACTTTTGGTGAAATACTTATGCGTGAATTTTTATTTATTTTTTAAGATAGGTGGTATTTAGTTTCATCCAGTCATTAATTGCAATGGCATAGTATGGTATGGGAGATGTGGTGATTAGGGATGTGGTTTTAGTAGTGGACCTGGCAGTGCTAGGTTGACTATTGGACTCTATCTTAAGGTCTTTTCAAACATAAATGATTCTGTGATTATTGTTCTGAATTGAGATCTGTAGCTTGTTTCTTTTCTATGTGTTTTCTCTAAAGTAGAACTGCCATATTACTCCTGGTCTAAAATACGTATCAAAAGAATTTAAGATTACAAACAAAGCTTCCATCATTCATATTTACTCATTATAATATCTAAATTGTCATTAAGCCACCTGTGTGAGAGACAGCAATAATACACCTATCTTTATAGCTTTTTACTCTGTTTCTTGCATAGTGGTCTGGAAGGTAACAGCTTTTGTTATCCATCAAACTTAATCCCTGGTTATCTTGAACATGGTGTCTTGGGGTAGTATCTTAACATGCTAAAGGATGTAGATACATTCCAAGACTGAGTCCTTAAAATTATTCACAGACTTGCACGTTCTTACTATTTCCACCTCAGAAGCTAGAATTTTCACACCTTGTATGTGAAGAGCAATTTAACATTGGTTTTTTTATTTCTTCATAAGTAAAGACACTGTAGTTGACATCACTACAACAGGGAATAGGGGCTACTCACCTTGTCTTCTGGGGCATGCTGTAGGGTCTAGAGGTGTTGCCACAGGAGTGGGGAGAAATGAGAGCAGGGGGAAGGGTTTGATGTGTGATTCTTTTATGACCTGATATTGCTAGGAAGTGCAAGGAGTGAGAAAAAAAAAAAAAAAAAGCAATTTTTTTTTTTCCCCCCCAGTTGCTATGTTTTCCTGCTGTCTCTCTGAAAACCTCTGTCGGTAGCAACACTTGGCTCTAAGTAGGAGATGAAGAAGTTCTTTGTCTCTTTGAACATAAGAAATACATAAAGAGAAGCTGTGGGCAGACAAAAGCATTTTGCAAGCCAGATTGGCCTGGCTTGCTTGTTGGCTCACTCAGTTCAGGCTGCATGATAACATTCCTTGTATAACTGGGGCTTCTCTTGGCCTCTCAGAAAAAGTTTTGACCTTCCTCTAAAAATTTATTTTTATATTTATGAAAACTGAGGGTAGGGGCAAGGGCTGTGATGCATGTCCTGATTCAGCTGACTTGATTTTATGGCAGAACAAACACCCTGTTGGAGAAGGTTGCCTCAGCTGTGGATCAGTCTGCATTCTACAGTGCTCTCTGGGGCAGCCTCCTCACCAGCCCTGCAGTTCGCTTGCCTGGGATCACCTATGTCCTCTCCCACCTGAACAGGAAGCTTTCCATGGAGGATCAACTCTACATCATTGGCAGTGACATTGAATTAATGGTAATGCTTTGTTGGAACAGTGGAGACATTGGTGTTGCTTATTTATATAATATACTTCCAGTTGGGGTTAGATGTCTTCACTTGTATTTGAAGAGATAAAAATGTATTTTTCTTTGTAATCGTTCCAGTTAAACTGATGTTTATGTACATGATAAAAGTATTGCAAAGCTGTTTCAGAACTGCTTAGTTTTTGTGTAGAACTTGACATTTATTACACACATCAATTAAAACCAGTTGAATTTTGATGTAGTTTTTAAAAAATAGAGTACTGTTTGGTCTTAAATGTAAGGTGTTCATTGGTAATCTAAAAAAAGCAAAAGCTTAATATTTGGATAGCTCAGGGAATCTGAGTAAATTTTTCCTCAGTGGTGAAACTCTATTTCCCTGGATTATCTTGTTTCATTATTCAAAATTTAAAAATTATTTCATTTGATATATATCACTATTTATAAACCACTGTTCTTGTTTTGTAAAAGTTCTCTTTAATCCACCTTCTTGAATTAATGCAGTAAATAACTATTTTGGGGGATCTGCTGTTACTTCAGGTGGAAGCAGTAAGCACATCAGTGCAAGATACCAGTGTTTTAGTACAGAGGAGCACGTTGGACCTTATCCTTTTTTGTTTTCCTTTCCACATGAGCCAGGTATGTTGGGAACATGAGAGATGATTTGGTAAACTTCTAAATGTACTCCATTTTTGAAGTCTGTAGCACTATTTATTGAATCTTTGTTGACCATTTTCTCCAATCTTGAGCAAGGGTCATATATGAGTTTCTCTGATATGTTTGACTATTTTTGTGTCATGATCTCTGCCCTTCTGCTTTTCAAGTTCATGTTTTATTTTTAAGTTGATTTCAGCTTCTCTATATGAAAACCCAATACAAATTATGATGTTTACTCTCTGCAGAAGATTTTAATTTGCTCTAATTTGACAAGAAAACAAATTATAATTTCACATGAAAGTTTACAGTTCTAGGTGTTCAAAAGCAGAAAAGTTAATCATCTTAGCCTAACTGATACAGAACACTAGAGAATTAAAAATGATAATTGGTTTGGGGTAAGTAGTTCGCCATATCAGTAGTGGGAGATAAACCTTACAACTTACAGATTTTTTTTCTTTTTTCTCGTTTACTGTATTTGTGGTTAGTTATTTTCTGTTTTTAAATGGTTCATTATATATTTTACTCCTGGAGGAAAGCTTATGCAGGGTTGATTGTCACCTTGTTATAAAGCACAGAAAAGCTGAACTTTCCTGTAAAAAGAATTGTGTTGCTGCTTGTGGAAGTGGTTTGTTCATATTAATACAGGAATATTTGGAGTTTCACTTTTTAGATTTTAGAATTGTGAATTTATCAATAAAGCAATTTTTAAAAATATTAAAACTTATTTAAAACACAGCAGCAGATGGAAAGGTATTTAAAAGACTTCAGTGATTTTTGTGTAACAGAAATGAGCTTTCAATAGAGTCAAGTATTTTGCTATTCATAAAGGGCGCATACTATTACGAAGTGTCAGTTCCAAGAAATTAACTACGTTTTAGTGCACATTAAGATGCTAACATAGAAGAAATGTAACTTTTCATAGTTAAATTTAGTGGTGTTTCTACCTCCTCCAGGCAACACGTCCGGATATGATCAGGATTTTGTCAGCAGCCCTTCATGTGGTACTGCGCAGGGATATGTCACTCAACCGCAGGCTTTATGCATGGCTTCTAGGTAGGATTGTTTTTCATTCCATTGTTCACTGAAAGTGAAGGGAGGATCATATGTTCATTAGAAGTATTTTTCTATATTTTGGAGAAAAGATTCATGGAAAAATGAAATACTTAGTCCGCCTCATAAGGGAGAAGAGGAGTGTAATTCTCCGTGGGCATAAAAGATGAAGAGTGTCATGCTGGAGCTCTTTCGTGTTACATGAATTATTGGTAAATATTCCTGTAGCAGCAATTATGGGCCACAGTCAGGGCTAGAGCTTGGAGCACCAGGCCTACGTAAACAGACACTAGAAGGCAACTTCTGTCTCCCTGAAAACATATTATGGGAAAAACAGGAATTACAGAAATTAATTATGTAGAAAAAATATTGATACTGCTTTGATGGAGGCCTGAGTAAGCAATCTTTGAGCTTCGTTAGGTGTTTCTATGGTTGAATTACAACTCAAAAATCACTTATGTTCTCCTTGCAACTATAATGTTATATTAATGCTTTTCTGGGGTAAAAATTGATTGGTGACAGGATCAACACTTTTGCTTCTACCAAATGGCAGAATATCAATAAAATACACATCTTTTCTATGAAACCAGTGTGTAATCAGAAGAATGTAGCAGACGATAATAGGTATTTAGGTAATATGTAGAAAACTAGAAATTAGAAAATTGGAAGTGTTGGAATTAAGGAAGTAGTCAAGGGACATGAGAGAACTGAAGTTACGAAGGGAGGGAGGAAGTCAGCAACATTTTTTTTGCATGAGGGGATTGGTTTTGTTTCAGCTGAAGTTGCAGGGATTTAGAAGATAAATATAAACAATCCTAGTTTCTTTAAGTAATCATGTCTCAAGACACCGACTTGCAAATTACTCATCTTTTAAAGAAAGTGAAATCCACTGTCATGCTTCATACTTAGATTTTTCAATTTAGAGGAAAAATAATTTCCAGATTAAGCCCTACCCTACTGTTTCATTTAAATTTGATGGATTAAATATGGGTTTTTTCTGTCATTTAAACATGTTTTATGTGTTTAATATGTCATGCTGTTTTTTTCAACTGTGTAAACTTCTACAGCTGTTTCATGAGCATAGCCTGCACTGACAGACAGTGTAACTTCAGAAGATAGTTTTATAGGCTCAGTAACTGGTCTTGTTTTGTGAACAGCTAGTGACTCTATCTGCTATGTATTTGGACAGACATTCAGGCAATATAGATTTTTTACTTTTTTTTAGCTTGACACAGTGGTCTGTTTATCATGATATTCTATATTATTGTGACATTCTACTCCTAATGTAAAACATTGAGGGAGGAGGGTCAGTTATGTTGAACCTGTCAGAATTCTGATGTTCTGCATGACATTATTTAATTGTGGTGTTAGCTATTCTTTCCTATTGGTATTGTTTTACAGCTGGGAGAAGTCTTAATTTTTTAGGCATAAAGATCACATTACATGTCTTTAATCCAGGTTATCTTAACCATGATGAAGTCTGTTCTAAATTGCTGCTAATGTTCATGCATCTTTTGAGACTTTTCTTCTATTTTTGTGACACCAGGACAAAAACTGTGGAAAACTCTTCTGTGGAATGGGGCAGTGTCCTAACAGACTTCTTAATTTTTATAATTTAAAAAAAATTTTTTCCTCAAGCCTATTTTTTTTTTAGAATAAAGAATTTTACTCGGTTAAGAAAAAAAGACAAAAGATTAAAAAACAAATGTCTGTCTCCTTCACATAGTTTTGAATAACAAGCTCGGTTTTGTGTAACATGATGTACATTCTCTCTAAGTGCCTTAAGTCAGATCAGGGTGCTTTGATGATCACATCATTGTGATCATCTGAAATACTGAATTTGGTGTTCTGATACAAATATTTATATTGAAATATATTTGTGGGGCAGGTTTCTTGAAGATACTCCAGGACTATGTTTTTTGTACAGTGTCTGTGAATATTTGTTTCTTTTGTACAAGGTGTAATTTAGTTAATAATGTTACATAAAGCTGAAGTTTGTCATTTGTGTGCAAAATGCTTGCATAGAAGTATCACTTAGTTTCCTGTATTAAACTCTATAAAATCATCTTTCTCTTGCCATCATTATTTGGACTTCATCTTGGTAAGTTATCAGTGCTAGTGTGTTGATTTCTAGTTTAAAGAAATTGAAAAAATGTTCTACTAGGAGAGAAATACTTACTTGCTGTGTCTCTTGTTTGTTTGAAGGCTTTGATAACAATGGTGCCCTTGTAGGACCCAGAAGTACAAGGCACAGCAATCCTGAGGAGCATGCCACTTACTATTTCAACACCTTCTCTAAGGAGATGCTAGTCCAGGTAGCTATATGGTGTTTTATCTTGTCTTATCTTCATAAATATCTACTGGTCATAGTTAACTGTATCTTTATCTTTGACTTGCCATTTCAATGTGACCATATAATTTCTGGGGTTTTTTTGATCTTCTAAAACCTTTTTAGTGGGAAATTTAAGACATGGAATGATGTGTTTCTTAGAATAACAGTATGATCAGGACAAAAATTTCTCTCCACTTCCACAGTTAATGTAGCATTCATGGAAGATTTTTGACTATGAGCCCAGCATTCTTGAGCCTGTTCTTTCATAAAATTGATCTGGAGAATTTTCTTCTACTTCTGTAGATACACTGATTCTTCTATATCTTGGATATTAGAATAATGTGATCAGATAGTACTGAAAGTCTGAGTAAGAAGGACCTTCCTTCCCTTTAGGCAAGGGGAATGTCTTTTCTGCTGTCCATTGGCAGTAGTTAAGGAAATTGGCAGGCATGTTATTTGACCCTTAAAGCCTTGTTAAGTGACCTGGTATCACCTGGCCTTAAGAACTCCGCTGCTTCTTTTCAGCAGCTAAAGTATGCTTTTGTTTTTCAAGATGCTGTGAGTCTTACCTTGAAATCAGGAAGACTTTGATAATTAAGGCAAAGTGATAAGGTCAGGATTTTTCTGATATTCAGTCAGAATTGCAGTGCTATATATGAGGAGAGGGAGGATTCCAGTATTAATATCTGACACAAGAGTATTTAGTTCATCATAACTTAAAGCTGATATCCATCACAGAGCTAGCAGTTTGATTTACATGAAGGTAATGAGATCTGCTGTTCTCCTTATGGTGATGAGATCCCAGAAATACAGTAGAGCAAGGACCTCATTGGCACTCTGAGCATTTTCTTTCCACCCTTTTGCCTCCCATTACAGAGTATTCCAAAGTTATTCAAGAGTAGAGGAGATGCCTGAACAAGATAGAGTTCTGCATGTACCATCAATACAAAATGTAGACTACTTTTAGCAACTTTTAGGCATTCTTTAATGGATTCTGGTCTTCTTTTTAGATCTACCCAACTTTCTATCTTAATAAATGTCATTAAAGCTTTCCTGTCTTGAGATAACTAACAACAGTGCAGAGTAAATATAGCCCCCTTTTTTAATAGCAGACATGATTGCTACAGTAGAATGGAGAGTTGCTGTATTTTGTGACTGTTATCCTATTTGTGGATAATTCTTTTGGTTTTTGCTGTAAATTATTTTACAGATATTAAAATCAGTGACTTACTCTGCTTAACGCAAATTGCATATGCTTTGTAAAACCATTTGCTGTCTTCTAAAAGAATTCAAAAGCACTGTTCATTTCTGCCCTCTTCCCTAGAAGCCTCTTTGTGTATTTTTTTCCAGTCCACCCCCATCTTATTAACTATACTGAATATACTGAAATGTACATCAGTGTACTGAAAATTCTCACCTTCTACAAGCATATTCAAGTACCAAAGATTTTTGTTTCAGGATGCTGGCTGATAATACTTGGTTTGTAGCAGATGGCAAGATCAAACTTGTTTCCTGCCTCTATTTCCCATCTTGTTTTTCTTCCTTGCCCTACTTTTTTTTAGAAGCTGTAAAAGAGACTAGTTTCAACTCAAACAGCGAAGCCAGCCTTGAAGACAAGACTAAGCAAAATCTGTGGCAATTTCATTGGGATTTTTATTTTTTTAATTCTGCAGCTTGTTTGCTAATCTCTTTCTGTATACAAACTTTTCGTTTGTTTTTTTTTGGTTTTGTTTTTTTTTTAATTTGTCATTGCTATCTAGGCAGCTTAGTCAGGAAAGATTTTTACCACATAGGTGGCTATGTGCTAGATGAACAGATTATTATTTATGAAGCCCTTAATATGTATATGCCTTACCTCCTCAAACAATTTATTCATTTTTTTGATGTCTGTTATTCTTATGAAGTTTTGAGTTGGTATCTGTTTATAGTATTTTATTTTTACTTTAAGAATATAGAAGTTATCAAGGTCTGTTCCACAGAAATATTCTCATAGGCAAAGTTAGAGAATACTTAAGCATGGAGAGAATGAGCTGCAGTGAGATGAAATAGTGGACTTCAGTACTGAGAATTTCCCTTTAATATGGAGCTTTTATTGCATCTCCCTTTCAAAAACTGTGTTTTTTTCTCTTTGTAGGCAATGATTGGAATATTACAAGTTAACGGGCATGGAGAAGAAAGCACGTTAATGCAAGACCTAAAGCCTTTTCGAATTCTTATCAGTTTGCTGGATAAACCTGAACTAGGTAATTTTCAAATTACTTCTACTCTTTCACTTGTTTTACATTGTTTTGCTTTGAGAATCTTTCTCTCTTGATGATCCCATTAGAAAAGCTGTGTTCTTAGTACTGTCAAGTTAAATCTTCCAAGCCAATAATTCAGTGTGTTTGTTATCTGTACCTTTTAACAAATGCAATTTCTACTGCTTTCAACATAGGAAATAGTAAGTTAAAGTTGTAATGAGAAATGACTACATTTCTACTAAATGAAGAAATGTGGATTCGATCTTTTCCATTTTTTTAATCAAATAGTGATTTTACACTATTTGAAATCTCAGCTATTGCTCTTGTGAATAAACTGCTCTTGCTTCTAATAAATGCATAGGGCCTCAGATATTAAAAAGAAAACAATTACATTTTATCGAAAGAATTTATCCTGAGGAAGCAAGTATTTTTTGGGAGGGATGGGGTTGGTTTGTTTGGGGTTTGTTTGTTCATTTTTATTTCCCCTGTTTAAAGTGTTTCAATGAACCGTTCAGCATGTGAGTGCAGAGAACTGTGACAAATGTATACAAGGCAAAAGTTTTTAAAACAATTCATTGCTGGATATTTTTCCTTTCCCTTTGGAGTAACAGCTATGGGGGAGACTGAAAAAATATTTTTTTAAGTCTGTCCTACGATTTAGGGGCAGGGTAAGAGAAGGGTAAAAATACAACAATTGAAGAATACTACTGGGAATAAAGTGGTTAAGACAGACCACAGTGAATGAAGTATCTGTCAAGAGTTTGTCCTCTTCCTGGTAATTTGTGATTTTGGAGTGTCAGTTTAAATTTCCAGAGGCTGTGTGTACATTAAAATTTCATTAAGTAAGCAGAGCTATGAGGACTCTCCCCAAAAAATTAGATGGGAAAAAGCTAATAGGATTTGTACTGAATTCATTGAGTGCTCTGTCAATGAAAGCAGCTTAGTGAGGCTACGAAAACACATGAAAAAGCAAAGGATATTTCAAGCAGCATCACATTGTGAACTTCGTTTAAAAGAAGTTTGGTTTTTCCTTAGACTCAAGATACAGTTCAAATCTGAAGGAGGTGCTATTTCAAAAAGTATACTGCAGACTATATCTAGAATTAAAGAAAAACTGCCTCAAATTAAAGGAAGATACCCAAAATATTTTACCCTGTAATGCCAAAGATGGTCAAGATATTTTACCTTGTAATTGTTTTTAAATATTTGACTATATTTCCCATATGATAACAACATGGATTGATGGGTTATGGGTAACAGCTTATGGGTGGGTATTTGAAACTGATTGAAAGCCACCTTTGATCAGTCACTTATACATGTTATGTGTTTGCTTGAGCTGAGAGGTAATTCCTCAGAGGGGATGTGTTGGCTTGAACCTGGGCTATAGTAATGTGACTGTTGATGGCTGGATGTGGTTAGATGTCTTTTCCAGCCATGACAATTCTGTGACTGCATAGCTTTTGAACCAGGTGTGTTTGTATCCAGCTGTCACTGTACATACATCGTATGGAAAGAGAACTCTGCTTGTGGTTTGTATACTCTCAGGCATTAGAGTTGCCTGTGTCAATGTCTGGAGTGCTAAAAAACTTCATGAAATTGAAGAGAGAGAATTTTATGGTTTCAGTGACCAAAGCTAGCTAATGATTTGGATAGTTTTCAGATGTGGGATGTTATCAGTGCTATAATGCATAAGACTGACTGCTGGCATTTCACCCCAGGCCCTGCCATCCTAGAGGATGTATTGATTGAAGTATTTCGAACCTTATATACACAGTGCAAAGCAGAACTGGAGCTTCAGGCAGAACCTTCTTTCAACAAAGATCACACACAGCTAAGCAGGTGAGTAATGACTATAACTTATTTTGCATTAAATCCTGTATCTTTCTGTTGCTGCAACCATGAGACTGAACCATGTGGGACTGTGTCCTGGTTTCTTCATGATACAAGATGTACTGACTTAAAATGCAAAGGTCTGTAGGACTAAAACTTTTTTTCATTAAACAAACAAAAAAACATATGGGTTATTCTTTATCCATTGCAAAAATGCTTGTTTAACACAGCTTGGAGTCAGGCATGCCAGTGGTATAGATTAGTTCTGGCATTCTTTACATCTGTGTTCTTGGAAAAAAAAAAAAAGTGGTCTGATGAACTTTCATGTAGAGTAAAAATGAAGATTGCTACAAGGCAGCTAGAGGGAGGGATAAAAAGAGTTTCAAGATTTGAGTTGCATATCTTAAAAAGTGGAGAGAAGAGGGAAGTTCATAGCTGAGGGATATAAAAAAATGGTGATGGGAAATGATGTTGGGAAAACAGATCCTATTAAGAATGTGGTTAAAAGACACTAAAGAAAGGATAGAGAAGAAAAGACATTGATATGAGGAGCCTGACAATATACTGAAGCCAAGAGCAACAACCACTGTAGGGATGAGGGGAGGATAATTTGTCTCTGTTAGCTGGCAGGGGCTAAGCTCACAGTGATGTGTATTTACATAACTTGGAAATGAAGTGTAAAAATATAATGTTCTTTCTATTTTCTTTCAGCAAACTGAGAGAGAACAAGAAAACAGCGGAGTTGATTAAAACTGCCAATCTTCTCTTTAATTCCTTTGAGCCTTATTATATGTGGGATTACATTGCTCGTTGGTTTGAAGAATGTTGTAGGTAAGTTACATTAACTTAATGGATGTAAAGTTGAAGTAGATATTTGGTTTATAAGCTTTTTTTCTGCAGAGAAGTTATTCTAATGTGATCATTTAGTCTGAACATTCATATTGATGTTTATGGTGGAGTCACAAATACAGTTTTCTGTAGCCTCAATTCCCTTATTTCATAAATGAAAACTAATTTTCAAACTAATTTGTTTGCTCCTTTCTCAAATACATGCCATGTGTGCAAATGAGCTACTTAACAGTAAAGTGAGAGATTTCTTCTTTGTTTGTTGGTGTTATCTCTGATCTGTAAAGCTTTGCATTAAGTTATAGAAACATGGTCAATGTAAAGGGGGAGGGAAGAATATCGTTAAACCCTATTTGAATTTTGCAGGAGGACATTACATGCCAGACTTCAAACTGGCCCTGGAAGTGGTAATGAGCAATCTGAGTTACCCCTGACAAATTTCTGCTTGTTAGTGGATTTTTTATTGGATATAGTTTCTTTGGTAAGAATTGTTTTATTTGTTGCTGATAATGGGGTTCTGTACATTTCATATATACAGAAATGCTGTATCTGCTTTATTAATAGTTTTCCCAAAAAATATATTGCCATAAATAGGTGGCCACCTTTAGAAGAAGTTTTGGTTTCATTGTATGATGCATGATGGTTGCTTATAAGCAAAGTGGCTTTTATGATGCTTATACCTGGAAATTTTTGTCTGTTTTTGATTTCTCTAAAACTACACTATATTAATGACAAGTATAGTCTTTTGTAGTATGACATGCTGGTTTAGATGTGCAGCTTTCTTTTAAGGCTCTTTTAAATGATATCATAAGATACATCTTCCTTTTTCTGCTTACATTGCTTAATGTAGCAAAGACTGTTGGGACTGTTTTTCCTATACCTGTCTTTCCTGAATTCTTTGCTTTCTCATTTCAAAGCCTACTAGAAGTATGAGAGTGCTGTGTCAGGTATGGCAATCAGCCTGTTTTCCCTTTAGTTCTTAACTTGTGTATCTTTCATTCTTAAACATTTGTATTAAGGTTATTAAAATAATGGTAGTAGCATTTTTACCCTAATTGTTATGTTTTGTAGTCTGCTTGCTGTGTAATGAACAAGATGTAAAATTTTGAAAGAGCTAAACACTTTTCCATTCGTTGGTTCCTCAGTTGTAAAGTTAATTTTCTTTTTCTTTTAAGTAAAGCATGTATTTCTTAGATATTAAGATGTTAATTTTCCTTTTTCTGTGTTCCGTATGTTTAAATCACAGTGTAGCAAGTGATGGTTACCACTGTTATAGATGATAACTTAAAAGGTGGAATTTGATGTTACAATTAATGAGTTTTACTATTACTTTGTTAGGAAACTTACATTGAAATACAGACAGAACACTTGCCTCAGCTGTTGCTCAGGATGATTTCTGCATTGACAAGCCATCTGCATACTTTACACTTGTCTGAGCTTACTGATTCTCTTCGGCTGTGCTCAAAGATCCTTAGTAAGGTTCAACCTCCATTACTATCTTCTGGTACAGATGGTATTCTGCAGCTTCCTAGTGGTAACAGCAGTTCCCTAAAAGAATGGGAAAATAAAAAGGTAACTGATTGTTTTGCAGCATCTTGGAAAAATAATTTTTGTGTGGAAAGGAAAAAGGGACTTCATGTTTTTGCTGAACCACCTACAAGTCTTTGGTTAAACTTAGTTTAATGTACAACAATACAAAACTTGGATCATCAAAATAAATTATAACATTTCATTCAGGTAAAAGATTTATATTCTTAAGGCAGTTTGGCTGTTTTATCTAGATTTAACATTATACATATAAAAGTCACTTCATAATCAGAGCTTTAGAGTGAAATTATAATGAGTCTGATTATGTAGAACAACTGGACTCAAAAGAATTCTCCAATTTTGCCTACATCTTAGTAATGTGTAATTTTTCCTCTCACCCTATTTATTACATCATATTAATACCTATCAGTTATTTTACAACCACAGTTAAGTTCTTAGAATGATGTAATAAAGAAATAGAAAAAAGAAAACAGCCAGCAGCTCTTTCTCTTTTAATATTGTCTAGTGTGGTCTATGCAAAACCATGGCTCTGAAAGTTCTGTTAAGTGACATGCCTCAAAATCCTTGTTCTCTATCTAAAGAAACTAGAGAAATACATAGCATAATTCAGGTTGGAAGTGATGATTACAGGTCACTGCTGAAAGCAGGGCTGATTTCAGTTAGATTCTACTTTAAAGCTATGTCAGGTCACTCAGCATCATATCCAGCTGAGTTTTTAGTATCTCTGAGGATGAAGATTCCACAGCTTCTCTGTACAACTTTTTGGATTGGTTTTTTTCTTTTTTTCTTTTTTTTTTTTTTTTTTTTTGCACTGTGTTACTTAATCAGAATTTCCCTTGTTGCAGCTTGTGTTCAGTGCCTCTTGTTCTTTCACTGTGGATTTCTGAGCACTCCTCCACGTTTTCAGCCACCTAAAGTGAAGTCCCAGACAGCAAAGGCACACCTTCTCTCCCTCCATAACTCTTGGTATTCTTTTGGTCAATACTGAGTAACTCCAAGTCTCAGAGCATTCCTTTTATGTCAGGTGCTTCTGTGGCAAACTTCCACTGCACTCACTCAGTATATCAATGTTTATTTTGTACTAATGAGTGCAGACTTGGACACACTGTTCCAGATATGATCTTAAAACTGCTGAGCAGAGGAAACTAATTGCTTCCCTCAACTTGCTGGCTGTCCTTCTGCTAATATGGTCCAATTATGTTTTTGACCTTTTTCACTACAAAGGTCCATTGCTAGATTATGTTAACCTCATGCATCAGGATTCCAACATCCATTATGTAGGATCCTATCCTTGTTCTTTCTAGACAGCTGATACCTGCCAGTTTTTGTTCTTTTGCTTTTTTTATATTTTAATAAAGCCTGTTTTGATTGTGTGATATTGCCTTTTGAATCTTTAATGGCCTTTTTCTTTCATTTACAACCGACTCATATGTTGCCATGGCTTCCGTTAAGGAAGAGAGTAAAATTAATTACTATGTTTCTGTTCTCTTGTATTTGATAAGACAGGGTGACCCTATATGTCTTTCCAGGCTTTTTAGTACCTAGACAGTAGAAACTACCTCAAACACATATTCATTTTAATTCTTACTTTGTCTCTAGTAAAGGAAGATGTAGTGCTCATATTCTGTATTTAAGACAGTTAGTGATTAGGTGGTCAGAGAGCAAGACAACTTCTGGGCCTCTCAGATCTCCATCTGCCATCACTGGTAAGATAGATAAATGAGAAGTTTGTGAGCACGTTCTTTACCTGCATTTACTCAGTGATGCACTTCTGTTTAAGTTGTTTACCTAATCACCTCACAGTCTCAACAGGAAGCAGACTGTGCTGTCAGATACCAGCAAGACTGTAGGAGGTTAGAGCAGCCCAGAAAGGGTTCTTCTTGAACAGAAATTATTAATTAGATTTGTGCACAATTAAAATTAAAGTGCACAATGAGTCATGAAGAACAGTTATTGCTGGAGCAACTCTTGTTTCTAGGAGATGTATTATATTTTTTTTAGTTGCAAATGGTTAGTTTTTAAAAGAAGGTTTATTTCTTATTTTATAATTTTAAATTTTTATTTAAAAAGAATCTTCAGCTTCCAAATTGTTAGATTGTTATTAAAAAAAAGAAGGATGTTAGTTGTACCATATATGTATATGTTTATATATATATATATATATGAATTAGGACTCCATCCACATTTAATAGACAATTTCTTAAAGAGCATACATTTTGTCTTGAAATCAGTCTGGCTTTATTAGTATAAATAGTTGTGGTTCTTCTATCAGTAGTGTATCTAGACAGTTACTAGGTTAAAATTATTTAATATTTAATGGGATCATTTACTTGTACAGTGATCAGAGAAGTGTGTGCTTTTTCCTCCTCTAAAGTTTTCCCATTCATGGCTGACATCTTCTCGGATCCTTTGCCTGCAGGCATTTATTACTCTCTTATGACTGCAGAAGTTTCTGATTTATGGATAAATATCTTGTCCTTTTGTAAACATGCCAAAATCTAAAGACAAGGACCTTGGTAGCTGAAGTGATCATAAGCAACATAGTTCTGTGTCCTGCTTCCTGATGGAAGTGAGGGGTTATTTTCCATATATAAATTCATATATAAATATATGATATATAAATTCATAATACCTGGCTATGCATTTCAGCATTCTTTCATATAAAATAGACATAATTATGGTATGAAGAAAATGTAAATAATATTTAAAGCATTGTGGTTTTAACAATTTTTTTTTAATAGTTATCTTGGTCTAGCAAGTTTGTTGAAACACCAAACATAATTTTGCATGAATGTATTTACATGAATTGATTTAAAACTGTGGATTAAAATTGTTACTTCCAAATGGAGAAGCAAATAAATATTTTCTCTCTAAGACCTAAATAACCCATTTTGAATGCTTGTTAAACTCTTCTCTCACTCAGGTGCCCTCAGTTGCTCTTGAAAATCCTAATGACGTGTTTGAAGATGGTGAAAATCCTCCAAGCAGTCGGTCGTCAGAAAGTGGATTCACCGAGTTTGTGCAGTACCAGGCAGACACCACTGATGACATTGACAGAGCACTGAATGAAGGTCACAGTGCACCTGGCATTCCTATTATTGGTAGCACATCCTCAGAGACTGAGACAGCATCAACTGTGGGATCTGAGGAAACCATTGTACAGCCTCCTGTAATGACACAGGGCACGGCAGCTCGAAGTGGGAAAACGATCCAAAAGACTGCAATGCAGTGCTGTTTGGAGTATGTCCAACAGTTTTTAACCAGATTTATCAACCTGTATATCATTCAGAGTAATTCCTTATCTCAGCCCTTAGGGGGAGAGCTTCCAGTAGACTCCACTAGGGAGCCAGGACAGACCCCAAAATGGGACAGAGAATCACAAGTTGATGCTAAAGCGAAAAAAACAAACAAGAAAAAAGCACCAAAAGAATACCTTCCTGCCTTTATTGCTGCTTGTCAGCTCTATCTTGAATGTTCAAGCTTTCCCGTTTACATTGCTGAAGGAAACCGTACTTCGGAATTACATCCTGGGAAGCCTGAAGTTGGTAAGCTCCACTCCTCATTGTTCTCCCCTTTTGAAACATTTATTTATTTATTAAAGAAGTAATAGCATTCATGCTTTGTGTGGGTTGCTGCTGGCTGATCCTTTCAGAAATGTGAATTTCTTTCAATAGCAGTTGGTTTTCTTTTTGGCATCTAAACTAATTTTTCATGGATATTAAGAATATTGCTGGCATGGGATTTAACACTAATTTGTATTGGGATAAAAATTCTAAATTATGCAGGCTGAAGCTGGAGAGCAGGATCTAGATTTTTTCAGGTGTGCTTCTTTACTGTGTAGATCCACTATGTTGGGGTTTTTTTGTTGTATTTTGTAATAGCCAAAGCTGACATAAAATATGTTCTTAGCTTCATTTTAACAATTTTGGATTGATGTGCACATTGATTACTTTGCTCAATACATGGAAATTATAAGCTTCTGTCCAATAAAAATCATATGAGATTAATTTTACTTTGCTGCTACAAAAGAAGCAGTTCTTGCAAACAGTTCTTGCAGCTTCAGTTGAATTAGAAAGCAAAAATTATGGGTTATGTGAAGTGTGAATTCAGATGCAGATACAGAAATGTGATTAAAATATTCACAGTCCTGGATTGCAGTAAAATGTAGTATTTTAGATGGACGAGCCTTTTTATAGTTTGTAAAGTCTTCAATTTACTGTTCAAATTTTGGTTCCACATCTGATCTTTAGCTTGAGAGTTGCTGCCTTAAAATGTCACGATGGCTACATTGGAACCAGGCAAGAAATATTTACATTTATTTTGGCTGCTGTCCCAGTAATTTTCTGTGATTTTATATTATCTAGGAAACTCCATAATTGCAGCTTTTTGTTCATATTCACAACTTTCATAATCTATTGAAGCCTAAGCCTCCACTGTTATGAGCAGTTTTTTGGCTTTTAGAAAACAACACAATAATTAACATGACAGCTTCTTCTATTCCTGCAGTCTTTTCAGATTTGTTTTATATATCTTCATTATATAGCCAGAAGCAGACCAGATCTGACTTCATGAGACCTAGACACACAAATACTTCTGTCAGTTGAGAGCAGTTTGGTTACAGCTGTTTATTAATTGGAAGTATTGCAAAGTGAAAGGAGTGCTACCTTTTGTAAAAATCTGGCACAGGATATTTGTGTTTCTATAACATGACCCTAAAAACTGTGATTTCATTTGTTTATTCCAAACACTAGCAGCATACAAATGAGTCTTGAGGCAGAAGACTGGGATTATTTTAAAAAATCAGCTGTTTGCTTATTACTTTTCTGTGGATATAGCACTTTTGATTATTGCTGCCTGGATAACTCTGGAGCAGAAAGCCTGTAGAGGCTGAGTACTGTGTGCCATGTATGAAAGGCAGTGATTCTAGGAATCCTTTTCACTTTAAAGCTCTTGGATTGGCATTGTTCATTCATCCATCTGAATCTTCCCACTTGTGATGTTGCATCTGAAGTCTGCTAAGCAGTGTGACTTTGAGGAAGAAGCATGGATTGTAGGTGGCTGAAAGAAATGGGAAGGATTTAATTTTGGATGTAAACAGATGTAAAAAGGGAAAGGGGGTGGGAATGGGGTTGCACACCTGTCCTGAGAGTCCTGCTTCCTGCAGCAGAGTGCTGGTGGAACAGAGAATGGAGAAGGTGAGAATGTAGTTACTATAGATTGCACACCAGTCTTTACTTATCTATTGATACAGCTTTTTTACTGGAGGAAAGGCTGATTTTATCAAAGGCTTCCCATATTTGGAATGTGTTTTTGATGGGTTGCATTAGCTAGTGATGTGACCCACTTGCCTTTTATCAATGGTGAGAGTCATCAGTCTGTTTATTTGCAGGAGACAAATTAATCTCATACTGATAGAACACAGTTGTGTTTAAATGTTGCTGTATGATAAGTGCGTACTATTTTAATAGAAAAAAATTAAAAAGGGAACTGAGTCATGGTCAGAATAATGTTTGTATCTGTAAACTCTACATTATGTGGACTTCTTAGGTATATTTAGGCTCCAATTTACATTTCAAAGTTAACTGTTGTGGATATAGATTAGAAATTGGAATTCTTAATTCTAAATAGGTGCTGTATTGTGCCTGTTAAATAATGCTTCATCACAAATGTCAGGTTCTAGAAGCAGTTGCCTATTTTAGGAACATGAGCAATTGAATCCTTTTGAAGTTTTAAGAAAAATTACTTTGCTACATCTAAAATAAAAGGAGTGCATTTTCATTTGCAGAGTTGATTGTGAACTTCTGAGAAAGACACTTGCTTTATCAGTATGTTATTAAGTGAGGGCACAGTAAGGAGGAAACAGACATCTGCAGTGAAAGCAGAGTATGATTTAATAGGATTGAGTTTCTGACATCCAGAAGTTCAATTTCCATAGATACTTTTACTTCCTAGGTGTTACCAGGACAATCTCTATGTTTTCTGTGAGTTTTAACTTAGTTTATATATATATATGTATATAAATATTATAAGGGAATGATTCTGTATGTATATTATACATATGGATAACCTATAATACGTGATATTATTAAGTATCTATAAAATACTACAGAATTATTCCAGACTACAAACTACAATGTTATGATTTGATTGCTGATCAAGCGTTTCCTGAAGGAGTAAAGAAATGAATCAATAAATCATAAAATGGTTTGGGTTGGATGAAAGATTGTGCAAACTACTACAAGTCCTGTTTTATCTAAAACATGAAATCATGTGGATGCATTTCCATGAAATTTGGGGTTCTCTTCCTTTTTCAAAGTCATGGTTTTTAGCACACAACAGCTGGGTTGAAATATGAAAGATAAAGGACAATTGTGCATATGGTTATGGACTACACGAGGAAAATTAATAACATTTAAAATCATTAAATGTATGTATCATCTGTGATTTTTATTTCAGACTGTGAACAAGTGCAGCCTCCCCTGTGGCTACAGACTTTAATGAATGCTTGCAAGCAAGCAAGTGATTTCAGTGTTCAGGGTGTTTCTATTTCCCTTGTGATGGACTTGGTTGGATTGACTCAATCTGTTGCTCTCGTCACTGGAGAAAACTTGAACAGTGTGGAAACTGCTCAGCCTCTTAGCCCTAACCAGGGAAGAGTTGCTGTGGTCATCAGACCTCCTCTTACTCAAGGCAATCTGAGATACATGGCTGAAAAAACAGATTTCTTCAAGGTACAATGCAGTCTCTTATTGATGTTTTCTTTAGATTTCTTTTCCTGGCTGGTGAAGACTTAAGTCTTAGCCACTTTACCATCCTTGGTACAGTAAACCAAATTTTTTTGCTGAGTATTTTGGTAACAGTTGTAACCTGTGTTAAACTCTAAATGCAAACAGTTTTTCCAGTCTGCCTCTCTTAATGCTGCTTGGTTGAAAATCTTTGAACAAATATTTTTAGAATATAAATAAAACCTGATTGAATAGCATCAATAATTAGAAAAGGTACAAAACTGAGATATACATAATGTAGGACTCTGTTAAACTACAATCTGTGCATTTGTTTAATTTATGGAACAAATCATTTACAAAAGATAATCAGCAGCAGAGTATATTACATAGTTAATTATATTTCAGTATAAATGAATATCTAAAGAGAGCTGTGAGTTCTCACTCCTAACAAGAATTATTTATGTCGAAAGTTATGGCAGCGTTTCAAACAGCTCCTTATGTTCATACAAACAAAAAAGAACAGTTCTATGGATTGACTCTTGGTCATATGATGTCATCAGATGTGGTGTCTCCCGTCCTTGCATAATGCTCAGAGCAAAACAAGGCTATGATACTTATTCACTTGTGTCTCTTGAAACTTTTATTTTCATGTGCAAAGCTTATAGCTTTAACTCTTTGGGACCAGTTGGGTGATGGAACTCCTCAGCATCATCAGAAGAGTGTGGAGCTCTTCTATCAGTTGCACAACCTTGTACCATCTTCTAGTATTTGTGAAGATGTTATTAGCCAGCAACTGACTCACAGAGACAAGGCAAGTTGTTCATATATTTACTAAAAGATGAGTTAAGTATATAACTATAGAAATATATTTAGAAAAAGGACTTCTGTCTCAGAGGAGGACATAAATAATATCAGTATTGAAATAATGTTGCCTTACATTGATTCAAACATTAAATATTCTCTTATCTTTTACTTTCATGTAGAACATGACATTTGTCCATCCTTTCACACTACCACTCACAAGAAACCTTAACCTTGTGTGTAGTGGTTGATCCTTGTTTTCATGGTGTCCTGGTGTTTTCACAAACCTGTGGAAAGTGTTTGAAGTATTTGTAATTGAATATAGATTTTCTAGGTTCCATTCCAGTTGTCTTAACCCTTCTTTCCTTGTACAACTCCATCAAATTAAAGCATGCTTTCTTTTGCTGTGTCCTCAACAACTGTAGTTCAGTCCTCTGGTGTGCTCCTTCTTCTTTCATCTAATTGCATTTTGTCAAATGATTTGTCCTCATAGTAGCATCTCGACTTTCTGTATCCTGTCCTTCACAGAACTTGGAGAAGGAACCATAAGCATGTTATCATTGCCATGTCTCTGCTTTTCCTGGCAGTGGGGCTGGATTAATTATTTGTTAAGGCAGTCATGTGTGGGCCCTTATCTTTCTATCCTTTTGCCTACACTTTTCTCACTTTCTCGTAGCTGAGGTGTCCTTCCTTTCTCTTTGTGTCACCACCTTCTTTTTACAGTTTGAGACCTGTTTTCAGTTCCTTTGTGAGACACAGGAATTCAGTTTGCTGCATTTGATATCACTACCTTGCTACTTCAGCCTTAGTTCCCTTTCTGTTTTAAGCAGCAGTAAACTAGATTATTTTTTTTTTGTCTTTCATACCATTCTAATATACTGTCTGATTTTGTCTCTTTTTGTGTTACTGCAAGTATAAGACAAAAGAGGAGCTTTTAATTAATATATTTTTATTTTATTTCTGAGTCCTAAGAACTGTGCTATATAACTCTGAATGGTAGCAGTTCACAGATTGACAGAGTGATAAAACTGCTGGTGATTTATATTCTCACGTATTAGTTTGGTCTGTGAACTGCTGTGACTCTGGATGTGGCACTTTCTCATCTCTGTCAACCTTTCTGTGAAAACAGTAATTTCTTACATCTTCCCAGCATGGATTGCAGGGGCTTACATGGAGTCCTCTTTATGTGTTCGAGAATTGGTATTTTCAGTCTTTATTCAACAGATGTGATTGAATTATTTTGTGTTATTGTTTGTATTTTGCAGCAGTGTTTTGGGGTCTTTTTCCCTCTGAGAGGCAATTTTTTTTTCTAAATACCTGTGATGCTTGTTTTACCTTCCCAAATGCTGCAGTTTCCCATCTGTTTTTTGTTTGTTTGTTTGTTTTTGATTTTACTTTCAATGTGATCTGCCTTCTTTCTGTACTTTTCAGTTTTTATAGCTTCTAATTTAAATGTTCATATTTATGGCAGATATTGATAGTTACAAAGCTCCCTAAACTGTACATCATAAATCAAGTGTGGATTACAGAGGTATTACCTTTTTTTAGGTTGTTCTCATTTTGATTAGAGGTAAATATTCTTGCTGTTCATTCTCTATGAGCATATGTTTTAAGAACAAACAAGTGAAAATCTTCATCCTCTCGGCTCTGCTTATCATCTAGTAATCAAGTTTAAGCCCCGATTGTATTTAAAATTAATTTTGATGTTTTATTCAAGGTAACCTTCCTACTGCTCTATTCATAATCTCTTCTTGTGCATTGATATGTATAAACTCACTAAAAACAGAGCGTGCAACTTACAAGAGTGAAATTATTCAAGCTGTCACATTAAGTATTTGAAAGTTTTTCAAGCTAAACTTTGAAACTGGGGCAGCCAGGATCAAGATGCAAGAGAATCCTTTCTTGATCATAAACTTTTCCCAAGGATCTATTGTTGCATATTGCTGTTTTTAATGTTCTCAAATAGAATTCGTAAAAAAAGGTTAATTTTAATAATTTCCTTTTATCTTTGAAGCTGCTGTATGCATCTTTATTTTTCCCAGTTCTTATCAGAGGCAGTTTTGTTCTGACAGATCTAACTTATAATTTGGCCCACAGAAAGTAAGAATGGAAGCTCATGCAAAGTTTGCAGTGCTGTGGCATCTCACCCGGGACCTTCATATTAACAAGTCTCCTTCCTTTGGCCGTACCTTTGACAGGTTGGTGGCTGCAACTCTGGTTCAGTTGAAATAGTTTTGCTTCAGAAAATTTACCCACATTATATTGGCAGTGTTTAGAAATTGGAGCACTACAGTGTAACTGTGAGAGCAAGGAAGAAGGATAAGAGTTAATTCATTTTAGACAAAATTATTTTCACAGTTATGATGATGTAAGCCATAAATGTTTTCTGCTAGCTGTGAAGAGTGGGACAGGAATGGTCACACGATTCACTATCACTGTAGTTAAAATATTTGTGTATATTGAACATAGTATCTGAGTTCTGGATGTGATTTGGTAAAAACCAAAGCAGGATATAGAAGTCAACCCAGAATTGAATTATGTGGAAATGGAAAGTAAAAGTTAAGCCAAGGAAACTGAAGACGGAAATTGGAAAGTTCTTCTGTCTAATCTGTGTGTTTTGTGTAAGATGTCATACATGACAAGCAGCAGAGGATTTTGGTTTTGCATTCTGGTATCAGACTACCTTCTTAGAAAAATATGAATGTGCCAGACCCTGAAGTAATTTGTCTTTCTCAGCTAGCAGGCATGTGGGAAAGTGCTTAATTAAATTTCCTAATGTTTACTTACCTGTAGAAAGCAGAATAAAAGGGTTTGTTCTGCAATGAGTGCCAGTAACAAGTCGAAAGAGGCTGTGACAAATTCTCTACATAGAGTTAAGAGCTTATGAACATGTACTACCAGAGGACACAAAACTGTTGGTAGAATTCAGAATCCAATAGGTTTGGGGTTTTTTTTCCCCACATATGGAAAGGATTCTAAAGGCTAAAACTAATAAAAGAAGAAAATAAACATCTCATGTAGTGTTGAATTGTCAAATATATTTCTTCTCTTGTTCTTGAAGATAAGTTCTTTGAATTTTATCCTGTCTTTTCCATGCATCTGTGTGAACTGACTCTTAAAGTTTAATTTTTTTGTACAGCAGTACTTAGTAGGTAGCCAAAGCTTAGTATGCTAGTAGCAGCTGCTAGTATTAGAGCAACCAACTTCACTGACTTTTTTAACTAGCTCTTCCTGGCCATTTCGTCATTGGGCTAGACTAAGATACAACACTTCAGGTTGCAAAGTTTGTATTCCAAAGAAAATACTCTCTTATATGGAAGAGACATAGTGTATGTACTGACAGGTTGAAATTTACCATATATTAGATTAAAATTAGATTATTCTGCAAGTAATGTATAATATGTGCTAGGTTCATCCTTCTTTATGTTCTAGATCTTTGTTTCTCATGCTGGACAGCCTTAATAGCTTGGATGGTTCTACATGGTCAGTGGGACAAGCCTGGTTAAATCAAGTGCTGCAAAGACATGATATTGCAAGGGTTCTTGAACCTTTGCTGCTACTGCTTCTCCATCCAAAAACTCAGCGAGTTTCTGTTCAGCGAGTACAGGCTGAATGTTACTGGACTAAATCTTCCTATCATCCTGAAGAAGAAAATGAAAAGCACTTTATGCAGAAGTTTAGCTGTGCTGATGGTATGTTCTCAAGACTGTAGGAAGTTTCTTATTCAATTTCTTGTTATTTGCAGTCAAATAACAAACATAGAAATTTTTTAAGGGTAGCTCACAAGAAAATGTGCTAGAATAGCTACTGCTTATATGTGCATTTGTGCATGTTTTTTTACTTCAAGTTTGGGTATTTCAAGTATCATTTAATTTAGATTGTTCTCAAATTAAGATGATATGCAAGTATTTTCATGCAAAGCACTTTGTCTTACTGAACCTCAGCAATATGTCTTGAAGCTTAAACAAGTACTGAAATGCTTTTAGAAATTATGAATGCTGTGGCTGAAAACTTAACAATATTATTTGAAAGTGTTTGCATGTATTCTGTTATCTTTTGACATACTGATAATTATTTTTTGTGAAAACACCAGCAGATAAGACTGCATAAGTTTTCACAGGAGAATTATGTTGTTTTGCTAAGGTCTACTGCTAAAGTAATTTTGCTTTGGTTATGTGAATGTATATTAATATTATATATATATGTACATTAATATTATTTAATATTATTAATACTATTTGTTTTCCACTGTGAAGCAGAAAGACACTATTTACCATGCCTTTATAATTTGCAGTCTTAGTAACAGTTTAAATTCAAAATTTAAATTCTAAATTCTTATTCTGAAGAACAAAATAATGCATCGGGTTTTTTTGTCTGTTTGTTTTAAAGCATTTTCCCATGTGCCAGTAAGCCAGGGACAACTTGTTGTACCTAAAGACTGCAATGAAAAACAGCTGGCCATGGATGAAATGGAGAACTTCAGCCTGACTGTCAACCCTCTGAGTGACAGGCTGTCCTTGTTAAGTACCAGCAGTGAGACAATACCAATGGTTGCATCTGATTTTGACCTTCCTGACCATCAAGTTGAAATACTGCAGAGTTCTGACTCTGGCTGTTCTCAGTCATCTACTGGAGACAACATCAGTTATGAAGTGGAAACTGAAAGCCTGAGTGCTCAAGATAGCTCTCAGACCCTAAGGGAAGACTCACCTGATGAAATTGTGCAACAAGTGGTTACAGATCTTATATGCAAAGTTGTAAGCGGTCTTGGAGAAGAGGCTGAACCAGTTAAACACATTCTACACTCTGAGGATACTTCGTGCAAATTCATTCCTTTGGATAACTCTGTAGAGGGGACAAAAGTTGAAGATCAAAATATTCAAAGCAGCCAGAGTAGTCTGCTTAGTAATGACAGCTCCCAATTGCTGTCGGCCTCGACCGAGACTGGACTTGAGAGCTTACAAGATGAAATTTCAAGAAATAACTCCTCACCTTGTATTGCAGAAAGCCACCTGTCCCTCTCTGATCTCACTCTAGCTTCCACTGAATCAAAGTCCAGAAAGCGAAGCCATAGTAGTATTCAGTTCAGCTTTAAAGGAAAGCAACCAGAAAAAATGCCAGAAAAAGAAACAATTGTTAAAGAGGCTGGCAAGCAACCAGGTGCAAAACCTAAGGTGAAAATAGCCAAAAAGAAAGATGAAGAAAAGAAGAAAGCACAAACAGAAAAGCTTAAACAAACAAACGTCTTCTTCAGCGATGGGCTTGATTTAGAAAACTGGTACAGCTGTGGAGAAGGAGAAATTTCAGAAATAGAAAGTGATGTGGGGTCCCCAGGAACACGAAAATCTCCCAACTTTAATATCCATCCGTTGTATCAACACGTGCTGCTTTATCTCCAGCTGTATGACTCTTCAAGGACATTGTATGCTTTTTCTGCAATTAAAGCAATTCTGAAAACAAATCCTTCAGCTTTTGTAAGCGCTATCTCCACCACCAGTGTCAACAATGCATACACTCCACAGCTTTCCTTGCTCCAGAATCTTCTAGCCAGGCATAGAATATCTGTTATGGGCAAGGATTTCTATAGCCACATCCCAGTTGATTCCAACCATAACTTCCGGAGTTCTATGTACATAGAAGTTCTCATCTCCTTGTGTTTGTACTATATGCGAAGCCACTATCCAACTCATGTTAAAGTAACCTCACAAGACTTAATAGGAAACCGTAATATGCAAATGATGAGTATAGAAATTCTGACACTTCTCTTTGCTGAGCTGGCAAAAGTGATAGAAAGCTCTGCAAAGGGCTTTCCTAGTTTTATTTCGGACATGTTGTCCAAGTGCAAAGTTCAGAAAGTGATCCTGCATTGTCTGCTGTCTTCTATTTTTAGTGCACAGAAATGGCACAGTGAAAAGATGGCTGGAAAAAATATAGTGGCTGTCGAAGAAGGCTTCTCTGAAGACAGCCTTATAAATTTTTCTGAAGATGAATTTGACAATGGTAGTACTCTGCAATCACAGCTTCTAAAAGTACTTCAGCGGCTGATTGTGCTGGAGCACAGAGTAATGACTGTTCCTGAGGAAAACGAAACAGGCTTTGACTTTGTCATAACAGATTTGGAGCACATTGGTCCCCAGCAGCCAATGACTTCTCTTCAGTATTTACATTCCCAGCCCATAACCTGCCAAGGCATGTTTCTCTGCGCAGTGATACGAGCTTTACACCAGCACTGTGCCTGTAAAATGCATCCCCAGTGGATTGGCCTTATCACTTCTACGTTGCCTTACATGGGAAAAGTTCTTCAAAGGGTGGTTGTTTCAGTGACTCTTCAGCTCTGCAGGAACTTGGATAATTTAATTCAGCAGTATAAATATGAAACAGGATTATCTGATAATAGGTACGTGTACGTACAGGCATATAATCTTTTAAGCAGATTTTATTATGTTGTATTACTTTAAAATGGGCTAATCGGGTTGTAAAGAATCAAATTTCTTATTTTAGGCCTCTCTGGATGGCATCTGTCACTCCCCCAGATATGGTTCTTACTTTATTAGAAGGGATCACAACAATAATTCATTACTGCCTGCTGGATCCATCTACGCAATATCATCAGGTAAACTCATCTGTGTGTCTGAGAGATTCCTGTGCAGTACATATCAAATTAAGGACTTTCATTATATTACCAGAAATTAAGATCTGAGTAGGAAAAATACCAAATATATTTTCTTAGCTGTAAGTAGATTTTCTATTTATATACACACCTTAAACAGAAAAACAATTTTCTTCTAATTGTATTTTTAACATAACAGTCCTAGGTTTGGTTTTGGTTTGGTCTGGATTTGTTTTGACTTTGGGGTGTTTGGCTTTTTTGTGGGTTTTTTTGTTTTTGTTGGGGTATTTGTGTAGGGTTTGTTTTTGGTTTTTGTTTGTTTATTTGGTTTGGGGGGGGTGGTTTGTTACCCTGAAATAATTAAAGTAGCAATTTTTTTACTTTCATACCTCAAAAATCTCTCTTCCTACAGCTGGCTTTTTTTGATTGAACTTCACAGACTTTTACCTATCCTGTCTTTCTGACTGGACTGTGTTCATCTTGCATTATGTCAAAACATTCTCTTTCTGCTCCATCTGCATATTCACAAGTTGTCTTTTTAGTCAAACAATATTTTTAGGTCTGATATTCTGAGCATAGTCTCTGTTAGTATTTGGGCCAAATTTGAAATTTTTTGTCCCTCTCTGCAATCTTTTTTTTTAATCTTATATTCTTTTGCCTTCCATTCCTTTAGAAGTTAGATTAGTTTATTGTCTGTGCAAGCAAATGATTTTTTTCTAGAGTATTAGTTACACTTAAAATTCTGAATTTTTTTTTAAAAGTATAGGCAGATGATAGAAAATTGATTGCTGTAGACATGAGGCCTCATGTTCAGAATACATTTGGTACTGTACAATGGAGTCAAAAGATTCTTTAAGCATTATACTTAATAGACTGAAAACCTACACATACTGTCATAATAATTTGAAAAACTATTTTGAGAAAAAGTTAAGGTTGAAAGCTTCCGTGTCTGTTAAGTCCAATTAACACTATTTTACTTTTGCTATTTATGTGAATTTTTAATGCTCTTCCTCCTCTCCCCTTGCAATGCACCAGCTTTTGGTTAATGTAGATCAGAAGCACTTGATTGAAGCACGTAATGGGATCCTGTCTATCTTGCATATGATCATGTCTTCTGTGACTTTGCTGTGGAGCATCCTTCACCTTGCAGATTCTTCAGAGAAAACTACTGCTGCTGCTGCATCCATCACCACTATTAATCTTGGGTCAACAAAGGTCAGAATGTCCGGGATAATATAATTTAAATTGTTTGTGAATACCTTTGTCAGACTAAATCCAGTTCCATTCCCTTAACTGTAAACTGTGTTTAATGTGCCCACAAGCAAGGCTTTTATAAATGGGTATTGAATCTGCTTTGCCATTTGAGTCTATCAGTTCAAGACAACATCTCACTGCTTTCTACAGAATAAGTAAACCCATTCTGAAAAAAAATTAAGCCACCCTTTGGTGCCTCAAAAGATAGAAAATATTCATCTTAACAAAAGACAACTCTCCTCTTAAAACATTTTATACTCTGACATGAAGTAGTTCCTTTATTCACCCAGTTCCCATACAGTGGTGTCACTATGCACAGGGAAATGTCACAGCAGGTAGTGAGCTAGTAATAGTAAAGAAGAGAACCTGAGCAGGGGTCAAATAGAACTTAAACTGAGAATGCTCCCTAGCCCTCTTATTAGAAGCAGTTCAAGCTTCTTATAATTAATATTATTAAAAAAGAAATTGTGTTTGAGATTTAAAATGCTTTAAAATAAGATATCCTCAGATAATTTGAATTTTATCAGATGCTGTTTTTTATAATGCCGTATTGCATCCTTTTAAACCTTGTTAATTACTTCTCTGACACTCCATGTCTTTGCACAGACAACATCCTTGGTCACATTGTGCTGCCAATAGGATTTCCAACTCACTGAAATGATGAAGGGGTGTACTTGTTGATGGCCTATAATATTATGCTGCTTCTGTGAAAAAACAAGCTCTTGTACTCTGATTAAGCATCACATCTTCTGTACATCCCAACTTAATTTGCCCAAATCTGCATGCAGAAAAGCATTCAACATGTCTGCTATATGAAAATGTCCAGTTTGAGTTGACTTTGGTGTAGTATCAGGACAGGTTATTTTACTCTTCTGCCACATTGTTTTGGGAAATTATTTTGTAGCTTCCCTGGAGCTGGTGGATGTGGTTAAAACCACACAAAACTGGAATTTTACAGAAATGTGTCTAAAGTATAAAAAAGCTTTTGAAGCTTCACTACAACGAGGTTGCTTTGGAAACGACACTCTTGGCAAGTGCATAAAGTGCATAAGTGAAGCTCTGGGACTGTGTACACCAGTTACCTGCAAACTTATTCTTACTGAAATATCTCTGACCAAGGTAAAAACAGCCTTCAGAAAATGGGTAGGAAGTGCAATTTTGTCTGAAATCTTCTTGTCATAGAAAATAGGTCGAGACAGCTCAGGAAATATATTTCCTGAACCAAGTGTTCCTTAGTAACTTCAGACATGCTTAAAAGCCATGTTATTAAGAGTTTCAGCTGTGAATATTTCAGTCTCCCTGAGTAGTGTGTTTGTTCTTTTAGGATTTAGCCACCACGTCTCCTTCTTAATCTTTATCTCACTTGCTTCAAAGCAAGTCCATCACTATTTGTGGCAGACATGAACATCATCTTCCTTTCTTCTTCCTAATTACCTTGTACATATTTGATAACTATTAGATCTCCACCTGCATGTTTTTCTCTTGACTAATAATCAAGCCAATTTCTATCCCTTCTTGTAGGTCATATTCCATAGCCCTGATGTTTCTTTTTATAGCTCAAGTTCTGTCAGTCTGTGGTACATTTCTTGAAGTAAGGTGTCCAAAATTGAACATGGTATGTGATGGCTTCTTTCAGGGGAAATATCTAATGTTTTTAAATGTTGTTACTTATGAGTCCCTTTTTCCCTTCCTTGCCAAGTCGTTACGGTGAGTTTGTTGTCATCCACTATAACACCAAGGCTTTTTCTCTGTACCGTTGCTGTCTAAACAGTTTCTCATCCTGAATCACTGAAGCTGTTTATCCCTACCTTTGCACGTAAAAATCAAGTCATTATTTCAGCTCATCTTTTTTTCAGGGTGCTTTTTGATTGTGTCAGATCACTTTTAGTTCTGTTCCTTTCCATCAGTTACTTCCCGCTTCATTGCCATTTACAAATTTACAAAACTGTATTTTGTCTTCCCTTGTCTTAATCAAGACACAGATGACTGAAGAGTACCAGACGTAGAATAGAACTTTATGAACCCTCTGATTACATCCTTCCTTCTTTTATAGAAGTTTATAGCTACCATCCAAATATGACTTTATAGGTAGCTGTTTTGAACATAATGCTGAGATGCTCATCTAAAGGCATATGTGTTTTAATTCCACATTTCAGAATTTGAGGCAGCAGATTCTTGAACTTCTGGGCCCAATTTCAATGAATCATGGTGTTCACTTCATGGCTGCTATAGCATTTGTATGGAATGAAAGGAGGCAAAATGCTTCAAGGACAAAGGTATGTTTATGGTACAGTGGTCACTTCAAATAGTGGTGATTTAGCTTTAAGTGATTTAGAGGCAGTAAAGAGAAAATTCAAACAATCGAATGAAAAATACATAGTATGAAATAGGGAGAATTATTTGCAGAAATATGGAGTATTATATTTCTAATTAGCAACTGCACTGTTAGGGGGATACCAATTTGTTTTAGAATGGGGTAGTATTGAATTACTCAGGAAAAAAATAAGCGATTCCAAGTCTCTCAGGGAAATCTTAGTTACCAAGATTTCAATTCCATGATTGCCTTAATTTTGTCATAGGCATTGTCTGTGATGACAATCTGTGACATACATTTGATTCTTTTAGGTTATTCCTACAGCAGGTGAAGAACAACTTCTGCTGGTTGAGCTTGTTCGCTCTATCAGTGTTATGAGAACAGAGACTGTTATACAAACAGTGAAAGAAGTCTTGAAGCAGCCTCCAGCCATAGCAAAGGACAAGGTATGAAAACTTGAGAGATGCTATTCTTTCTTTGTAAGTCTTCTTACTGAAGCTTAGAAAACTGATAACATGGATACTTCATTTGCAAAGCTGAGCAGTATAGCATGAAAATTTTCACCATATCTAATAAACAGATGAACTTTAGGAGGGTAGTCAGGCCTCCTGAAGTCCATGTACTGAACTCCAAAATCCTGTTTGCTGCTTCTGTAATATACAGTGTTCCATGGGGAATAGGTTGCTTACATTAGGAAAACTAGGCCCTGGCTTGGGGTTGGTTTTTTAATTTTTTTTTTTTCGGGTAGGAAAAGGCAATGGGGAAAAGAGAGATTATGAAAAAGGAGAATTAAGTTTATTGTGAGATGCATAAATGGACATTTGTAATATCCTGTTAATTAAGCTTTATCTTCAGACACTGCAGTAACAGTATAGCATTGTGAGTTTCACACTAGCAAATGAGGAAAAAAAAGTCACTTTCTTCCTCCTGGTGACACATTTCATATATTTTTCTAGAAACATCTTTCACTGGAAGTCTGCATGTTGCAGTTTTTCTATGCTTATACTCAAAGGTAGGACAAGAATTTAAGTTTTATTTCTGTCATCAAGAAGGAGATGGACACTTTGAATATTTTATATCTTTTTATAATCCCTAGGATGAGAAATAGCTTGTGTAATATAAATGGTGAAGGAAGAATGGATTTGAACTTCAGGTGTCATAAAAAAGAAAGGCATATACTTTGCAGGTTCCCTAGTTCTGCATCATTTTTCTTGCCTGCCCCCACACACCCCTCAACATCTTGCAGGAAATCTGCTCCCTGCCCCAGGAATGCTCATCTTTATTGTGCTTTTACTCATTGGTACCACTCCAGCCCTGGTCTGAAAAACTTGCCTTCTGAGTATGCTGTTCTTCAGCCTTCCTCCTTTTCTTAATGACTTGATGTAGACACCTAATACTAAATGAGAAAAAAAAAAAAAAAATGTATCTCCATAAATTATTCACAATATCTGTCAGGAGAATTTTGAAGTAAAAAGAAACTGGAAGTACCTGAGGTAATGTTTCTGTTTTCATTGCCACTGCTCTCTGTCTTAGGATTCCAGTGACCAGCTTAGTAGACAGCTGGGCAGCACTGCTGCTTCTATTAAAAGATTCTATCCAGGTTGGTCTTCCAGCTCCGGGACAATTCCTCATCCTTGGGTAAGTGCTCTTGGCATTTGGAATTTCCAAATAAGCTTAAATGTGTGTGAAGCCATACTGAAGTGTCTGTGTTTTCAAATCTGTCACTTTTGAGTGGCAGAGCTGTTGCCTGAGTTCTGTGGCTTTTATCGAGTTAATTATTAAATTAATTAAATTTTATATTACAATATGATGTAAGCCATAATTTTACTGATTATTTGAGTAATTCATGCTCTTTGAACATTAGGCTTAAATTTCTGGTTTTCCTTAGAAAATAACTACAATAGTTATTTCTTAGGTATGTGTGGTCTTGCAGCCCACTAAAAAAGGTACATTCCTATCATGAAATCTGTTTGTGGAGTGTTAGAAATAAAATGTTGAATATGATTATCTGTAAAAAACTTCAATTAACATTTTCTTGAATTTCTGGAATTTATCTTCCCTAGTAGACTTTCTCTAAAGATACGTGATGTATAGTCTAGTGGAACATGTTCTTGACAAACTATTATGGTACAATCAAAATTAAATTAGCAAATTGAAAGCATGTATTCTGTAATACTGATAAGTGATGACTGAAGGTTTAGTATCATGCATATCAATTTTTTTAGATTTGTCCTATCTTTTAAAATTACTGAATAATATATTCTGAGAAGGAAATCCATGTTTACTGCTACATTTTTTCAGTGTTCTAAATGAGTTCATTATGAAGAACCCAAGCCTGGAGAATAAGAAAGATCAAAGAGATCTCCAGGTAAGGCATTTGTTATATTTATGTGTCTTTTGAAAATACTGAATGATAAATGCTTGAATGTACTATCAGTTCTGTATTCTGAAGTGACTCTTTATCTTCTGCTTAGTACTATTTATAATCTGTTGAAAAAGTTCTCATTTTCTGTGGAGCTATCAGTCACTAGTAATATAGAACAGAAGTGATTTGAAAAAAGTTCTATACTTAATTACATAGGTTTTCTACAAAAAACCCATCAGGACAATACATACACAACCCTTCTGCACAAAGTTGTTAGAGTGCTTATTTTTTTGTTTTTTGGTTGGTTTGTTTGTTTTTTTTTCCAGGATGTAACACACAAGATCGTGGATGCTATTGGGGCAATTGCTGGTTCTTCCTTGGAGCAGACTACTTGGCTAAGAAGAAACTTAGAGGTTAAGCCTTCCCCCAAGATTATAGTTGATGGAAACAATTTAGAATCAGATGTTGAAGGTAGTTTTATTTTCATCTTTATTTTAAACAAACCATCAATTAGCAGGCCAAAATCAACAAAGAGGACAGTTTTATTAAATTTGAATACATTAAAAGTATTTCAATGTTGTTCACCCATTAGAATTTTATGGTGTATAAGTCTGCACGTCTTCAAAATATATGCTATTAAAATATACTTTTAAGATAACTAATGACTGAAGAAGACTAACTGTTTTTTTTTTCTTTTACTGTTCTTCTAGATATGCTCTCTCCAGCAATGGAAACTTCAAACATAACTCCATCTGTTTATAGTGTTCATGCATTGACCTTACTTTCTGAGGTAAATGTCTCATCAGATGTAATAAATACTGTATTATAATGAACTTTTATATCATAAGAGCTTTGGCCTAGAACCTTGAGGAAAGATTTCACAGGGAACACAAGTGATTCTGATTCCTGTTGTGTTACAATATGTAAAATTTTATTATTGACCCAGTTGTAAAATTTCAGAGAGAAGGATAACTGAGGCATGATCTTTCAGATGTATAGTGTAGGAGAAGTTTTTTTTGGTGGCAAACGTTGTGTGCTATTAGTGGTAACTGTTATGTTATTTAGTGCTGGTAATCAGTCAGCCTTTACTTTTTTTTTATTTGTGTGTGTTTGTTTGTTTTCATTGTATTGACTCTAGAATGCTTTGCCCAGGTGCATCTGCTTCTCTGTTTTTACCATTATTTTAAAAGTTATGGGATCTTTGTACTTGGGATTTTGTATAGTACCTGAAATTTGATTGCTTCTGTAATAAACTTGTACATTTATTAAAGGGCATTATACAAAAAATGCTGAGTAGCAGATAAAAAGGAATATAAGACTATGTGACAACATATCTTTCTGTCCTTTTATAGGTTTTAGCTCATCTCTTGGATATGGTTTTCTACAGTGATGAAAAAGAGAGGGTCATTCCTTTGCTTGTAAATATTATGCACTATGTTGTTCCCTACCTCCGAAATCACAGGTACTTTTACAATTTATTGAATTGATATAGATATCTGATGCCAGTTGACATTTGATGAATGACACTGAAGTTAAAACAGGCATGATGAGGATTAGATGGCTATCAGACTTTATAAAGGAGCAATTCAAAATTGTTTCATTGCTGACTTTTTTGTTTGTTTCTTTAGTGCTCACAATGCATCCAGCTATCGAGCCTGTGTCCAGTTGTTAAGCAGTCTCAGTGGGTATCAGTATACAAGGAGAGCATGGAAAAAGGAAGCATTTGACCTCTTCATGGATTCTAGTTTCTTCCAGATGGATGCTTCATGTGTTAACCAGTAAGATTTCCTTTACCTGCTTGTATCAATGGCTGTTAAAAATTTTATGTATATTATTACAGAGGAGTATGTATACTCTGGATCAAAATTTTCCAACAGCTCTCTGTTGTGAGAAATAAAGGGGGATATTCTGTTTTAGATTACCACATGATATGTGAAACTTGCTTGCCTAGGTTATGTTTCTATTCACAAGTCTATTTTTTTTCAATTTCAGTATCTATTTTTAGAAGTAATTTTTCTTTGAGGAAAAACTAGTTAACATTTTATAGAATAATAGAATGATTTGGATTGAAATAGGTTCTTAAAAATAATCTAGTTCCAACCCTCCTGCCATGGGCAGGGACACCTTCCACCAAACTAGGTTTCTCACAGCCCAGATCTAATCTGGTCTTGAACACTTCCAGGGAGGAGGCAGCTACAACTTCCCTCTTCAATCTTTTTGCATCTTAGTGAAGAATGTGGTCCCAGTATCCAACCTAAATCTATCTTATTCCAGCTTAAAACTATTCCCCATTATCCTGCCACTAGATGTCCTTGTAAAAAATCCTTCCCCATCTTTCTGGTAGTCCCACTTCAGGTACTGGAAGGCCACTAGGAGGTATTCCCAGAGCCTTCTCTTCTCCAGGGTGAAAAACTCCAAGTCTTTCAGCCTGCCTTCATAGGAGAGGTCCTCCAGACCTCTGATCATCTTTGTGGCCCTCCTGGATTCACTTCATCAAGTCTATGTCCTTCTTATGATGAGGACCCCGGAACTGGACACAGTACTCCAGGTGGGGTCTCAAAAGAGTGAACCAGAGAAGGAGAATTGTCTCCCTCAACCTGCTGGTCACACTTGATGTCAGCACACGTTGTCAGCTCATTCAGTTTTTAATTCACCAATACTTTCCACTCCTTTTCTTCAGAGCTGCTCTAGATCAACTCATTGTCCACCTAGTAGCCATGTTTGGGGTTGCTCTGACCTAGGTGCAGGACTTTTCACTTGGCCCTGTTGAACTTCATGAGGTTTCCTCAGGCCCATCTATCTAGCCTGTCAAAGTCCCTCTGGAGGGCATCCTTTATTTTCTTTGAGAAGGAGATTCAAGAAACATACTTACAAATTGTACCAAGTAAAAGGGATCTAGGTAACTTGGAAAGAGCTTGGATTGGAAGCCTTAGCCTTAATTAAAAGAACTGAAAAAGCTCTGTAAATATTCATGTAAATTCCTGCTTTATTCTTGCTTTGTCTTTTAGTTGGAGAGCTATTATGGATAATTTGATGACACATGACAAAACCACATTCAGAGATTTGATGAGTAAGTATGTATTGAGGTACTAGTGACTTTTCTCCAAGGGAAATGTTAAAAAAGGGAAGAAAAATATTTTTAATAAAACATTTGTTCAACATTTAGTCCAAACAATTTGGTATATTAAGCGGTTTTCATATTTTCTTTAATTACTTGTTTCTGGAGATTCATAAACAGGGTATCTTGAACTGAGAGAATTTGGGACCATATTGGCACACAGGGTATTTTCCCTATACGGAAAAGTTGTTTAAATGGAATGGGTGGGAATGGATTTTATTGGAGTTTGTTTGTTTTGGTGTTTTTGTTTGTTTTCATAATGGTGTTTCTTTTTTTGGTTTTGGTTTTTTGGTTTTGGTTTTGTTTCATTTTTGTTTTAAGAACTGACACTAATTCACCTTAAGGAAAAATTGATTCTGCTCATTCCAAACTTCTGAACATTATGTTTAAGAAGAACAAATGGCTAAACTCCCTCCCAAAAGCCCCAAAAGCCCAGGCACTATTGTGTATACTTACAAATTGTCTTTCAACATGTGTTTTAAGTCACTGTAGTTAAAAATACATATCGCAGGACATGCATTTTAACATATGCTTTTGAAGTACATTAGGGCAATGAAAGCAAGTGTTATTTGTTCCTTAAAGTGAAACAGAAGGGAAACTTTAATGTTCATCCCTAAGCCATGCATTTTTCTCTTTCAGCACGAGTGGCTGTGGCTCAGAGCAGCTCTCTCAATCTGTTTGCTAATCGGGATGCGGAGCTGGAACAGCGTGCTATGCTCCTAAAGAGACTGGCTTTTGCCATTTTTAGTAGTGAGATAGACCAATACCAGAAATACCTTCCAGACATACAAGGTCAGTAAAAATTTATCAGTTAGTGGAGTTCTGGACTCTGACGTTAACTGAGGAATATTTGTATAATAGGGTAACAGCAGGTAAATTTGCCTCCTGGAATATCAGTGTGCTGTACCAAATCTATCACTGGATGCAAAGTTTCTACAGATTTTGGTTAGAATAATTTCAGTCTTACGTAATTATAAAATACACAGACTTTGTGACTGCCAGTTATCCAGATTATTTCACTGATCTGCCATTTTATACCGTGATCAGTGCCCTTGGATACCTGCAATGTGTTTTGACAAGAACATTCAAGGTATAAACACCTATCAATTAGGGATAAATAGAAAGGCTGACCTTGAAGTTTTGAATTCTTGGCTTCTTAGCTGTTAGTTCTGTTGTTCTGTTTGTCTGTCCTATTTATCTGTAAAGAATATCTCTCCCAGTAACCTTTTACACTAAATGACTGGGAATGAGAGTTGCTTGGTTTTAATCTAAGATGATCAAAATAGTTAGAGCTGCAGCTTCTAGAGAAATCGTATTTTAGTACTGCCAAGGTGGACACTTTGGCCTCTTCCTCCATATGAAGAGTTAACTGCATCATTTTTGTTGGGTTTGTTTGTTTTTTGTTGTCAAATCAGTAGCTGGGTTTACTATGTTCAAGATATCATATGGTTTCACTGGTCTGAACTGCAAAGTGCATGTGTTGGTTTGACTGAAAAATATTATGAAGCAGCCTTTTACTAACACTAATACATCCTAGCTGTTAAGGCTGTTGTTGCATTGTTAACTCCTCTTTTTGTGATGAGTGAAAATCTGCACAAGATGAGCAAAACTCTGAGATGCACTATGGCATTTATACTGAGAACTTGAATCAAAATATGCACCGTCACTGTTTTGAGGTTTCTTGCTTTTGTTAGTTGCTTGCTGAAAGTAGTTCTTTTCTATGTTAACAGAATAAAACTGTAGCTAAGTAATGAAGCAGTAACATGGCAGATACTTAAAAATGTAAAAATTGAATGTAAATAAAGGAAAGAGGAAACACTAGTTGGAATTATGCTGAACTGAGGAAAATTTCTTGGCTCTTTGTTTCAGAAAGGCTGGTTGAAAGTCTCCGTTTGCCACAGGTGCCCACCCTTCATTCCCAAGTGTTCCTGTTTTTCAGAGTATTGCTTTTAAGAATGTCTCCTCAGCACCTTACCTCACTTTGGCCAACCATGATCACTGAACTGGTGAGTTGCAGATAGCATTTATGATCTGAAAGAGTGGTGCATGTTTGAGACACAACCTCATTCCCCCTCAACATCTTTAAATCTCTTCTAGATATCGTCCATTTAAGTGTCCAATGTACTATGGACACAAATTGAAAGCTGACTTGCTTTTGTAGTGCATAAGTCTCTTTTTTTGCAATAAAATAGAATATCTGTTGGCTTGTGCTATTTAAGCTGTTCAAATATCTCTTGAATTTACATTTGTCATTATTGTTCTTTACTGACTCAGTAAAGTTTCTGCCTTCGTTTGTGTACCCTCTTCAGAATTTCCACTCATGTTTTGCTTATTGTTCCCTGTTTCTTGGTCATTCAGCCTTCTTGCCCCAGCAAAGAGAATGAGGAGACACATAAATGAGGACTCAGAATCCACGTTGTATTGGCAGTTGATGGTCATTCAGATCCCATTGTGGCTAAAATTTTGTAAACAGATTTATACAAAACTCAACTCAGCTTTCTTCTTTCTCTTGTTTTACTCTGCTTAACATCTGTTTTCCAAGCTGCTGTCTGTGGAGTCTCCATTGTTGGCAATTTGGTGCATTCTTTTGGATTTCAGCTTTGGGAATGTAGGAGGGTGGTTGGTGCATCCTGTGATCCATTTAGCCTGTTAGCCAAGGAGTTCCCAAGAAATTGGCAAATACATCAAAACTGAATCACTGCTGTGATTTTCTTTTTTTTTTTTTTTGTATCTGTAGTTGCCTGACATAGCCATTAGTTAACCACTGACCTAAGGAACAGAAGAAAAACCGTATAAAGTATTTTAAAGATCAAGTGCATTGCTTTATCAATAGCCACATTTCATTTGATCCTGTCAAGAGGATAAATATTAGGAAACTCCTTCTAATCATTGTGGCTGTCTGATTGCTGTGCTGATACCCCCTGGCCTTCACACAAGTTATGACAGCTCTGGAACTATTTGCATTGGATAGGACTCTGTTATTTCAGGGAACTGACACCTGAACTTTACTGTACAGTTGGTAATTTGTGTAATTCTTTTTTTTTTTCCTTTAGGTCTTGCTCTCTTTCTAAGTAATGGAGGGCATTAGCCTCTGAGAATTTTCCTCACCATAAAAGAGAGTTTCTTTTGGCCCTTGTGCTACTCAGGCTATATATAAGGGATGAAAGAGCTTTAGGGTGCCAGTGTCCACTCATAGTTCAGGAGATTATTTCATCAGCTAGGAATGGAAATAAAACTCTGAACAGATCATAGAAGGCTTATTACTCAGATCCCTCTACAGCTTTTTCCTGAGTCTCAGTCCATAAAAAACAGTATTAAATGTAGCGTTTGATTTTCAGGTACAAGTGTTTTTACTGATGGAACAAGAGCTCACTGCTGATGAAGATATTTCCAGGTAAGTTTACCAACTTCCCACTTGTTTAACTTGATTAACACTCTTCTGGCATGCTGATGGGCAGTTGAGTCATTCTGTAAAATAATTTGTCTTAGGATTGTCAAACTCAAATAAGAGGAAAGGTAAAGGAAAGTTCAGTGTGACTTCAGTATCAGGGACATAGTGTTCAGGACAAAAAGTATCACTGTTGGATTGTTTATAAACCACTAAGGTAAATTGTGCAATACAAATATGTTTTTTCTTACCAGGCCTTCCTGGATAAAATGACATTGCTTAAGCAATTAAAATATCACATGACTTTATAGCTTTGCTGTGCCATACACTTATATAGACTGATGCACTTTTATTTTTGTCTAAATAAATAAGTTGTTCTTTCTACTGCTAAGAAAGACATTAAGATGAGAAGGGTAATTTTTCTTCTTTTGTTGTCCATTTCTATCCCCTCTACCTTCTGCACAGTATGATCCAGTTTCAGCCAATGCTAGCACAAGAGGCAGGTTTCTCAAAAAACTCCAACAAAACAGGGAGTTATTTGCCAAAGTCTTGTTCTTCACTTATTTTTTCTAGATACCCTTTGTTCTGTAAAAGAATTTTTCCTTAGAATGGAGTAATATTTACATGGGTGGAAATTTTAAACTTTCTCATAATCTGGGTGTCTGATGGGGATGAGAGACATAATAAATATGTTACACTGTATTGACATTTTATCTTCTAGATAAATATATATAAAAATATTAAAAAAACATACAAAACTCCACCCACAGGACAGACTCACAGTATTCTAGTTTGATTTATGGATTCAGGATTAAGCTGTTAAATAAAGAGTTGTGTGTTTGTGAAGGCAAGAAAGAAAGATGAAGTTCCCATAGTGGCAGGCTATTCTGACTCGCCTGCATGCTGTGATTTATTTTAGAACTTCTGGCCCATCTGTTGCTGGTCTGGAGACAACATACACAGGTGGCAATGGTTTCTCTACATCCTACAACAGCCAGAGATGGTTGAACCTGTACCTGTCTGCATGCAAATTTCTGGATTTGGCTCTAGCTTTACCATCTGAAAACCTGCCTCAGTTTCAGATGTGAGTAGAAGACACTGTCACTTAAGTTTTTGGATGTTTGTCCAAGCCTGTTAGTAAAATTTTAGCATATAAAAATCTTTGGTTTTGTATTTCCTTTCATTTTCTTGCCTACTGAGGGCCAGAAAAATGAACTTCACAGTTCATTTCTTCCACGTTCATTCCTTCCTAGAGCTGGTCCCCAGAGCAAATGATGCTGTACACTAAATGAGTTTGAGGTGGTTTGATTTAGCCTGTGGCAAGAGATTCTCTGTGCTGATGAGCTAATCAGTAATACTAATTAATTCGAGTGGTTTTTATTCTGGAAGCTTTTACTTGCAGTGATGTCTAAGGACTCAAAATACACCCACATGTCTCAGTGACTAACACATAAGTTTGGATGACTGTATGCTGTCGCAGCATGACTCACTTAAATTACTCCTTGATCTGTCTGGATGATGTTGCAGCAAAGCTGCTTGTGGAAGGGATGCAGTAGGTTTCCTTGGTCAGTAGTGTTCTTGTGTGCAAAGCTCAGTGCCTCTGCAATCCTATTCTGTTGGGGAAAAAAATAATGCAAAACAAAGTGACATTTGCTGAGGACTCTAGAAATGAGAGGCCACCAGGGACAAAAGAAAGTATCTTCTCTCCTTATGCTGCCCTTGTGAGAGCTGCTGCCCTGGCACAGCTGTGTAGAAATTTGGGTACCTCAGCATCATGTTATTTAAAAGAGGCTTACACTGTCAGTTTTTGCCCTGTTGTATTCTAAATCTAAAGCTATTCTTTTAGCTAGTATTAATAAAGAAGGTTCCTGTATTAATTTTGTTTTCTGGGAATTTGGCTCATAATTCTTGTTCAGTTCTCCAAGATTTCCTAATCCCCATTGTTAGCCAACCTGGTATTTTTTAGGTCATTAATGTGCATTTCTGGAAAGACAGTATAAAATCATAGAATCATTAAGGTTGGAAGAGACCTTCAGGATCATCTAGGCCAACTGTAATTCCAACTATCACAACCACTAAACCATATCCTGAAGTGCCACATCTAAATGCTTCTTGAACACCTCCAGGGATGGTGACTCCACCACCTCCCTGGGCAGCCCATTCTAATACCTCACCACTCTTTCAGTAAAGAAATTTTTCCTAACATCTAACTTAAACTTCCCCTGGCACAAATTAAGCCCATTTCCTCTCATCAGTAGTCATGCTGACTCACACTCTCATTTACTGCAGTCTCATAGAGACGTGGATTGAAGTTTTAAGCACAGAAACTTTGATTTCCTTTATAGTTTATAATGCAAGTAGCAAGTCCTTGCAGCTCAGCGAAGGATTGTGGGGTGGCATGGGTGGTCCACTTGCTTTCATTGGCCTATGAGTAGATAATATAAATTGGTTTATTATCTATGTACTATATTGATTACATTTTGTATGTTACAGTAAGCATTTCAAATGTGCCACAAAATGGTGTAAGTAACATTTTATAGTTCAGAATTGCATCCAGTTTTGGCATACACAATGAAGATGTAAATACTGCTGGTTTTAGCTTCCCTGCCTTGTCTTACTTGTGTCATCCTTAAATGTTTTAGGAAAAAGAAAGTGCTACATTTTCAGCCATATTTACTGCCTGCTTTTCAGAGTTTGCCTTTCCTATTCCCTCTTATCAAAGACTGATTTTTTTTTTTTTTTTTTTGAGGGTAGGGGGTTGATTTGGGGTTTTTTTCCTCCCCTCTTTCTTTGATACTTAACTAGAATTCCACATCCACTCTTATTTTTAGATCTAGCAGGAAAGCTTGCATGTTCAGTAAGGCTAATGTCTGCTTGTGTTATCTCATGACAGGTATCGTTGGGCTTTTATTCCAGAAGCATCAGATGATTCAGGCTTAGAAGTGCGCAGACAGGGTACACATCAGAGGGAATTCAAACCCTATGTGGTGCGTCTAGCAAAACTGCTGCGGAAAAAAGCAAAGGTATGTCACCTCCTTCCAGGTTTGCTTGTCACTGAAATCTTCCCTGTACAGTAACTTGCAGCGTTTTTTCATTGTGTATATATTTTTTTTTAAAATCCGTGAAGATTGGAAAGGAGTTTATCTGGTGTGGGAGATTACCACTGGGGTAATTTCAAGTTAGCATCAAGCAAAAGCCACGTGTAGGTATATTAAAAAAAAAGCCACCAACCAAAAGACCAGAAACAAAAAAAAAAACACCCTCAAACCTGCTATGGCCAAAAAAAGCCCATGTTTAGTTATTTTGGAGTTTGCAGTTACTATTGTACGTATTACTTGAGTTAAAAGTAAAATGTGCTTCAGTGTCTAATATCTTTTAACACAAAATCACTTTGAGGTTGATACTAGTATAACTAACTAACTTGTTAAGTAGAAAAGCATTTTTGTTTAATAATAATCACAATTAAATATCTAGAAAACTGTTGCATTCCTAAAAATGACAGAACCAGTGGTTCTGAGACTGTGCAGAGTCAGGGAGGGCTGGGTTTCTTCCCTGAAGCAGCTACAGTGAATGGAAGAAGGCAGGGAGCAGTAGAAGCAGTTCTGGGGAAATCTTGGCTGCACGGTTTGTAGGCTGGGTGCAGAGTAAGGGTTGTCATTATGTTGGTGCATGAGATTATTAAAATCCTGCATTGGGTGGGGTGGATGCCTGATCCACTAACAAAGCTGATGACAGCTGGCCAAGCCCTGTCCCAGAGAGTTCTGTTCTGTTGCAAGAAAATTTTGCTGTCAGATACATCTCCACTCCTGCTGCAAGCACGGATTTCCCGTGGGCACTTTCATAGGGAAAGGTTGCTGGGTCAGCCATGAGAACAGGAAGGAAGTTCAAAGCCATATAGGCCAAAGCTTTGAAGTTTCATTCTTGGGTTTCCCTCCAAATAGATGTTATAGTCAGGGCTGTAACACCAGCAGCTTGCTGTAGCTACTGCATTTCCAATCTCTAATGAATGTTTTCACTGAGTAAGAAACTTGTGGCTGCATAAAATTTAGGGATAACTTAGTTGCAGGCAGCTCTGCAGTATTTAAGCAAGGCTTATAGCCATAGGGATTAAATAAGTATCTGAAGCACATCTATATTCTTCATTTTATTGTTTTTGAACCACAAAGAGACTAAATTTCTCGTATATTAAAGGTATAATCAGTTTTAGTTAACTGCTAATCTGACATAGCCTCTAACCCTGACTTTCAATGTCATGTGCTATAGCTGCTAGAATGTTGTCACACTTGAAGTAATCACTCTGCATAAATCAAGTTACAGATGATGTGCTGGTAAGTACTCTATGTTGAGGTAGATGCCTGAAGTCAGGACTTCCATAGTATGCTTCAAGAATATAGAAATCTTCCTGGAATTTCTGGAACCCCTCAGTCATGGGAGTAGTTGCACACTGTGAACCATAGCTAGGGGTGTGATGATGAGATAAATGTGAGGTAATGAATACTGACTTCGAGGCCATTTCTTCTTTGTGCAGAGAATACTGTTGCATATAGCTGCTTTTCTTAGAATATTCCTGTTTTTGAGCAAAATGTTCCAGTGGATCTTTATTTTCCTTAAGAGCACCCCGACTAATCCTCATATTACTGTAGTATGGTATTACTCAGGCTCTGTTGTCTGAAGGAAATGTGCTTAGAAATCACCCTTAGCACTACTAGCAATAAACAGAAGAACCAACTGGCAGTGCTGTTAATGTCTAACAGTGTCTTGGCCACACTAGCTCCAGAGTCTGCTGTTTCTGGACCATGGACTTATTGGGGTGGGTGATTTTTGTAGCTGAAGCACAGCACCCAACCAAGCAACTGCACGGCCTTCATGGCAAAGTATTATTTTCATCTTTGAAATGGAGTCTGAAAGTTCTCCTCTTTCCTTCCACAGGACAAACAGGAGGACTTTAAGACGGTGGTTTTGGAGGGAATGGAGATGGCCAAGCATCAGGTGAGGGTGGCCTTTGATGCTTGAGTTGTGAAACAAGCTTGCCATAATAATACCATCACCTCAAGGCCCCAGGCAGTATTTAACTTTCAGTAAGAACTGAGAGAGAGAGGACAAAGTTGAGAGATTTTTAAAGAATCATGAGTGCCTTTGTTTTAATAGATAACTTGAAAAAATTATTTTTAGGCTGGTTTCCTACATTTAAAAAAATCTAAAATGTTACTATTAGTCCTAAGAATTATGGTCACAGATCATTATAAAATTAAGTAATTTTTACCAAAGAGCAAGATGTCAAATTAACTGTTGTCTCAAGTATTTGAGGAGTTAGTGTTGCTTGATTAACAGATACTGCCATGAAGAAGTGGCTTGGATGGATTGTATTCTGTTGCTCAGAGAGAGAATTGTATTTGCACGTGCACCCTGTTTGGTTGGCTGCTGTGTAACACTGACACTTGTGGGTGCTGGATGGAGTCTGTGCTCAGCATAGACTTCTTGTGAATCCAGTGTGAAGTTTCTAAAGGAGAAACTTAAAAAAACCTTATTTTATTAAAAGTAGAAGGCATCAATGCCACCTTCTGGGTTGGAATGCAGTCGTACCCTTGTTCTAGTTCATTGTGAGACTTTTCTTTCTTGTGACTTGTAGAGCTATAGAATAGTAGACTGGGACAGTGAGCCAAACACCTGATTAAAATATTAAACATGTTCATATTTCATTTTATCCTAAACATTTTTTGTGAAGCAAATGTCATGTAGGGTCCTGAATTGCAAAACAGTTGCTTCATTTAAATGACAAAAACTGTATTTGCTGAAGTATCCCTGGCAGAAAATATGTTTGCTCAAAGACTGTGCAGTCAGTAGTCTTTATCTTATGCTTTGTTCCTGCTGTTCTTTCCCCTTCACTCTCCTTCTGTTACAAAGCCTGCTGAGCTGTGCAGCCTGCAGAGGTTTCAGACACCCACCTCAACAGGGCAGCAGGAGGAAGGCACTGGTCAGATGCTGATCAGGAGGTGGCTCTCCTGAATGTGGCCTCTTTGCTGATTTTCTACTTCCTTACAGAATAAAACCAACGTTGCTGGTACTGCGCTTCATGGTAGAAATTCTCCTGTAGGGGTTTGTCATTAACAGTCCAAACAAGGTGTCTCTGGGTGTTTCCAGGGCTGATAGTACTTTATTGTCTACATTTGATTGTGCTTTTTTCACTTGAAGGAAAAAAAAAAAAAAGGGAAGTGACAAGTACCACGTAAGCAGCTGATTGCTAGTGTTCATGTATTTTAGGATGCAGGTATTTAAGGCAAGCCTAAATAGGGTTACAGCATTGTGTACTGATACTGCCTGTGAGCATCTGCTTTAGCTAGTGGGGTTCCTGAAATTCTCTCCCTTGAAAGTGCCCCCCCCACCCATCCCATGAAATGGAAGGTGCATAACTAAGGTCTTATGAAAATATGCAGTGAGTAATTAAACCATCATCCTCTGAGTACAACTTCAAGTCATTGCTCAGCCTCCAAGAGTTCTCTCTGATACTAAAAACAGCACTGCTGTTGTTCTTTCCCTGAAAACTCTGTGCTCTGTCCTCAAAGTGAAAATGTGTGATTTCTCCTTCCTTTGGGATTTGCTTTCACTAACTGTGGCAGCAGGGGGAAATGTGTTATCAGAGACTAGCCTGCTTTTGGAAAGCAGCTGAAGTCACACAAAACTTACCTGAGGAGCTGCAGAATGGGCCATGTCCAAGTTGGGCTTCTGCAGCTCTGCAGGGCAGGCACTGGGACTGCCTTGCTGTGGGGCAGCTCTGGGTTAAGGCAGTGGACTCTCAAATGTCCAGGGCAGTTTTCCCATGAGTGTCAGGTGAGCAGCTGCCAGGCTGTATGCTCCCTGCCACTGCTGCTGTCATGTATGGGGAGAGAAGGAGAGGGAGATCTGCTTCAGAATCTGCACGTTCAGCACATGTGTTGATGGAACAAATGTTTTTTGGAATACAGAAAAAAACACTGGTCTGGACACTAGTCTTTTGCTTTTATCTGTGCTTTTTCTGCTTTGTTTTGTATTTACAGAAAAACCCGGAGGAGGATGGCTCAGGGAAAACACTAAGTTGGGAACCAGGTCACTTGCTTTTAACCATCTACACTGTTCGCAGCATTGAGCAGCTTTTGCCTTTCTTCAATGTACTCAGCCAAGTTTTTAACAGCAAAGTCACAAGCAGAAGTGTTGGACACTCAGGGAGCCCTGTCCTTTACCCCAACTGTTTTCCAAGTAAGGACATAAAAATGGAGAACCTCAAGACCTTCTCCAGCAAAGCAAGACAAAAGATAGAAGAAATGGTCGAGAAGGATTTTCTTGAAGGCATCATAAAAACATGAACCAAACTGGTACTACTCATCTTATATGTAGTGTAACTATTTAAATGAAACACTGTATCTTTCCCAGTTGTATAGTATTCTTTTCTTACTTTGTATGTAATGAAATACATAATGTTCTATTTAAGTTAAATACTTGTAAATAAGAGAAGTTCTGGATGTGGCCTGAATCAAGTTTAAATATTGGTGGCTCATATTGATTATGGTGCCTACTCTTTACAGTACATGTTTTGTTGTCTTGATTTCTGTCTTTAAATTCAAAAAGAAAAAAAAATACAAGATGGACATTTTTTCACATTGTTTCCAGTTTATTTTTGTCATTTTATTATTGGAATTTGTGCTTTTTTAGCAATCTGGAAGATGCCATCATGCCAGGAGTTAATACAGGACTAGAATGGAAAACATGTTTGTCAGAGGTAGATAACCTGAACTAAAACAGGCAGAGGAAGATGCTGATTTGTTCAAAACATTGCAGCCCATTAGTAAGAGACACAGAAGCCCAACTTGTCTCTTTCCCTTCTCCCTTAAAAGTGATTATAAAAAGTATTACTGGATGTTGCCTTCCAAGCAATACTGTAGTTTTACAGAAGCATCTGATGAGGATATTATCTGTAATAATACGCTGTTATTTACAAATGCTCTTTGATTATATTGTTTTGCCCTTGAACTGAGGTGAATTGAATCTCAAGACCAGTGACAGCCTCTGCCTTATACTGTTTGCCCACAGATGAATCAGTTGCTGTGGGGAGGTGGGGAATAAGTCTCAGCTGCCTTGTGCTGTGCTGCAGCTACTGCCAGCACGGCCACAACAAATGAGTCAAATGCTGCTATCAGAGAGGTGCTGAGGGTGTGGGAGTGAGATTTCAGGCACAACATGACAATAACTGATGAAATAAGTTGGGTGAGAGCCAGAATTCCTTCTAGGCATGACCAGGCCTCTAACTGTCAGTGAGTCACTCATTTCAGCCTCAGAAGTTACAATGGGAAAAATACTGAGCAGCAAGAACATCTCATTAAGCAGTAAATTGCTAACAGAGGTAAAGAATAAGCAGAATAATATTCCACTCTGTTCCGATTAATCCCCTCAGGAGGCATTAGATATGCCCACATTAGTAAATGGTAAAGAAAGGAATATTTAAAAAGTCATTAACTTTAACAGCAGTTATATAGGCTGGGGTGGTGCTCCTCTTCCACCAGCAAGATGGTAAACAGCCAGGCTCACTTCATGGGCAAGGGCATCTGCATTCTCCTGTGGAATGTTTTAACAGTTAGTTATGTTGGTGTCAGCACGAGAAGGTTAGAGAAAATATGCCATATTAAAGCAAGTTTTTTCTTGCAAATGCCGTGTTTCCTATATTGCTGTGTCATCCTGAGGTATCTTCTGTCACTGTTGCCATGCTGGCAGGAAGAAGCATACAGGCTCATGTGAAGGGCAGGAGAGCAGGACCACTATCATGGTGGGTTTTTTCTGAACCTTAAGTTCACATGTGGACTAATTCTTAACAGTAGCCAAAGATTATTTTACCTCCTAAAAAAATTATGCAGTTACAGGCTGCTTTGGTAATCTTTTTAACCTTGAGTTCTCAGAAGGCTGATTTTTCCTTTCAAAATAATCTAATGTCAAATCTTCTAGCATTTAACTTTAACAGTTAAACATTGAGAACATGAAACATCACCTTTGTAAAGAAAAAAAAAAAAAAGAAAATCTGAAGAGACTTCTTGTGATGAATAAGTCATCTTTCCAAATTTAGCACCTGTTAAGTGCACTCAAGTGACAAGCATGTAGATGTGCTTCTCTGTCACCTAATGCTAAGCAGAAGGTTGTTTAACTTAAACAACTGTATATGAAATGGATATGTTTAAGCTCTGACCTGTGTGTCTGCTTCGGTGTATATTCTGACTACATCTTCTGTTCCTGATGGACGGACAAATGCTCGTGACAATTTGTACTTCTTTACAAGGGCATCAATTTTCTCCTGCAGTCCTGGGGGTGTAACTGCACGCCTTTCTGCATCCATTGTGTCAATAACTCTCCTGTCTGCAACCTGCAGCATCAGAAACAGCTGATTTATTTGTTTGCTGGAGCTGTGTAAATGAAAAATGTCATAGGTAAGAAAGAAATAACCTCAGGTTTTGATGTGTTGCCCGAGTTCCGTTTGGGAGTTTCCCTGTTTTAATGACAAGAATTTAGAGTCCTTGCTTAGCCACCACCTCCCTGCATGTACTAACCATATCCTGATAGGAATTAGCTGCTTGGTTTGGGAAAAGGGTCAGTTCTGAACATTCCTCCTTGGTCAGCCTCTGAACTGAATCAAAAAGTTAAAGAAATTCTAAGTTAAAATTTGAACAGTTTTGGTCAGGTTTTTCCATATAACATAATTGGCTATTATTCCATCATTTGTCTTAAGTCATATTTTCAGTTAAGTCCAAGTGAAATTTGCTCCCGCCTTTGGGTTGTTTCAGGGATCATTTGGCCTACTTCTGACCTTTAATGGGCTGGTTCAGCTTTAAAATAAAGCTTATGTATATATCATCAAGAGTTGCTCGCAGCAGGAGCCCAAGGAACTGAGCTGAGCCATCGTGTAACTCACCTGAACTTTGAGCAGGCGATTGGGAAGGTCAGTGTAGATGGCATCCCACTGTTGCACAGTCAGACCTTTCAAAGCCAGGATTGCTTCAATAACCAACATGTCTGAGACAGCATCACCAACTGTCTGTTAACAGGAAGAGAGGAAACACCAAAGCAGTCAACAGTGAAGAAGCAAAGGCATGAGTGAATCAGTAAACTTTCACCCAGGAGTGTGAAAATGCAACCAGGCTGACATGTTTGTGAGGGCAGTGTTGCCAATTTGTTTTTATCTCCTTCCCACAGTGACTCCTGAAGCAAGGAGTACAGCAGCATACTTGCAGAGCTCTGCTAAGAGCTAGTGCTAGTCCTTACCTCTCCTAAGGAGGACTCACACCTCACCTTTGCTATGGGGCAGGATGCTTAAAGCTGGCCTGTGAATTAGGAAGAATGTGCTGAGATGGAGCTCCAGGGCTGTGTTGACATGGACCCTGAAAAAAACCCATCTTCCCATACCTCATAGGTCAGTGAAAAACATGAGATGGAAGATTACTTGCTGTTGCTATGTTCCCATGTTATCCCATTTCCTCTTTGGGTCCTGAAGCCAAAGAAAGGCTGCACCTGATGAAAGCATTCTGCCTCCTCTTCTAAGAAAATATTACATCTTTCTAAAAAAGACTCTTCTGCCCTTTTCTTCGTGACACCAGCAATCCCTGGCAGTGTGACCTGACAGGCACTCACAAACATGACTGACCAGGGAGTGATTTGTTTCTCTTGGTTGTTACCTGATTAATGAGGTCAATCATGCTTTCTAGCACCTTTGCTGCTTCCTTTTTTTCACCATCTTTCTCTTCTTTTGCCAGCTGTCTTATTTTAGTTTCAGCAGCTTTACTAAATAATACCTAGAATAACAAGATGACAGCTTATCAAGATCAGCCTTAAGATATGAACAGCAATGAGGCAAAAAATTTCTACAACTTAAGCCCAAATAGCCATCAATAATGTTTGCTACCACAAATTCCCATGCCCATATAAAACAGAGGAGTTGATGGCAATGGTATGATAATGACAGAAGGGGAAAAAAAGGCTGTTGTTCTCAGAGAAAGTAAGGAAAGTCCCCTTTGTAAGTAAGTATAAGAGTAAAAATAAAACAAAACTCATTCTTTAGCTAACCCAGCTAAAATTTTGTACATATTGGCTGATCTTACACATTGCTCATACTTACTGTACCATGTCCATTTGCCTCAAAATACACACCAACATCAAACTCTTGGGCCTTGTGATGCAAGTGTTTCACTCCTGTTTTGACACAATGCACAGGTACCTACAGCCCAAGGATATGCACAGGATGTAAACAGCATCACAGACTTTCCACAGTAGACAGAAACTGCAGGTACAGTGCCAGGATGAGCCACCAGCCCAGGTAGACTCACAAACTAACTTGTGCTTTGCAACTACTGACTCCCCAGAGTTTATAAATTGGGCTTATGCAGACCCAATTGAAAAAAACCCCAAACATATAAGTGGAAACAAAGATTGATATAAAAATAATAAAAATAAAAATAAACCAAACAAAACCCCAAACCAAGAAAAAAAAAATCATCTTATGGCTTCTGGGAACATATCAGATTTCTATCCAAACTGGAAAAATACCATAGCTTGGTTCTTATAGTGAACATTTAGCCTGCTGCAGAATACGAAACAACCAGTGTCACAGTATCAGTAAGCCTTTACTGACTCACTTTCTTGCAAAGCCATACAGTCCTCTACTTTTTCCAGAACTAACAAGATATTTTGTTTAGCTTTTGCTAAACGTTTTTGAAACTAGGAAAATCTGACTTAAACATTTTTAGCTTTGCTCGTTTGCCTCTGCTTCACCAAAAAAGAATTTAGTTGCTATGCAGGTTTGAAAGAGTCATTTAGTTTATCACAGTTAAAATTCCCTAGCAGTCATATTACAGAAGCATTTATTTTTAAAGTGAACAGATTTGTGGTAAACAACATTTGCAGAAAACTACCAGGAAAGTGAACAACAGAAAAAAAGAGAATACCTTCAGTGTTTCCTCAAGGTAGCGTGTTGAACTCCCATTGGCATATGCTGTTTGTACCACTGCCAACTTTAATGTCTGTCCCACCTGAGTAAACCAAGAAGCAAAGTTTTTACTGTCTAACAGGCACACACCCAAACAAGTAGGATAAATGGGAGAGTAATCAGAATTATTAAAAATACATTCTCCTGCAGGCACTTAAAACTCCTGGGCACCACGGAAGGTACCAGCTCACAGAGAACTTCTCAGTGTTTAAGACAACATGAATTCTGCTCAAGCCTTTTTGTATCACATTTGTTTGTGGTTGCCTTGAAAGAGCTCTCCAAGCTTAGCCTTTCCAGCTCCCTTTTTTTCATATGCAGCAGGCTCAGACACATGGTGTTACATGAGGCCACACACAAACAGGAAAGCCAAAGCTTCCAGTGCTAAGTAAGCAATGGCTGGTGGCAAACACAAATTCTCCTCACTAGCCAGCTTCACTGCCACAGTGCAAGAAATGAGCTTGTCTCTAGAGAAAAAACAAAACCAGACCAAACCAAACCAAAACCAGGATACCTTGTGTAGGTATAGTATCACAAATACCAAGTCAAGGAGGACTTCTGAACATGAAAAGCTTTTTCTCACTATTCCCTATGGGGAGAGGATGCTACTCAGCATATATAGTGGTTTGGGAACGATGACCAAGTGGCAGTCATCAAGCAAATGGAATACTCAGCCTTCATAAAGCCTTCACAGAAATGCTGAAGGAAGAACTGAACCCCAAATTAATGAATAATTGATAAAAGATACCAAACCAAAGGTAATACTATGTACACTGAAACTGGAAAAGTTCTCTTCCACTAAGAAAATGTTCCAAGATATAAATGCTCAGATTTTTATTTGGGGTGTGGAACTCACAGCTTTGTAAAAACATTTTGTCCATAGCAGTGGGGTACAGGACTGATTTCTTTCACTATTGGTAGACGTGGAAACACTGCATACATACAAATGAACACCGTTTTCTTAAATTATTTTAGACTTTACAAATTAAAGTGTCAGCATTTAGTTCAGATGTTAAAGTTACCTTGGCAAGAAGTTCTTTAAGGAAGATACTAATTAAAGTTGCTATTTTATCTCCATCAATTAGATGAAAATGTCCAGTTTCATCCTTATAGTAATACACAATTCTATCTGCGTCGCCATCAAATGAGCAGCATCTCTCATTGGGCTTCAGGTCTAGCCCTAGTGCACACAGTTACAAAAGGATAGAAAAAGATACAAACTGTTTAATTAGCCCTAGTGTGGATCTCGTGCATTATGCATGATCTCTGCTCTGTGCAGACACAGGCAAAACTCAGCAACAGACCTTGCTTTTACTAAGAGACTTGCAACAGGGAAGTTGTATTGAATGGCAGCTGAAAAGTGCATGTTCAGATCAGTAACAGAAATACTAGTATGGAAAATGCAGGTTCTCTAAACATTTACAGTGGTACATTTCTACCCAGATTTGAAGGAAAATCAGTCCCAAAACTACTGTGTAAAGTCATGCCTCTTAAATTCTGGAAATCAGTGCTGAATGTCAGTCATGACGCAAACTTCAAGACCTTGCAGCCAAAGAACACCCACCCCTTCTCTCACACACTTAAGTCACCACAGACCATACCCAGTCACACACATCTCCCACAGTCCAAGGCAAATCACTGTCCCTTGCTGCACAGAAGTGAGTCCAGGGTCCTGGCAGACACATGAGCAGGAGCCTGAAGCAGCAAGAGGCAGGACATGGGGCACTCCCCCAGCTCTCCCTTTCCACTCCTCTGAGCAAGGCCACAGCACACTGTGCACCCCTGGGGTGTGGAGGCAATCCACACTTGGGCACAGGAGAGCTCCAGAGACAACTCATCCACATTTCCACTGCATTTCATTGGTATAACACTGTTACATACTTCACCCTCCAAGATACATGGGAATTAACTATTTTCCCCTTGCATTAAAAATGCTTTTCTTTAGGAAATGTTACAGACTTTTAAAATTTTATTCTATTCTCACTTGACTGACCTGTATCTCCCCTTTCACACAGAAGACACACATTGCTAATGTAAGGCAAGCATGCATCCCCATGCCAGCAAAGCCATCACTGAAGTCCAATTACAACAGGAGGTGGCACACAAATCCTACCACTGAAAAAACAGCCCCATTCCAATGCAACCATTACCAAGACTTCTAAGATCCGCACAAAGGAAAAAAAAAAACAACATAGGAGTGGATCTGCTGGCTATAAAATACATCAAGGTGTACCTGCCTCAAAAACTTTCCAGGCTTAATACCAATACATAGCCAGGAAGCAGTCACCTCCTGACACAGCACTGCCACACAGAAATGAACTGCCCTTCCTTAAGGTACATCTCTTGCCTTTCTTTGGAGTGCTGCTCTCATTAACCTCCAAGTCTATTTCTCAGAAACCGTAGGTGACCATTCCCCAGGCTGATTTCCAAATATTCCAGCAGGAACATTTTATTACACAAGCAGACAGGAACACTGTCCCAAATAACCAAATATCCAAGCTAGCCTGCTCCCCCAGTTCAGGGATTTTCTTTTATGCACTTAGTGGGAAACTGGTTAAAATAATAATTTCCTCACTGGTTTGTGTCTGCTGGCATCAGCCTGTTAATTACTCCAGCTCTTCCTCAGGAACCTGGAAAAGTGTCCACAACTCTAGCCCACAATATAAATTTTTCTTGATAGCACAAAGGGAAGTAAAGTAAATAACAGTAAGCTAGTCCTGACTGATCTTTGGACTCTATCAGCTCAACATTTGGACTGGGCTGTCAAATTTATTACAGACAATCAGAGACATACTGCACTCCTCCAAACAATGTAAATCAACATGAACTGGGGACATGCCAGATCTCTCTTTCTGTTGTGCCAGCAGATTAATTCATGCAGTCACTCAGCATGACACAGGGAGCTCACTCACCTGAAGATGATACATCACTGCTAGATTCTAAAAGGATACAAATCACTGACTACATACCTCTAGGTGGTTTCTGGTGAACTTTCACAAAATCTGCACCACAGAAGTGATTGAGTTTCTCTTTGGTTCCATCATTATACAGGTGAATTAGCACCTCCTTTGGGAAGTAGGGCTCCATTTCTGACAGTTTCAGGGCTCCGATTCCATTGGCACAGTCAATCTTCAGGTGCCTCCGACTGTCACCAGAGCTGGGAGACTTAGCAGCACAAAGGGAGAAAGGGCAAAATGAACTCATAGCCCTAGTGAACCCACACCATAGGCATGCTGAATTCAAAACTTCAGACCAAACAGGCTAACAAACAGAATATACTAATTTTGTACATTTGCATGGAGAATACAACCAGCAGTATTCACCTGTTTGATCAGTTCTGTAAAAGCTTTGGATAGTTTTTCATAATAACCTTCCAATGTTGCTTTTCCATACTGCCCTTGGGTGTTTTGACAGCAGACCAAGTAATGTAGCTGTGGTGTTGTCACTAGACCATAATCTAGCATAAAACAGAAGATCCAATCATCAGAAATAAAATACTAAATTAATTCCTCATTAGAAGCAAGAAAATATTTACTGTGCTAAAATAAACAAACAAATACAGTGCAGGAAACACACATGAAATTTTTTAGTTTCTGTTAGGAAAAGACAAATGCCCTCGCCCTGCACTGAAGCCACACATATACCCTGAAAGAAGACCATTACAAGCAAAAAAGAAAACAGTGTCTGGACTGCTGGTTTACATCTACATAACAGAGTCACATTCACATAAAAACTTGAAATCAGACTAGAATTGCAAAAGATTAACATACCATGGTACTGACCACCTAGAACAGAGATACCATCTATCACTGACTGTGACAGTTTCTCACTGCTTGGCCTGAAAAACAACAAATACAACTGATAACCTTTGCAGAAGACATTGATGTACGTACATAGGAAGAAAGCCAACATGGAAGAAGATTCTACAAGTTTCCTGCCAGTAGACTTAGATTCGATATGAAGAAATTCAAACCTTTTTCTATTGTAAGTGCCTCTCAATAAAGAAATAAGAAAGCCACCCAAGGCAAGTCAACTGCTAAACACATGTGGACATCACATGGTACCCCCCAAAAAAGCCCAAACTCCCCACAAAGCATCCTGTTAAAAAACAGTGCTACAAAGTTCTCATCACTATCAGAGAGGATAATATAGGAACAACATTGTAAAGTGTTTTTTTTATTTTATTTCTATAATAATAAATTGACAGGTAGCAGACTAGGCATTAAAAACAAACAAACAACATAATCTGGCTATGGAGGGATATACATCCAAAAGCATCCATGAACAAAACACTGTCACTTTCATAAAAGCAGCATAGATCTACAGCATTTTGTATTTACCTGGTGTCTCTACCAATAAAAACTGAAGCATCTTTGTGCTGGTCCACTGCTGCTCTTTGGCAGATCTCAGTTATTATTTTCTGTAATTCTTCCTCTTCTGCATTTGCTAGTTGTGTGGCATACTCTTCCCAGGAAGGATGCAGCATTTCACCAAGAGGATCAACCAGCTTTACACCATTATCTTCCTTAGAAGAAAAAAAAACAAGCCTTGAGATAGTCAGCCTAAAAGTAAGAAGCTAAATAAAATCCCTTTGAAGACAGCCAACACATGGTTCAATCACATTGCTTCTTTAAATGTGGAACATTTCTGGGAATCAATGGTTCAGCTGTTTATTTAAACCTTCAACAAATAAAAAAAAAAGGTAATGTTACCAGAACATAAAGTAACTGACATTTTGCCCCATATATTATGAAGCTAATTTCACATTAAAATGACACAACAGGAGACTCTACTAATTTGGAATGCTCCACAGCAGCAGAAGTCTAAATGTCTAATTTGTAACTCCTGCATCTCTTTATTTTTGAAACTTGCAGATTTTTTTCAAAAGTTTCTCTCTCCTCAAGAAAAAAAAAAAAAAAAAAAAAAAAAAAAAGATTGTTCTTACTTCAGGATTGTGAGATGCTGTAACCATGACACCAATAGTTGATACCAGGGCTTTGGACCTGAGCACAGCCAGCAAGCCCATACGGAACATGATGTGATCAAGCTGTTCAGCCTTGGAGCGAAACCCAGCAGTGCCATACTGCAGGGAAAGTCCAGCAGGCTTGGGGTGTAATGCTGAGTACTTTTTAAGGGCTTCAAAATCCATTCCTAGAGAAGGAAGTAACACAGATGCAGGTGAGACAAGTCAAATCAGACAATTATTTTCACTTTAATTAATTTGGAAGCCTGGAAAGATATTGAGATATTAAGCTATTGGTATCAAATCCTTCAGTGGGACTGTGAAGGGGGGCAATCCATGGCAGAGCCTCTCCATTCCCAGGACGGCACTAAATAAACAGAATTCGACAAGATTTTATCAGATCCCGAAGGGATAACACGGTTTAAGTGAGGAGAGCCACGATTCTTTGGAACACAGGGAAGCCACCAAAGTTATTGCAAGGCTCTGGCCATTTCTCACTGTAACATCAGCCTCTCAGCCCACTCGGCCACGACTCCGCATATTAACTCCGGAGTTCTCCAGCAGCCTCTCCTCCCTCTCCGGGCCCTCACAGCCCCAGGGACACAACCCCCCAGCACTACCCCCTGGGTGTTTCCGCCACACCTCAGACACCCGAACCTCAGAACCACCGTTGGGCCGGGAAGGACCGGACAACCGGACGCGCAAGCTGCTCCAACAACCGCTCCCCTGCGCGGCTGAGAGTCTCTCGGGGACCTCCCGGCACCGCTCCCGGCACCGACTCCTGCGGGACAAGAACCCCGCCCGCCCCACGCTCCCCGCCGGGGCCACTCGCTCACCGCCACGCTCCCCTTCCGGAGACGCCGTGGCCACGCCCCCAGGCCACGTCCAACCAATGGCAGCGCGGTGGGCGGGCAGGAGCCGGCCACGCCCACTTGTCAATCAGAAGCCGGGGCGGGGACCGCCCCATCCCCGGCCCCCAGCGGAAATCCAGCGGTGACGTCAGAGTGACGCCAAGTCTCGCTCAACCCCTCTGACGTCACACACGCGCTTCAAGTTACCCCCCAGACCCCATGGTTTTATTCCCACATCTTAACGACTCCCACCCCACCACACACACACACCCCGGCCGCCCCATCCGGCCCCACCATGCTGCCCTCACAGCGTGTGTGAGTGTGTGTGTGTGTGCGCGTGTGTGTGTGTGCATATGTGTGTGTGTGTGTGCATGTGTGTGCATGTGTGTGTGTGTGTGTGCATGTGTGTGTGTGCGTGTGTGTGTGTGTATGCATGTGTGTGTGTGTGTGCATGTGTGTGTGTGTGCATATGTGTGTGTGTGCATATGTGTGTGTGTGTGCGTGTGTGTGTGTGTGGATGTGTGTGTGTGGATGTGTGTGTGTGGGGGTGTGTGTGTGGGGGTGTGTGTGGGGGGGTAGGGGGGTGTATGTGTGTGGATGTGTATGTATGTGTGTGTGTGTGTGGATGTGGATGTGCGTGGGGGGGTGTGTGTGGGGGGGCAGGGGGGGATGTATGTGTGTGTGGATGTGTATGTATGTGTGTGTGTGTGTGCATATGTGTGTGTGTGTGGATGTGGGTGTGTGGGGGGCGGTGTGTGTGGGGGGGTAAGGGGGTAGGGGGGGTGGTGTGTGTGTGTGGATGTGTGTGTGGGGGTGTGGGGGGGGGGGGTAGGGGAGGGTGTATGTGTGTGGATGTGTATGTATGTGTGTGTGTGTGTATGTGGATGTGTGTGTGGGGGTGTGTGGGGGGGGGCAGGGGGGGATGTATGTGTGTGTGGATGTGTATGTATGTGTGTGTGTGTGGATGTGTGTGCGGGGGGTAGGGGGTGGTGGTGGTGTGTGTGTGGATGTGGATATGTGTGTGTGTGTGGATGTGTGTGTGTGGGGGGTGATGTGGTGTGGTATGTGTGTGTGTGTGTGGATGTGAATATGTGTGTGGGGGGGTAGGGGGATTGGGGGGGTGTATGTGTATGTGTGTGTGGATGTGTATGTATGTGTGTGTGTGTGTATGTGGATGTGTGTGTGTGGATGTGTGTGTGGGGGGTAGGGGTTGTTGGTGGTGTGTGTGTGGATGTGGATATGTGTGTGTGTGTGTGTATGGATGTGGATGTGGATGTGTGGGGGGGTTGGTGTGGTGTGGTATGTGTGTGTGTGTGTGTGTGTGTGTGTGTATGTGGATGCGTGTGTGTGGGGGGTGGTATGGTATGTATGTGTGTGGATGTGTGTGTGTGTGTGTGTGGATGTGGATATGTGTGTGTGTGTGGATGTGGATATAGATACGGATGTGGGTGTGTGTATGGATGCAGATCTGGATGTGGATGTGCCTGCCTGTACGGTTCCCCTCCTGACTCCGCGCCCCACGCAGACACCGGGCTCCCGAACCGCCACCGGGGCAGGGGTGGGGTTCCGAACCGCGCATGCGCGGCCTCCCCGCCCGCCCTCACGGTGCCTGCCCCGGCGGCTCCGTGTCCCTTCCCTCGCCCCCGTCGCTCAGCGGGGAGGTGGCATGGAGGGTCGGGTCGGGCCGCCTCTCCCCCGCTCCGGCTGCCCGGTGTCCGCCTCCGAGGCGGCTGATGTCCCTGCGGCCCAGGTGAGGCTTCCGGCAGCCATGCGCGGCTCGGAGCTGCCGGCGGCTCGCTGCGTCCTTTTGCCTTTCCCCGCTTGGGGTTTTGTACCCGGCCGTGTTTAGTCGTCATCATGGAATGGTTTGGGTTGGAAGGGAACTTAAATACCCTCTAGTGCCAAGCCCCCTGCGTGGGCAGGGACACCTCCCACTACCGCAGGTTGCTCGAAGCACCATCCTACCCGGCCTGCGAGACTTCCAGGAACGGGGCATCCCTGGGCACCCTGTTCCAGTGTCTCACCACCCTCAGAGTGAGAATTTTCTTCTTTCTTTCTCTCTCTCCAGTTTAAAGATAGTCCTGCTTGTCCTGCCGCTACAGGCCCTTACGGAAAGCCCCTCTCAGCTTTCCCTCCAGGTGCCGGCAGGCCTCTAAGGTCACCCCAGAGCCTTCTCCCAAGGTGAAGAGCCCCAACTCTCAGCCTGCCTTCAAAGGAGAGGTGCTCCAGCCCTCAGATCAGCTGTGCCCCCTCCTCTGGACTCACTCCCAACAGCTCCGTGTCCTTGTGTTGGGGGCTCCAGAGCTGTTCATCAGGAACAGCGTGGCCAGCAGGTCCAGGGAAGGGATTCTGCCCCTGTACTCAGCCCTGGTGAGGCCACAGCTCGAGTCCTGTGTCCAGTTCTGGGCCCCTCAGTTCAGGAAGGAGATTGAGGTCCTGGAGCAGGTCCAAAGGAGGGCAACCAGGCTGGTGAAGGGACTCCAGCACAAGTCCTGTGAGGAGAGGCTGAGGGAGCTGGGGGTGTTCAGCCTGGAGAAGAGGAGGCTCAGGGGAGACCTCATCGCTCTCTACAACTCCCTGAAAGGAGGCTGGAGCCAGGTGGGGGTTGGGCTCTTTTCCCAAGCAACTTTCAACAAGACAAGAGGACATGGTTTTAAGTTGTGCCAGGGGAGGTTTAGGTTGAATATTAGAAAGAATTTCTTCATGGAGAGGGTGGTCAGGCATTGGAATGGACTTTCCAGTGAAGTGGTGGATTCTCCGTCCCTGGAGATATTTAAAAAGAGACTGGATGTGGCACTAAGTGCCATAGTCTAGCAACTGCAGCAGTGGGTCAAGGGTTGGACATGATGATCTCTGAGGTCCCTTCCAACCCAGACAATTCTATGATTCACCACAGTACTTGAGGTGGAGGTCTGACAAGAATGGAGTGGGATAATCACCTCCATCGACCAATTCTGTCATGAAAAACAGTGGGTTTTCCTGGCAGAGGCTGGCTTGTTCAGTTGTGTATCTTGGGGCTACACCTCACTATGTAGCACACCCTGGGGTTTGACTCTAAGCATCTCGTTCCAGGTATGTGGAGAGGGCAGTACCACGGCTGTCACAGTGCAAGAGTGTCTGGAGCTCCAGCTGCTGGAAGTGGAAATGCTCCTTTCAATGTTTCCCAAAAAAGGTGAAATAAATCTTGATGAGGATGCGGTGCCCTGCGTGCAGCACTACCTGAGGAACACGGGTGGAGTTCTGCCCCCACAGCTCCAGTATTCAATTGCTGTTGATGTAGGGGAGGCAAAGGTGAGAAATTCCTTGTAGGTATATTAATTTGTGTTGTTTTGTTTACTTCTAGTGCATAGTTAAAAACTTTACTGAAAGAAAGGTGGAAACTCCCCCTCTCCCCACTTTCCATTTGCTGTTTCACAAGTCAAGAGTAACAAAAACCCCTTGGTTTTAATTATTTATTTGACTCTTAATTTGATTTGAGAAAGAAAGGCAAATGGAATTAGTGACAGGAATGGACAGCCCTTATCAGCTGCACTCACACTGTTCACAAGAGCTTATCTAGGGTCGTGATTCTTTGAGGGTTGTTAGTTTACTGGTTTACAAGGAGGTGTTTGTTACAAAGGTGACACTCCCCTCATGGAAATACAGGAGCTGGACTTCACATTTTTCTAGCAAAACTACCCTATTATTTGTCCCTTCCATCCCTTGCTATGTGTACTAATATTCATTGTTCTGTATTTGAAATACATTAATGTAAATATATACTTATATGGCAGAATACTATTGAGTCACACAAATAGTAAAACAAAACCAACCTATGAACTGCGATAAAAAACATAAAACTTTGAGTTTAAGGAGTTCCTATAGTTTATCCATACTGAAGAAAAATATAAGGATGACAACTAAGTGGTGTAAATACTTGCATAGAGAACACAGCCATTAGTGTAGGTCTGAGCATATAATAATGCACTGATTGGAAACTGAAAGCCAACAAACTCAGACGGAGATACATTTTTCTAGCAGTAAGGTTAATGAAACAGAGCAACTTAATGATGTCACAGATGGGTGGTTTAGGTGTCTCAAAGGATCCCCACTGAAGTTATTAGCAAAAGGGCTTTTAAAATGGTATTGTAAAAGTGTTACTTAACAAAAGTTGATAACTTACACTCCATTGGTGTACAATACAATCATTTGAATAATGACTCAAAATTACCAAGACACAACTCAAAATTACCAAGACAAAACTGAAGTTGCCAAGGCACAAATCAGGTGTCTCACAATTATTTGGACACTTATGTACAAGCTTTGGTATATTTCTAAAGTGCACCCCTTGCCCAGCCTTCAGAGAGAAGTTCTCTGCATTCTGCTCAGAATAACTGCACGGGGAGGGCTTCTGAAACAATTTTTTCCCCATGGCAGATTGCCAGCCAACAGGGAAGTATAATTTGTAATTTCATGATTTGATTCTCTCTGCAGGAGTAATAATTGGATTGTATACTGTAGTGAAAGTCCCCTAATGGTATACAAGACCCGCAAGCACTGAAAACACATGAATCCACTCCTGCTCTTGGACCAGAGAGGCAGGGTTCAGTTTCTGAAGAACTGAGATGCTTCATTCTAAGACACTGTAGGAATAATCAAGAGAAATTCAACAATCTGTGGTTTGTAGATCAGGCAAAATAATCTAGAGGTTTTCTCAGCCTAAACTGCACGTAAATCTTTTTTCTCCTATAATACTGAGAATGCTTTCTCTGTTAGGGTGACTAGTTGCTTAAACCAATAATAATGACTCTATATACAATCATAAAAACTGTTTTGAGTAACTTTTGGCCTTGTTTTCCTGGGACCAATCCAGTGTCTGTGACAAGTTCATTGATGAGATTTGGCTTTAGTGAGGGGCAAGATCTCAAGAGCCACTTGCCCCTTGACTCCCACAGACTGGTAGTTTATTGCTGGGAGCAACACTGAGCACAGCCTTAGAATGTGCCATAGAAATATCCCTAGAGAGTAACTTTATCTGTTTTCAAGCCACAGCATTATTTCTGTAAAATAGAATTATTTCTGTAAACAGCAGAAGATAACATTAAATATGTCAGGAAAGTCCCACCATGGCGAGCAAAAGGAAAGGAGTGGACAAAAGGAAAATGAAGAAGTGATTCCAGGGTAGCAGAGCACTGGAACAGGCTGCCCAGAGAGGTGATGGTATCTCTGCCTCTGGAGACTTTAAAAACCCACCTGGATGCCATCCTGTGCAGCCTGCTCTAGATGAACCTGCCCTGGCAGGGGGGTTGGACTAGGTGATCTCCAGAGGTCCCTTCCAACCCCTGACTCTCTATGATTCTGTGATTTTGTGATGTTGCAATCTTAATTACATCTCATAATCTGCCTTTTTCAGAGAAGAGTCTAGTGTGGCTTTCAGTAGCTTTAGAATTAATTTGTGTATGTGTGTTCTTTTGTAAGGTAAAAGTGGAACTGCAGGTCCTGCTGCCTCATATGTATCCTCAGGTAGCTCCTCAGCTTTTTGCAAGATCAGATGCACTGCACAGACAGCAACAGTTGCAGCTCAACGCTGGGCTTGCCTCTTACATCAGCTCTTTGGGTTCAGGTGAACTGTGTGTGTATGAAGCTGTGCAGTGGGTGAAAGACAACAGCCTGCCTTACCTAGAAAACAGCAAGAGCTCTTCTGAAAGTGTTTCAGAAGAAACTGCAGCTAAAGAAACGTTGCATCGCATGTGGATCTACAGCCATCATATATATAGGCAGGAACTGAGGAAAAAGATTTTTGACTATGCAAAGAAGCTAAATCTGACTGGTTTCTGCTTAACAGGAAAACCTGGTGTCATCTGTGTGGAGGGACTCCAGAAACACTGTGAAGAGTTCTGGCGTGATATTAGGTATCCCAACTGGAAGCACATTTCATGCAAACATGTTGAGAATATAGAAACAGAGGGAAGCATCAATAATATTCGTCTTTTTCACACTTTTGAAGACCTTCAGTTTGAAGCCCATGGTGACTATGGCCTGAGGAATGATTATCACATGGATCTCGGACAGTTCCTGGAATTCCTGAAACAACATCAAAGTGGACATATTTTTCAGATTTTATTTGGTGTGGAAGGCAAACTTGCAGACAAGTAAGAGAATATGTAAGGAGTTGTAAAATTTGGACAGCAAGAGATGATGCAAACATTGCAATATTGTGCCTTATAACTCCTGTGAAAAGGGAAGCTCCTCAATGTATGAGAAAAATAGTTCAATTAGTTAATCTTAGCTTCTCAATTGCCACATACTTTTGAGAGACGTTTACTTGCTTTCTGAAACATTTCTCACTATAAGCCATGCCTCAAAATGCTTGCAAGGTGGTAGAAATCCCACACTTTAGTATCCTGAATTACACACTTCTCTCGCCTCCTCATCTGCACATTTCTGACCTGCAGTGCAGACCTGGTTAACTCCTATGTACCAGTGTGGGATAGCAAAGTAGCTGCAGCCACAGATGAACATTGTTTCCAATAGGAAAGGAAATCTCACTGCTATGGGCATGACTCAGTGCATGCAATGTCTTTTCCTGCTCCATGAAGAATCTGCTTTCACTTCATTCCACTAATCCATGAAATGCAAAGGCTTGTGTCCAACCACAGGACAAAGTTTTGCTTTTAAATGAAGGGCAGAAGGGTTTGTGTGGGAGAAAGCAGCCCACATCCTCTTACATGCTTTGGGTAGTACCTGTACAATTACATGGCTAGTGACACTGTTTTTGCAGTCTTCCTATCACCTCGTTACAGCCTGGTTATGGTAATAGTAATTTTTCAGCTGTACAGCTCATGGCATTTTATATGTACAGTGTTTGGCCAAGCACTTTGGAAATGAACATATGTAAGATGAGACACAGCTTAGTGTTTCCTGTTTTCCCCTTGCATTACATAGCATATGTAAAATATAAAAAAAAAATTTAAAACTATATATAAAATATATTGAATAAAAGCACATAAAATTTTACTAATTTTTTTTTTTATGTCAAATTATTACTGAGACAGTTTTCCAGCTGCTTGTAAAAGGAAATGGTATTAATGGCTCATACAGCAGAGCTTTCCTTCAAGGCAGTGTGCTGAGTTTAGATAGTGATTTACAATTCAGTCTTCCCAGTTATAATGAATTATCATTTTAAAGCATCATCAGTATAATACAAAGATGAAGAATGCTACTGGTAAGCCCCCAGTAGCTGTGCCTTAAAGGACCCCCAGCTTATTGCCTTCCTCTTGGTCACACCATAATGTGAAGGCTGGTACTGAGCAGTAAAAGCAGACTTGGTGGTGAGCTGTACAGCTTTTCCTGTTTGAATCTAAAAACCAAGCCACTTGGAGAGCAGCTGCTTAAAGACTCTGCCAGTACATTCAGCTGATGACTGCAAAAATAACAGCTATTTTATTTCAATAAAACACAAGTGGTTTTATACTTTTCTCATAATAGCACTATGCTGAAATGCAGGGGACCGCAGTACTTCTGGTTGCTCAAAATGAGGACGTTCATTCCTTCACTCTGTGGTAAGGATCTATGATAGTAAGTTAAGTGGTACAATAGTAAGATTGTAAGTAAGTTTGTATGATCATAACTTTGGCCAAAAGCAATGTGAGGCAAAAATTGCTCACAGATTTCTGTTATGCAACGAGGGAAAAGTGCCTCTCCTCTGTGAATTCAGTCTGCAGCTGTGGCAATGCTGACAGGATGGATAAATAAAGTTAATTTTTTTGTTTTCTAGAGATAATCTTTATAGCATGATAGCAGAAAAAAATGTTCAAGTACAGTTTGTTTCCAGAACTGTCCAGAAAGTATATTACATTTTCCTTGGAGTGATAATTCTGTAACAACTAACAATTGGAGCTTTCTTTAGAACATTCACATGTGAACATAGATTCCAACACCATCACAACTCAAAAACAATGAAAAAATTTGCATTCAGTCCTGTTGGGCTGTTGCCAAATGATAAACTCTTTCCTTCAAAGTAGCAAAACAAGCTAGTTTAGAAATAGGCCTTTGCCCTGAGATTTCAACCAAAAAGAAACAGGAAAAGCACCACTGGCAGAGGTCAGAAGGTCTGTGCAGGAGGATGGTCAAACCATTAGGTATCTAAAGTGTTATTCTAAGCACAAGCTGTGTTCCTTTTTCTAAAGGAGGAAGCTCTGGATAGTACAATCCCGTTGTGAACCTTCCTAAGGAAAACCATAGGCTCAGGAAAGTTATTTCTGAAAATGCTAATTATGAATCCAGAATAATACAGGTCATGAGCACTGGCCCTGAATGCTTCCTGTAGGATTTGCAGAGTCAATAACTTTTTTATCAAAGAATAAGGGTCACTGTCAGATACCACTTTTAGTACCTGATTAGTGGATGAGAAAGGGTAAAAAAAAAAAAAAAAGTAGGGCTATGTCCTTAATTGAAATTAATCTGTAGATGAACATACTCAGCATACTGAATTATCAACAAATTTGTAAAAACTGTTTTAAAGACCACAGTTTCAGTGAAGAAGCTGAGCTAAGCAGTTCATTCAAACTGTAGTAAGCAAAATATTCAGTAACATGAAAGAATAATAAAATGTGTTTGTTTCCCCCATAATGATAGAATCTTTTTCTATAATAATTATTCATCTGTCAGACCTTGTCTGTATAACTTGGGAGTTTGTAACAGTAATATTTCTATCACATGATGCATGTTTATAAATACATTTGCTTTAAATACTACAGGAATTAACTAGGTTTAATACACAAACAACCTACTTCTAGCCAGGTGACTGATGTCTATAAGAAAATACTTAGTCAAAAAGAAGCCTATTCATAATACTTTGATGCTCTCTTTTTGTCAAGAAAACAGAGTCCAAGAACTTCCATGAGCTTTAGGCCAAATAATTGCATCGTATCAGAACAGGCAGTATTTTGGTGGGGGAATGAAATTTTTTTATCATTTGCAGGGCTTTAGGAATATTAAAATATTCTAATTAGATGTCAGTAAAAGATTCTGCAGGTTGAGTTGTTGTTATAAAATTCTCATTATTCCACACAGGAGTGACCAATGAGGAGGTAAATAGTCTAAGCTTACCGTTGGTTAAAAGTTTTTTCTTTTTAAAAAATTATAGCTTGAGAATTTATGCAAATTATACTGTCATCTGTAATGGATTAAACAGTCATCACATGCATCTCTTAATTTTCCATGGTGCTGTTTGTCTGCTTAATTTCCCATTGGCATTTGTGACAAAACACTAAATTCAAAGGTACAACCACTTACTTTGATAACAAAAAGATCAAACTACAGTGCAGCATGTCTCAATTGAAATAACAATCAAAATAACATAAACAACACATATATTTCTCAGATTAGTTTTTATTTTCTGATGTTTAGTTAATATGATTTCTGGATCTGAGTTTCTAACCACGTATTACAATTTAGAAAAAGTTTTCTGCATTTTAAAAAATTAGCTATTAGGCGTCCTAGGCAGAAATGTTCTGAATATTGTAATTCTTCTTAACATCTGCTGCTTTGTTCATGTTTCATTAAATATTTACAGTTTCACTTTCATGGCTTCTTCTGGCCAAGTATAGGAGTCAGCCACAAAGCTGACATAATCAGTACTGTACACCTGAGAGCGGATAAAGGCTTCCAGGTCCTTGGGCTGAGGGTAGGTGGAGGCAGTGTTATTCTTGTAGGCTTCTTCTGCAATCTGGAAAGATGCATCAAAAAACTAATTAGTGCTGATAAACTGAGTACCTTTAGCAGGATTTAAAAGTAGGAATTAGTTCAAAATCAAGGTAAGACTTGATCTTCTGACAGTCACTTATACTTCCACGGGATTGGGCTATATTATACAGGGAAGAAGACTAAGAACAGGATGGTGAAATTTGGTGAATTTCAGAGATCCAAATCACTCTATTTTTTAACAGGATTACAAGTCTTTACTATTACTAATACAGTGCTTGTCCAATAATATTTTAGCTTTTATAGTACCAAGGCGGATAAAATATTCCACAAATCCCAAACAATTTCTGCTCTTCCATCAGCAGGTTACCCTGGTTTGCAATCTTCTCCAAAGCACTGTAAGAAAAGTGTGATTTGTTTAAAACTCCATGCTCCCTGCATATTAAGAGAATTTATTATTTGTCATAGTTTGATAACATATTTCTCAACTTTAAGCTCAAAAAATTGAGTCCTACACAGTGCACAGGTTTAATTTTAGAGATGGGTGAGGGAGATATATGGATCTTTGCTTGCTTTTTCCTCATCCAGACTATGCCTAAGTGAACCAGTTGTGCATCACAAGTATAGCTGCAACAAAAATGGAAGTTTAGAAAGGGTTGGAGCCCACTCAACACATCAAAGTAGCCTCATGTCTGAAGAAAACCTACTTGAGAAATACGTATCTTTTGATAGGACATAAATCTATGAAGCAAAAGGAGTTTGATAGGCTGGTTTGAGCCTCAGCACTTTTTGGAAAGGTTTGTTTCTAACAGTACTTGGTAAATAAGCAAGTGTTCATACTCAGAATAAAGGGAAGACAGTGTCCTTCCTGCTCTCCATAGCTTTCCCTTCCATGTTTTAGCTTGGTAAGATGTTGAGACCCAAAGTGATGGCATTTGGACCTCCTTTCTAGGATTAATCTGAAGCCCAACCAGTTTTGACTGAAAAGCACTTTGGGTATTTGAATATCATCCTCATATCCGTGCACATAATTCTCACAGTTGAGTAAGGTCTGAATTTATAAAAAAAATTTGAATGTATTCCTCCCCTGGGAAAGGGAAAGGCCATCTCTAAACATCTTGATATGTATCAGACAGGTCAGGTATTTGCAGGAATAAGGTTTCAACAGAGATCGGAAAGAATAATTTGGTAACATTTTCCTTTTTGTATTTTATGTAACACACAGACATAGAGGGGGAGTTTCTGTCACTGTGTTTCTGCTAAATACACAGGCAGCTTGATTTTTGCCTAGGTAAGATTTTGACATCTACAGAACAGAGTTATTACCTGCCTAGTAAGACATGAACTGTGAGAAAGATTAAAAAAAAAATACACAGAATAGTGGAGCTAGGGAACTGTTACCTGTGTGAAGGCTCCTTGTTATTCTTTAAAAAAAATATGCAGTAAGTGGAATTACTTGAAATAGGTGAGCAAGACAGAAACAATAACTGGAGCAAAAGAGGTCATAGAAGATGAAAAAATAACATCCTAAAATACTGTAAAAAACCCTCTAAAACAGAATGAGGAAGGAATTGGAATATATACATTCTTTGAAAGCTTCCTTTTCTCTCTAGGTCAACCAAATTTCTTGAGAAACAGCAGCTTTAGGTTAGTTACTGAAAATCCATCTGCATACTCTCTGTGTTTGCCCGTAAAAACAACCCAAGTGAGCAAACCCTGACCCAAACCTGAGCCATAAACAAAAAGCATCCCCTGGAGTTATTCTGACAGGCCAGAGTAAGGATGGGGAAAAAAGTGCCCAGACACAGGGGGACATTGACTCTCTTGATAAGAACTTGCTAGCAACTCTCTTGATAGCAACTGATAACCAGGAAGGGCCAAAAGGCTTCAGCTGTGCAGCTCGCATGACTTAAGCCTGGGATCTGCTTCTAACTGGTGGACAGCTTGGGTTCTACAGACATAAGCACTTGCTATAGTTCCCTATCTTTCATGTATCTGGATTAAATTTACATTTATGAATTGAATTTTGAAAGTTACTTGTCCAAGACTGATTGATGTAAACCCACTTCAACTTGTGTCAATGGTCAAATTGTTAGATGATCAAACCAAATGCTCAATTATGGAGAGGGTGTGGGAAGAAAAGAAGGCACAGAAGCCTGAAATGACTTACCTTCACAGCAATTTTCACTGACACCTGCTGGATTGTGGCTAACGGAGGGTACAGACGACCTTCCTGTAAATGCTTCTCTGAAACTTGCTGAGCTATTACCTAGAAATAAAGCAGAAATGTTTAACTTGAAATGAAGATCCAGCTGCAGCTTTATTAGAAAGCCATCTAACATTATGCAAAAAATAGTTCTGCTGTGGCAAAGCACACAGATACTGCTCAACCCACCTAGACAATGTTTTTTACAACCATTCTAATCATTACAAGTAGCTCCACAAGAGATAGAAATGTAGGGGGCTAAGCTTTTTTCTCCCTCAGACAACAAAACTCATTCAAGTCTTGAGTAAGTGTATGAGTCACACAAAGTAGCAAATAATTCACTGTGAGATATAAATTTCAGCCACCAACTAATGTGGGGTCAAAGATTTCTAAAATTAAAGAACAACCTGTTATTCTTCTGATCTCTTCCAGGTTATCCTGTGCAGAGAACAGAGCTAAAATCCTTAAGTGTAAAAGGCTTTGAATAAAATTACTAGCAGCTGAGCAGGCTTGTGTGCTCAGCTCACATGTCTAGCCTGTATGAGACCATAAAAGACCTACTGGCAGAAGTAGGGTAAAAGTTTGAATTCAAAGAACAGCCAAATAACTCCAGATACAAAGAAAAATGTTCTCTCCTGCAAGCTGTCCAGCATCCTGGTAGGTGTAGTAAGTTTTTAAATTCAGAATAGAAATGCTAACAAGAGCAACAAAAGATGACACTGTTGTTGAATATAATGAGTCAAGGAAAATTGTTTGTTTACATCTTAATCTGACATTGAAAAATACAGGAGAGATTAAATGTCACTAGGGGGAGCTAAGAAAACGTGAGATCTGCTTTTCTCTCCATGATGCCAAATATATTGTTGATTTTAAAACGCTACACAGCCCTTGGATAAAACAAGATGAGCATTTGAATGTGTAAAGAGAAGCTTACATCACAAGAGTTTTGCTACTAACAGTTCAAAAGAGCTCTGCAGGAAAGATGAAATCTGAAGAAATCAATAGCAACTTGTTGCTGGTGTAATGCATCACTGAAAAAAAGGTTCAGGAGTAGAATACTTCTGCTTTGTGATGGGGTTGATACACAGCAAACCACAAAACATTTGGGTAGTGCTCAAAGTGGGAGAGGTAGAAAGCTGAACTGTAGAGATGCCATCCTAATCCTCCTGGCATACTCCTGTAACAGCATTCAAAACAATGTGGAAACACAAACAGAATTTTCAAAAAGAATAATACCTTCTTCATGTTGCCTTTGCAAAATGCTCTGTGAGAACATCACTTCAGTGGCAGATTAAAAAATTATTACTATTTGGAACTATTAAGACTTTCCTGCAAAAAACCAATAAAATAGACTTGGGAGGGAAAAAAAGAGAAGACTGAAAAAACCACAAAAGACAACTGAGGGTGAATATTTCTCATAGGGTTACAGAGAACTGAAATTATCAGACATCAGGAAGTTGTAAGAAGAGTCTCTTTTTCCACAAAACTTGTAATTAAATTGTGACACTAATTTCCAAAATATGTTCAAATGCATAAACATGTTTAAAAAGCCACTAGGCTCATTTATGAAAGAGAAATCCATACAGGGATAAAACTTCCACTGCAGAAAGGTCATGTAGTACAGGCTCCCAGAACCAGAGAAGCCATTTCAGGAGAAGGATTGCTCTGTTTTCCCCTTATTTATTCTTTTTTCCTAACCTGCTACTGTGTAGCACTGTGCTGTGTGTATTTCAGGTCCAATCCAGTATGGCTATTTTTCTATTTTAAATTTTAATTATTTCAAGTTTTTAATGAAAAATTAGCTAAGCCTAATTGTAGAACCTAAATGAAAGGCAGCCAAGACAGGGCAAATGGCAGATTGCAAGTGTGGGCATCTTGGTTTCTGGAGAATGTATATATATTTATGGATGTTAAAAAAAAAAAATAAAAAAAAATATATATAATGAAGGGATTTAAGAATTACTTCTGGAGCAACTGAACTGTAAGTCACACAAGCCAAGAATATTCCATTAGCTCATAACTGTTCCTTTTGTAGTGTTTGGTAGGACTTAGAAGAATAGGTAACATCCCTTCTCATCACAGAGCAATTGCGTGCAATTAAGAGGTTTTACAGCTTACAGTACCTGAGATTTATTGTGAAAAATCGAAGTTACATTCTATTGTACTTGGCAGGAAGAAAGGAGCACTGACAGTAGAATTTGTTGTAGTTACAATCAGCTATTTGTGACTTCTATCAGATTTAATTGCAGAGGTGGCAAGCAGGAAGACAGGAGGGTCAGGCATGAAGCCTGTGCTGCTTATTTTCTATACTTTCATTTTCCAGGTAAGCTACTGCTACAATCTGAGAAGTTCCTTCAACCTAAAATGCTGAGTTTTGGTGCTTTAAATGTTGTGCTGTCTTGGCTGCTTCCATTTCAAATAGAGAATACTAACCACTATTCTAAAACCCACATAAACTGTTTTGATTTTACCCTTCTATTAAAAAAAGCCAAGAAAACAAAACAAGCAGCACTTTTGCCTTTGCTTAGTACTGTAATTTCCACCATGGGTCTGTGCAGCCCTCCCAGCCTTCACACCCCTGACACCTCTTCTGGCCAAGTCCTCTGAGATCCATTTTTTGCCTACTACCTCAGGAACTGGGCTGCAGCTCACCTAAGCCCCAGTTACACACAGCCTCTCACAAAAGTAAGGAGACCAGATGTGAATGCTTTTAACTCCAGCTGTGGGGCAAGTGGCTCTCCATTGGTCTTGCCACAAATAGAGATTTTCTATGCCATGAAAAAAAAAACCTTTTTACCTGTTAAACTTTCCAAGGGAGCTTACTAGAGGAAGGCATTTGTGTAGCAAAACTTTCACCAAAAGATTCAGGAGAGAATCTCTATCTCAAGAGGGAATTTAAAGGCTTCCTCACAATTTCAGACACAATTTTACTTCCCTTACTGTTATATTTCTTTTTTCAGTTTAATTTCTTTGTTCAGAACAGATTTTTTTTTTCTAATTTAGCACACTGCCACTTGAAAATAAGTCAGTCCTCACATGTGACACCTTTCATCAATCAGGGCTCTATATGTAGGGAGCAACTTCACCCAAACCAAAAGGAAGCAACTTTCAGAATGAAATAAGACAACTGTTTAACACAGCAGTTCAGACCAGCAAGTGAGGATCACCATATCCAACTAAAATTACAGGGGAGGATTTAAAGGGAGGATATAATTATCCAAAGACTTACGAGATGGATCATTACTCTCGTAAGATGGTTAAAGCCAGTGGAGACAGTCTGGGCTTTCTACTAATTTTAAAGATGGAAATTGTGAATGTCCTCCTTATAGAGGGCAAGCTGCTGGCAAACCTTTCTAAAGATGCCAGAGTATGCACTTTAAAAAAAAAAAAAACCTTCAAAAATCCAGCAAGGACAGCATGCCCTCTAAGAAAGCTTTGTATGACAGACAGCCAGTCACAGAATCACACTGCCTATCAGTTGCCTCTGAGCAATAGTAAAGGACAATTTTCTTTCCTTAATCCATGGAGGGGACACAAGAAGCAAGAATATGGAATACAAGGCATTCTGCATCGGAAAGTTCTTCTGTGTGCTACCTACACTACCTGTGTGTTCCCAAGTGTGCTTACACACCTGCTGTGAAGATTAGGATGATGCACTCGCATGAAGTTCTGTGGACTGGAAATGGTATGAACCAGATTGGGTAGAAATTAACACTGGAGTGATTCTGGGTCAGTTAGAGTTAACTTGACAAAGCTGAAGGCAGCCTTCTTCCTTGTTTCCATACTTTTAAAACACCCAAAAAGCTTTGGGCTTTTAATGAGTTGGCATGGACATGGACAGACCCTCCTGCCCTGCTCAGAGACCTCTAACCACTGAACCTGGGCACTCCGAGCAGCTGCGAGGATGCTGTTGAAGTATTTCACACATTCCTTGGAGCTGAATAGCCAAGCCACTGGAGCAGGGATAACCCCCAGCACCCTGGGTAGAAGGAAGCTGATCCCTGTGAGGCTCATTGCCTTGATCTCAGTGCCAGCCAAGAGCAGAACCAACAAAGGAACTCCAAGGATAGAGCAGAGAAGGATGAGAGGCAGGAATGGTAAGAGTGCAATGGCACTTCCAAAGGAGAAGCAAAGATGCTTGACCCAGAAAAGCACAGGCACTTACTATTTAAGCATTTTATTTCATCAGCTGCTGGTAATTCCTTTGTTTGGGTAAAAGATTCTAAAATAACAAAGGCCAGTGTTTTTGTATGTGTTGAAGATACAATCCTGTGCACTTATGATAGTATAATACAACAAAGTGGATGTCAGATTTTGTACAGTCCCTGGAATCAAATTGTGAATGGCTCCCAGAACCAAGTGTTTTCTCTCTGTTCATCTCTTGCCTACTGAATGGAGATAAAAGATAACATCAGAACAAAGATAAAAATTGCCTGAATAAATAAAAGAACTGATACAGGAAAAAAAGAAATGGGAAGAATAGCATGACAATTGTGACAAACTGTGGTGCAAGGAGCCACAAGGCAATGGAACACTTTGACCATCTGTTGACAAGGCAGGCCCACAAAAAATTATTCCAACAGCTCTACTCAAAATAGCAAAAAGATAAAAGAAATTAGAATGAACTTTGCAAGGAAAACACATACAAAAGTCACCTCAAATCTACCAATACCAGAACATATTTCCTTTAAATCTAAAATCAAACCTATGTGCACATGTATACAAACTGTACATGTGTGCATCCACCTGTAAATATACAGTACTGGAGTCCTCTTTTTTCCTGTGCCAACAAAAGGTGAAGTTTATATCAGATGACCTTTGCACCAAGTATTAGATTTTTTAAATTAACTTTTTTTTTTTACAAAACCAACATACATTGCAAATAAAGGCCTTACACAAAAAGCATTATTTTTCTCATTTTAAAGATACTGTTTAGCTATTTCTGTTTAATTATTCACTACTAAATTAAGGATTTTAAATAATTTTTAAATACAGTACCTCAGCAGTTGTGAGGAACACCTCCTCACCAATGTGTTTCACTCCACATGCAATAACACCAAGGGCAACTCCTGGGAACACATAGGAATTGTTACCCTGCCCAGGGTAGAGAGTTTGTCCACTGGGAAGAGTGACAGGATCAAAAGGACTTCCACTGGCAAAAATGCCACGTCCCTAAATTGTAATGAGAAAGCCAAAGAAAGCACATTAGCTGCGAGGATGCTGTTGAAGTATTTCACACATTCCTTTAAATATCTGCCACTGTGGAAGTGGGGTTACATCTATTTACTCTTCTGAGAGGGTGGTTGGAGCTATTTAACTGAATATGTCTCAAGCATCAGGATGCTGATCCTAAAGATCACTGGCAATGCTCTGTGACTAATGACAGGGAGTAACTTATTCAGGAAAGAGCTATCAGCACGGTTTAGAGGAGAAACTAAAGCCAGCACTCAACATTCTGCAAGTTGGATGGAGCCTTGCTGTAACCCTGGGATGAGGAGGACACTGCTGAGAGCAGACGCTGGCACCCATTCATGGGTAGCAGAGGAGGCACCTCAGAGGTGACTCCCCCACAACACTGCTGCTCAGCTTCTCCCCACATCACTTCTGATCCACAGGGAGAGAGAAGTAATTTCCACAGCAGACAATGGGACTAAGGAAGATTGTGGCATTGCAAAGGCTCTACATCTGCAGCCCAAAGGCCCCTGGCTCTTGCCTTGCTTGGGAGGCAGCACCCTTGAATTTAAGCAGTAAATTTAGGTGGAGAGGAAAACAATCCTTTATTTATGCTAGCACTGCTGAAGTGATAAATGTCACTCTGACACACTTCAGAGGAGCTTTGTAGTGGAAATATCTATGCTTATTTTGGATAACTGGAAATGGGCAGTTTAAAATATGGCACTGTTGCTATTCAGCTTTTCAGAAGAACACTGTGTTTGGTTTGGTGTCATGCAGTATTATCATGGCTGGCTTATTATACATTTTGGTGACAGATCAAATATTTCAGTGCCTCTTTTGCTCTGTCTACCAGATGTTGTTACCCACCATAAGCAGCCCTTCACGTAGGCTGCTTCCCTGGCTCTGGCATGATGCTGTAATTGTGTACTGAGCAGTGGGGAAAGGGCATGCTAAATTTGTCTTTTAAACACTCTGAAACTGCCATGCAAACTGGCCTCTATTTGACAAGAAGTCCAAACACAATTCTTTAAACACATACAGTCAAGTACTCATACATTTCAAATTCTAAACTAAATTACAGGATAATGTGCTATTAGCAATTCTGTAATACAATAATAAATAAGCAAGCACAGCTCTCTTAATTTTCACCTATGCTTCTATTATGGAAATCTCTATTACAGGAGTCAGATACCCTACTTCTTAATAAATTATTATTTTAAAGATTCTACTTCCTGTTTTCACATTTTTTTTACCCTGACAAGTATTTATAAAATATCAAATGAAAAGCACACCATTGTGTGTATATATTACAGAGTCATACTGTTCAAAAACAGGCACAAGGCTTTAATGATTGATGGTTACTAATGCTTTGTTTAGAATAAAGACTATGAGACTTGCCTGACACCAATAAAAGCTATTGAATGTTTTTATGAGGGTGCAAGCATGTATTGACGTCAGTAAAATTGTCTTATTAAAATCTGAATAACCTGTTACTTAATTTATCTTATTTTGTCTACCAGGAGAGACATGTTAAGTACTTGTAACTACACCCTCTATTTCCTCCCATTTTAAATTTAAATTCAGATTTGCTTTTCACTATGAATAATGGAGAGATGTAAATATTTGGTTACCTCTGTGTATTTGTAGCACTGCTCAGCAGTGCATTCTGCTTTGCTGGTAGGATTGCTGAGAGCAAAAATAATAGGACGTTTGTTTATAGCAGCCATATCCTGAAGAATTTGTTTAGTGAAAGCACCACCAATTGCAGCAACCCCTGGAGAAATAAACCACACACATAATAAGATATATGCAATAAGCTCAAGGCAAGACATGCATGTCACTTTTAAAAGAATAGAACTCCCTCCTGTTTAAAATGGAGTTCAACTTTTTTTCTAACATGGTTGAAATAAAGTTTTGCATAAAAAAATTCGCAGCAGTGAAATCTCAGTGTTATCCCTAACATCAGACAGAACCTACTCAACCCTGGACAGTTTGGTGAATTTCTAACTTCACTTTTGTTCTCAGGCCCTTTACATAAAATAGAAGTGTATCACTTGATCTGCAGATAAATCCAAAAAGGAGCAGAAAGGTGCTGTCTCAGAGAGTGTCTTCTGTCACTACTATTTTTTGAAAATCTCCATCTTCTATGAAGGGACAAAGATGTTTAGATGCAAAAGCTGTTAGACCATCTGGGCCACTTGTATGTTTGATAAACAATTACGACAGTCAAGATTTTGACCCACTTATATAAAAGTTCTGGTAAAGCCTGCACTTGCCAAATGTTTAGTATCTTCTAAATCTGCTTCATAACAGCCAACAGTAAGAATGATAACTATTTTAAAATATAAAGTTAAAAAAATTGCTCTGAGCAATTTCCCTGATTTTTTTTTTCTTTTAAAAATTGCTATTCCTTATCTTTGATCTAAAGAAACTAAGGCTTTTCCTTGAGCCAGATGAAACGTACATGAGGATGCACTGAGCCAGAGTTAAGTGAAACACTGGGAGAAGGAGTATCAGCTTATTTCCCCATGACTCTCATTGCCCAGGGGAAGATACTGAATGGCTCGTCCTCCAAACTAAAAAAAACAGTTAATAATTTTCACTGTTATTTCTAGCATACAAATAGCTACAGTGCTATTGTTGGAAGAGCTGTACTCATTGTGCAGTATGGACAGAAGTCACCTTGAGGGAAAGCACCACACAGATTTGTATCTTTATTTATATATCTTTTATTTATATATATCCTTTATTTATATATATCTTTTATTTATATATATCCTTTATTTATATATATCTTTTATTTATATATATGTCTTTTATTGATATATATTTATATATATATATTTATAAAAATGATATGAAATAAACACCCATATTTCATGACAGCAAACATTGCCTAAGCATCCACACACCTTTATCTACACAAATACCAGATGCCACTCAACCTATTCTTCTGTTCCACTAGTTTTTCATCTTTGTCCTAAATAAATTCTCTAGATTACTTGGTCTCTGTCTTGCAGTTGTATTTTATGGAGCATAGAAAAAGATAAGCTTAATTAACCTCATTCATGATCATTGTCAAAAGTGTATTTTACTGAATGAGGACCATATGGTCCAGGCATAGTTGAAAAGGCAGCTCTTAAAATATAGATAATTTTCACTGTGGCATTGCAGGTTTTCCAGCATCTGATGAATGGTTTTACTAGCCAAATAGATGAATTTTCAAGTCTGAGACATTAAAAAAAAAAAAGGGGATTTAAGAGTATTAGAGTATTTCCAGCTTGTTCCTGAAACTGCAATACAATAACCAAACTGCAGAGAACTGAGAAATCCTTTACTGAGAACCCAAATCCTGCAGCTTTGATAAAAGAAAAAGTCTTTCTAAAATCCACAAAGGACTGCTGGCTAAAGACCTAAATATGAAGAAGATGACGACTCAGCTACAGCATGGCCATATTTGCACACTTTTACATGTGCTTAGCTCAGTTTTCTCAGTCTGACTTTAAGGTTATTTGTATTACACCATCCACATTAAATCAGAAGTAATTTAGGGAGATGACAAGGTTCTCCAGCAGCTGTTTAAAGCAACTTGAATTATCTCCACTTTAAAATGGACAGCTTGTAGTGAAAGCAGTGTTACATGCTTGGATAGCTACTATTTGTTCAGTTGCTTAATAGAGTCCATTATACACCTACTGTTTTCTAAAAATACACAAAGGTAAACTCTGTTCAGAGGAACTTGATCTTGCCTCTCGACAATGCCACATCCCTCTTTTTTTTTTTCCAACAAAGAATAAGGTCATTGCTTTAAAGTAAAAAAAAAAATAAATTACCTATTAACACAGATGGTTTTATGTCTTTAACAATATCTTCTAGATTTTTCATCTCAGCATGCTGGTGGGCAAAATGCTGTTTTTCAGATGTTAATGAGGCACGCCCCTGAGTAAGGAAAAAAAAGAAAACATATTTATTAAAAGTTTGATGGAACCTAGTAGCCTAGGATTATCAGTTTACAAAGTATCTGGTTTAACATGTCCTATTTTTATTTCTACCCTTGCATCTATCAACAAATACCATATTAGACAGAATAACACCGTGTACAGGTAACTCACTTTACTTTAGGACTAATATATTTCTCTAAGTAGTAAGTAAATGAAATATTTTTAATCAAAAATTCATAAGACTTGTAGAACACCACAGTATAAACAGTTATATGAAAGCATCATTAATGTCTTCTTTGAAGCAATCTTAAAGCTGTTTTACCTATCAACATTTGGGCACAGGTTTAAAGTTGCTACTGACAAAGCATAAATACAGTTCCATTGAAAACAGCAGAGATGTGCCAGGTCAGGGGGAATTAGTAACTGAGGAAAAAAACATTAGTTTCTCCTACTTTTTCAGCTTTGCTCTTTTCTAGAAGTATAGGACTATGGGGGGGAGGGGATATAGAGACTGTAGGGAAGTCTATATTTTGCTCCACGTTTTTCATATTTAAGTCATTGGGTTCTTGAGGGTGGAATAAAGATAATTCTAACCAGATGTCCCCTGCACTGTTTTTGCATTAACAAAATTGACTCAGCTGTGAAACAGTTTTGATCTATACTGGCAATTTCCATTGATTGATGCACAGCAAGGTTTCCAAAGGGAATATGATAGATGCAGGAAAAAGGGTTATAGACTATCATTGACATGGACTGGGCTGCAAACAGGTGTGGAGCTCTGTGTAAGTACCATGGAGCACATGGCAAAAATGGTCCAGAATTTGTCAGAATTAGCTGTCTGAATACGTGGACCTCTCTCTGTACACAGGCATCTGAAAACTTCAGGAGAAGACATATGCCTCAACCCCTCGTTTTATTCTCAAGCCTGCAGAAAATGTCCCTGCAAAGGCACTTTTCAAATGGAAATCCAGAAAACTGTGCCAGCCCCTCAAACATCTCACCATTTCAGACATCAAGAAGCAGATTATACAGATATATAGAGAAGTACATGAGGAAAACAGAACATTAAATGTAATTTTGACCAAATAGCCTGAACAGATTGATATGTCATGTCCCCAGCCACATCTTTTCCAACTGATAGGATAAAAGTTTCCTGAACCTTAGCAAGTTAATTAAGACTATATTGCAACAGAATTCATTCCACAATTCCACTAAAGTCTATAAACTTGACAACTTTGGCTCAATTTAGGCCCGCATATGCTACTGGATTCAAGCTTGAATTAGTTTTTTAATAACATTTTTACTTAATTTTAACAAAAATGAGAAATCCAACTTCAGACCACAATTCTGCAATGAGGCAAAGTGTAACTGTGCCCGTCTCATCACTCTGCTGGCCCTCAGATGGTCACCACAAGAGCTGGTAAACAAGGGGCAAGGCCATTTTTCATTTCCAGCTGCAAGAAAAGCATTTCCACCCCGAGGATACTCCAGGAAGCCACAGAAGGCTGTTATGTGGTTGGGGCTGGCTGAGCTGGTCTGCCTCACAGGATGCCAGCTTCTCTTGGCTCCCCCAGTGTTACAAGAAACTTGCAGAGATTTCTCCTCTTCTACAGATTTTTTTTTTTTTTTTAACATGAGCAAAATACCAAGTTTTTAAATTAAGTGGGTTATGTTTGGATGTGCTTATGAGGGTCTTCAGTGTTCTGTAACAGCAATGAGCATGGAAATACTCTGATTAAAGGCACCTGGTTTCCTCTGAGGGTAAAATATGCAATTCTCAGCCTCAAGAGAATGCTGTGATTTTAACAATTTTTTTTTTGGGTATATTCATGCTTGAACTATTCCACAGCCTATCAATATTTTGAAGGCTGCCATTTCTCAGCACCCCAGCAGATGGCCCCAGAGCCTACACACCTGGTTTAGATGCATCTCATTTTAAAGCAGGAATTTTTCTTAACGTCTTCAGGGGGAAAGTATCAAGTTTGCTTTTTAGTCAACAAAATTTAAAAATGCCTTTGTGACTCCCAGGACAAAAAAATGTTTCTAAAAATAAAATACTAGAATAAAAGCCACTTTTAATTCTAATCAGCTGGTTGGTTGAAATAAAAATGTTCAAGGGAGCTCAACTTGGAGGCAATTTCCTGGGAAGCCAGAAATAGGTGCCATGAGTGATGCAAAACCAAGCTCCATTTCCTACTGTTATGTATGATTATCTCTTATTTAATTAGATACAAATGAGTACTCAAACAGGAGGCTGGATGTGATCCACTGAAATATTTTCTGAGCCACTGGTTAGGGACACTAATGCTAAACAGGTAAATCAGCTTAGGTCAGACTCGCTTCTGCCCTATCTTAATTTCCATCAGTCCTTAATTTCACACAGGGCATTTTACTATTTTGAAAAAAAAAACCCCAACAAACAACCCGTACACATTCAAAGCAACAACAACAAAAAAAACCCCACAAAACCACAACAAACTCAAAACAAAATAAAAAAAAATCAAATAAAAAAAAAAAAAAATCAAAACAAAAACCAGGCCAACAAGAAGCCCAAACTAGCCTCCCAAAAATTTTAGATTTATTTCTTTGTCCAGCTTTGGTCTGAATTAGCTTGATCCCCTTAGTCAGAATGAATCATGTCTCCAAGTAAATATTTTTCTAGTATATTAACCAAGAATGAATTATTAAATTCTGTGGTCAAGCAAAAATAACAACAGCTATGTATATAGAAATTTCTTCTTGGAAAATGCTTATAAGAGAAATTTTATAGTTGGGAGAGATTAAGTATATTTTTTTAAATAGCTTTAATTGTTAATTCAATAATCCTAAAGGAGCTACATAACACTGTCGAGATTTCAAGACCAGCCAGTTGATTTGGTTAAAAAAACTCCAATTATTTAGAGGACAGTGCTTAAGACAATATATTTTTTTCTCCCCAAAATGGCAAACTCTTAAGGTCTGCTCTCCACATAATAAAAAGGCAGCACCAAGAGCATGGTTACCCTTCTCTGTGCCCTGATAGCAGAGCAAGCAATGACTTGCTGGCAGGAGGAAACAGTTCAGGTTTCTTCATGTTTAACCTAAAACTAAGGGGCTGCCAGTCCATTTAGTACAATCTTCTAGACATCCACCCCTGCAAGCCTATAGCCAGAATAAAAAAAAAAAATTAGGATTAGAACACAGAATTTTTGTCAGTCAGCTGAGATAGGAGGATGGAGCCAAAATGCAGAAGTCTCAATTCTGAATTTGCCCAGGCTTCCATCTTCACTCCCTCCTTGAGACTGGAAAGATGCAAAGTGGATGGGCTTGTTGGCACAGCCCTGCTCTGCCTACAACATCTTCTAGAAGCACAGAGCCCATCTTCTGACATTTCCATTTCCAGACCTGGCTTAGGTAACTTTTATACTCTCGCTATCTGCTGCTAGGAAATGAGCTGTGGAGGATTAACACAAGGCAGCATAAAACAATCTGCTCTGGTCTGCTTGTGTCTCCCTAATTCTAAGATACTAACACAACACACAGATCACTGATATTTCCCTTCTTCTAAGAGGAAAAGTGAAAATGTAAAATACATCATACTAAGAAAAAATTGGAATGAGCTTGGGGGTTATGTCTAAGAAGCTCTGAGTCTTTTAAGTAGAAACATCATTTCAAGTCCCATTCATGTTTGTCTGATGTTTGTCTCCTTGCTCTTTTAGCATTATTAAAATTTTATTTGTCCAACAAAAAGGGCTCAGAAAAATCAGCATTCTAAAAACAAGCCCCTTTCAGGCCTCAATACAGTGTCACTGTTGCACTGAAGAATTTCAGTGCTTGCCACACAGGGGAGAATTCTTCCAGGGGTTCCTGCTAAAGGATGTTATTCCACCATTGTTAAAATAGCAGAATGAAGACTCATCTAGGCCAGACAGCAACTGTCTTAAGTTGTAATATGTCTACCAGGACACATAACATTTCCTGCACCAAGTGACATTCCTGAAATCAAAGAAGAAAGTCTTTCACACTGAAACCTGCAGATGAACTAACAGTTTTGATGTAATCCCTGTGTAGCTACTCAGAGGAGAACACAGAAACTCATCAACTCTTTCAATAGAAAGATGAAGGTAAAGTCAGAAATAGAAACTATATATCCTTTTTGCTTTAATTTCCCAAATGTATTCAGCAATCCAAGCAAGCAAGAAAAAGAAAGCACAGTTCCGTAATTTTTTGCAATGCTGCGTATTCTTACATTATTTCCTTATCTGTTGTAGAACTTGTAATTTGCTAGAGGTATTATAAGTCTGCCTGAATAAAATAATAAAACAACCCAACAAAAATATAAACCAACCAACCAAGCAAAAGTAAACAAACTAAAAACCCCACTGCATACTTAAGTAACAGGAAGACAACCATAGCATTGTTAGTGTCTACTCAGGCTGCCTGAATGAAGTATACAATACACCTTTACTAGGATGCCAAAGGTGAAGATTATTAAAAACACTCAAAAAGGTTAATAAACCTGAAGTCTAAAGGCTCAGTGAAAATACCAGAAATTACTTTGTAGGGGAAAAGTATTGTCTCTATCACAGAATCATTTTGTAGCAAGAAACCAACAGGATTATTTTGGATGTGAACAAAAGAGAACAAAGCAACCTGAAAATGGATATGTTGGTATATTAGAAGTTACCATGGTATCTCATATGGAAAGTAATATGAGCTAAATTCTTTTTTAGCAAATGAGTTACAATGTGGACTGTGTTACGTCAGGAGATGAAGTACAGAGATAAGGAAACAATAGCAGCATTCTCTGATAGTGACATTATGAACTAAAGATCCTGGTGATCCTAAAAGGTCCATCCTCCCCAATGGATGAGAGTCATTGGTATTATATATTGTTATCGCAAAGAGTAAAAAATACTCACTTAGACATGAGGACCTTTTAATTCAAGGATCAGAAGGAAGCAACAGGACTCAGTAGATAATGGTTTTATTCGTGTTTTGGATTTGAATTGGAAGCCTTTCTTAGTTTTACAGAGAGTTCTTAGGTTTTCAGTTTTGGTGGCTGATCAGCAGCACGAGAAACAAAGGAGATGCTGGGATCAGGTTTCAAAAGCAAATGCACATCAGAGTTTCCACAGAAAATTACTCATATCATCATATTATAGAGCCAAACTGAGGCTCAGATAACGAACAAAAATGATCCATCAATAAAACCATGAGAAAATGTATAGAAAACAGCTGCAAAAACAGGAGACCAGAGTGCACAGCAAACATCTCTATGAGATATTATGAAACAGGAGGCAATCTTAAAAATACCACCACCATGAAATCTATTGCCGTGGCCTCTTTGAGCTGGTCCTGCCAGGGCTGCCCCATGGATGAGGGCTGAAGAGCAGAGCAGCTTTATGTCAGTGAGGTGAGAGAGGCAGTGCTGGAAGCTCTCCAAAACTTTTTTCCCATCAGCTGGGAGGCAGCTGAGAATAAGGCAGAGCACCCTGATGACTGCACTGTCCCACATCAGAGGCAATGCTGGCACATCCTGCCTCACAACCAAGGAGGAAAAAATCTATTTATATAAACAGTTGCCTCTGTTTGACTCTGTCAACTGAGGCTTATTTAAACAAGAGAGCAGAGATCAGTACACAGATAAATTAATAAATTCATCCAAGGTTCTTAAATACTTGAGGTTCTTAAAAATGAGAACCACAAAAGACATAAGAACCACAAAAGACATGAGAACTGCAGACCAAAAAGCAAAGCAAAGCAGTCCAGCAGTAAGCTGAGTATTTCCAAGTGCAAAATACTTTGGTTTTAACTGCATGTCTCCTGTGAGTTCCCTATTGCAGAGCTACGAGCAAAACAAAACAAAAGCAGTTGTTAAAGGAAGAAAGGGGGAAAAAAGGATATGATTAAGAGTCATGGGAGAAGGTGGTGAAATATCTACCCGATGGGAGATTATCTCTGTGTGGCTTCTCATCTCCTTTGATCACAAGTCCATGGTCTAAAGGTTTTTGATGAACCACCTAGATGGCTCTAGGCAGGGACTCAGCACGAGGAGCTGAGGGACATCTCTGGAGAGCCCCCAGGAGCAGGAAAGGGAAGGGAAGGGACAGGAGAGGCATGGAGAGGCTAGGACATGCTAGGAGAGGACTGGGCAGGCTGTCCTCCCTCACCGGAACTCCAGGAGAACACCAGTCACAAGGAACTGAAAAATGCCAAAAAAAAAAAAATAAATGTGGAAGTATGGATACAGACTCAGGTCAGGGGTTGCCAAGGGCTTGCAGATGATGGGCACTCCTGTGCTACCTTGTTCAGGAACCAAGACACAGAGACATACAAGCCCTCCCAAATCTCTACACTGAGGCCCTAAAATGGGTGCATCTCCTGATCAGGCCCATCAGGTGAAGGGTGCTGATTAAAACCAGATCAGTCACCTAGGACACAGAATTAATAAATGTTTTGTTGGCAACCGTGTGAGAAATCGTGATATCTTGAGGGAGTAATGTCATAATGGCTGGCAGCAAAACATACAATTTAGGTAAAAAATGTAATTTTGGTGTTGACTTTAGAACACATTGTTAGAAGATTAGGACTGTTTGTTTAAGTCCTGTAAAATTTGTCAAATAGCCTTTCCATGTAAATAAACACACATGGTTAACAGGCAGGACAAAATTTATGAAGACAATTATTTTAAGGAGATAAGATCTGAGAGGCAGAGCAAGTCAGGAACCCACAGAACAGCAGAAACAAAATGAAGCAAAACAAGCATTCATTTTAATAACATAGCGTGAGCAAAATAAATCATAAACCATCCATATTAGGTCACCATCACGTCAGTACATCTAAAGAACACGAACAAATTTCACATGCAAATTTTTGGTGGTGTCTGCTTTAGAGAAAATAATGTGGATGGATATCCTTTGAGCATACCCCACCAATCATCCTTTTGCCTTGTCCTCACTTGTTTTCATATATTACTGACCCAGTAGGAGCAATGCCACAAGCACTCAAAGACAAATTAATGTTTCCTTTCTGCAAACTTATACATAATTTAGACCAAGATAAACGCAAGATGAAACTGCACAGATTAAGTCCCCAGGCTACAGAATAATGCAAAAAAGCAAACAAAGATTGCTTCATTGGGATAGTACATGAGTAGAATAAGGCAGAAACTGCTGGGAGTGATTGTGGCACCTTAGATATTTCCAAGACATTTCTTTGCTAAGATGCAAAGCAGTTTTTTTCTCAACAATTGCAGTTAGCTGTAAATTAACTGATCAAGCAGTTAGAGTAAGGAGAAGCAATTAAAAGTTAGCAGAGAAGGAGGACATAATATTAAATTGTATATACAAGCTAATATTAAAATATTAAAACCATTATCAAGTTAGCATATAGAATGAAATACAAACATTTTTTAAAAGTAGTTATTGCTAAAAAAATAAGAAAATTCTGTAAGTGAGGATGAGATTCAGCTCAGTATGTGGATACTTCACTGTGCACTATTCCATGTATTATACAAGCTCTGCTGACTGTAATAGGAGATTATAGTGATCACACCTATATGGCACTGAAATTCTGCTTTTAGTCCCAGATATTCTTTCTCTTCCATCATTCCCTAAGCAAAGAATGAACTATGAACTAGTCCAGCTTGGACTAAACGATGAACTTGAATAAGGATCGTATCTACAACCAGTTAATTGGCTGTGAAAGCCTTTTCCAAATTAGATTTCCAGGGATATTCAAATGGAGGAAGAAGGGAAAACTAAAACATTCTAGAGGTTTACCTGGTTATCTGTTAACAACTCAGGATCTCATAAATTGGTAAACTTTTGGCTTCTGTATGTCTTCCTCTTAAAAAGATCAATACTCTGAAGCCTTCAACTATCAGACCTCAACTGATGTTCTTGTCCTTGCCATTCAGTTTAGGCTTCACTCAGATCATCTGAAGTCTTACAAGAGTTAAGATTACACATGTAGTGGGAATTTAAAATACAAAGCACTTGATTAGAAACAAGTATTGCTATTCTGAACTAGAAAGTATAGAGTAGAAAACTGTCAATAGTGACACTTCTCCATAGAATGGTTTGGGTTGGAAGGAACTTTACAGATCATCGAGTTCTAACCCCCTTGCCATGGGCAGGGACACCTCCTACCAGCCCCATCCAGCTTGGCCTCCAGGGATGAGGCATCCGCAATGACCCTGGGCAACTTGTTCCAGTGTCTCACCATCTTCACAGTGAAGAATTTCTTCCTAATGTCTAACCTAAACCTACCCAGTTTAAAGACATTACCCCTTGTCCTATCACGATGTGCCCCAGTAAAAACTCCCTCTCCATCTTGTAGACCTCCTTTATGTTGCCTCCCTGTTGACATACTGATTAAAATTAAGGATGACATTCATCCACATCTGAGGGAACTTCATTTGGGTACTGGAGATTATGCAATATCTAGAAAGTGGGAAAATTCCACAGATACTATGATCTGCAAACCTTCCTCATCCACCTCTGGAGAAAAAAAATAGTTTTGAAAGGTGAAAGGCATACTGAACAGATAAATAACCTCCTCAACAATCCCAAAACAATACAAGCAACAAGGTCTCTAGAATGAAGTAGAGAACACAACAACAGACAGTATAGCAAACCCAGACTCCATCATCAGCTCTTTCACCACAACATAGCAGAAAAGTTGGTCATCAGACTTGGTTTTATAAAAAAGAGGGCTCCCAGGGGAAAAGGAAAAAAAATATTAACAGGAAAATGAAAACACAGCTGCACTTGAACAATTAAAAAGCCACAAAGGAAAAATCAGCTATCAAAGCCTGGCAAGTGACTTCGTGGCAGCTTTTGGGGGCAGGAGAAGAAGAAAAAAGTGGAAACTGTATGCAGTCAGGTCAGCAAAAGTTCCAAGGTTATTTTTCTTTGGTTTGCACTGGTTGATATACTGTAGAAAAGTAGATGAAAGGAGAAACAGCATTTAAATATATAATAATCCATTACAAAATAAATGATTGAAGGACAGGACAGGGAAAAAATGAGGTAAAAATTATCCTAGTTAGAATAAGTAATCACTGAGTCTTCAGAGAATTTGTTATTTTTCATACTGCTAAAGCAACAGATAAGAACATTTCTAGGACTGAAGTCTTCCTGCTTCAAGTAAAACTCTTTTGATGAGGCAGTTTTCAATGGGGCAAATTTTAAGGGACTCTTGTGAACAGGTTTTCACTGATATATCTCCTTAGCAGTAAGAAATAAAGTTCAGTTTACTTTATGCAAAAGTTGGTTAACTGATGATCTGTGCTGTGGCTTGGCAAAATTTATTTTTGCTATGAAGGTTTCTAACAAGAGTTCTTCCCCTTGCACTGTTTTCTCACAGATCTTCTTCATTGTGCTTCACGTATCTCATTTCTAAGAGTTTGGAAAATCCTTCCGGTCTTGCAACACTTTTTTTGCAGTCAGCTAATGCCAAAAAAAATTCTGAAGTGGACCTACAGTACAGCATTCTTTCTCAGGTCAGCAAAAGGAACCATGAATACCTTAATCATTTACTTGCTGTATATACAGAATTTTATCACAAGCTCCAAGAGGCTGACATTCTATTTTCTTTCTTTGAGAAGAGGATTTTTAATTTTTTTTTTAAATTATTATTATTTTTAGTGTGAACATTTTCCTGCAGAAGAAAGCCAAGAGAACACTAGACCAAGGATGAGTTTCCTGATGCCCATCTCAGGCTTCTCACCAAAGCATCTCCAGCTTTTAGTTCCAGTGGGCTCTGCACCCAAACATGCAGCAGCAGTAAGCACCCACCCATTCTCAAGTTTCCCCAGGACAGCCAGACAGGGAGACTGGTGCTCCCAGGTCTTCCAGGAGCACCAGCAAGGATCTGAAGTATGTACCATTGGCTCCTCCTGCTTATATCAACATCTGGCCACAAATTCAGCCCTAATCTATCTCAGACAGCTGTTATGTCTGGCTGTCACTAACAGTTTTCAAATATACTTTGGGCAGGACCCGTAATTCAGTGGACTGCTTTTTGGACAGAACCCAAATTAAAGCCCCACCAAGAAGAACAAGGGGAGGAAAGGAACTTAGGGGCTGTGTGAGACACTGATTGGTTTTGGCCCCGCTTCAGAGTGCTGAAGCCAGAAGGTGGTAAGGAAAGAACACAGTCACCAAGTCACAAAAAATTTAGAGACTGTGAAGGGAATTAGTCGCTGTGTAACCAAAAGAAATAACCCAGCTTCTCAGCTGACTAGCAAATTAGCAGTGAGAGGAACAAAAGAAGCAGGGAGAGAAAAAGAATCAGAGAGAGGAAAGGCTGGTTAATCACCCTGGCTGGCTGGACACACAGCCCAGACTTCTTTTACTGCTTTAGGATTGTAAAGTTCCTATACTTCTGCCTCTGACAGTTTGTTTCCTTAACATCACCAGGAAGGTGATTTTAGTTCAAGTGCAGTATTTGATAATCCCAGTCTCTGTGCTGGGGGAAATTGTGCAAAACACCATTCTTAGGCAATCTCTAGGATTCAACAGGCACAGAAGATACACAGGCCTTCAGTCATCTGTGCCTGGATGAAAAAGCACTTTACAATTATTAGATGAAAACTGAGAAAATAAAAATTACTCACTAAAACAAAAAAGCAAACGACAACAAAGGCCCCACAAACAAACATAAGAACACCAGAAAAAAAAAAAAGAAAAAAAACCTGTGTCTTTGTGTAGCAAATAACAGCATTCTTGTGTACCTGATGAAGCTAACTTTGTGCCTTATGGTAAGGGATTTCCAGTATGATCTTAGTAATATTCTCCTATCTTAATGTCAATGATCCCACTATTTTCTCTTTAACTGTATGACTGAAAGGTGCTGTGATGCTGCGCAATTAACCAACACAGATACTGACTGCAGAACACATGCTCCTGATGCAAAGGTATAGGAGCTAGAAAAGATCATCAACATTAGAGAGATAAAGAACACTGCACAAGACTGCAGTACCAACAAAGATGACTTTAAACACTGCTAACCAACTGGCAAGGTGAAAAAGCAAAGCCAGTTGGCCTCTCATCCACTTCTAAGTACCTCACAAACTATTAAATGCCTAAGCACCTTTTAAAACATACCAGTCTCTTTATTCTGGCACATGGAATTCATGTTTCTTTATTTTGGCACATGGAAGGAATGAGGTAAGGGTGACTGATGAAGTTTCTCAGCAGCTTCAAATTCTGACCAGTGTTGGTTGGTATCACTGCAGACCACAACATGAGATGTGCACATCTCCTGAGACCACATGGAAGATGAGCTATATCACTGTGCATAGAAGCTATTTGATGCAAGGTCTCTCAGTACTTGCAGAAGGATGACATGCTTGCAAGACCAGGAAAACACTATATTCAAAAATATTTTAGTTCCTTTTAAAAAATCCTTGAATGCCATCTATACATCTTCATAAAAAAACACGCTAACAAATAATAGTCACATTACCATGGGAAATATTAAACCCACAAGCTTAACATTTATTTCCTTACACGTTTTTCAGTGAACTACTACTTCATTATGTGCTCATCCCTAACAGAAACAGAACTCCAAGCATAATCACACACCCCCTGAAGTACCATAGGAATGTGTCATTCATTTAATACAGAAAAACAGAGTGCTATGTCAAGAGAGAGAAATTGTTGCAGTTGCTTTCACAAATAATACATTATAGCCTTTATCTGCAGACTGAAAATAACAATCCTGATATTTAAAGGAACAGGAAAGCTTTATTACCTTTACTATTAATCCCTTTGAGTCAACCAGCCATATCTTCTTGATAGCTGCATCTTTAGATACCCCTTCTTTTTCCATAGCCATGACAATGAGGTTTGCTATCCCCAGTGCAGCCTGAAGGAAAGAGAAGGAAAGCAGTAGACAAAATGAGAAAATAAAGGAAACCCCCACCCATTTGTTTCCTCTGCCAGCTACTTTAGATAGGTAAACGATGATGAACTGGTGCTAACATTTGGTAATTAGAAACCATAAGGTAATAAATAGTATAGATATATCTTAAATCATATAGATAAGTCAGAGTATAGATAAGTCTTCAGATGGCAGATAAAATGTGGAAAACATAATAAATGTTTAAATTCTAATGATAAATGCTTAAACAAACATTTGTTCCACATAATAATGTACAAATATATTGTATATTTTTTCTTCTTTGAGATTTTATGTTGTTTACTAGAATTTTTAACTTTTATTTTTGTAACTTAAACCAAGGGAAACCACACTTCACATGCCAGAAAGTAAAATGCAGTCCTTTTTTTTGCTCTTATCTTTTTTAAAAAATAGCCATCAAGAAGGTAAATCTCCTTTTTCCTACTATTCATGTGTTTTGTAACTCTAGACTTGGCTGTGTTCCCAGTGAAAGCAGGGGTGAGAAAAATGCATTTATCAATATTTCACTGAAATATGCATCATTCTTACAGGATTTTATAATATTTCAATCAACAGATCAAATGTCACACAGGTACAGACTGAAGAACAGGCAACAAAGTGAGCCAATGGGCTACTCATTATTTCTGATCACCAATTCATACACTTATTTATGGCACTGATTCTGTTTCTTGTTCTTTATTGCTCAGTTTCACTGAGAATGAAGTGAGAGTCCCCTTTTTTTTGTTAAGAAGTTATTAGTTTATTAGGAATGACCTCCCACAGCAGGGATTATATCTACTATTTCCTATTTGCAGCAACAGACACACTGACAATACTATAGAAAAAAAAAATAACCCAACACTGGTCCATGTATTCATCTGTCTGTTGAACGTGGAGTAAAACCAGGGGAAGGAACTTCAGAGAGATGGACAGTCTTGATGTACAGACCTGATTTCAGTAGCACCAAATATTTAATCAAGGATATCTGTACTACACAAAGCTAGATTAGTATATTGCACCTATAAAGGGGTTTGGTAAATAATATTCTTCAAAAGCCTCTGTGGAGCTGTAGATTTCACATTAGAGATGACAGCTAGCAACCCTATAAATAAAGTGCAACCTTTACTTGTGTGTCAGTGACTTAGAAATTTATACTGAAAAATAAGTATAAAAACAACATGCATAAAAATTGTCAGGGATGATCTCAACATGCAGAATACTGAAAAAACTATATCTAATGACAGGAAAAATTAAAGGATCACTACTTCTTACTAAATAACAGAGACTCTGGAAAATTTGCTTAATCTCTCTTTGGTGGCCTGATATATTTCCTCATCTTTCAAAAAACTTTTTTTTGTTGTTTATATTGAGAGCAGTTTAGTAACTTAAAGCTAGAGAGCTAAAGCCTGAAGTTCTAAAATGAGAATAGATCTCTGTGATATGAGATGGAAATACGAGGCTTGAAGAGACAATCAGAGATTTTTCTGTAAGTTTACATTTTAATTCAGAACTAACTTTCAGCTGTTTAGTGATAATTCTCCCCATCTATTGCAATTGTTAAATGGATACATATACTTTGATTAAACGTAAAGAAAAATCTTCAGAGTACCATTTCTTTCTAATGTACAAAAATACACACCTCACCAGCTCCCTGGAACAACACTGTGTGATCTGATAACTTGTTCTTGGTGATACGCAGAGCTGCAAGAAGCCCTGCAACAGCCACAGATGCAGTTCCTGAAATTAAAAATATGAATATATTTGATTATTCTAGAAATAATTGAAAAGTGTTACATTTTAAATAATTTTTAGCTAAAAGCTTCAAGTACTTAGGGTAGTAAAAAAAGCTCTAAACCACTTAGAACTCATTTATCTCCTCTGTGTTTATCCTTTTTTCCTCTTTCCTGAATAGCAGGATCCAAATCTATACACAGTGCTGCAGCTGAACACTGCCAAGTCCAGCTGTCAGCTTCTATCATGTGGAAGGAGGTCATATGTAGTCACCAGGACCTGATACCTGGCTCCTCTGATCCAAAGACCAGTTACTCCTTCTCCCAGGCAAAGATTCTGGAGAGGTAAGGCCTTTTATAATGGACTACTGACTTCAAGTAACAAGGCCCTGTTTTTCACAAAGTATCATCACTAAAGCCCAAACACCAAAGGTAATAAAGGTGAACCAAAAAAAAAGACAGTCAGACTCCTTATTCCTGCAAGGAACTTGGATCCATTCAAATCTGGAAAAAAAACCCCAACTGATAAGGTGCATCAGCTTTCAACAAGTTCACAGAGCCCATAAAAAGATCCTGTGGACAGGGATATGGCAGTGAGATAGATGATGCCAGCAGAAAAGTTGTGCTTAATGCATCTTTTTATAGAGGAGATTTTAAAGAACTCAAAGCAGACAATAACATTGATTTCACTGTAACTGAAAAAACTGTATGAGCCACTAACAATTATGTATTGAAAGTGGAAAAATGGGTTTCAACAGTCTTTAAGAGTTATGATGCCTATCTGTTTCCTCTCTCTCTATCAGAGAACCACATGGAGACAAACATGGGTCTTGATGTCTCCTCCTTGTTCAGTTTTGGGAATAAGAACTGAATTCTTCCTTCTAGAGGCACCAGCTGCCATTGACTGGCCCAAGGAAACCAAAGATGAGCCCATAAAAGGTTCTGAGAAGAGTGCAAGAACTTTCAAGAAGATTTTCTGGCACTTAGAATTCTGTTCCTGACCATCACAGCCCTAAATGCAACTGTCTACAAACTACCTGGTTGGTTTTGAGGGGAGAATCCATATTGCTACTGATTTTACCTTTATGAAAAAAGTGTGAACTAGATATGACCAGGTCTCCAAAAGCACTTGCTCTAAAATCTGCACATTGGTCCTCAACGTGCAGCTCCCTGGAAGGATGCATTGTGGTGATTCACAAGTGTACTTTCTCATAAGCGAGGCAAAGTTTAAAGCTGAGATAGTAGTTATCTCTACATTAAACTCAAGGAAATGTTCAAAACAGATCTTAATATTGCAGGCACACTGACCATTAAGTTTCAAATATACGTTGCCAAGGAACTAAGAGAACAGAAGTAAATGTGGTGCTGGATAAACCTCTTCTTAGAAGACATCATTTGGGTGTTGAAGGCTGGGTTTGAATTTGTGGTTTATGGGTAGAGACATCTAAGTTTCATGAATGGTTACTTTTTCAAAGCAAAAACATCAATGAACCCTTAGTAAAATTTAAGAATATATTTTAAAGTTAAAAAGTTGATTAGAAAGTCACTTTTTGAAGTAAATCCACCAGAATACTTCAAAACCATGTATTTTTAGAACTAAAAAGCTTGTATGTGCTTTTGTACTATTTTCCTTCTACCATCATAAATACAGGACACCTCGTTCTCAGCCCACTTAATGTTTAGACCATACAAATTTGTCATTTCAGTTACTTCGTCATTTTTATGACTTGTTCTGAGAGATGAGGTAACTTACTCTCTTCTCCCTCATTTATAAAAACAATGCAAAATACTAATAAATTGTTCCTTTCAGGCACGGCTTTGGGAACAAGAAGCACCAGGCTGAGACACTTCCACCCCACAGTATCCAAGAGCTATCTTGTTTCTTTCCCAGATGAAACCAAGTCTTCCTCTGGTGAGTGCCCAACTGGCAAAGAGCAAAAATGGCAAAAGAGAGAAGTCCAACCATGTTCTCAGTTTTCCTTGGTACTCAACCAAACAAGCCTCATAACTGGCAATAAAAAAAATCCCCATCCTCTTGTTGGATGCCAAATTCTTTCCTCTATTTCCTATTACACAGCTGTGCTTGCAAGGGAGGCAGAGGAGGATGCCTACATAGCATGGCTTATTCCTAAAACCATCAATCTGGTCCCCTGAAAAGGAAAGCTGAGGTGGAGCACTGCAAGGTCCTCTTTCCAGCCCTTGAAGACAGAAGTTGTGGCCATCGCGGCACCCTGCCCTCATAAAAGGACTTTTCAGGGAGCTGGGAAAACTGCTCTTCAGGCCACTTTCTGGTGACAGAGACAAAATGAAACACTGGCAATTTATAATGAATGCGAATTTCAGGATCCTGCTTATCTTCATGTCTGACATATTGTTGCTAAGTTTGTTTGCCAGAAAGATAGACAAGGATTAAGTACTTCCAGTTGGGATGCTCTTACAATGCTATTACAATACTATCTTCTCTTTTCAGGAAAAAGAAAAGAGATATGAAACATGAATACATACTACACTGACTGTCAATAGCATTTTGCACTGATTATTGACAAGGGATGTGACTTTATCATTACCTCTGTGTTTGTTATGAGGAAATATATAAGGGCTTAAATACGGTATTTCTCATGAACCATGGCTTGTACAGAACCGCTCTAAACTGCTCTAAAAATCGTATTTTTGAAACACTCCACATAAGTTTTACCCGTCCATTTGACTCTAAAACAGCATAATAACCTGGTTTGTTAGATTACTGAACCACTATCACTGCTGCTGGCAGTGGCTGTCATCACTCCTCATCAGCAGCTTCCCTTATTCCTTCCTATTGAGCGGGGGCACAGTCAGCCTGAATGGCAGATCTGTTCAACCAGAACTGCTCTGACTAACAGCATGACCTTAAATTTCACCCTGAAATCCTGAGCTGACTTTTCAAAAAGAATCAAAATGCAATTCATATCCATTTGCTGAAGCCTAACTGCTTCTTGCAGACATTATGAAGCAGAGGAAGAATTTTGCTGCTTTTCCAATTATCATTGCTATAGGAAGGAGAGGAATGGCTTTGCCTCCCTCTTCCACAGAGCACAGGTTAAAACTTCTGTGTGCAGAAGAAGACAGACATTGTTCAAGGGTATGATTTTGAAAACTATTTCTACTTACCCCAAATTTCTACAAGAATAACTACTGCAAGTCTAACAAAGGGTATTATTCTAAAGCAGTGTCAACTGCAGTGACAGCAAACACTTGGCTGTAGTTTTCTAGGAAGGTGAGTTATAGAAAAATACAGTAGATGTGAAGTTTCAAAGTACACTGTTTTTAATCAAGTTTTCTTTTTCTTTCCAAGATTCTGTGGCCCTACTTGTTACTGTAAACTGTATGACTGAGAATGAAGACGTAAAAAGAAATCCCAGGGACCACAGCCTTTTGAGGTTGGCGCATTATAAATGCTTTGGAGCACATTCAGAAAATGCAACAGTTAAAGAAAAAAGGAGGGAAAAATCCCCAAGACCTGGTGAATGTCTTATACCACTGAAGCACTTGTCCATAATCGAAATTTTCAAAAACTAAAACGTGTCATCCATTATTATTATTAGTTTCTTTATGTCACCTTCCCTATTCATCTTAAAAAGCTAGCAAAGAAGAAAGGAGGAATTTCAGCAGCACATCCTAAAATCTGAGATATTCATTCTGGACTAAGAGATTAGGAAGTGGTAAAAGTAAAATTCATATTTCTCAATACATAATAGAAATCCCATGTTCATATAGCCAGTCTTCCAAGAAGTGGTGGGTATCTCTGTGCTGGTCTTGTGCTGGGAAAGGCTCCAACAAAGGCAAAATGGAACCTTTTTAAAAGAGCAACCATTTGGTATACTCGAAAAGGGATTCAGAGTTCCAGAAACAGAGGCTGGGAGGTCACCTGGTGCAGTCCTCTTAGCTCAAACAGGGCCACCTGGGACTGGTTGCTCAGGAACATCATCAAAATGGACTACTTTTTAAAATGTATAATGAGCACAAAATGAAACAAGATGAATAATTCTATTTAGATGTACTTGTATATACCCATGGAAGAATATAGAAAGACTACAGTGCGGGATTTACTTGAAAATATACTGATTTTGATGTAAACTTACCACCAAGTAATGGATAGGTGATATCCTGAATATGCTGGAAGAAAAATATACTCCATGTAACCCTACAGTATATATAAACATAGAATCATAGAGTCATTTAGGTTGGAAAAGACATTTACGATCAAGTCCAACCATCAATCCAAAACTGCCAAGTCTACAACTAAACCATATCCCTAAGCACCACATCACATGGTGACTCAACCACTTCCCTGGGCAGCTTGTTCCACTGCCTGGCAGCCTTTCTAATGAAGTATTTTTTTCCTAATTCCAATCTAAACCTCCCTTGGCACAATTTGAGGACATTTCCTCTTGTCCTAATATGTGTTAATAGGATTTTTTAAAGAAGTATTTAAAAAATCCCAATGTCTGTTCTACCTGGAAGCAAATATCACTTCATACTGTGAAAAAGGTTTTCTATAGTTTGCATATAATATATGAATTTGACATATAAGATATCAACATATGACCTTATTACATGTAATTCAGCTTTTTATTTTCCAAATTTTGGTCAGAGAACGAATTTGAAGCCCCGTGCTCAATACAACCAGAACATCAAATCCCTAATCTTTTTTATGATATAATTTCAAAACTTGGAATTGGCAGGTACCAAATCTATCACTTCTGACATTGATGTTAAAGATAACTAAACCTAAAATGAGAACACTTGATTCTGATTTCTGAGAACTGCACTGATTTAATGCTAAGTTGGTCATAACATAACTTACAGGTATAATTTCCCTAATTATTCAAATGACAGTCTGCTGAACATTCAGCATATATTTTAAATCAAACCACATACGTAAGATGGAATAATGACTTTAAATTATATGTGCCCTATGTTTTTATTTAAGGTCTGTGTCTTTTCCTAAGTTTTTTGATACAATTAAACAGCACAGCTGTTAAAAACTAATGACATCTAAGCTCATGATGGATACCAAAATTAATTCCAATCCAGTGCAATCTCTCCATGTAAATACTTTTTTTGGCATAAAACACAGGCTCCATGCCCATGATGGGGGAAAGCACTGCAGCTCTGGGCACTGTGAAAGAGAGTTGTAACACTAGAATAGAAACAGTACTACACTGCATAGAAAAACACTTATTTTATGTAGATTGGCTTATACTGAAGAAGTTTCTCATCGTCAGTTGAGACAATTTTAAAGCACAGGGGTGGGGGGAAAAATCCAAATAAATGAAAGAACTGGCCTGCACAGAGGCAGCAAGGATAGAGAAACTTATGCCAGTATTTCAAATTGACCCAACATCAGCAATGACTGAGAGCAGCTACCATGTGATAAGCTTTGAGAGACTCATGTAAAACAAATGCACAACTTCTAAGACATGGAAACTTGTTTTAGCCACTGACCATGCTGGAGGAGCAAAAACTCTTTCAAGAGAGAAGGGAGTGCTACAGCCCCCTGCTCTGCCTCAGCAGGATTTCAGACACTGCAGTCCTGGACTTGGACCTGGAACTCCTCCTTTTAATAAGCATAAGAGATTTGTTCACCAGCCCTGAAGCAGGGAAGGGAACAGGTTAGTTAACAGGTTAGTTTCTCCAGGGGGATTTTTAACTTCCTAATCTGCGAATCCCAACCAGGGGTGATCAAAAGATAGTGTCTTCCACCCTGAGAAAAAAAGCTTTGCTTGGCAACACAAGCCTCAATAATTCTTCTGGCATTGGGGCACTCCCAGGAAGAGGTTAGAGAGGAAAATAAAACTCCACATCTCAAATCTAAAAGAAGATTCCACCCTGTCCTTATGACTTCTCCTTCCTAAATATTTTGGAGATGACCAAAGCTAGCAAACTAATCTATTTTAGGTGAATGCTGTGAAGCTTGACACCATAGTATTAATTAATATTACTACCATAAAGGAAATTACATTTTTTAAAAATCCCAATTTTGGAAAATGTTCTTCATTATTTAGAGAGAACCAAATAAAAGTTTTTGTTCTGAGCCCAAGGCTGTCACTGATTTTCACATCTAAAAATCATATCCTGTTGCAGAGAGGTGGGAAAAAATAAAATAAAGCAGCAAGCTGACTTCTGGTCAAAATAAAGCCGAACAAGCATCCAAGAAAAAAAGCGAATATTTTCTTCCCAAAGCAACATTATTTCTATTGTGTTTGTTAAAAATATTTTGCAAATATCAATATGAAGAAATTATCATAATCACAGATGAAAAACATTCACTATCCATCCAAAAGCTGAGGTGCTTTCTAGAATTATAAAATAAGAGCAATTTTATTATTCCAATAGAGATTCATAGCAGTTGGTCAGAATCCTGTTTGCCCTTGTTACAACTCATTAAGTACAAAAAAGGGATGTAGAAAACATTACAAACCTTTTTCCAAAATAAAGGATGTGGCCATGCTATAGAAAAAACTGCTTACAGATACATTCTTAAATGTATCTATAGCTGACCCTTAATGGCCAGTCTATAGGGGTTTTATAAGATCAGTGCTTTGGCAGACACTTTTTTTCCAAATGTTCTGCAATGGCATCAGTTTGGAGCATGCTGAAACCCTGCAAAGAGCTGCAAGGTAGCAGAAGGGAACTGCATTTATCCAAGCTGCTACTTGCAAATGGATATTCAGCTTGCCACATTTTCTTTATCTTTCAGAATGTTTGGCAGGAGTCAGGATCATATATTAGGTTTTTCAGATTTTAAGTACTTAAAGGTCCTCATTGCATTGCTAAGATATATAGGAATCCTTTGTCTGGCCATTTTATGGCATTGAAAAAAGCCTCAAGCCCTTCCATGAAACATATGAAAAATTTTCTTTCTATCCTTAAAGTAGCTTTAACTTGGCAAATATTTGGAATAGAAAGACTATCATGTAAGCACTATCTTCAGAAGATGATGATGGATCAGATGTCACATTGTGTGCCTTTGCTTTTACTGGCCAGCTTTACTTCTCTAGGGGCAGAAAATACAACTTGTGTACAGAGCAGGACACTTTTTCAGGCAGCCTGGAAAAAATCATGTTGTTTAGTAAATGAAAATCTCTAAGGATTGCTGAAGAAGTTAGCACCATCTATCCTCATTAAAGTTGTCAGGTGAAAGATCCTTAAGGTTTTTAGAGTTGGAATGGAAAGAGGGAGGAAATATCACTGGATCTACATTTAGGTTGATATTATACTGCCACAGGAAAGGGAAAGATTACATCCTATTAAAAAAATAAATACTGAAGATATTTATGGGGCTCTGATAACAAATGTCAGAGATAAGAGCAGGCTAAATGCACCTCTTGGAATCTGTACAAGCATTAAGGATGGACATCACCCAAAAGTGATGATACATACATATATCATCATTCTCATTTATGAGAATATCAGAAGACCCACAAACACAAATCAGGTTGCAGAAAATGGAAAAATTAAAAGACTGCATGTGGCTACAAAAGCCAAACAGACACTTTCTGAACATGAAGATACCTCCTTCCAAGGTGCATCAGAAAGAATGCAGTGGTTTCAAAAAAATGCATCTGAAATCATTGAAGGCTGTTTCAGCTCAGTTCACCCATTTTTGGTACACTTTTGCTGAAAAGCTTCCCTTCCATTTCTTTGGAACTACATTCTAGTTGAGTCTCTTCCTGATATGGGGTGAGAACCTTTGTCCTTCAAGGTGCCTGTGGGACCTGGGTCTCTAAACAACTACAGAAACTGCCAGACACTGTCACATCTGCTGTATTGGACTGTTGTAGCCATGGCTACACTCAGACCCTACGGGGTAAGAAGCACCATGCTTTTTACAAATGGAAATGATACTTCCTAATAGGTTTATTTCCCATCTGGGAGTCTGTCCTCCATAATCTATCTCAGATGCTTGAGTAGAACTCAGACAGGCTTGTTCCATAAACAGTCCATGTTGCTAGCCAAGTCCCCGGAGTCAGGAATACAAGGGCTATTTGAATCCACCAGCATGCACTTAGTCCCCGAAATAAGACCTATGTCCCAAGAATGACTCAAGAATGACTTCAGGAAAACTCAAGCTCTCATACTCGGGTTAAAGTGTCACTGCAAACTGTTAAAAATAAAGACAGATGAAGTCTCATTTCTGATCCTGTCGCTGCTGAGGAACCCCATCTAGCCAGGGGGGAAGATGAGGGGGTAAGAGGCAGCTGAGTGGCCAGGGCCCTCCTTGGGTGTCTTTCTCCAGCATTCCTTTTGACTTTAGTCTCTTTGCAAGGATAGGAGCCAGTGCAGTTACTGCCCTAAAGAAAGTTATTTTTCACTGCTCTTCTCCTGACAGGGAATAAGGCAACTCAAGCAGAAGCAGCAGCCACTTCAGTCCTGCTTGTCATTCTTCTTGGGAGGGAAGGGACAAGAAGTCTGTAGAGTGACCACTTGGGGAATTCCCCTTGCTGATGTTTCCCATCCTAGATCTTTTCCTTTTCCCAGATGCTAAAAATGACTCAGATGGGAAAGCAGAGCCTGGGGGTTAATTTTCCTCTAAAACTGAAAGGCCTGAGACTGCAAAGAAAATCAGAAAGATATTTAACTGAGTTGTCAAATTGAGAACTGAAATAGTTTGACATTTATGAAGCAAGCTCTGTTGCATGGAGGAACAGTAGAGCAGTTGTCACTGCAGTGACAAAAAAACGAGCTTTGACATTTGCCCAAAGATCTGAAATTAAGAGATCAACTATTAATAAATACCCTGAAGAGAGAACATCTAAATAAAGCAAGAGGCACAAATGAGAGGGGAAAGGTTAAGAGCAAAGACAGCTCACAGAAACCCATGCTGAGGAAACTCAAGAGAAAACATGACCTGTTCTGAAGGGCAAGCATCATAGGAAAGCTGATACATTTTTTTCCCTCTGGTACATCAACGAAGACCCATTTTTCTAGCTTGTAAGCATTACAAGAGTGAAGAAAAGAGTCTGTTACCTTGAATGTCATCATTGAAAGTGCAATACTTGTTACGGTACTTATGCAGGAGGCGGAATGCATTAGCATTAGCAAAATCCTCAAATTGAATCAGGCAGTTTATGCCATACCTAGAAAGACACACACAAAAAAAGAAGAGAAAAAAAAAGAAAAATTGCATTACATTAAAAATAAGAGGTAATTGTATATTAAAAGTTACTAAAATTTGCAGCTAGATCTTGAATATAAGTATAATATGATTTACACACCTACCGATACATTTCTGTAATATTCTGTACCTTTACATTCATGGAAGTAATCTAGGAGGCATAATTAGACAAGTAATACACTTCTTTAATTTCTAAATTAAGAATAATTCATCAAGGAAAAGGCCTTAATTTCTCTGCAGACATCTCAAGAGAAGTCTTCACTGAGCAATCAGAAAGTGTGCAAAAAGAATTAGTCCTGTTAGGAAGGTACTAAAAAGGTAACACTCCCAGAACATGGGATTTCATTTTATTGGCATTCTGCATGCCAGCAGCACGGCATCCCTCACAATGCATAGCTTGAATTCTGTATAATGTATTGACCAGCAACGTGGTTAAACTAGAGAAATGTTAAATATGTGAGAACATTTTAAGGAAGGAAAGTGATAGCTGCAAGTTAGAATTGAGTGACATTTGGCTGGCATACACTAAAATTTTGGGTATATGCAGAAATAGAATTGCCTACATTTCTTGCATCTACTGTTTCACTGGATTGTCAAAACTGATTTTCTGATATGAACACTAAATGCTTCTTAAATTGTATGCTAAGTGTTGTCCATTTCAATATTTTCTCATTCTTGTAGGTACGGAAACAATTCAAACTGACATTTCCTATGGTATTTTGCAATCTCTATATAATATTTTTTTAAAAATTTAGTATATACACTCCTTGGAAACAATTCATTGTATTACCTTGATGCCTTGGACCCACTGAATACCAAGGCTGCACTATGAACAGAGAGCAAACAACAGCTTTTTTCTAATACAGGTAGGTACCTATCTTGACTTTTGCCTGTTAATAGGCAAAAGGCATCTCAAATACATCTAAAATTTTTCCAGTAGAGGAAGACAGGAGTACTTTTTTTAAAAAAATAAGGAAACTCCATAGTCCTACCATTAGACTTGTATGTCAATAGCTATCAAATAAAAAATTGCCATTATGTGCCAATAAGGTAAGCCCTAAAATGAAAGTTCTAAACTTAAAAAAACCCTAATGAAAATTTGCACAGACTAAGAAACCATTTCATTAAAATTTAAAAAAATATATATTTCATTAAGGTGTTGCTATGAAATTACCATGAGGGTATAAAAGGGCAAGATCTCAAGGGAGATCTTGTTTGAGATCTCCTGTGTGAGCAAAACTTTTTCCTTATGTGCTAACAGCACAAAACTAAGAGAGACAGTCAAGCAGCTCTTGCTTGGTCCAAAAAATCAATTTATACATATATTGAGTAATTCATTATAAATATTCTAGTCTAGTGTTAATCAAGTTTTTCTTTAAACCACATGTGTTTGGCAACCACATTAAGCAAAGCTATCATTATAAAAGAAAAAAAAATTATAAAATTGTCCTAAAAAAAGACAAAAATTTCCTGTATCTAAATCAGTTTCCATGGAAATCACATATTTACAGCCATATTAAAATTAGCCAAAACTGGGATTCCACAAGCAGGAATGGTAATATCCCTGCTGAAAATAAATGTATCTTCAGCTTTGATGGAAAAACCTGGACTATTTCAGCAGCATAACAGCAGGCAACAGGCAATTAAAAGAGAATTTGGTGAGTCAGTAATTCAGTACAGTAAACCACAGATGGGTTAAAATAAGAAACTGGAGCTACTTTTCAATAAGTGATTTAAGTTCCTAACCTGATTCAGTATCTGACATGAATTTCAGTGATTCCGTAAGGTTCCAGGAGTTGACAGCTGGATAATAACATTAAACTAATGAGATTAACATCCTGGAATCCTGGAGCTTGGTTAGAAGTGTTTCTTGGATGTCGTTAAGCCAATGTATGTTTCTTTATTCTACCATATATAACATTCCATTTTCTCATCTGAATTCGATTTTTCTCCATTTTCTTATCCATTGCTTTTTCAGACAGGGATGAAAACTCCCTGTGAATTACATTAAGTGTCCCTGTAGAAAACACTCATCCTACACTGGGCACACTGTCCTTAGTAGTTCACTGAGCAAGATATCATAGCTGTTTAATTAAAATGGAAAAAAAGCAAGCAGTCTAGTTCTGGGCCTCTTTTGGTATTATAGCAGAAAAACTTATAGGCAGCATCCTTATTTGTTCCAAGTGTTATAAATGACACCCAGGTTAAAAACCTGAGACTTCAGTTCTGCCCATCACCAATAGTAACTCATAAGGTTCATGAAGTTAAGAGGTCTATGTGCTCAAAAAAGTTCACTCAAATCCAGTCATTGGCTTCTCATGATAGACAAGAAAAGGACACAATGTTTCTCTGCTTGGAGCATTCCCATTCTCAAAAACTAACAGATGAGATGTACAGATTTGTGACTATAAAAATAATTAATCCCTGGCATTCCAAAAAATCCCCTTGCAATAATGAATTGGCTACAAAGGTGACACACAGTTCTGGAAACAGTGACCATACCAAAACAGCCATCATCAATTCATTTATCATATCTGCATTTTACTATCCCAATTACTTACTACAGAAAGTCGAGCCAAAAAAAAAATAAACTCATGTAAATGGTTTAGTTACATTTTCCTTCTTGTATCCCTTCTTGTATCTTCCACCCCTGTTGCATTCTGAAGGTTTTCAGAAAGGTTTCTGCAACTTTCAGAAAGGTTTCTGCAACTTTTAGGTTGCAGTTTCTCCACTACAAGGGGAAACTGTTTGACTCAGCCCTCATAAAAGCAGAGCCTGTCGTCTCTGTTTGCACCTCATACCCTACTGTCATCACAAATTTTCAGTTTGGAACTCCACCTCTTCATAGGTGGGTATTGTAGACAAGTGATTTCTGGATGAGAAGGGAACCGAGCATTTTATTTCTTGCCCATGTGCAGTCATCACATCCTGTTGGGCCTTCCACACCACTCAAATTCCAGCAACTCTGGGGCTACAAAAGTGCTGTGATTGATATTATCTTTCAACCATTATGGAAAGAGAAAACAAAATGTACAGCTATCCTAAAATGTGACAGGCTTAACATCTATCATCAATATTTTATACAGAAACTTCACAGATTGACTTCATTGAGTATCCTTAGATGACATGTGTGACTGATCAGGTAGGTCCAGAAGCAAAGTACTGAGATATTTCTCCATATTTTAAAACTAGTGGACTACACACTGTTATAGTGTGAAATAAGTGCTTACCTTCATACTTCTTATCTATGTAGCTTAACTCGATGATCACATCACATACCTAAGACAATTTCACCTTCCTATTTGAAATTTTAAAATATACACATTTCAAATGTAACCTAAAATTCTTTTAATTTGAACATGTCATGAACAATAGAGTCACAGAAGCAAGCAGACATTGTATGCAGTTACCATGTATCAAACAGGAGCCAAGTACAACATACCTTGACTTACTGATTGCCCCAAACAAAACCAGTATTTCCCCAGCTATCACCGCTCTTGACCCAGGGATACAGAGGGGATAACCAGGGAAATGGAAAAGCACGTAACTAACATCCATGTTCATACTGAAAGGTGGTACAAATAAGCAGAGGAGAGAATTTACCCAGTGGGCATCAACTGTTTTAACCAGAACACTTGGAGAAATGATCAACCTAGCCCTAGACTATCAAAATTAAGAAACTAAATTAAAACTGGGGATATTTCTCCACACTATGGAACTATAACAAATGCCCTGGTGAATTCTTAAGTGTGTTCTTGCTCTGGAAAACACTGCTCTGATAGCCATAGCTTGGCTTGAGTAGCCTGGCTAGGATTGCTGGACTCCTGCAGGTAAGTGTTCTGTAGCTGTGAATTCCTCTCTTCTGACTGTTTGGGTTGTGTCACTGAGGCAGCTTTTTAAACATACATAAATTGTGCCTAGAAAGTGACAATCTTGATCACTTCCCCCTTCTGAACCCTGTTTTTTCATCCACGTCTTTTTGTGCACTTGGATCTTAGTCTTCTGCTTCAAGTCATACAAGCAGTCTGAACTGAGGTCCAACTGGAATAAAGTTCAAAGCCATAATTCCTGTTCTAGTATGAACAGAAAACATAGACAAGAGTGGTGGCAAGCATGCAGCATCAGATTTTTCATCAAGTGTAGGAGGCAAACATTGTACTAGGGGTTTAAAAGAACTGTCCCACTGAATAATGTGTAGCTGCCAGAAAAGACTGTTTCTAATACTTCTCTCAATTTACAACATATTTGGTGTGACAGTCTCAGGTTAGTTTTTCACATTTATAAATAAAACCACATCCAGCTGTCCATGACAACAATGTTAGTCTTTCAAATCATTCAGAAGATCATATCTCTATGCAACAGGCTGGAGAAAAATGGCCACAGCTTTTTTACCAACCCAAATAAACAGCACTCTAGCATTTTGGCAACTTAAGGCTCTTAAGAATCTCGAGCAGGGAAAACCCTCAAGAATCCAGTGGGAGCTATAAAAATTTGGGCATCATTTTGAATTCAAACCATATGATCAGTAAAATCCACGCGTATTTCTACAGCTCAGAATTTTTTCAGGAAATATATTTGGATCATTTGTTCTTACTGCCAGCCATTGTTTTGGAAACCTTCCTAGCAGAACAAGTGGCTGCTTTTTAGGTTTTTAGAACTTCCAAAATTCTATTTGTTTTCTTTGTTCATATGGGCCTGGAACTGAAAAAGAGAAACCACCAGAAATGGTTGCTGCCAACCATTCCTAAGAAGGAGCAAACCCAAAAGGACAGCAGCATCAGCAGCACTGGCATTTTCTTTCTTGCCTCATGCATCATGCAGCCACTCCTCCAGCCAAGACCATTTATAGTGCACTAAGATGATGTGGAAATCATCTCCTTCCTCACTCCAAACACTGTAAGCTTGTTCATTTCCATATATCCCATTGCTCAGAACAGATTTAAAGCACCGCTATAAACTCCTCCTTGTGCCAAGGCTTTCAGGAAAGGATGCCTTCCCACCTTCTCTCCTGACAGCTCTTATGGCCTGGATGCCTTCTCTTCCTGCTCTCCCCAAGCTATCTTTAACTTCATTTCATAAAGCAACTAATTTGCTGCAATGAGGTCATCCATCCATCCTAGCACCTCTTTCACTACAATTTTAACCTGCTGGCTAAATTCGACCAAATTGGACTGAGAAGGAGAGAGTTTTCCACAATAAATGATATATATGGGGTTTGTGGAAAAAGGTGGCCAAGACAAGAAACCCTCCAGCAAGCATTGCAGCCTCTCTACAGCAGATGTCACTGGTGATGATGCCTGTCAAACAGCCTGATATGCTACAGCTGCACAGGACAGAAATCTGTCCAAGGTGTACTCAGCTCTAGCCAATGCTATAATGCAAATACCTTCCAAGAAGAGGTATCATTAAATTACAGATAACTTTCTCTCTCTGTCCTGTATTGGACCAGCAAGTCGGAGTCAGGACATTCTTCTCAGGAAGAGATTTTCTAAAGAACGTAATAGAAACTGTCAGCATCTCTGCTTTCCACATGAATTACCCTTTTTTTTTTTGTCCCCCTGGAGGCAGCCATTGCTTTTATTTTATCTACGGAAAAATTTACTTTCTTAGGAGTACTTTTCATGGCTATTTTCTCTTTCCAAACTAATCTGTGCCCCCGTGAGCTCAGAACAAATACAAACCAGGCATGGGGATAGGGGAGACAGCAGCATGTAGCACCCACCACAGTAGCAGACCCTTGCTTCATTCATGTTCTTCTTAAGGATATGTAATTCTGGAAAAACTTTCTATGATTCTATTCCCTGGCACAGCCACAATGCCACCGTGTCTGCAGTGCAGCTCTGCTTTGCACCACTACTTTTAACACTCCTCTGCTTGCCCTTTCTCTCCCCAGAACACCAGCTTTGGTGTTCATCTCCATGGGCTTTCTTACCCAGGAGTAGTGAGGAGAATAGGCTAGAGATGGCTTGTAATGTCTCCACTCTTGTAGCCCCAGCCAATATATGTGGACTTCACAAGCCTTGGGAAAAGGATGGATTAGGAAAAGAGCAGTGCTGAATTAGGAAGGTCTTGTGGTTGGTGGTCCTAGCAGTTGTTGCTCATAAGCAAAGAAGCAAAACCAGATTTTCTGTCCACAGTCAGGCACTGTTCACATAAAGCGCTTCTCTTGAGCAAAAAGGTAATTAAATTGAAAGCTTTTGTGGTATGCTGACATAAACAGTTCCTACAACAAAAAGACTTGGTTCTTGACATACACAGAGATCAACCATTAGCCCCAGCAGAACAGATCACTGCCATAAAAGCCAGCACAAAAACTTCCACAAAGGCAGAGTTATGTAGGCTTGGCTAATGTTCAGTTTAAATCTGAACAGGAAGAAAACTACATTATAAACAAACAAATAAAACCACCAAAACAAACAATTCCATGTGGATTTGAAACTAACAGCATTTTGAAGTACTATGATTTTTTCTCAGGAATTTGTATTGGTTCACTTGTTACCTGATGATGACCCCACCTAAGTCAAAAGTAAAACTCCAGGAGCCTGTAAATGTAATACTACCTCTCCTAGCTATTCTACTGCTTTTTCCAATGTTACCACTTAGCTGCTTTTGCTGTGACTTAGACTGAAGAACAATATCAAATTACCTTCAGTTTTATATTCACTTAAAAGAAATGAATGCAGATTTAAGACAGATGATCTTTTTTTTCTTTTCTTTTCTTTTTTCTTTTTTTTCTTTTCTTTTTTTTTTCCAGCCTCTTCAATTCTTCTTTAGAGGTTTGGCACTGGGACACTTTTGGCTGAAGGAGGGGAGGGTACTAAACAGATGGATTGATTGGTCAAGTGTCTGAGCAGGCTAAACCAGAAAACAGACAATCAAGAAAGAACTCCACCTCAGCTGGAAATAGCAGCTTTATTCCTCATGAATCTTGAGTTGTGGCTAAAGGTTTGTATCACATCCTGCCTTCCCAAAATACAGACTGGTCCTCATTAAGGCCTTCAAGCTTACTTTATTTTAATTAAATGGCTTTGCCCTAAACCAAAAGAGAACTGTCAGTATTAAAAAAAAAACAACCCAAACCACATATAAAATACATTACACTATATGATGTCACCCTGCACAGCTTAAATAATTTGAATCTGGTTTCATATGGGTGTTTCCTTGTCACTTCACGACTGCAATCTAAACATTTTAAAGAAAGTCAGTGATTATTACTCTGTTTTATACTGTCAGGAATTTTACTTTGCCAAGAAAAGCACCAGAAAGCCACAACTCTGAGGTTCCCCTTGTGTTGACATACACCTGCACATCTTACATACAAGATTTTCACATTCTAAATTTTGACAAAATTTATCAGAAAGAAGTAAGTACAGGCACTTGAACAGTGGTCAAGAACAGCATAGGCCCATCACAGGGAAGTCCTCTACAGATCTTCTAGGGTGAAAAATACTGTTATACATATCACTATTCATAATTACTGTAATTAGTAGGAACATCTACGCCAAGAAGCCTGAATTCCTAAATCTGGACATGAAATGTTTCTCTGGGCAAGCTCTCAGATTTCTGTATTAAAATGAGAGCTGCACTTGGAAAAAGGTAAAGGTACACAAACTAGACCATCAGCTACACAAACTAGATATGCACTGACTGTGTGTACTTTAAGGTAGATTTTTGTTTAATCAAGATACATCTTATTATCTTGAGAGTGAACGTTCATATATTCACTGCCCAGAGAATAATATTGCTCACTTTCCAAAAAGGGGAGAGGGTTTGCATTACAGCAACAAAATTAAAAAAAGATCTTTGGCTGATAACTCTACAACAGAAAGTTTCATAATAATTTTTCAACTGTATTTGTTTAACTGCTTCTAATAGCATTCTAAAATCCTGCTTCAATAAGGGCTGATTTATTAACGTATTTACTTAAACACATGAGAATTCCAGCTTGGGTCAACAGGGTTTTTCCTCTGCTTTAACTAAAGATCATGCAGTGATGCCTTACTGAATCAGGCCTGTGTGATTTACAGCAAATGCAAAGACTTTTTGGAAAAAAATAGTGCATCTTTTGCCAGATGCTAAAGATTGCTAAGTGGCTTTAGGAGGTTTAAACAAGATGCCTGCATTTACTTATATTTTTTATTATATTTGTATGAGTTTATGGATATTTTCCCTAAAATAAACGATGCAGTTGGACAGCCAAATTACCACAATGCCTGGGGCAGCACATCTGCTCTTTCCCCCTGCTACTTTAAGTATAATGAACAGATGGAAATCTCACTTCCACTACTGACAGCCTTCACGTTGACTGTTGAAAGGCAAAGAATGACCTTCTAGAAATGTCAAAGGGAGACTCGTAACAGAAATGCCTCAAGTATTCCTCACAGACTAAATAGACTCCAAAATCTTTGTACTGTTTGATCACTTATGAAACATACCTCTCCCTCCCCAAATTCTCTATTGTGTTTTTAAGGCATTAAAATTTCTTATGTACTTGCAAAATAATACCTGAAAAAAAGTGTATTGTAGGCTATACATTTCTTCTCCAAAGAAATGGAGAATGTAAAATTCAGGAAAAGAAGGAGGTCACTATTTGCAAAGAATTATTTAGACGGTATGCTATCTGACTTGAGGAACTGTGAATATTACAGTGGAATATCACAGAATGACTGAGGCTGACAGGTACCTCTGGACATCATCTCATCCACCCTCCTACTCAAGCAGGCTCAGCTAAAGCAGGCTGTACAGGACCACATCCAGAAAGCTTTTGGATACTTTGAGGGATGGAGACTCCCCAACCTCCCAGGGCAACCTGTGCCAGTGCTAGGTCATCCTCACAGTACAAAGTTTTTTCTTTAAACTTCTCTTACACTTAAGTAGATTTTCTCTGTCTATTTTCTCTTGCCCTATCACAGGGAATCCTGTCTGAACTGCTTGGCTCTGTCCTCTTTACACACTCCTTTCTAAAATTTGTACACACTGATGGGACCCTCTGAGATGCTGCTTCTTTTCTAGGCTAAACTGCTCCTGCTCTCAGTTTCTCCTCACAGGACAGATGCTCCAGTCCAACACCCCAGTGGTCTTTCACCAGTCACTTTCCAATATGTGACTCTTCTATCGGAGAGGCAAAAACTGGGTATAGCACCCCAGGTGAATATAGATAACAAAATCTAACCAACCACACAATGTGCAGAACATTAATTATTTGACATAATATAAAGACCTAATGTTTCTCCAATTAGGCAAGACAACTTTTGCAGTGTGACAAATTGCTTATATGTATATAATCAGACAATGACAACAAGCATAGGGCAGGATAGTATTTGGCTAGTTTTTCAGTGGCAAACCCACTTCCATTTACATTACTGTCTTTAGAACTAGATCTAGGTGATCCATATTGCAAGTATGAAGAAAGCCCTTTGTATTACAAAATCAGTAACTTCTACTTAGCATCACCAATTGGAGTGGGGAAAAAGAAGTTTCTTCTGTTTACATATAAGCCAGAAGAGTTAAATCTCTAAAGCATTCTTTGCCCCCTTCTGGATTGCAACTTCATTGGTTCTCTACACTACACTAAGTATGAGGGGTTGGGTGCTTTTAAATCTCATAGATGCCTCGAGTTGGAGGTACCTGCCATGTCACAGGGCTGGATCTGGAGAACAGACTTCCTTCTTCTACAATGGTTCCATGGCAAACACAGCATGCTATACTGCCTTTGCATTGTAATCAACCTCAGTTATGTATAAAACCTCAAACTGCACACCCTTTTGTTTCACCATGGAGCTGTTATTCCACTGTGTGGAAAAGATTTGTCTTTATTACACTTAATCCAGGATCAACTTCAATGGAAAATTGCCAGGATCAGACAAAATCCTGGGACTTCAAGAAGGATATCTGAGAAGCCATTTGGGATCAGATACTCTAATGGGACTTGATGGCAAGGAAACTGGTTCTTTAAGTCTCTCCTCTTATCTCCCCAAGACTGGAAGAAAGTAGGTTGCAAGAGAATTTTTGTTTTTTTCAGGCTTTACAATTTCTGATTTTATTTTCAAGTTTCTAGTCAAAACCATAAAAAATTCCAGTCTGCCTTGGACACATCAGAGTGTTTTTCCAAAATGGCTCTCAGCATTAACAATCACCACTTACCCATGTGAAAATTATTCTAGACTCCTGACTGGATATCATGATATATTCCTTAATTCAATACTTATTTTCCTTAAGCAGTTCTTGGAAGGAAGGGAGGCATATAGTGGAAATTTATCTCAAACACCCAGGAAGGAGAACTGGAAGCTCTGATTGTCCCAGCGAGCACTGAATTCTGCAATATGTCTCACCCCAGCCACTGGTAGCCAAAAGATTCTAGCAGTAGTAATTTATGCTAGAAACTGGTTTTAGTATGCAGCCATTTCAAAGCTGGGGAAGTAAAAAGAAAGCTCAAAATTAATTTGGAATCGCTTCAGTCAAACCCAACACTGATGACTCATGAAAGGAGGCTCAGACACATAGAGTGATTTTCATAGATGGGTAAATGCATGGTTTGAGATGAAAGTGACATTTCTGTAGGAGAAGAAGGACAAGGGTTGGAAGGAAGTGCCACATCTCATCTTGAGCACCTTAGGAGAGAATTGCATCTTACGCTTGGGGTGTATACCATAGTCTTAGACATTCTGGAACAAATGCCCTTGCAACTATACACAGGGGAAGAAAATCAGAAGTATCTTCAGATGCTAGTTCTTTTTTGGACAGAATAATGACAGCCAGGTCTCTTGTGATACACTTCCTTTCCAAAGTCAGTCTACAGGTTACCTGCTTAACAGAATACCTTCACAGAGCCTTGCAAAGAGGAGCAACCTCATTTTCCAGTCATTACACTTAGAGGAGATGCTGAAGGACCAAATCTCAGGAAACTTTTAAAAAATCCATGGCTGTGTTTTAACATCTCACCCAGTAAACAGGTCAGTGGTGACAAAGACTATAGCCAGGAAACATGGGATTCAAGGATTCATAAAAAAATCAGTAAGTTATATGTCTTTGACCACACTGAACTTTCTGACCTAAAAGAGGAAGGGAGGATGACATATTCCAGGCAACTGCTCAGTTTCACTTTGACTCAATGAAGAAAGAGAGAAGCCTGGAACATCTGCTATGTTGTTATCAAGATAGTTTATGGGGTTTATGCCCAGCGCTGCATTAGAAAAAAGCTTGCCTAGAGAAAATCTGTTTGATTTTTACTTCTGTGATTTTAAAAATTCTTCATAATCATTCTATGATGATGCAGTTTCTGACACTATCCCGGTCAGAGGTTTTTTTACATATGAAAAAATAATACTGATATTTACAATGGCCTGAAGTCAGTTTCACAGTCTTTAGGGATGGCATTACTGCAGAAATTATTAGATCAATGTTACACAACTCTTCTGCAGTCTTATCTTATGATCAGGCCAAAAGGGCATCCAACTTCCAATTTCTCTGTTGACTCTTTTTCAAGATCAACATCTGTAATGGGCTCTATGTTCTTCTGCAATGTATCTTAAGTATTTGATCATTTGTCCGTTCCACTGTGTTTGCATTTTAAGATCACTCAGACAATTAAACTGTACAACAAAGTCTCTGCTCTCCAGTACATACAATCTAGTTATCATGGCAAGACAGCTTCAGGGGCAACAAAATAAAAAGGGAATAGAGAAGAAGAAGAAAGATGTAGCAGCATTTATCCCTCCAGTGAGCCCCATAGGAATTAATGCTTAGGCAGTGTTATTAAGTATTTATAATAACAAAAGCATAGGAAAAAAATTTTTGCTGATGTTTATACATGACACAAAGATTGTGTTTGTCGTAATTTATAAAACAGAGTGCTCTGTTCTAAGCTGGGAAATTTACTTATTCAATGTGGCCAAATGTAAATATATAAAGGACCAAAAGTGAAGAACTCAATTGCAGAAAGATACTTTTCAAAGAAAGCTGTAGGTAATGGGCATATACCATTGCTCAGCAAATACCACAGACAAACTGGGTAACTTATGTAAGGGCTGTACAGATAAAGAAATATTAAATATGGATGGGGTAATCTTACCTTTATATTTGGTATAGTGTAACCAGTGGTATAGTACTCTGATCATTTCTAATGTCTATACTTAAAGAATGAAACATCAAAACCAAGTGACTCTTAACAAATGCCACATTTTAGGCAGAAGTTCAGACTAGTTTACAGAAAGGTTTTCTAGCTTTATATATTTACAGTACACTGAATATGGCTAATTGAATAATTAAATAACATACAGTAAGACTCATATTTGATTTCTACCACTAGTTACGTCTACACACTTAGTACTCCGTGGGATGGTCAAAAAGGCCTACAAAAGGGAGGTTTTCAGCAGCAATCTGAAGGAAGTGAAAAAAAGTTGTATTGCAGACATAAATAGAGGAAGGCTTACCACATTAAAGATGAAAAAAAGAGGATTCTTGAGAAAAAAGTGAGGGGAAAAAAAGATGTGATGGATAGCAGAGATTAGACAGAGGTAGAAACAAAGCTGTGTAGAACCATGAAAGAACAAAACCTATTTTGGTGTAGTAAAGCAATCCACAGCCAATGATGACATTATCTAAAGAGGAAGTGTGAACAAAGCGCAGGAGAGGAAGAAGAGTTTGGCAGCAGCATTTGTACCACCTGGAGGGAACCAGGTGTGTATCAAGAAGGACAGAAATTACTGTAGTCCATGAGGAAGACTATCCAAGACTGGAATCCATGAGGAAGGCTATCCAAGACTGTAAATGTTTGGAAATATTTTCTAATAAAACATAACCATGAAGAAGAACTAAACCCAGGGGAAGACATCAGCATTGTCTTACCCATCCTAATGAGACAGAGTGCACTGTTAATGCCTTTGCAGAAGCTGGAATTTTTCTGTTCAATTAGCATTCCTAGGGCAACTTAGTTTTCCAACTTAATGCCATTCAGCAGAAATTGAACAACAATCAAAATACGTGACACTACCAGTGCACATCACACAGAAGATACTTCAAAGCAGAAAACAAAAATGCACGTAAGAATTTAGTCAAATTCTTTTGTTCCTGGAATTGTGACCCTGTTGTTCCTTCTTTTTGCCCTTCCTCAGTCAGTTGTATAGAGCAGTAAGAATCTGGATTATAGCGTCCATACCATGCATTATCGCAAGAGGGTCAGAGACTCTCTAAAAATAAATGTATCAGGCAATTTTTTTTTTCATACCAGAAGATTACAATCCTGTATTAATAAAAAGCTTTTCCAATCATCTCTGCAAGCGAAACAGCAATTCAAGTTAATAAATATACATCTAATCTGCAGCAGTTGGCACCAGACATTCAAAGCAGATCATTGTCTTTCACAAAAACCCCCTGAAATTAATATAAGTTCAGATGGGCACCACAAACTCCAAAGTGTTGCCTTTAAGAGAAATTTTCCATGACTTATGATGGTTCATCTAAAACTTGAGCACTTCCCACTCTAATATAAAGCAGTTTGCATCTCCCTTAGCATGGGTGGCATTCTGACCAACCACACCAATATTAAAAAATTGGGTTTCAACTGCTTGGTTGCTCTCTGATTTCACATGTGATGGATGAGACTGGTTATTCTGGACCAAAAAAGGGAAATAACAGTCTTGGACCAATGACCATGGGAAATTAGGTTGGAGGCATATCACAAATTTTTAAACAAAATTTTGTGACAATGAGATTCTGTATTGTATGTTTAAAAGTAAGAAAGAAAACAAAATAGAGAATCAAGAGAATATTGAGTATTGAGAGAATACTTTTCCAAAGTAGTTAAGTAATTACCTGTTTTGAAAATTACCCAGAATTTAAGCGAAATGAACATTTTATTGCTACCAACTAAATTAATTTTAACTTTACTATTTTGGTTTATATACATCACAATATTCAAAACTCCACACAAAGAACAAATCCTCAAAGACTAACAAAAATTTTTCATGGCTCTTCAATACTAAAAAAGTTGCCACCACTATTAATATTTAAATGAAGCCAAGACTTCATGTACTAAATAAAAATCACCCATAATTGGATTTATACTTGGGAAAAACTGCAGAAATGTTTATAAATTTTCCCATAGAAGTGAAATACTCAAGCTCCATAAAATGGTATATATATAAGGGTAATGTTTTTTCCAGAAGTCATCATAAAGAAATAATAGCCGCTTGTGCTTTCATGGCAGAAACAGGAGCTTTCCAAAATCCTTAGAGAGAAAGAGAAAGTATGAACATTGGATTTTACATTGAAAAACTGGCAGTGCTGTCAGCTGACCTACACTGGACATATTATTGCAGCCTGTGCTATGGTTGCATTTTATCATCACGAACAGCTTTCTTTAAAATTTCCTTTGAGGCATGTTCAAACTTCTCAGTCCAAACTGTCTCACTGCTAAAGTTATATTCAAATATTTATTAACATTGACTGGAAAAAAAGGTTAATTGGAGACTAAATTAAGGTCTCGGAAGAGTTCTAACTTTACTTTAACATTTTAAACAGGTGGTTAGAAATTTTAGATGGCTCCTCCTCATAGTCTTTTCAAATACTCAGGATTCTTTGATTTTATGATCCCAGGGATTATACCAGGGATCTCAAAAGAGTAATGTATAAAATTATAGCTCTTATAATAGGGGACTAGGTGAGAAAAGGAAGTGGCTGCACACTTCTCCTGACTGTTTATAATCTTCTGCTAAGTCCAATGCTATCTATCCTTTTCACAGCATTATTTAGGCCTTCCTCAGGGAATCTGTGATATGTACCAAATGGTCTCCCAGTTTCTGGTCCAGACTAAAGTTAGAAATTGATGCTTATACTTTAGATTACTGAGCCAGCACACCAAGAAATGCAGGTTTTTTCAGTGATTTTTTTTTTCAGGCTGTTTAGAAACTATACATCTTGACTAGGATCTTTGGATATGACTGTAGCATATAGACCTTGAAGAACATCCATGTTCTTCAAATTAGATAGCTGATAAACACTTAAGTGTACTGAAAATGTTGCAAATAGTTAATAAGAATATTTTTAATGTCCTATTCTAAATTTTATTTCTATTTATATAGCTTGCCTTTTTGCATATAACATATAACTTCACTATACATATTAATTGGACTTCTGAATATTAGTCCAACCAAGAAATCCTATGTATTTTATTGGACCTGGTAAATTAGTTTTTCAGACATGAGCTGCTGGAATTTCTAGAGGAGTCAATCAACACTGAAGATGCACAATATTTCTGAAACTATACCCAGGCTCCACCTTTTTGAAAGAACTTATAGGAATCATTAAGGAAATAAATTTAAACTAATTCCAGATTCTCTTATTTTGGTTTTTGAATATAGCAGCATTCTAAATCACAGAAGAAATCAAAGCATTGACTATCCTGTCACCTCAAGCCAGTCAGAAAATTAACTTCTGGAGTAAGGAAAATGTATTTAATAGGTTTTGCAGGATAAATATGTGAATTTGGAAAATATATGGCAAGTGTTCTGTTCTTGAGCAATGCCTACACAATATAATCAAGCCCATAATAAAGAAAAAAACCCTTGAAATTAAACAAGCTCTGCTTGAGCTTCCTTAACATGGATACAATAACTGCGCAGCATAAAGAACACCTTGTTCATCCAAGTTTAAGTTCTAAATGATGTCTACTTGTTTTTTACAAAAATCTGGGGAAAAAGTAGAGGGAAGATGCTACAATAATTTTTTTCCAGTCATCCAGAAGCAAATGCATATATGCACATGACTCTTCTGGGAATAAATGTTTATGTGGGAAGTCTTATGAAGCAATTGATAAAAACCAATTGCAGTAATGCTTCCACCTTGCACAGTATCAGGCAGATATTTCCACACTCACCTTAAACATTCACTGTGCCATCTGACATGTGCCCCAAAATCCACCCCTCAGTCACTGGTTCCAGTTCCATGGACGGATTTGATCCATAACATATTAAAGATAATTACTTTGTTAAAGGTGTTCCTCTTACGTAAACTTTCATGTAGTATGTGATGGTGGATGGTTTAGTGGTTATGGGTTGTAGGGTGGATGGTTGGACTTGATGATCTTAGAAGTCTTTTCCAACCTTGATGATTCTGTGGTTTCAAAGAAGCTTATCTAGACTCTTCACAAAAAATTACTTACTGAATGTTTTTTTCTCACACAAGATAGCTTAGAGCTTGAAATCTCTATTTCTTCTTGGTCCTTAACTCCTCAAAGTCTGTAGTGCTGTGAGCTAAAGACAAAGCTAAATTCATATTTTTATATCCTTTCAGGCTTTTGTAGCTAAAAATATAAAATGGTTCAGTGTGATAATATCAGGAGCTTTGTATATAGTAGCAAGATCATCTGTACATCAAAATTTAAATAGCAGACATCTCACTGTCAATCATACTGTTTCTGAACCACATATCATATTCAATTAGGCTCAAACAATGGGTAAGCTAATGAAAAGACCACTGGTTCTGCTTCTAGAAGCTGTGAATGAAGAGTCTGACTAAAAAGAATGGTATAAGAGAGAGTAAGTGTACCACTTTGTAACATATTTGCATATTTGTTTATTATTGCAGTGCTCCACTTAATAGATAAGAGGATATAGAAGAGCAAATGATCATGAATCTCAGACTGTCTTACACTACTATTAAATTACCATATATTTTCATAATTATTTTGTGAGCTGTACTAATCAGGTAAAATTACGATTTGTGTCATTTTTAATAATGCAAATGAAAAGCTGAAAATGTATTGTTCCCAAGCTTTGGGAAAGCTGCCATCTGACCCTTACCTCTTAGTGAAAGGCCAGCCCCAAACATGGAGATGGCTGTCAGCAGTGGATCACACTGCTACCAAACATCCTCTTTCCGGATTCTGGTGGAAACTCCTCCAGAATCAGGAAAATTTCCTCTTGCACAGACACCTAGCCAGGTTCTTTTTGCTTCAGTTTGTCTCAGAGCTCTGATAGGCAATGATAAACTCGAGACAATTTAAAATTAGGATCAGATGGTGAACTGTGATTAGTTCTGTAAACTTCTCACAATTCGACAACCCTAGCACAAGAAAGTCTCCCTCCCTCATTATCTATCTCTCCACTATATGATTTAGGAAGAGAGATAGTCTGGACCAAGCCATTAGCTACTGTAATCAGGGGGATCTTATTTATTGAATTCATTCAATTTCTCATCCAGCTGCTCAGACATTGACACTAGATGGATTTTTTGGTCAGGAAACACATATCCATTACACTGCTTCCCTCCCCCTCCCCAACTTCCCTCACCAAGGCCAGGAAAGATGTACAATAACTGTAGCTGTCTGCAAAGTCTCTTCCCTAGAGATGGGAATAATGAGCTCTTGGAAATGTTTAAAGTCTACTAAATAAGAAAAGCATCTAGAAATGATCTGGTAAAACAGTTTCAATGCCATGAGATTCCACTCAATATCTCCAGTACTATTATTTTTAACTGAAAAACTAGGACTACAGCCAATTTTATACTTCTGGAATTATTACTGTTTCATAAACTTTTACATATATGCACAGATGTATCTTTTAAAATGTCTACATTTCCTGGCATTCAATGTAGGCAGCTAATGCTTCAAATCTTGACAAAATTGAGCAAAATAATCAAGCCCCCACCCATCTCCAAGTATTTAAAGATGTGTCCAAAAATATTTTCAGTTTCTTTCCCTTTGCTTGAGCTATTAAAAAACAAACCAAAACAAGACAGGCATTAAGATTTTGCAAATTCATAACTTATATCCTGTCTGGAAAAACAACTCAGAAGAGTGAGTAGAAACTGCCTCTAGGGATTCCTCCACGACGTTCCTGGTTGGGAACAGGGTATCATGCTGTGAACTTTTTAAATACAGCAAAGAGAACTCAGCTTCTGCACTCAAAGTCAGCATACAACAGCTAGAAAGTACAAGTCACTGCATGCATAAGGATTAGAAATCCCCACACATAAAGAAACTCTTCAAATAACAGCTCTGAATGTCCATTTGCCAAATTCCAGATGTTGTTTCTTATCCTTCAAGAAACAGCAAAGGATAGAAGCATCATGAAAAGTGGCAGAAACTATCTGAACATGCCCACAGTTGGGTTCTTAGGAATAGCACTCAGCAGCTTTTTCAAAGCTTGGCTTGAGTGTCCAGAAAAAATTCTGGAAGACTTCTGAAGTCAAGAGCAATAATATCATGACTTGAGCTCCAAAGGAACCTCATCTCAGTGAGGAAGCTGTGCCTCTGTCCTACAAAAATCCCCTCATTAGCTCTCAGTGTTGAACTCTAGGTCAAGAAAAACTCTACTGCCCTTTCTGTAGTTTCAAAGTACCTCAAGGAACCTCTTAATAGATCTAATTGGTTTTTAGATGCTGGAATCTCATATATTTCCTGATATTCTTGCAGTATTTGCTTGATACAAATTTGAACACCAATCCAGTAAGTGTTGCTGTAGAGAAGAACCATATCATTGTGCCTAGAAGCAGAGAACTTGTTCTCCTAGAAGTATAGGCTATACACTAATGAGTACTATATGAACCACACCTGATGTCTGAAAAACAACATTTTTCAGCCTGCAAGATGGGATACAAGCTATACAATCTAGATTTACATTTATATTGAGAACAACTCCTTGCTATATTGCACTGTACAAAGTGAAAAATACATCCTTCTCACAGCAAAGCCAAAGCTCACAGAGAAAAAAGTAATTCCAGGTGAGAGAAACCTACTATGATTGTTTAGTGGAATTAACCACCTCAGAGCTGATCCAAAATCAGGGCATATCATTTAAGGAATTGCCCAAAACCTCTTAAATCCTGACATAATGTATTTCTTTTGGGTCGCAGGCAATGCTAGGAAAGAGAAAGAAGCATGTTAGTGCAGAAGTAAGGCTTCACAAAATGTAATGCTCAGTTTGATCCCTTTAATCACAGGAGGCCTGCATGTCATTACTTGACCAGAGCAGACCTAACTGGGAAAGACCTAGGAAGCTGTGAAAAGGAGGCTGCAACCCAGACATGAACACCAGATGGTTGTGACATGTAAAACAGGTGAGGTTGGTCACTGGAAAGGAACTGCTACACATACAAAAAAGGGGAAAAAAGGCATGTGGAGCAAATCTGACTTTCTCAGATACATTCACATCTATTTACAACACAACTCACTGATAATGACCATATGCTTTTGAATACAACTTTTTGTTGTAGAGTCAATGTTAAAGTAAAATATCAATTAAAGAGGTGCTCCCCAGGTTTTTGCTTTTTATTTTTGTTTAGCATTAGGGTATGTGACTACAAATATTTTTTAACTAACTATGACAGACTTGGAACTATACCAGCAACATTAATAGTAGCATAGAGGCAATCCTTGGGACAGTAGGATACGTGGCAAAAGTCCTAAGTCAGTATTCACTGCATGAGCTTTTTTTGGATATTTTGCAGAGTTTAAATCATAAACATCTGTTTGTAGAAAGAAACTCTGTCTCCTCTTTCTTACATATAATACATTAATCATTTTAAAACAAGACTATAAAGACAGTATCTTGCTGAGTCCTTAGTACTTAGCAAGGTTACTAAATACTTCATTTACATCCCATTTGGGACAAAGATTAAGCAGCAAAATTTGAGATGCTTCACTGACCTATAAAACAGTTATAAAAATATTTAAATAATAATACTCTTGAAGCTCAATAGGAACCAATACCCCCACCATGCTGGACGGTGGCAGAAGGCAAAATCTCTGCATTCAAGGGCTACCAGTCCAAGGAAAAGAAACAATCCTGAGCTCTCCCTGAGATTGAATATACAAGCAAAAGAGAAAGAATGAACACAAATTAGTTACTTTATTACCTTCTTTTCTGATTTTTGGTGGGGACAGGGATAGAAAGGAAGTAGTGTAGAAGATGAAGATTAGTAGTTGTGGTGTATCATCTGTTAAGAGACTGGGAAGTGTGGGAAATGTGCTGTGCCATGACAAAGCTAGCCAAGGAATCAAGGTTGTAGGATTTACCACAGCCAGCAAGAGCATGACAGAGAAAGCAGAATTCAGGAGAACATTAAGTGAAGTAATTAAATAACAAAACCAATACTTTTAGAAAACCTCAGACTCAGGAATCAACAATCCAGAAGGATACAAAGGAGGGTGCAGCTCTGACATAGAAGGATTAGAGATATAGGTAAGAAGAAAAATGGGTAAGAACACAGGTAGAATCAGGATTGAATCAACCCTTCCAGAGAGAAGTGGGCAATAAAGGAATAAGTAGATCTGGAATTCACAAAAGTCGATTAGGAAAAAAAAAAGGTAACAGGATGAGACACAAGACAGCTATAGGAGGCAGCAAAAACAGAAATATAAACAGCCAAAAAATGTGGAATGAGTGCGACAGTGAAAATTTGCAGCCTTTTATTACACGTAAGCAAGCATTTCAGAACCCTTAGATCTGATTTCCACTCTTAGAGCTCAGGCACACTGAGTCTTTTCAGAGTGCAAAGCTGCACAAAATTGTGTGCAAACCAGATGCAGTAGATGGTCTGCTGCAAGTCAGCATGATGGTTCATTTTCCCCATTACTGATGAGGTAGGGCACTGTCGTGTCAAGCAAGGAACACCCAAGCAATGTGCTACCAGACAAGGTTATTGTCTTCAACAGATTCCATCCCCCCACAGACAAGGAAAAATTCAAGCAGACCACAAATAATTATGCTATGACATTCAAAATCTAACTAAGGTCTATGCCATATTAGGGAAAAAAATCAAAGTTGATCATTCTGCCATCAGATGCTAGATTAGGAATGCTTAAATACACCAAATCTGTCTTTTTTTTTTTTTTTTTTTTTTTTTTTTTTTAATCTCTGCACAATTCTTAATCCCCAGGGTTGTTGTGAGAAAAGTTGTGATCATTTATTGATGGTGTAGGTGTAGTTCTCTTGCTCACAGCTCACAGTGGTCCCTACAGTCAGGAATCTCAGCTATCATTTAATAGCACAAAAGATATAACCACTGGTGCTCCTCTCACACAGCCCGCAGAATAGCAAAACATACAAAAAGGAAACATCAGATTTTTGCCTGACAGAGGGTCATCTTTCATCTCACCACATCCTCCTTTTGAAGATGTAACAGGCACACCTGTCTCAAAGTGACACCTCTGAGCAGCAAAAAGCTGGACTTAGTAACCAATTGTTAAATGGAAAAAAACCCACCACGGAACCCAACAAACATTAGGCTTATTATAAATGAAGTAATACAAATTCCTGCAAATATATTTAAACAAAATCTTCAGCCAGAGGCACAATTTGAATCCAAGCATCAGATGGTGTAAATGAAGAGTGTCCCAAGCACAGGTGGTAGTTAAGTTTATGACTGCCATAAACTGAATCCCATTTCACAATGATGAAAGCAGTCTAAGCCAGGTCTATTTTTGTATCTTCAGTACTCCTCAAAACTTCAAAATCAGTATGTAACACTGTCTTGCCTTATAAATGGCAAAGCGATAGCATGCTAGCACTTCTTTTCAGCCTCCTACCTGTCCCAAAAGTAATTTTTCTTTTCACAATATTATACCACAAAAACCTGCCTAAAAGTAATGGTGTTTTCTTTTTTTCATTAACAAAATGAGAATAAAAAAGGAATTGCTATCCACCCCAGCCATTCTTATACAAAGGAGATACATAACAGTGTTTGTAGACACACTGGGCAGCTCAGCTTTTTAGGCCCTATGTTGATAAAGTATACATAGTTTTACATAGGTTGATAGCATATGCATAGGTATACATCGATATTTAACTTCTAAAATTGGACACAAGAGTGGAATTAAATGCCTTCTCTAAAAATCTATGTTTTTCTTTGGGAATAACACAAGTTAGCCTTGGCCATTTCTCTTAGAATGATTCAACAGCTCCAAAGTCAGTTCTCTAACCCCAGACAAGACATGTACTGGAAAACACCGAATGTTTGCACAGTTTAATTATTTTTAGTTTTCATTTTTAAGTGTTATCTTCTAGGCATTTGTTGGGGCAGTTGTTGAATGAAAACAGTAGTTTCAGTGACACAAATACTAGTCCCCAGCCCTGTGAGTAACACTGCTTTGTTTATCAGGTGAAAAAGTTAACATGGGGGGATTTTTAGTTTTTTTTTCTTCCCCCCCAGTTATTAGGAAATCACAAAGAAAGAGGGTAAGGTGACAAAAACAAGGTAACATTTAAAAGCTTTTATACAGTACAGTGTGGCAGTACTTACAGAAGTTGAAACTTGGATGGTATTCTTTGGAGCACAGACTGTGCTCTTTGTCAAGAATATGTTTTGTCCCCTGTTCTGTGAAGTGGTTATTTGACATTTTCTCTACTCCTTAAGCTAAACCTGCTGCCACCAAGCCTCAACTGGGAAAATGCTATAGCCCCAGTAACCTTTTCAACTGCTTAAATGCTTATTAACTCCTTGTTCTCAACCATTTGACCTCTTCCCCCTCAACAAAGAGTAGAAAAACCTGTTTTATAATCTTATTCTAAAACAAAAATATGTTCTGCAAATACTTGTGCCAGAGGAAATGCAGCCTTTCTCCTGTCCTCTACTCTCCATAACATGCTTCTATACAAAAGCTGCAATTAGAAACTCTTCTATTCTGCTAATTTGTAATACAAAAAAAGACCACAGAAGAAGAACGATGGCTACAAGAGAAAAGATTTTCCAGCAATATATAACATGTGCAGGAGATGCCTTGAGCTCAGTGATGGGGACTGACTCTATGAAGTCACTCTAACAGGAATATTATTGTATATAAATAAATTATTAATAATAATAAGAAAATTATGGTGGCTTTTCTCTTTTGGGAAAAAAAAAAAAGTCCCTTGGAAGACAACCCAAAACGTAAAATAGGTTTTTCTGGGGACCACAGCAAACTCAAAATGATTCTCAGCAAAATTCTTCTCTATGTGCTGTAATATTGCTATTTTTAATGTACAAACTCTAGTGTGTCTCCATAGTGTTAATTACATTTTTTTTTTAAATAAAGCAAGCAAGAAAAGCTACAGCATATTTTGTTATTGATCAAAGCTACCAAATTTACCTATTTATTAGAGTTTGTATTTAGGAAAAATAATTTAATGTAATATTTGACCCTACAAAACCCCTGTGATACTTCTTAAACACAAAAATTGCATTCAGATCAAATTATCGCAGCCCCAAGTCTAAATCAAAGCCCTTAGGAACACACTGTTCACTGCAGTGACAGCCCTGTGTTTGACTTCTATTAACAGCCCCATCCACAGTCTTTAATGTTTGCCAGCACCTGTGCCAAAAAGGCAGGTTTTATTTAAAATACATGGATCCCACACTGTCAGCAAATTAACAATAACAGCAACAAAGCCATACAGCCCACCTCTTCCCACCTCCATCTCAGTTTTCCTTCTTGTGTCAAAGACCAGCATCAAAGCATACTTGCCTATAGAGTTCAAAGGAGAAGGCATCTGGGACAAAAGCAAAGTGATGCCAAAAGCAAAGTGATGCCAGTTCTTATGTCCAGAGACCCAGGCACAGGACCACCTGCTCAGATGGTGGTGGCTGCTAATGCAATCAAACAGCAGAGCTGCAAGTTACTGGTTAATTCTGCTAGAAATTATTGAAAATGCACAGTGGATGATAAATACCACTCTTCCCTCGATGTTTTTATTTTGGGCAAAAAAGTAGCTTTTTAGGACAGAGGCATCCAGCATTTGATAGACGGTGCTGTGACCTGGTGAGGATACATTGCAACTGAATATGACATTGAAATCATACCCAGTATTTCTCATTTATAACATTCCAAAACTAGACATCGTGAGACAACCAGCATATGCTGGCATTTCAGCTAACAGCAACAGATGAGCAGCTGGTTCCCATTTTGAAATATACCAAACCAGCTGCTCTCAGTTCTCTTATCCTGAAAATAATGTTCTTTAAGAATATTTTCCATGTATAATTTACAGCTTCTATTCTTTTCTGGCAAAGAAAAGAAAACAAACCCCAATACTATGCAGTCTGGCTTAAGCGGAAAAATCACTTTTAAAGTACAAATTTAGAGTAATTAACAAATTTAATAAAGCACTTCTTTCTCCTTGTTAAAACATTCTTAAATCAGTTGGCATAAATGTGAAGGACCGGTGATTTAATTAGGGTATTTTTTTCCAGTATCAATTTAGCAGAATCAATGCAGTCCCATAGCTGAAAAATTTTATTATTCCACAAGCCAACACATGCTTAGATCATAATCAATTTTTCAGAAGAAAAGATTAATCAAAGCCCTTTTAATAAAAACTTGATACTGTAAAAAGATCTCTAAATGTCTGGACCACTATGCTTGGTTACCAAAATTCATCCCAGAAGTTTTCTGATTACTCCAGGGCTGACAAATGCAAAACATTTAACAAGTCGGGCTTTATATATTGCATCTACTGAAATAAGATTGAAACTTTAAAAATCCATTAATTTTAATGGTGCAAGACCAAAGTGTATGTAAGGAAGTGGACTTAAACATTATTGCTGAATTTGAAGATTCTTATTGGCCATTAAAGCATGTGGAATACCAGATTACTGTGAGAACTGTATTTCAGAGACTTGTACCACAAGTGTTTTCTGTCTTAAAGTATGAAACCATTCAACATGTAGTCGAAAAAATAAGCTGGTTAAACATTTTCAAAGCCTGTACAGAACCTAAAATTATAAAGTTTAATGATATGTGGCAGCTAATGGCTTTTGAAAGAGCACTATTTGTTCCTTCCTCAATATGCTTTCAGATGTGAGGATTCTTGTGATATTAATAACTATCATAACAACATTTCAGTTGATCTAACAGGCACTAATAAGCTTGCCTCTATTCATATGTTTTGTAATAGAAAAAATAATTCCTGTGTATGTTTTCTAGATCAGAACTCTATGCTGAACGAGTGCAATGATTCCAAGCATCTGTTTCATTAAGGTCTTTAAAAAAGGGGGAACAAAAAAACCCAGAAGGAATTCACTTTTAGTAGCAGAAATTAATTACAAAACAAGTATAACAAAACAATTTTATTGTATCATGTAACGAAATATTTGCAGACAATATATTCTATGAATCTAGAAAGAATGTTTAATCTTTTCTCGCAGTATTTAACTGCATTTTTATTAAAATTGGCACAATTCATTCTCAGGGAATCATGCCAGCAACGTCTTTCCAGTAGCAATTTAGCTTGCTACGGACCAGCAAGCTGATGAATTATTAACTTTGATGGTAAAATCCACCAAATTCTGAAGTTAGCCAATTAAGTGACACTCCTCTCCCTGTTTCTAAAGTATAATGTTGGAAACAGATCACTTTCTGATTTTGTACTAAGCAAAATCCCATTTTTAGAAGGAGAAATATCAAAATAACATTGTGCTGGAGATAAAATGGTAAAGAATATCCTTCTGCATGAGTCATGGCAGGGAGAGCAGTAGAAATTATTTACCCTAATTATTAGCAAGATCTAAAAGAGTAGGGAATTAAGAGAATTTGTTTGTTAGGAGAATCAGTTTGTTTTACTCCCATATACACCCTTAGATTTTATAAGGATGACCTACCAGATAACCACTCCTGCTTCTGGGGACACAATCAGCATCCCGTGGAATTCCAGAAATCCAGTTATTCAAACAATCTCACACTTACAAAAATCACAAAGAACCTGTGCAATTTTGTAACTAAACGAAGATACTTAGCTAAACAGATAACATGATTTATTCAGATGTTGTTAGCACTGGCACCACCATGGGTGTCAATGAAGTATCAGATAATTGCACTTAAAAATGGCAGTGGGTTTGAAGTGTCATATTGCATTTTTCAGCCATTTAACTGGCTAATATTTTTTACAGTGGTGTATAAACACTCGTGATTGCTAATGCAGAAATAAGATCTGTATCTGGAATTTCCAAAAAGTGTCAAGAAATTCCAAGGATACCAAATACTGCCTCCTTACCCCTTGATTAAATAAAAAGACAATGAATCAGTAAAATACATCAACTGCATGGTCTTATAATGAAAAGAGCAGTCCTTGGCTCCCTTAAATTAAGCAAAGTCTCAATATGCTTTACTAGTATGAAACTGGTAGAGAGAGACTGCAGTTCTAAGCATTCAAAATAAGTACAAAATCAGCATGGAAACTCCAATTTTACCAAAACCATACCCATATGAGAACTTGGTCCGGGATAGTTGAATAGGTGGAAAGGTAGCTAAAAGGATATTTGGAATTTTCATCTATTTGCTGAAGTCTTCCTTTGCAACTCTAGAAGAATCACTCAGAGTCAGTGTTGGAAAGCCTTCAAACACTGGAGTTCAAAGTCAGGAACCTAGTGTCATCCAAGATACCCCAAGGTATCCACAGTACCAGTGCAAAGCTGACAGATATGACTGATGATGTGTGGGACAACTAAGGTACCTGGACCAGCAGCTGGAGGCCAGATAGGGAATAACACAGGACCCCTATGTTTAGGAAACTTAATTGTGCCCAAGAGGACATCTAAATCAAATTCTGTCTTATAATGCTCTAGTTCCCATATATAAAGGGGGAAAATTTTTACTTTGCAACAACTTTAGGGACTGTAAGGAAGCCAGACTGATGGAGAATGCAGTAATAGATACTGGATATTTTAATAATCTCTTTCCACCAAACTCAGGCACTTATTCTAAATTCCATCAGGTATATGATTTATTATATTTAGAGTTTAGTTCAGTCAAATACTTTAACAGAGTTATGCGTTAATAACTCAAAATAAAAATTGTGGTTTATTGCTAATTCAGGCAGTGGCAAAACAAGTTAGGAACATCAAAATGTTGAAAAGGTTTTTAGGTTCCAGCAAATTAATGAGAAAGCTCTTAGATGATCTGGATCTGGCTCAAGCATGTACCTTGATCCATTCCTGAGTAGTGGATCAGTTGTGCTGAACTAAAACTCAGTGGCCCAACCAGTACCTGTGCCTTCAGCAATGACTGTAATGTCCCTTATAACCTCTTAAATATTTTGTGTTTTACAGTTTGCATTTTATGTGATGTTTTGTCCCTTATAACCTCTTAAATATTTTGTGTTTTACAGTTTGCATTCTATGTGATAAATGTTTTCTTTAAAAGGAACTAGACCTTGACATCAATGTTTTGTGTTACAGAAACTGCACTGCCTGAAACATTTTCCTATGGTTAACCAAACAGAGAAAAATATCTGCAGTCTTAGGAGCATGGGTAGGATTGCAATATCCACTTTTTCTGCTTAGCCCTGTGATACTTAATCTGTGACATTATCAAGCAGATTTAATTTGTAAAAGTTATACTCAAGCAGAAGGTCAGGAAATGGAGGCTACTAACTCTCTGATCTACATCATCTACCCAAGGTGGTCAACAAGGCATATGCTGACTTCTTGAAAGTGGCACACATGCCTCCGAGGGTGCAGGGAAAAAAGGGATCTAAGTCTTTCCTAGGTGGGAGATAGCCATGGCTCTCTGCAGGTCCCACCCCTCTCACGCAGGGCAGGGCAGGACAGGTTTGAGCAGGACAGAAAATCCAGGTCAATCCAGAAGGACACGACTGACTTTGGCTTCAGCCATATCTGCTATATGGCTTTATTTTAACAGCAAATTTCAGGCTACCCAAGGTGTCTTGCTTGCTACTAGTGTCAGGCTACTGCTGTTGGTGTCTTGTGGCCCCAGGCTGTGAGCTGCAGCAGGGACATCACTGGCATGGGCTGATCCGCTGCCACGGATCAGGAATCTCAGCTGGGAAGAGGGGCAGTTCCCAGTAGGACATTCTGAGCAAAGCACAGGAGTGCCTCTGTCTGGTAGGGGTAAAAAAACAGGGTGAGAGGATAAACATTAAGGTGCTCAATCCCAGTAGCTAGACTGACAGTGAATGGAAGTTTTCCTGAGATTTGAAAGCTAGGGATAAATAATGCTTGACTTGTAATGGGAGAGAGAAGAAGATGGGATAAGAAGGTCAGATATCTTGTTACCTGCTGATGTGAACTGCAGCCAAAAATTTGATATTTTCCTTTACTAGAATTTCCAAAGGAAAACAAAAATTAAGAAGCTGCTGATTCTGATGGCCTGGAAAACTACCGTGCTTCTGTAACAACAATATAAACCTTGTTCAAATATTATATTTGCAAAAATTATTCAAATAAATCAGCATTCACTCCATTTAAAATACAGTTGCCCCAGCTAACTTCTGTTAAGAATCCTGCCCGCCATTTGTTGGAGCTATAAAAGGAAGGAAAGTAGCTGAGATTACCCAGGCCTTTTCCATTTGAAAAATCCCTTCCTAAAATAGTTTGGAGAAGAAAAAAGCCTGAGAACAGCATGTTCTTCACTTGTTGGGTTTTGAATGACTGCAACAAGTCTGGGACATAGTTGAGCATTATTAGAACACAGATACATCCAATTCTGAACTCCAAAATCAATTTTGGTACAAGAGGCATATTAAAAATATTCCCCCACTCTCTCTATCTTGTTCCCTAAAAACCCACAAAACAATAGCTTTCCTATTTGTAATGGTTTGAGGTTCTCATTACTTTTTGTTTTCTTTAAGGGATGAATGAGGTTTCATTTCTACAAGGCTCCTCCACTAACCTATGCTAAAAAATTCTCTCAGGTCTCACATTACAAACAATAATTGGACTCTCTACAAATAAACTTTATGTGACTGGGATCTGTCCAGGCTGCTACAGTTCTGTCTCACTGACAGATACACTTCTCCTTGTAGCACTTACTGTGCCTGAAAAGTTGTAAAGTGTGTGTTTGTAACGTTTCAGCAATCTGAGATAAATTAACATGGCCTGTAGCACTGATTTTAATTTTCCTAGACAAATCAAGTTTTCAAAGAAATCCCAAAAGGAACAAGGAGAAGTCATCACAGCTGTCAAAAGGTACCAGTCACAAAATCTCCAAAAGATCTTATGCCAGAGGCACAGCTGCCAGTGTAACTCCAAGTCTACTCCTTCTGCACATTCTGGAAGCTGAGCAAACTCAGGTTCTAGACAAAGTTTAGTAAAAGATGATGCCATGAATGAAGGCATAACCCATGTGCAAATAAGACTGGTCAAAAATTTAGATTTTGTCTTTTCCATGCTAAATTTTAGAATTGTAATGGTATTTATTAGCATAGTTTGATTTTAAATTTATTTATAGGTTAAAAAAACCTAATACTTCTTCCTGAGCTTCCACTGTCAAAGGCTTGAAGCTTGGAAATTAGGCAGCACAATATAGACTTATTATTATCTGAATTTCACAGCAGAAAACAGCCTGACAAGAGATTTTAAAAGACCTTATAATTGCTTTAGAGAATATTCATATTGCACATAAAATGGAAAACCTCTTGTGACTTGTCTTTTTTGTCACAGGGTGGACCTTAAGAAACTGCAATGGCTACTGAGACCTTTTGTGTCTCAAAGCAGGATAGCACATCCCACTCCTGCATCTCATCTGAAACATTTCCAGCACTGTCCATTGCTGCTGCTGTTTTGATTGTCACCTAAACTCAGAAGATGGAACATTTACATTTACTTGTTACGGCTCTGGCAATCTGTCAGCATTTTTCAAGCAAAAGAAAGGAAATGAGGAACCAGAAGAGTTTATATCACTTTGAGAACTGAGTGTGGTTTCAGATGACAAAGCATCCTTGGCCCTTCCCTTGCCAAGGACAATGATGGAAGAGAACTTAGCTTCTGCAGAGCATACTCATGTTTGGGAAATGAGAAATGCTTCTCCTGTGACAAAAAAGATGGTCCTATTTTTAGAGGAGACATGTTATTGGCTATTTATACAATCAAGGCAAACAAAAAATGTTCATCAAGCTGATTGATTTCCATTGTGTTAGGCTGTAAAAATGGCATGCATGGAAAGAGAATCGGAAAAAAAGCTACTGAGAAAGATGGATAGAAAGCACTCTGTTAGAAGTAAGATGTATGCATTTTCTTAAGTTAGCTGGGGCAACTTAATCAAGCAACACCTGCCATCTGTTTTCATGTTCCAGTTAATGAAAGCACAAATGAGCTACAAGAAAAAAGGTGAAAACAGATTAAGTAGTGTCATGAGTCACCCATTTCTGCAGTTCTAAGTCCAGAGAGAAGCAGCAGCATAAATTTTCATGGCTGATTCTGGTGTTAGGGAAAGCAGCACACAAAACTCAGGAAATACAGTTTATGGCAAAACAGAGGATGGGTTTAAAATGGGGTTTTAAAAGAAAGCAACAGAATTCAGATTTCCCACTACAGGAGGTCAGAGTGGGCTGGTTTTGCTCAGGACTGTCAGAGAACAACTGCCCAGCAAGCCAGTCCTGAGAATTATACCACCAATGAACCACCAGAAATTGGAAGAAGAGGGGTAAAAGGCATCAAATAACAAAAAGAAAGATTGTTTGGCTACAAGACTCAGGATCCTCCTGAATGGTTTCACCTAGTTAGTATCAAAGTCCATCTGGGAGTCTAGATGGGTAAAGAAGACTGAGTGCAGAGACCATCAAGCTTCAGGAAGAACACAAACCCATCAGTGACTGGAAATGAACCTCATGTAGCCACAGGAAGGAACTGAAGGCAGGTTGAAACAGCAATTGTAACTGTAGTCAAGGCAATGTATGGATTTCTCCCTAAGGATCCACCTTTCTCCCACCTTGCTGTCCACTGTGTGTGATCTTCCCTGGCACAGTAATGTTCAATGAATGGTGGAAGGAACAGGTAGTCGTAGACTTGAAAAATTGGCTCAAAGGACCTAAATACCAACAAGGAACAAAATTTCTAGCTGGAAAGCTCTTCATCAACTCTGCCATAGGAAGGAGCAGCAGCATTTTTTTCCTGCACGCTTTCTCATAGTCACTTAAATTTAAACAACAGGTGAATGTATAGGCAGGACACAAGTCTTGGTCTTGTAGCACCAGAGTGCAGAAGATGAGAGATGCATCCACATTCTTTTATGCAAAATCTGTTCCTAAACATACTGTCAGAACCATCATGTGGTCCAACTGCTTCCTTAATGATGCACAGCTACAAGCACATTTTATGTTGACTTCTTTCCAGTATGTTCTCCTGCCAAAAGTAAGGGCTGTTCGAATTTAAAAAATTACATTCACAAATTCAATTATATTCTAATGTTATCTGATAAATAAAAACACCTATTCAAATATTTGTGTATCTTATTTTGTGGATGCATTATTCTTAGAGTTGTTCTCAATGTTAGATAAACTGTACTCAGCCATAAAGCACTATATTAATGTAACACAATGTGAAATGAAACCCTGATACCATCTGTGAATAATGTAATCAGACAAATGAGGAATAATGATTCCACCATGGTAATTTAGGACAGAACATACTGCATTACAATTGTCAGCAGCTTGGTTTGTAGCTTACAAACTTCAGAAAAGCAGAGCATACAAGAAGAGTGGGGAAGGATTTAATTAAAACATTACTACAGAAGAGAATATAAATGACAACATATTACTTCTCAAGGGCCTACAGCTATTATTTGCATCTTGAAATGAAACTGAAAACTCCCCGTCACACACAGGAAGGTAATTTCAGTGACATGGAGTTGCTTTAATGCATCAAAAATCCATGGGATTTGGTTTATAACATAATTTCAACCAACTCTTCAGGGTTGTGGTAAGGAAATAACCTATGGGAGTTACACCAGATTCTTTCCACTTTCTAAAAGTTTCCTATCTGTTCCCAGACCAGAAGTTCAGCCCACTACTGTCTCTACCCAGCACACAGTGGCTTCCACTGGGAATGGTCCACACCTAATAGGATGCTTTTCTTCCTTACTCTGACATTTTTTTGAGGGTTCAGAAGTGGAATTATCTTTACTGGGTTTGCAAAACTCAAGTCTCCTTCAAAATAAGGAAAAAATTTCTAGACCCCTCCAATCTACTTTTTGCATTGAATAAGGAAATTTAGGTCCCTGTTGATTAAAAAGGTGCTTTTTTCCTCTTCCCTCGTTTCTTGTTCTATCTCTGTTCTACATATTTTTCCCACAAGCATTTCCATAATCTCTTTACTCTTCCAGGTTCTCTTGGCCATTGATACATTTCTCTTTGTCATTACTGCAGACTAGTAGGAAAGAAACAGGAACTGGAATAAAAAGATCTGAGTTATTTCCTCTGGTTACACAGGAAACCTTGGTGGACTGATTGTAGCTACCAAAGTCTTGTTTAGCAATCCCTCCTCTCAGAGTTCCCTCTGTAAACACACATATTTAAGAACAGCCTGTCATTTGGAAAGATTTACTTCTCTGTATATAATGTTTTATGATCCATTTCTCCATAGGGCAGAACATAAGAAACATTTCTGTATTTCAGCTTCCTTTACATTCTTCAGTGATTAAGATATCTGTCCACTTTTTCTCATGTTATAAAACATTCCTTCCACGTAGAGCATTCCTGTTCCCCTAAATTATCACACCAACACAAAACCAAGAAACACCTGGTAATGTTCAGAAAAATTGTAGCACCTGCCCTCAGAGGGGGCAGCTGTTGGCGCTGGTAATAAATAAATAACCAGATAAATGGATATATTCATAAATAAATAAAAGCTGTTCAAAAGATTTATGTCAACAGAAATCTTGATACTTTCCATATGCTTCTGCCTTCCCACGTCTGGGAAAGATCACAATGCTGTAGTTTCATTCTGCCATGGTAGTATACTGGATACAGTACCAGAATGAAGTGGTGGACTTAAAAAGAAAAAAAAAAAAAGGATCAGCTCTTTCACAAATAGTTTTGTTTCATAGTAAGAAATTTTTGAGGGTGAAAAGCAGTGAATCCTAAGAGGAAAGTCTAGTAGTTTGTGAAACTATACATGCTTTGTACATGACATGCTTTTTTAGAAGGCATTCTCTTTATTACACATAACAAAACTTACTGTTTATAGGTGACATTTCAACATGAAACACTAAAAATAATACTGCATCACCTTACCACAATCTAGATTTTCAAAATTAGCAATCAATCAATCAAGATGATGGGCATGTCCAGGAAGTGTCCCTGGAAGCCAGTGTAAAGCCTGTCCAAAGTGCACTGCCCTCTGCAGCTGCCTATTCCTGCTTGTTCCCAGGCAGTGCTGCTACAACCTGACTCTCACTTATATTAGCATTTGGCTTCTCTGGAGAATTATGAGGGGGAAAAGACCTAAAAGAGGCACTTAACATAGTTTTCCAACTTGTTGTCTTTTCTCTTGAAAATAATTGTCATCATCTTCTAAGCACGTCTTTGGATTTGGTTTATTAAAAATACGTGATAGCCTCGTGCTTTGTGATGTTCATGGTTATGTGTGTTTGGAGATGAATACTCAATGGTTCCCCAGTACTTCTCCCATTAACAGAAATTATTAGGCAATGCTAAATAAGAAGGCCTCTTCTGGGTTAACAATAAATATGACTAATCTAAAATGTAAGAAATCCAAAATGCATCTAAAAGTAGCAAAGCAGATCATCTGTGAAACAGGCAGCAGGAGGCCAAGCTAAGTGAAAACAGGAAAGCTTAAGAGAAACTTTCACAAGGAGGAAATAACTGGCATTTAATCAAAGTAAGAAATTATCTAGATCACCACAGTGGCTGGGAAAAGAAATACACAATAAAGTGTAACTTTAAGACAGAACCACCACACCAGAATCAACTGCAAGCACTGAGTCTGCCAGTGGCACACTAAACACAAATTTTAATTTAGGAACATCTGAAATTCTTGAGCGAATTGATTTGATTTTGACCTAACTGCATCATTTCCCCCTTCATCTTAGCAAATGAGTATTGTAATCAATATATATGTCAAAGCACTGCCAAAAGAACTCACAAGTAAACCACACTAAGTTTGAATTATAAGTACTCCACTTTAAACATTAAAGAAATGACATTATTGTAGACCATGACAGATTTAGCTGAGAACAAAGTGATATTTCAGAAGGTCAAGCAAACATAAACTGCTCAAAACTGCTAAAAATTATAGTTTTAAAGAAGCAAAAAGAGCGAGCAGATGTCAAGCAGACCTTCAAACATTATTGATATAATCTTCTGCTTGTCTCTGATGACTTCCTTTAGTATGAAGAACTGTAGCTCATTTTAAAAAAAGGGTAAGTTAGGGAAGGCATCAATTTAGAAATTCTAAAAATGTGTTACACCGAGCAAATTCTATTGCACTGGAAGGCAAAAATGCAATAATTTTATCTGAAAGGGAATATTCAGAAGAGGAGCAAAGACACTACAGGGTAGAGCTGAACCAGCAACTTTTACAGCAAGACTAAGAATGACAGTGTCAGCCAAGTGAGGGGGATGGAGGAGAGTACAGTAACACATGAAGGAATATATGCTTTGGGTATGGAAATTAATTTAAGTTTCTTTTGCACAGGAATCAGAGTAGGGAGAACAAAGGTTGTGCATCCAGGTAAGCTCACATCATGGAGCAAAAGCATAGATGTGGTACAAGTCATGACTGAGGAGCTGGAAAGTATTTCCAGGTCCCACAGCTCAGCCCCAGCTTTGGGATGCAGAAAACACACTCTGCTGAGGATCCTGGAACTTTGGCTATTATAGATGTACACATTGAACGCAGGGCTAGAACTCCAAATATTTTAAGAAACAAGGAAAACATGAACAAACCTGTTATCTGTCACGTGAGAAGAACTATTTTATAAATCATGTTCTAGTAATAAATTTAACTATTTTCTGTATAGGATAGAAAAGAGCAAGAGTTGGTATAGGGTACATGCCATGACATTTAAAATCAAAACACTGAAAGCTTAGTCCTGATATGATTTTGGTGGGGGCTGAGGGAGGAGGTTGCCAAGTGCTCCAGTTTCTTTCAGTCTGCTGATGTCTTGCATATGAAATCAGAGTCAGAAAATCACGTAGGCCTAGCGCTAGACACAGAAAAACATCAGGCAACTACTTAACTTAAACCTCAAAAAATCTAGTTTGAAAAACTAGTCTGCTCATCTCAAAGGCAGTTTTACTACTCATGCAGCAAATTCATAGATCTGCAGTATTAAAGGCAAGTAGTTCAGACGGCTACAAAATACTGTGCTCAAAATAAAAAATATTAGAAACGTATGATCTCTGTCTTCTTGTCATGAGCCATTGATCTTTATTTCTCCCAAGATGAAGTTCACAATAGCATTCACCAATGAACAGCACAAATATATCACATACCTTGCAGTCACAGCTTCCATGAACTCATCAAGAAGATCATCATAGGCTTGACCTCTGATTCTCTTGTGTCTCAGCCCAATATAAAGAGGATCTTTCAGCAATGCCTATTTAAAAAAATGTTTGGAAAATTATATGAGTTACACTATGTAACTATGAATTACACAAGTTACACTAATTCACTTTAAGTTAATAAGAATGGGGACAAGAGTACAGCGTTTGATGATTAACCCAAGAATATAAAATACATATCCATTTATACACCTCTATCTAAAGACTGAAGAAATGGAACAAAGATCTTGAAGAAATACCCTTTTGTGTCAAGGAAAATGGATACCCCAGTCTCAAAGGAAGTGTATTGTTTCAAAGTGGAAAAGTTTATCCTAGGAAGTCAGGTTTCAAAAGTACCTTTTCAAGCTTTCATTTTTTCTTTTCTTTTTCCTTTACATCCTGACAGTGCTCTGACATTTAAAAAAGCTGTTATCTTTATTTTTATTATCATGTTTCACAAATCTCTCCCAGAGTACATAATTTCAACTGTGTTAATGAGCTGATACTCAGAAAATGTGCTGCTTTGTACGACTGAATACGCCAAAATAAAACCAAGCCTTTGACCTTTTCCTCCAAAGCTTTTTAAATTATCATTTTAGATTCCAGCCCTCTCTATTTCAGTGATCTATGGCCATCAGTTAGGTATCATTTCTGAATTTGCCTATGCCTAAAACTTGCACATTATCATCCTTGAGATTTATGATCCAGACTTGGCTCTAGGTCCACAAACATACTCAGCCTGTATTATTCCTTGTCTCCCCTACTAGAAGTCTTGTTTATGTCTGTTTAATTTCCAAAGTATAACTTATAAACTTTATAAATATGTTCAAGTGTTTTGCAATCACTTTTGACAATTCACTCCAGTTACAGCAATTCCCCAGCTCCAACACTTTCACTGGTTCCCCCAGGAACTCTCATATAAAGACACTTTCTTTAGCTATTATTTTTTCACAGGCCTCTGAAAATGATTATGATAATTTCTCAGCTGTATCTAGAGTGCAATCCTCCCACAAATACGCAAACAGCTTGCAGAATTGGTCAGGAGCTTGACTAAATTGTTTTCATCCAAAAGCAATTTGCAATACTAATTTGGCTGCAGAAATCTGTAGACCAGCTTCAACTAGGACAACACTATAAAGAAAAATACAGAGCACCTCTCCTTCTAAGAGAGCCTTCAGCATGCACCACAAAGCAACAAGGCTGGAAAGCTTGTGCAGCCTTCTTCAGGCTGGGAATCAGAAATTTTTGGATTATAGAGAGGCACCTAAATTCCCTTCACAGCTTTTCTGTGTTGTATAAATGAAAAATACTTTGGGTCACAAGGCCTAGTTGAAGACTGGCTTGAATCTTTGTGAAACTTAAAACCTTTGGTGGTATTCTGACTCCTCTGGGAGGATTCTGATGCAGACCTGCACAACAAGATGTTTGTCTCTCTTTTCTCTCCACTTCCACAAAAATTTAAAAATATCAGATTAGAATGTTTTAAAAAAATAAAGACAAATCATCTGCAGTATTAAAAGATTTTTTCTAAAAAATGTTGGTAAATTCATCATTAACTTTAAAATAATTTCTAATACATTACTTACAGATTTCCAGGAGTTGTTAGTTCAACTGTTTATACAATAAAGGTCAAAATTAAAATTACTTTGTAAATGGAAGTGCAGCCATTACACTGTAATGTTTAAGTAGCATATTCTTGGGCTGAACTAGTTTTACCTGTGTATTTACACTGCTTAAGGTATTCCAGCAGCAAAATTATGATCGTGATTATGTACCTATTCCATATATTGCAGGAAAAACTGTCAAGAGTTTGATGTCAGGTACCTTTCAAAGTAATTTTCCCTTTTGTATCTTCTTTTTTTCTATAAACACTTCTTTGTACTTAAGAACGATTTCTGGAATTATTTTCTCATTTCGATTTTGAGTTCGACCAGTTATTTAAAATTACCCTAGGAAAATCTGACCTATCAAGGATAATTTTTTTTTCTCCGAGAGATGAATTCACAGGAATTGCAAATGAACTGTTTAGCAGTGTGAAAACTTAAGACAAGTTTGGAAACCCCGTGGGAGTTGCATCGTGCTTTCCACCAAACCAAGCCCACAAGGTTGTAAAGTAGAGCTGCCCAACAGCAGGAGCCTCTGTCAGAAACATTGTGGCATAAGTCACAAACAGCAATCCCATTTCTAAAAATTGCTGCAGCTTTCCATGCTGGTAGGCTTCTGCTATTCCATGTCCTGTGCAAGCATACTGTAACTCCTAAGGTCCAATTCATTGTAAGTAACTTATCCTCTTTCCAGCTCCTGCTTCGTCTTCCCAAATTGATTTGCTCTTTTAACATACTTGTGCAAGATTTTCACTAAGAAATTTCATTCTTTGTATGCATTTTTAAAAACAAAATACACTTTTGTTCTCTTTATTTTTTAAATTCTAAAGACATATTTCCAAAACACTCTGTGGCCAAACTGAGTAATACTTGTTCCCCTTCAAGAAGTCAGCTTACGTTGGGCAGTGATTTTGTGAAAGTTTAAGAGAAATAGGTGTTCACAGATATGCTGCTTAAAAAGTGCTGAACAAGTCTGCCCTGAAACCGAGACTCTTATGCCCCTTTTGCCACTTTAGCATCTCTTGTGTTTGGGAGCATTTTCATTTATAGCCAATGCTGAAACTCAGAACTCTGAAACAGCTCTGCTTACAAAACCGCTATATGAATTAATTCATATAAATTTGATGCCCAGATGTAATGTGGAATATTTCAAGCATAATTAACACAAATGTTTCGAGGGGTATGCTTAAACTTCCAGCCTGGGAAGTCTTGCAAGCAGAGACAATTAATTCAGTGACACATCTCTGATGAAAAGCTTGGCCAGCTATACACCCAGAGTTCAAAATTCCTTTACAGCTCAGTGCATTCTGCTTTACAAACGTTACAGTTTGACAAGAAATAGCCCCCAAAAGTTCCTTTATAGTCCTGTTCGGAACAACATATGAAGAAACCCAGGGTGGAGACAAAAGAATGAAACATTCAGCAAGTGAAAAGAACAGTGGTTACGTCTGAGCCCTGAGTGGCAAACCATTGTGGGGCTGCTCCCTTTCCAAAGGGCACTGAAGAATGAATAAGCTGCTTAAGCACATTATCCCCTTATTCGGGTCAACACCATGCAAACCAGGTCTATGCTGGTTGTTATTTTTAGAGGGTTCACACATCTTGAGAGATTAACATTTGCTATTGACTATTTCATGGCTTTCAAAACAGATTACCAAAAAGAAAGTTTCATCCTACAATTGAGTATGTCAAGCTGACATGATGATTAGGTACTTTTTCTCAATGACTTGGGTTTCTTTTGTTCCCTAGCTTGTTGTCAAAGCTTAAACTTTGTTTTGTTCTTTTGGAAATCAAATCTACTTCAAAACATAACTGCTTTTTTTCAGGTTAGTGGGTTTGTTATGCATATTAAATGATACTGAAAAACCTCATGCTGGTTTATTTTTAGACACTCTCTAAAGCTAAAAAAAAAAAAAAGTTTCTAAAATATTCAGGTTTAGCAATGTGGTACATTCAAGCTTTAATAGAAATAAGGTTCTAAAAGAGTAAAGGGCTTAATTGAGGTTCTGGTACTGGAAATACCGTGTAGATCTACTTAGAATTAGCTGTGTAAAATAACAAAGAGTTCTTCAAAGCACCATCTGAGCATATTAAAATGGTAATGACCTTTGGGGTTTTAAAAAAAAGGCAAGTCATTTATAGCATCTTGCTTGCACACAATTACAGTAAAGACATCAGCAAACCACCAAAGTTCAAGCAAGGCTTGAGCTGTGCACCTGGCTTGTATTTAGCTACAAAAGCCAAACCAGAAAGAAACAGAAAACTGCACAGTTAAATATTTCATCAGTTGAGAACAAACATGCTGAAATGTCATCTACTCTCAAACTTAGCACCAAGACATTTCTTTGGAACAGATACATACTTTAGCAGCAAACAGCTAAAGTGAACAGCTTCATGGGAAGTTGGAGGTCAAGAATTGCAAGATACCAAGCCCTCCCACTCACAAAGATAGCAGCAGAGAGCATGCAGAACCTCTGAAGTGTCACCTAGAAAGGGCTTGTTGTACAAGCTTCAGAGCAGTAATTCCCCCCATGCCACTAAAATGTCAAAATCCCCCAGTTCTGCCCTGGGAAATTATATACATGAGAGTCACAATTATAAAATTAAAGGAGAACTACATTTGTATGAGACATGAGAAGATGTGGGACACAGACATGCCACAGAAATGAAACACATTTCAGGGAATGATCGGTCTAGCAGGGCACACTCAATGTGAAACTTTTTTCCAATAAAAGAGTTAGCCAGTCAGATGTTTCTGACTTAACATCAACATTTTGGACTTAACTTCAGCTTCTATCAAGATTAGCTACCCAGGAATCAATCTGTGATCATTTAAATTTTGGGTTGTAAGCACTAACATGCTGAAGATGCCTTTTTTCTTTGAACGAGCTTATACTGAAGTCTGAAATACAGGATGACATCCTTAAAACATGTAACAGATTCTGTGTTTCCAAATGCTAACTGAACTTCAGACGTGCTGAATGCTGCAAGTAAATCTAAGACACTAGTCTGGTTTGAGAATCTAAAATACTTAGCAAAAAGAAGTTTCATAATCAGACAGTAAAAGATTTTTTTTAAAATTTTGCTTTCTTTCATCCATACTGGCCCCATGACATTAAGTAAAGATCAACACATTTGTCACACATTGTCAACACATTTTCAAACTGCAAGGGGCCTTTTGCATGAGAAAAAAGGGGCTTTATCCTGTTTCTCCACAAAAGAAGACATTAGTCTGGGGAGCCCTCAGCTAACACTTTATCTGGACATCCCCAGCAGACAGGTTACTGGCATACGGAGCATCACCTCTCTTTGCACCACAGTTTCCTCCAGAGGATTCCCCTAGGAGAGGATCTCACTAAAGATCCAAAAATAGGAGGCAAAAAAATTAGTATCACAGTGGGTCATTTCAGACATAAAGGAGAAGAACCCAAAAACATTGGACATGAGCTTAAAAAGTTGAGCCCAACTGTGCTAGACTTGCCAAACCCAAGTGGCTGCCAGTACTTGAGACAAAGATGCTGTGTATGCAGACAATAGTTGTATTTTAATTAACATTTTCCCAATTGTAAACCTAAAAATATAATTGAAAACTGTCCATACAAAATTAATGACTCGTAATAGTCAAGAATTTAAAAGACAATGCACTCATAATGTTCCTTTGAACATCAGTTTTAAATACTATGCTTGAAGGGAGCAATTTATGTGGAAAAAATTAATAGCAAATGAGTATTATGCATTTTTGAGAGAACTCAATATAAATGTTAAGACTGATGAAATGATATGCTAATGTTACAGAGGTTACAGTATTTTGAACTCTGTTTAAAATCATTTAAGATTGTGCTAAAAAATATAAAGAATATGTTATCTTCCATAGATTTATAGTGATCCTATGGCTTTGCACAGCTATGATAGATGTTTTCAGTTATTTCTCCTTAAAGACAGGTTTGATTTGTGGAATCCAGTTTGTTCTTCCCTTTCATAAGTTTTTTTTAATTATCAATTTAACCTTTATATCCTCCACTTGTCTCGGGAAGCGTACTCCTCGTATTTCTGAGGAGGAATTACCAGCTGTAGGCTTTTACTGGGCACTAAACTCCATTGCTTATATCGTAGTTATTTCCCATGCATTCAGAGAGCTTTACCCAGCTGAAGAAACATTTGGCTCCAGCAAACTTTAATTTAACAATAAAATAAAAATCACTCTACTGTCCGGAAAGAACGCTTCACGAAGGAATCTTGTAACATGCTATGAAATTACCACAGCCTATCCCCAAGCAAGAGACTGCACAAAGCCAGGCTGTGCCAAGGACATTCCATGGACTGATTCTGGCACATGGATGTGGCACTTAATAAAAGCCACAGTATGCAAGGGCCACGGGCTGACGTGGGGCTGTGTGCCAAGCAGGAGCCACTCGCATGGCACACTCTGCCTGCATCCCTCCTTCCCTCTCCCTGGGCACCAGAAGGGATTTCCTAGGAAGTCAACCTCATTCCCTTGCATGAACGTGCAAAGCTAAAACCATTCTGCCTCCCCTGCAGAGGAACATTCAGAAAGATGCATAAAACTCACAAAACAACCCAAGCTATGCAAGTCATCCTTGAGATCAAGCGTAAAATCCAAAAAGAATTTGCTGTAGCAAGAGGCAAGATGAATTTGATTTTTCAAGAGGGTGCTGTGCTGTCTGCTCTTCAAGTCAGGCAATGCATTAGTGTCTGTGTCCAGGAGCCAGTTTGTGGAATAAACTGGTGGGATAAAAGCTCAAGGGCTGCTGAAGGTGCAGGGGCAGGCAGCAGTGCTGCCTTCTGGTTTGCTTAACTACATCTGAGTCAGTTTTTTAGCTTACATCTAAAGTAATGGAAATTATAAAATGCTTTTTAGATTTCAAAAGTTTATCTCACCATTTTTAGATGTAATTCAAGACTTCCAAACACTTGAAACTTACCATACTAGTTATAGACAGGTGCAAACCAATGAGTTCCTTTCTAGAATGACTTCTCCATTCCTAACAGTGTAGAATTCATATGGAATTCTAATGAACTTCTCTACTGCATTGGCTCGGAAAATTACAAGTAATACATAGTATAGCAAAGCTAACTGTATATTTTGCCATACTTTATACTGAATGCTAAAAGCTCATTTTTGAAAAAATCACTAACACATCAGAGATCAGATTAATTACATCTTTTTCAGAGCAATTACGCTTTTGTTCCACCTGCTCACCTTTCTGGTACACAGTATAAGAGATTCCCACAATAATTGTAAAGCTTTTCCATTAAGTTTCCATTGCTATAAAAAAATTATTGAAGCAAAATTAATTGGAGTATCTAGCAAATCTGGGCTGTGCACCTTGTTCTTTGTGGCAGCTTCCAAGAGCTGGGAATACAGCTGAACAGTGAAGCACTCCCCAGAGTACATCTTTACAAGCCAACAGATAAAGCAACAAATTATGGTCTTAGATTGAAATTCAAATGACACTGGAACATTTTCAGGTAAAAGAGGTTACATTCATGCTTTTCAATCAGCTTAACTTCTAAAAATTATTGCAAGCAAATATCAAAGAACTGCCATCAGTGAATTTGCAGCACAAAGCCAGGCACTCCTCATATGGAGAAAAGCAGGTGTTTTCCTCAGGACAGGATTAGATGTTGTTGTTATGAAAGTACTGTAACTGAAAAACTGCTAACTGCTTAGTAAAATAATTTGTCGATTTTTCATACACAAAAATGAAAACTAGAGAGTTTTTCAGTCATAAACATACAACTGTGCTAACATCTCCTGTTAACTGAAAATTAGCTTCAAAATTAAAACCACGAAGTCCTCCTTAGTCTGATCTGTGTAACACTAGAGCTGTTTCCTTAGTACCACATTTGCATACCACCATCAACACATGGATGTATCAGCTTATTCTTCTATACCTACATTTGTCTTCCACATCAAATGGCAGTGATGCCAAGGAGATGAGTACTAAGACACTTGATTACCAGTAGGAAGGGTAAAAAATTTCTATTCTTGTAATGTCCCTAATTTATGTAAAAGTACAGCAAGATCATTTTCCTGTGTGCTTTGTGCCAATCTGAAAATAATGGTATGCTTTGTACAAACAGGATACTGTCACCATGGGCAGAACACAGAGGGGGCTGTATTCTGAGGATGAGCTCTAAGAGGAGACAAGCAGCATATCTACAGTAACAGTGATGAACAGTAAGTATGATCATTTCATTTGCTCTTTTCTGGAAATACCTTAAAAAACATTGAATTTACATCTTCCAACTGATGCCTGAAAGTTTTGTAGGGGAAGTCAGCAGAAAACCTGTGTGAATTTTTTATGTTATCCTTATTTATTGTTTGAAGGACCACAGATAAATTTAAGTTCATCAGAGCTTTTCTAACTTTTCTTCCTCACAATTTGACCATATCCTGTCTTCTTCTCTATAGACAGAAATACGTGATTGCACAAGAATAGTTACAGGCATTTTTTCAAAGTGTATCAGTTACAGCTATTACTTCAATACCTATTTTCTGGTTGTGCCACTAATATAAAGAACTCTCCCTGTTCCTCAGCTTGACAATTATCTTTTGAAAGAGTTTTAGCAATGCAGTAAGTGCAAGAACCCTGTATGCTTCATGTAATAAGATAAAGTCAAGAGTGGCTAAAGGATGCCCTGGGCTAAGGAAGCCCTTAGGAAGAGTGACAAGTCCCAATCAGCCATGACAAAATCCCATTCTGGGCAATTCTGACAAGTCCTGAAAAGTGCACTTGCCCACTAACAGAGTCTGCCCTTCTCCCTGTGAATTTTTCTCTTTCAGACATAACACATCAGTCTCGTTGAGTACAACTTTCTGCCTCTTCCTCAGGAGTTTACAACTTATTTTGCAGCATAAGAGCATCCACACAATGTCTAAGTGTCTAAGTACTCCTGCACTAATTCAGGCTAATGTGCACCATATGATCCACTGCTAGAACCACACCCATCAGGGCTAGTAAGGAGATCAGAAAAGCCTAACTCACTGTGTATTTTAAGGAAAATAAAATAAACAGCAAGATAAATATTAAATATTCTACATCATGTTTAACAGTCTCAGAGAACTCTCCTGATGTTAACATGTTTGTAGAAAAAGGGACAATGCTAACTCCACAAATGCCTGTAATTTGAGTTGGAACTTGGGAGATGCTCAGAACCATGGGTTTGGAGCAACATTTCATCAGACACAATTTTAGGATGCATAACTCTTCTACACAGTAAAACTGAAAACAAATGCTTGTCTGCATGCCAGTGGCATTTCTTGAAAAATGTAATCATTTGCCTATTGTGAAAACAATAGTCCTGAAGAATCTGACATCATTCAGGAATTCAGTAGATTATGCTGCGTGTAATCATGCATATTTTAACATAGAAATAATAACCAGAAAGAAATCTGAGATGTCCTTGTATTGAAATTTATTTTTATAAATTTCAAACCACCTAACAAGAAATCTCCTAAAATCTGATATCTATTTCCTATAAATTTTTTATTGAATTCCAGAAGGTTTAGACTGGTAGTCCAAAGTAGAACCCATGGTAGCCTACAGGGTACCCTAAAAACAAATCGAGCCTCAGTGGTACTTTTTATAGAAGATGGAGGTATTTTTCTTTTTTCCTGCAAAGTTACTAGGAGTGTATTTATAATATTAAAATATCTTCTTCAGATTACTGAAGGAGAGCATGACAAGATACAGCTGCTTGAAATGGTTCAAATACTTTGAATACATCAAGCTTTTCTGCACCACTTTTGCAAAGCAACAAACACATATCACTGACCTTTATTCTCAACCAGTTACTTTTCCAAACTTCCAGCTTTCAAAACCAGACAAATGTTTTTAAAAATAAAGTAAAAAAATAAACAATAAGCTACTGCAAACCAAGGGGATCAGAGAAGAGCAAAGATTTATTCTTTTAAAGATGACATCAATAAAGTTTTGGCTAAAAAGTAATAAAATTCAGAGGAATGCCATCTTGTGATTTTTCCTTCATCTGGTAAATGATAAAACTAACAACAAGGTATTTTAAAAAGTTTTAAAGACCTTATTTTCATTACTATTAAATATTCCCTTAATAAAAAGGGGTTTGCTAATATTGTATCAGCTCACAGATTTTGACAGCACACAAGTGTGTCTTGAGTCCATCACATTATTAAGTCAATAGAATTTTAACATATCAACGTATTTACAAAATGAACAAAATGTTGTATTTACAACATTTACAAAAATGGAAATCTTTTCTATGTTATCAGCACATCTAACTTTTGTTTCAGCAGTTGAGATCTTTTGGTTTGGGTTTTTTTCCATTCACAAGTAAGTGTAAATCTTCATCACTTGTTGCAGCCTCTTCTCATTCCTATTAAACTTATGTGTATTTGTTTCATTTACTTCCATGTGCTACTCCCACATGGTCATTCACCAAAATATCTTTATTCCTGGCATCTCTGTCTCCTGTGCTGATGCTCAGCCCTTTTCTTACTTGAGCCAAATGAGTTGGGCCTCCTCCCATATAAACAAGTCACATCAGCAATGCCTCTCTGACAGGCAACTATTAAACAAGTCTGGTGATAATATTTCAGTGCTGACATCTCAGCTGTTGACTATACATCTGTCCTAGCACCAGAAGAAAAAAAGGAAAAGTAGTTCTGTACACAAAGCAGACTAACTAGTGGGCAAGGCCAACATTTTTAAAAGCGCTTTTACTGTCAGCAGGTAGTAACACATTTTGGCCCAGACACCAGGTTGACTTCCATGGAGGAATAAATGATGTATCTTATCCCACATTTTGTGATAATAGCTACATGTATGGTTCATTCCCTCTCGTCTTCTCCATTGCCTGTCAGATTGCTGGGGAGGCAGACAGCTAACAGTTAGCATTTCAGAAAGAATGGAAGCCAAAGAAAGCAAACTGTTGTTGTCTTCTAAGTATGAAGAATTGGAAATGTCTAATGTATCTTGTAATATCATCTGTCATCCATTTGGTCTATGGATATTCATGCATGCTATCCAAAAAAAGCACTTCCAGATATTGATTTCTGTCCTCTCTTATAAATCCCCTCCTGGAAAAAGGTGAAGTAAGAAGAAATGAAATAGACTGACAGAACTGCATGTAACATTGGTACACAGCTCGTTCTTCCTAATGTCAGCTGAAGCCAAGCCTAAAATCTCATGTCACCATTTATGTTCCTTCTCCTAAGGCCCTCCCCTTCTTCAGCTTCTCGGGTCTTAAAAATCATTTCTGATATGCAGCTTGAAAAATGTCAGAATCTGAAGCACCACCTATCTTTCTTATTTTTCATAGTATAACAAAATTGTGTGTTTCACAGAATATAAATACCATAAAAATAAACAGTCTCAGAAAAAAAGACCATATATTTCCAGGCAAAGTTGCAAAGTTAAAGGATGACAATGCGTCAAAAATAACAGACAGTTGCTGAGGTTTTCTCACAGATTAAGCAATAAAATGACATTTTTCAAAGGTACAAATAGTTCATTTTAGAAGATGTTGATATAAGTTCAAAACCAAGTTTTAGTGTCTGTAAAAGCCTCCTGAGCCACACAGCAACTTAGGATGCAAATGAAATGCAAACTGAGTATGAGTTCATGGTGTCTAACTTTAGAATCTGTACTGTATATTTCAGTATCTAGGATAGTCTAAGCTCTTTTTATAGTCAACAGACCAAAAAAAAAGTTTAAAATTACAATTCATCCAACCAATTTGAGACAGCCACTCTACAAGAAGCAGCATCTGCTCCTTTTCGTATAATTAGCATACGATAATTATCTCAGGTTAAAATGACTCTCAAGCTTCAGGTATCTTTTCTTCATTTAATCTTCCTCACTTGTTTTTTTGCTTTCTATGTCCTCCATGGACAATCCAACCTGGTAAGCTTGCAAGACTCAGTATCTGAAAAATACAAAGCTAGGAATTTGCAAAACAGACCAATGCAAAATTCTAGTTTGTGGCAGAAAATCTGAGCTGCAACCTGACAGGCAACAGCTTGAGTTTGACATGTCAATACAGCAGAAGTTCTTACAGATTCTTGACAAGGCTGAGCTGAAATACTGAGTCAAAACAACTTTTGAAACTTTCAAGTTGTGAATGTACTACCAGACATATTGTAACTATTTACTAGGAGAACATTAAAGAGCAAGAAAAGAAAACCTCTCCAAAGAATTACTGGCAAACGTCAGCTGTCAGATACTTGTGATCCACTCAAGCACATCACCCAATGGCCCCAGCACTGAGGGGAAATGGTTCTCATAAGCACCATCCCTTCCCCAGCTCATTTGGTAGATTTGCAAGTGTATTACAGACACTGGCACCATTTCAGGTATCCTTGTTGTTTAAATAAAGCATTTTTAGGAGCAATGCGTGATGCCGTATTTATTTTATAGGTGGAATCTTCTAAAACATTCTGGAAAGATGACTCCATACCCCCTACAATTTAAGAACAAGATTGTAACTTCTCATTCTCTCCTCCAACACATATTCAGTCCACTCCAGATAACTGAACCTATTTAAAAGAAGACTACTAATTCCTGCAAATTAAAAAAATGTTTTGTTTTGGGTTTGGTGTTTTTTTTTGATTCTGCACAATGGGACAGAATAGTAATTCAATACTGACTATACTTTTCAGTAATTTGGAACACTGAAAAAACAAAAGAACAAATTACTCTAGGAAAAAAACTCTAGGAAAAGGTTTATTATCCTATCAATATATTTTGCCAACTGGAATAAGGAAAAGGGAAGCAAAAAAAACCACAAAACATTCATGTATTTTCTCCTTTATTTGAGTGGTGGCAGTGAAGTAACTAGAAGCAAGATCTAAGGAGGTGGGGGAATTCTACTTGTAAAATAGAACCTGGTTTGTGAAAGGGAGTGCAATTAGGTACTACCAGAATGTCATAGACAGACAGTAGCCAAAGGATAAAAAAAAAACACAGAAGGTTTACTCCAGCAATAGTTTTACAAATTTTCATGCCTGGAATTTATTACCATTGGGCCACAGTGTTGCTTGTCAGCACCTTCCTTGGCCTGACTGTTTCATGTAACAGGGAAAAAAGCCTCTCTTGCTCAGCTGGGTTAATTTGGTCAGTGACATTTTAACCTAGCTAAATGAGAAGCTATGTTATCTAAACCTTCTTCTTTTGATCACCCATAGTGTCATCTGCACTTCAGAGATACTCAAAACTACTAGGGAACATGCTGCAGAATATAACCTTGAAATGAGATCCCCATATACACACCAGATACAAAAATAGATCCTTTACATATAGAAAGGAGCAATCTCTATTCATAGAGTTCAGAAAGTGTTGCTACAATTTACAGTAAAACTACCACTGAAATGGTGTCTCTAGTTCTAACAATCATCATTCAAGGGGAAGGCAAAAGGGCGTTTTTAAATTCAGAGAGCGTAACCATTCCATAATACATTTACTATATAAACAAGTATATAAGCGTGCCTCTTATCTGTATATGAATGCCAATTTTTACTCTTTTATTTAGAAATCCCTACCGTTGTGCCCTATTTATATAATTTCTTTGATACATTTATATCTTTAAATTTATAAGACATGAAATCACAGGTTTCCTCTTCCCCCACCTTTTTTTCTGTCCTAGTTTCTATTTAGGTTTGAATATGAATAATAAAAGAAGGCTTGTTTCTGTTTTCTCACTAGTTTTAATTTGCACATTTACAGGTAGATATTTTTCAACAACGTAAACCTTGGAAAGCTCATCCCAGTTCTTACAACAATTGGAACCTTTGGAGAAATGCAGAAAGCTAAGTAGCACAACCTGAAGAACTTAGTTTGAAATGCCAGTTCTTCTGGATTTTGTCTACCACCATGGATGCCTGTCACTCCTCCAAAGGAGTCAGAAGTACCAGCCCAGTCATCTCATTGACCTATTTGGGGCAACTGTGAGAACTGTCACATTCTTGCATTTAAATATTTGTAATAAGTTAAGGGAAAAAATATTCCAAAGCAAGCATGCAGGGAATAACATGAAATAGCTGCCCACAAGTCCCTGAAGTGTGGCAGATGAAAGAGGAGTAGCTGCCCTGAGAGCTGCCCCACATCTTTCTCTCTTGTGCACTGTTCAGTACTTAAATGTCTGCGTTTGATGGATATATGAATAAAGAACAACTTCAGAACATACATCTGCAAAAAATGAACCAGCAGCCATGATTCATCTGTACATCATTAGACGACCAGGGCAAGAGAAGTTTTGTGTGTCCAGCTGCTTTGAAGCCATCATGCCTGCATCTGGAGAGGCTTCTAACTCCTGAGCCACTGTCCCAGCTCTCAAAGGACCAAGTTGCCTCCTGATAGAAAATGGCCACGTAAAAAGTTCTTCTAATACCATCTGTCTCGGCTTTTCTGTATTGTGTGAAAAGCATTGTCTGAAGGGGTTGAAAGCTTTCTACCAAGGCTGAAATTTATGGATAATGGTTTACATTTCAATGCTAACACACAATAAATCTTTCCAAAGCTCCCACAACTGGTCATTGCCAGTATTGAATTTACACGTGCAATCAGTCCAGGATTCCTCTGCCAGCCCTGTCAGAGCTTCTCTGCTAAGGTACTAAATAAACACAGTTCTCATTCCTCTGTTAAGCATACATTATTAGATTAAGATTTTTATGGTCAGATGAAACCCTTTCACGACTGGTTTGACTTCTGTGTAACACAAACCATCAGTCTTCCTATATTTCATTCTTGCTCTGGCTAGGTAACAGTACTTGAACTAACATGACATGAGCTATGTCTCATCTATGACCCCTTGCACACTAGAAATACTGCTTTAAAGACATTAATAAAACATTAAACATTTTAGAGCTGGAAAAAAACCCCATCAACCTGAAATACCATCAAACCACAACTATTTTATTATTACTGACAGAAATGTATGTTTTAAATCACATTTTCTCTAGTAAAATAAGAGGTCTGTTTGCTTTATCATTGGTCCAATTTTTTTAAAAGGAACAGTATGAATTCAAATATGTCATTCAAGGCAAAAAATAAGAATCAATCAAAAATCTGTAAAATCATTTAAACATGACATTTATTTTTAATAAGCCAAATTACCCTTATTTCTTGATTGTCATACTTTATGATTTTACTCATTTCTTCATCTAAGGTTACAGCAACCACAATAATTTAATTTTAAATAAAAGCCTAAACTTCATTCCAGTCTTCCCGGGCTTCTCAATTCATCCCAGATATAACAAAAAATCCCAGTACTTTCTCCCCATGCAGCTCAGCATGATCCATAGGACTTTTACAAGAGCTTTTTCTTTTTTATTAAAGAACTAGTCAGAATATTACTTGGACATTCTGATGTAATTTGGAAATTTTTAAAAGCTTTTAATATATTCATTTGCTGTTAATAAAATAGGAAATAAGACTTCTTGCCAAGATAGATAAAACTGATGTTTTAAAAATGTCTACCGTATTTATACTGACAATCTAATAATTCCACAAGTATTATCATCAAGATAAAATATCAGAAACAACAAAATCGTAATTCTTAGTGTTTCTAATTAATATGGATTAATTTTATTTTCTTTAGGGTCTATGAATTTTTATTGCCTATAAACCCAGTTTTTAAACTTAGTTTCTATTACTGGGTTTTGCTGCTTGCTCGGGTTTTTTTTAAACTGCTGCCAGTTTTCACATCCCTGTAAGCCAGGCTGATATTTAACCTACAGGCTGGACTCAACATTGTATATTTTGTCCAAGCTTAGTAACAACTTTTAAGCAGCAAAAAAAATAATCATTCGCATTTGAATGTTTAAGTATTTTTCCTTCATTCGGGGTGTTTATTTTCTTCATCCTTAAACCATCCCACTGAAAGTGCTGAATACGTGTTATTATGAGACAAGGATGTGCTGCAGTGTGTCCAGAGAAGGGTCACGAGGATGATGAGGGGGGTGGAGCACCTCTCCTATGAACGCAGACTGAGAAAGTTGGGGTTCTTCAGTCTGGAGAGGAGCAGGCTTTGAGAAGACCTTTCTGTAGCCTTCCAGTGTCTGAAGGGACACCTGAAGAACTTTTTAGAATGGCAGGTAGCGGGGACCAGGGGAAATGGATTCAAACTAGGGAAAGGTAGATTTAGATTGGATGTTAGGAAGAAGTTCTTCACCAAGAGTGGTGAGACAGTGGAACAGGCTGCCTAGAGAGGTGGTAGAAGCCCCATCCCTGGAATTTTTTAAGGCTAGGGCTCTGAGCAACCTGATCCAGGGGGAAGTGTCCCTGCCCACGGCAGGAGGGTTGGAACTACATGATCTTACAGGTCCCTTCCAACCTTGAAAATTCTATGATTCAGGTAGGTCTCCATTAAGTTTTAGTTTCCTGTACCTTGACAGGTTTTTCTTCTGCAGTGTTATTCCTTTAACCATTTCAAAGTGATATAGCATTAGATGAGCAACCAGAATCCACCTCAGGATTTCCAGCCACACTTTCATATCAGTACTGAGACTGGTGCCTGAGTATGTTTTACTTTGTTTGAAATCCCACCTGTGAAGCACCATCCTCACACCTGAAAAATACATGGCTACTGGCCATAATATCAGATTGTCATGGTCTGTAGTAAATAATGTTTTAAATGCCTTGGATAAAAATGTCTATCACTGACTACTTGCATCCCATTTGTCAATAACTTTAGAAACAGGCATATTATTTTAGGCAGTGGTCAATGTCACTTCTTTTGGTTGCTTAGTTCCACACCGATTACATGGAGCATTTTACCAGTCTGGTCATGCCAAGTCTTTCTAGTAGGTCAATTTTTGTTCATAAGTAAGCAGTTTCTATTTCTTTTGCTTATTATCAAGGCAATTGTATAAAAATGCTTCATTTGCCTGTCATATCTTTCCTTGGTTTTATGAGAAACAGGCTAAGAGCCCAGCTAAAGATATCTCTGCTAAAACTAACAGTAATAAAGCTTTTAATAATCTGAAACTGGGTGAGTTACTCCTACAAGTTACTGGTTTGGGTCCTGTACACAACAAAACAATACATGATGAGAATCTGTAATGTTTTTATTGAAAATTATTTTCAATCTTTTCTAGAGAGTTTGCAGGTTGCACATAACTGGATTCGAGTTGCCAAAAATACATATTTTAAAACTCATTTTAAAGCACTGAGGGCCCCACAGAAAGGGAAAAGGAACTAATGTAAATGGAAAACAGACGCACATTTCAAAAAACATGTTCAGTGTAATTATTATTTATATGTGCTCAAGTTATGAGAGTGATTTCCATTGTGTCTTACTATGGAAAATCCTGGCTAAAGTAAGAAAATATAACACAAAAATACAGTTATTTGTCCAAGAGGTTTATATTTAAAGATAAGGAACTGCAACGCCATTCCACAGCAACTTGACCTAACATAACCAGCTTAGCTAACAAATTGTGACATCTCTTTGGTCACCTCAGTCCCCTGCAATGGCTCACCATCTGGTTACATGAAACCCAGAGTTAGGGCAGGAACAGGGATGTGCTGCTGGGGAAGGAGGAAGATGTTAGAGGGAAGAAAATAAGGGATGTGGTATCACCAGGCCCATGCAGTTATCTTCAGGTAAGGGGTACATGTCCCACCTGTTCATAATCCTACAGTAGAATCCAGAGGTCTCATTCCTAATTCCAGCTCTTAGATAAATCTTTAAACATCTGAGCAACCAGTCCCCACTGGAAAAAGCCACCAAATGTCTACATTTTGTAGTCACAAACCTGAAAGAGCAATTATGCTGCCTCTAGAGTTCACCATAACCCAACCATGATCCATGGCCTTTATTCCTTTCATGCTGTTGACTTCTCAACCCATCAAAAACCCAGATGAGCCTAAACATAACTCATCCATAAGCTAAACTAACTCTTTGCATCTGGTACAGCAATGAAATTAAAAAAAAAACAAAACCAACCAAACAAAACCAAACAAAACTCTCCCCCAACCCCCTATTCATTCAAACATAATTTAAGGTCTTTTATACCAGTAAATTGAGCTGGGGATTTGATTTTAGACTATTGGACAGCATGTGGATGACTGAGCTTGACACACACCTAGGCACAAATGAAAAGCAACTTGACAGAAGCAGTCCTTTCCTACACAGCCAGCCAGTGTAGTGAGGGCTAAAACACACTCTCAGCCTTGAATTGCACCGAAAAACTAAACTGAAACAGTCCCACAATAAGAAGCCACAATCCAAAGTGAAACAACAAAAAGTATCTGTCTGAACAGAAGGTATTTCAGAGTATCAACAAACCCCAGCATGTACAATTTGCACAATTTTTATGCACGTTAGAATACTTCAGGTCTGCCACTCTTTCATACCCATTGAACTCATCATTTAGTCACAAAAAACAGTGACATGGAAGTAGAGCTGCTGGTGTGGGTATGCTTGTTTTGCTATTTGTGTGTATACGTATGTCTAATATATTTCAAGAAAATAATGTTATGAAAAATTAAAATTTGCAACGAAATTCAGGCATAAAAGCAAAATATAAAGCCAGTTGTGGTATCAGAAGTAGTTGATGCAGTTAACTGCCTGAAAACATTCTATAATAGAGTAGCTGTTTAAGCCAGAATAAAAACATTTTGTAGCAAATAAGACTTGTATATATGATTTGCTGTACAATGTTCAGATACAACCCAAAAGTAAGTCTGTCCACTTTCAGAAGGGAGTTTTTGGGGGACAGAGAGAGAGAGGGTATCAGGCAAATTCCAATTCAGTAATACTTTCATGATTATCTAAATTATCCAAGTGCTGGGATGTATGTGTGCTATAAAGCTGAAGATGCACACAGCCAACCCCAACAAGCTAGGAATCCTAGCTAAATTTACTAGTAATTTGCTGGGAATGTTTTATTTAGCTGTAATAAACATAAATCTCTGATACATTTTTCATGCATAAAAATTCAAATTTGCATCATCTGTAGTATAACATTTGTTTAATTCTGCTAAATGCATAATGATTGCTGATGATATTTATCTTGACATCATTCAGAGTCACTAATTCAAGTACTCTTCAGGAAAAAAAAGAAAAAAAAAAAGAAGAAAGAACAGAAGCTAAGTAATTAAATAGTTATCTCAAAATCCTTCAGAGTATTACAGAGAAATAAGAGTCAATTTAAATATTTAAATCTTTGCACTTCACTCAAATGAGAAGCCATGTTGAAGAGGGTAGGGTCCACTAGCTTGAAGTGCTAAGACCTTGTTTTGTGAAATTTCATAACATTGCAGTGCTTTCTATAGCTAAAGTCAATGTAGAACTGAAGTATATAGACATGCATTCCCAGCACAGCTCAAGCAATAGCTTCAAGCTGTTCACCAAAATGAGGGGCACAGTCAGCATTCACATCTGAAATCACTGAAGAGGAATTCTGCAGCAGAAGCGGAAAAAATAATGCTGCCTTAAATTGGGTTTTTAACTCTGTAATTGCCCTCTTCAGAACTCATCTCCCATACCACATTTTAACATGTATGATGTAGACAGGACATTTTTACAGCCAACTGTATCCTCAGTAGTATGAGCCATACAAAAGAGTCTACATTGTGCATTAGGGTGAGACTTTTTCCATAGGACTCTGTTGGTTTGCATATAATAAAAATCAGTATTATAACAAACAAAACCAACTTCTTGCAAATCATCGTTTACATAGTTCCCTTCAAACAGCTAATACTACATCTCAGAAAAGGATTTACCTCATTATCTGTTCCCACATCCAACATCACTGGTAGACACTCATGAGGTTTTACTCCTCCACATGCTGTATAAAGTGCCAGTTTACCAACTGGGATGCCCATTCCATAACAGCCAAGGTCTCCAAGACCAAGAATACGTTCTCCATCTGTCACCACAATAGCCTGGAGGAAGAAATAAAAGATTTTTTGCTTGTATGTACTAAGTATTCCATTATCGTCTTACCATGATCTTTTAATTTTCATGTAAAAATTGTAACAGGTATAAACAATAGTATGACAGAGGCTCAGAATTGGTTTATTGCATTTCACAGTGTGTTCTTGTTACACTAAACTCTTGCTTCACTGTAAATGGGACTTCACATAAAAATTTTAAGCATTAGCAAGACGTATTTATTATTTCATATTGTCATTTACTGTGTTTACATTACAAGAGAACTGGCATTGCTCCCCCTTATGATTTTCTGTCAACAGAAAGAAAATACAAAAGGAAGATAACAGAATTTATTGACAAAAAAACCCTGGACTCCTGGAATTTTCCATGGTTGTTTTCAGCAGAGCCAGATCCAGAGCCAGCCACTCCTGCTGCCTACAGCCACCTGGTTCCTACCCTTCAAAGATGTATTTCTTCTGTCCTTACAGAAATAACACATTCCATCATACTTATACACAAGAAACATGTTTTGATTGAAATACTGCAACTCAGTCTGCACTAAAAAGGAAGAACAATACTTCCCATGTCATACTCTGTAAAAAGCCATTTTAGTTGGAAACTGGCTATTTTTTGCGAGACAGCTCATCAGGTATCATATGGGGAGAACTATTAACCCAAACTCCAGAAGGGGCTGCCAAGAGATCATGTAGAATCTCCACTCTTGGAGCTACTCAAAACCCAGCTGGACATGGCTCTGAGTAACCTGCCCTGGCAGACCTTCCTTGAGCAGAAGGATGGACTACATGATCTCCAGAGATTCCCTCCTACCTCAACCATTCTGTGATAGCCTGAAAAATGCAGGAAAAGCATTGTAGGTTTTTTGAAGCATAATATTGTGCCATTGACCAACTCATTAGCAAAGAACACCTATAGCTAAACAAAGGATTAAAACCCCCAAACTTTGGCTGTAACAGCATTGTCTCTCTTTTAAAAATTAGGCAAGAGACCACTGCAATCTAATTGGTATAAAGGTTATAAAACTGTCTTAATCATATTACCTTGGGTGCAAAGCAGTGTCACCTTTGTCATGCAACTAAAACTGAGCTTACCTTGACAGTAGTTTCTGGCCAGGATTTAAGCATTGTAGCGATGTGTCCCCGGTCATGGATAGTAATAAAAAGACCTCTGCAAATAAAAAAAAAACAAAGCCTTTCTTAAAAACAAGCAATTAAACACTTCAGTATAAATAAAATAAATAGTATATTAATTCCATGCAAATGCATTTATAACATTCATTATATAACAATTCAATTTTGGATGAATGAGATCATTAAATGCCTTCATTTAGAAGTCAGAGAACTTTTAACTCAGTACAGTGAAACAAGTGAGAATCTGTAAGATCAGTTTCTGAAAATTGCTAAATTTAATCTTAAAGCTGAGCACTTGATTTATTCAAATGTTTGTTAATTGTCCCAGACTACAAAACATATTCACCATGTAACACTGATCATCAGTACCCCAGCAGTCAGAATGTTTATGGACAACATGGCAAAGTTTTAATCTATTAACAACCTCTGAAATAAACCACAGATTACCATTACATAAAATAATTCAAGAGCATTCAGTTACGTGTTAAGAAAACAGTCTACCTATTAAATTAGATTAACCCTCTTACACCTACAAGGGTGTGAAATTATCTTCTCTATATGGAAACTTCTTTCATTTGAAAGCGAATAGGCCATCCTCCAGTGCTAAGCAGATTTTTAATTTGAAGGGTATTTGTATATTGACTTTTAGTTCCATCAACACAGAACAGCATAAAAGAAAATGGCTGAAAATTCTAATTTTATTTTTTATGATAAAAGCAAAATCAATAGGGTATTTTATCCTACCCTTTAGCATTTTATTCTTTATTTATTTTACTTGACACGCAGCTCTACATTCAGCTTCACTCAGACTTGATTTCATTCTATTTCTGATCTACTTTCCTTATATGAGATAGTGAAGAAATTTCTCCCACTAAAGTCAATCTCTCAAAACCCATGAACAATATGAAAACAAGTTATGCCAAAGATGCCTTCTTGTAATTAAACTTTGCACTAGTATACATTAAGAGTTGTCTTCTGGAATAATTCTAAAGCATTTCACCCACGTATTATAAAGTAAAAATTTCAGAAGACTATTGAAGAATAATTTCAATCTAAGACTAAAATAGTAGCTCCATATTCATGTATTCCAGATTCATAGACACATGCCTATGTCAGTCTACATAAAACTAAGAATTTGGGGAAATTAGTCAGATATGACTGCAGGCATTTCAAGTAAAAAAAAAAAAAGTTTCCTGCAGTGTTAAAACTTAGTCCCAACATATCAAAATTAGTCCCCAAAATATGTTTAGTTTAATATATTTTGCACATAAAAATTACAATGTGATATATATTTTTATACTGAATTTTATATTTAATTTCAAATTATAGAGTTTTCTTCCCCTCTGATGTCAAAAATAGAAAACTGAAACTGTTTATCTGGGGTGGGCAAAAGTCAGGGTAAGAGCCATTGCAATTAATTATTGTATTTCTTAATCTTAAAACTAATTATTCAGAAACTGACGCTGCAACCTCAAGTAGTTAATTAACTAAAAACTAGTATGTTCTAAAAGAAAAATATATATCTACTGTATAGAGGTGATGTGGACGCTCGGATCGTAACACGAGGTGAACAAAAAACCAACATAACAATCAGTTATTTAGGGCTAGATATTTTTAACTGTTTAACTTTCATTTTATATAATTCTCCTTAAACCCAGGCATTCACAATTCCCCTCCTGCTTCCATTCCACTTGCTCAGAACAAATGCACCAAGCTAGATGATTACTTCTATGGGTTTCTTAATAAGTAACATCTGTCAGCAGATTAATTCTTCCACCCAAGTGGAAATGACAGCCCTCTGGGCTGGGATGGTTAATATTTACAACACTTTTCAGAAGCTGTGAAATTCACAGCCTGAAAGCACTTCCATTTGTGAGCCAGCTACCTGGAAAAAAAAATGGACTTAACAGTGAAATGCCATGAAGCAGCAAAGCAAAATATTTGTGGATGCTTACTTTCTGATGTACTGTACAGTGAGTCATTTTATAAAGCACTGTAAAAAGTGTCAAATCATAAAATATAGCTTATCAAAATTGCTACGTCAGACAGAGTCAATTGTGAGAGATTAATGAAAATGAAGAGTGCAGGAGCAAAGCTAACTAGAAGCATCACCCTTCTCCTTCTCCCTGCCCTCCAATTTACACCAACTTAATAGATTCCTGTTAAATGAAGCAAGATTTTGCATTGATTTTCTACAGAGCCACAGCCCAGCCCAATGTGGTTAAATGACCTCTTCTTTGCAATCTAGGGAGGGAGGTCTTGGGGGAATAAATTCCCCAGCAGAGGAAAATAAAGGCAGGGTGGCTGTTCCAGAAAGAATTTTGTTAGAACATTTGTAAGGACCTTTGAATAAGTATTGAGACCCTATTTCAGAAATCTGTTCAAGCAGGATCACATTCAAAAAACAATCGAAAAGAGGAGCTGATCTGTAAACAGAACCATGTAAAAACCATTTTCACCCCCCCTCCCTTCTCCCCTTCCCTTCATTTTTTCTGTAAATTAGTAAGACATTTCTGGACACATTGTTCTGACTGAGAAGATACTCCTCGACTAAAGGGCACAGAATGAGAGATAAGAAATTTTGATTTTTTTTATCTGTATCTGTTTTCATAATCTTTAATTTCTTTAATGAACTTTCCTCCTTTAAAGTGTCCTCTGCAAGAAGCTACATCAGGTTGCAAGAGCAACCCCAGCTTGTAACACTGTCAGCCACAAGGCTTTCAAATTAGAAGTTATTGGGACTGAACTCATTTGCAATTTCACCTGCAGGCAGCCACCAAAGGGCAGCACAATGTATGTTTTTCTTTTTCATGAGGTGATGCTATGTCTAGGAAAATCACCAGCTACACAAGGTTATTACAAGTGAGATAAGGAGATAAACTGACATGGCAGTAAACTACTTGGCTACTTAGCAGACCTTACAGTTCATTTAGGCTGGCATAGGACAGCCATAAGAAAGGAGTAACTACAGAGTGTAAATTGGATTAAATTATATATGTATTGCAGTCCAGAAATCAGAAAGAATTACCCATTTTAGTATCATGTCACATCAGTGACACACATCCTGATCTGGTGGATGCAGAGCAAGAGACAGCCCACGCAAGGGAACACGTTGCAGAACATGGAGAAAGAAACAAGATACAGAAGAAAAACAAAACAAAACAAAACTTAACGACAAGGTTATGTAAAGATTAATTTTGAACCTGGCACAGTGCATGGAAGTCATCTGAGGACATCTGAGGACACAGACAGAAGGGCTCATCCTCAGTAACCTTATCCCCTGTTAGCCTTCAGGTCAGCACTGGCTTACACCAAGCTAGCCAAAGGGATCACTTATGCAGGCTTCAGGTAGCCAGACAACACATGAAACTACAGTGGAGGAATAATTATGGAAATAAGGCACTATGCCTCCTTTCTGCTTGTCACATCACCAGTATGACCAGAGTCCTGAAGAGTGAGGGAAGAAGCCACAGTGGGACATCCAGATCCACTCAATAAAGGGTGGATCTATTTTGGGTCACTGAGCTTGCTAGGCTATAGCAGATTTTACCAGTTATGTGGAGGTCATTTTACATCACAGAATTTGGCTCTGGTTTTATAAGAACTCTGATCTCTGAGAACAAAGTGCACAGGATTAAATGGAGTTTTTGTTTATTATGCTTCAGGGAAATAATGTTCCACCAGCAATGTATTTGTCTATTTTATATTAAAGAACAGTTTAGAAAAATGTGTCCTGGTAACAGAACAGTCTTTTCTTTCTTCCTCTTGTAATAACAGAAGGCAGTCTAACACGTCTTAGAAGACATGAAACATTTTTAAATGAAAAAGTTCAAACTTTTCTCACAACCCTACATGTTCAAAACTGATATTTGAATTATGGACTGTACTGAGAATTGTACTAGAGGTGACTTCATGTCCCCAGATAGCCTAAATCAACAGTCTTAATAACATGAAAAAATCTCAGGGACCAGCTTCAGTTTATTTCTGAGACTAGACTTCCCCAAATTACTGCATTTTACAAGAAAGAGGTAAACTACTTCCCTGTTGAAATTACCTCCTATTTTTATTAAGATTATGAAAAGAAGTATAATACAAACATTGTACTAGAAACTGAGTATCTGTTTGTCCCCCACAGTACATTCTGCTCTTTTTTCAAGAAGAAATAATAACATTTCCCATTGAAACTGCTCAATATGGTCTCGTCCAATCATATTGTATGTACTTGAACTTCTAATTTAATCTTACTGTACCAGGTTCCTTTGCATAGTAACATTCATTCCAATGCCTCTGAGGTGTAATAAATACTACTGATGGGTTGATTTATTTATTTATTTTACTTTTCCCTCTGTATAGGGACAAATGTTGTTAATTTATAAAGCACAGGTATTTCTTTAAATAAATAAAACAGTTGATGCTGAAATCACAGCTGTTACTAACCTTCATCCTGAACTTATTGGTATTAAAGAAACCTGGGCTTTACATTTACTAAACCACTGTATACTCAAATCGTATTTAAACAGAAAAAATATGTAAGAAGCAAACCCAAGATTAAATAAAAAACAAACATCAAAAAGAGCATTAAGAGAATAGTACATACTGTTAACACCTTTGAAAGTTTGGAGCTGTACATGAGTAACATCCAGTTCATAAAACAGAGAAGTACTACCAGCACATGAAAGACGATGGAGAGTAAGATATGAACCCAGAAAAGACATAAAAGATTATAAATATTACATGTTATTTCATCCTTGGCATATGGTTTTGTTAGTAGCTGATTATACATAGGTATTTTTTAGAACAAAGTGACTGAAGTATTCTGGAATAGAGATGCTAACATCTGCCAACTCTAGCTTGTTACACTTAAAAGAAAAACAGAAGCCTCATTATAAATTTTACTAGTAACTCAAAAGCCCAATTTGGCATAGGAGTATAGGGAACTAATTAAACTAGAGAAAATGAGAGTGTTTATAATCACTGCAAATGGTAAATGCTAATGTCAAGGGGTCTGAAGAGTCAATCCTCAGCTATTGGGAGCAAATCAGCATTGTCTTATTTTAAGGCTCCCTTCTGAAAACCCTGTCTCACAGCACTATTTAAATGTCAGCAGCCTGCTTAGCACTCTTTCATATGCCCAAGACCATGAAAGCTGATTATCAATCCCTGTTAGTAAGTGCAGTGCTCTAACAGTTACTACAGTAAAAAACAACATCTACATTGCACAGACAAGTAAGCTCAGGGCAATTACAAAATGGTACGGTCTGCAACATGAATTAGCAGGAAGAGCCAAAAAGGGATTAAACTAAGAGAGACAGCAGCTGAAACCCTGGCAATTGAAAATACAACCTCAGGGGAATGATGTTTCAGAAAAGAAAGGATGGGGTTTGGGAGAGTAAAAGATACATAACTCTAGTGACACAAAGATTAAGATGCTGTGGGATCTTTTATGTAGATGTTAGAAAATTATTTAAAAACCAAAAATAATTATGATTATAGTAATTTATTTTTAAAAAAATAATATGTACAACTGGGGTAGGTATCTACTTAAGATTTCTTGTGCAGGTCTCAACAAACTGCAGTGCTCCAGATGCTGCACATCCAGGAACAAAAGTAAATACGGTATCCACACTATGCTCAGTCCTGCCCAAGAGCTCCTACTACAATCCATGTCTCTGCCTTGTTTGTCTAATAAGGAGCTTTGAAGTGCTCATGCATGTAGCACCACCCCCAGAAGAGCTGGTTCAAGCAACTCCATGGGTTGCAGGAATTTCCCTTTTCCAGCAATCTTAAATGACAAAATATCACAACTGGGTGCCTTTTCAAATATAGGTGACCAGAGAGCCAGGTGTCAGAACATTCTCCCTTCTACCCAATGTGGGAAGAGGGAAGTAGGCAGCCAGGGACTGCTGGTCAGTAACCTGCAACAGGGCAGACTGTAGTACTCCCAACCTACCTCTGGGCAGGGGACAGGTCAGACATTGCCCCATCAGCCCTTCTGCTTCTGAAACAGGCTCCACAGCTTGCATATGGTGTATATTTTATAAATGGTAACAATAGAGCACATGAGACTTTAAAAAAAAAAAAAAAAAAAAAAAAAAAAAAAAGAGACAGGTTGCCTATAGTATTAGAGACTGAAGGGGAAAAAAAAAAAAAAAAGGAAAGAGAAAAAAACTTTCTGATGGGCTGCTCTCCTATTGTTTTTCATAGAATCATAGAATTGTCTGGGTTGGAAGGGACCTCAGAGATCATCAGGTCCAACCCTTGACCCACTGCTGCAGTTGCTAGACTATGGCACTGAGTGCCACATCCAGTCTCTTTTTAAATATCTCCATGGACGGAGAATCCACCACTTCACTGGAAAGTCCATTCCAATGCCTGACCACCCTCTCCGTGAAGAAATTCTTTCTAATATTCAACCTAAACTTCCCCTGGCACAACTTAAAACCATGTCCTCTTGTCTTGTTGAAAGTTGCTTGGGAAAAGAGGCCAACCCCCTCCAAGTCTGGAATCTCCCAACTCTCTGAGAACCTGATTCTTGCTACCAAAGTGCATAATCTCTACACTGCTACTTTAAGATACAAAGACTTTTGCAAAAGGAACCTTTACAGCTCAAAACACCCAGCTTTCAATTTATCAGAATGCTGGTCAGGTAAACTTAGGCTCCAGAACTGGGCAAAGAAGTCAGACCTTTCAACAATAAAAAGCAACCCAATGAAGTAATTTCTCTACTTTCTCTCATTCAACACAAAAAACATTACACTGCTAAAATAATCTGAGTAAAATATTACAAGCTGTACGGACAGAAACTTTAAAACCAATTCTGCGTTGTACGTAAATCAAATGCTAATAATCCAAAGTCTCTACTTTATTTTGGAAACCATGAAGTGAAATGCACCTCAAACTACTGCAGATTAAAATTAAGAACACTTCATAGTAAAAGCAGCACTTTGTAGACTTTTGCAGATTCTGCATTAATTATATAAAACACTCATTATTTTATATCTAGATAACACTGGAGTTTAATTCAGTTTCACCTCCTTTACTTAGAAAACCAAACAGCACAGCACTTCATGATCTAAATATTCAGACTTCAACAATGCATCATGTTTTTCATATAGCAGAGTAGATCCAATCGTATCTTCTTTATACCCACTTGGTAAAGCAGGAATTTGTTGATTTAACAATATTCCTAAAGTATCATTCATCTAGACAATCAGCTTTTACGTATTGCTGCTTAACTACATAATGGCAACTCAAGAGGATGTGTTTGTTTGAAAAGGAAAAGGCAGACTGAGAAATATTGTGTTTTAAGGGTCAGAGCTGTTTTCCCCCAGAAGCAACTTAAATTCTTCTGAATTGCTCAATAAATAACTTAATTACTCACACTCTAGTAGACATAAATAGAACTATTTGAAGACTGTGAGTGAGAGAATGGTTTATCAGAGCCAGACCCATTCATTTTTAAGAGAAAAAAATCACCCACTGCTCTGCTTCAATAGCTATCATGTATTATTTTATGCTAATATTAACTTTGTAAGGAACCATCCACAAACAACATCAGCCATGTATCTAGTAAGAAACTTGTAATGCTAATAATGTTTTTTAAAAAAACCTTTTAAAATTTATTTAAACTGTGAATTAGTCAAAAAGCCAAGATCACTATACTTCTATTTACCTCAACAATTTGTGCTGCCCTGGCTCATTGGACCATGTAAAATTTCCAGTAGCTGGAAAATAGCATCCTTTAAGCCACTTTTCATTGACCTTTAAAACACCACCATTTTCCCTCAATAACTATTAACAAGGACAAAAGTGAAGACGTATTAAAGAGGCTTCTTCCAGCATATCCTACTCAACTTCCACTGCAATGAAGAAGTCACTTCTGAAAAGAGACACCATATTCCATTTGTAGAGCCAACCTTATCTGCTCCAAAGAAACCACTAATCTGTGTCACAGTGCCAGACCCGTTCTTAACCCAAGGAGCTGCAGTGCTAAGAGGTCAGAAGCCAGAAGTCAGGCCAGCTGATGGGAAAGCTGTCTGGGTTAAAGGAGTCACACAAGAACTTGGCCAGGGAGCATCCAGGGACAGATCAGAGCTGTTTCATCCAGGCTTCAGCTGTCTGTTTATGGCACTCAGAGACATCCCTGAAACCTTCATTCTGAGGGCACCATCGAGGTTGGCTGCCACTGCTGGAGATCACTGAAAGCTTGAATAAAGCTTGAATGCATTTTACCAACCACTCACCAAATGACTGAGGTTAAGACCACGCTCAAGAAGAATCTCATCTCAGTGTGTGCAACGGAGTATTTTTTCATTTTATGTGAAGTGGCAGAAGTGAAAACAGAAATAGGAATATTGCTTGCAGCAAATGGAAATAGGGCGGAATTGAAATCTTTATAAATATGCTATTTACTTGGCAGCCACAAAGTCCCCATGCTCAGAACTTTAGTTATTTGTGAATAAACCATTAATTAACTGAACAGAAACCAAACTGTGTTTTGCATTTTTGTTTTCAGAAGCAAATACCAGTACATGTGGTACTGGTTTTCCTACATGTGGTTTAGTCACTTAATAGTCATTAACAGAAGAAAGTCCTTATAAAAAGCAGAACTGACTTTCCATGCCACCATTTAACTCAGAGAGCAGTGGCCAGGATGACAGACACCTCACTAACCTTTCTCCGCCCACCTGCAAATTACACTACATTAATGCTACTCTACAATAGTTTCACTAAAGTTACTATGATGTGGTCTTTTTATATTTAAGTTTAGTATAATTTACTTTGCTGACACTTATTATTAACAGTGCACAAAAGAAAACAGTTGCTATAAACTATAAAAAGCTATAAAGCTGTAAAACTTTGCTAAAAAGGGCAGAAATACCATGCAAGGAAAAAATTGGTTCATTTCTGTGCCAAAATTTTTGCCTCTTGCCTTTTCCAGAAGACTTATATCAGCAGGGGCATATGGCTGTCTTAAAAGTAGTGTATAAAATTACCCAGACTAAAAGCATCTATTCATAGTTATATTCAAACAAGCTATATTCAAACACACAAGCAGTCCTGTTATGTTCTTAAAGGCTGAAAGTCTTTATGACTTCTCTTTCAATCTTCCATTTTAAAGCCTGACTATTTGTATGTATTTAGAAAGCTTCTAGACAAAGACAGAAAACGATGATGATGTTATCATATCCAAGCTAATGAAAAGTTAGAGTAATTTTGCTGGGGTTTTTCCTTCCTCTTTTGAGCTTCACCAAATACGATTCATGAAAACCCATTTCTTTATTACTTTTTTAAAAAAAAATCTACCATATTTTGTATTGGAAATGCAACAATGAGATAATGTTGGATTGCTGAGTAATGAGAGCATTTTAAACAGAGAAGCTGCTGAATGTGTAAGCAGGGGATCTGGTGGTGCTGAAGAACGTGCAGCAAATGTACAGAAATTGACAGCTGGAGAAATTCCAGTGTAAGCACGTCCCTAAAGGAAAACATTTTCTGGACGTGGTCTGGGATATATACAGAATGAGCTAATAAACCATTGTGATGTTTCCAAATCACTGGTATCTCATCTGAAGAATTAATGGTACCTCATTTTGCAACATCAGGACATAGCAATGGCAATTGCTGGGGACTTGGAAAACACTCTCTGCACAGAGGCAGAGAGTAGGATTCCTCTATCTCTGAGATGATTTTAATGTAAACAAGAACCCATACTAAATTCTTATCAGTTACCTGTAATGGTTCACTGCAACATGCTTATGGTGCCTATGCATACATCCCTCCTGCTGGTGATACTTATTTGCCAATACACGTAGTAACAGCATTTCTTTTTTATCCCCTTGATAGCTAAGCTATTTCCTTTCCATACCATAGCCCTAGAAGGGGAAAAAAAGGCACACACTTTTTTCTTAGTAATTCTCAAGAATTAATTGCACGTTTAGTAAGCACATGCAAGGGCAAGAGGATTGCCTTTAAGTGTGGACACTTCACATCTCTAAGAACAGCTAGCAGCCACAGAAATTAATCTTCTTCCCATAAGTACTTATCCATCTGTAAATGTACCCTACTAAGCAATTCCTGCACTGTTTGCCCTGAGGGAGCGTTACCTCCCCTGTGTGGGTTTCAGAACAGCCACTTTCATAAGAACTGAGAGACTGCCATCCAAAATGCCAAAACAACTCTGTAACTCCTTGGCAACAGCAAGTTCAACATAAATGTTAAATAGCTATTAGCACTGGTGTCCAGTATTCAGCAAAGAAGTCACAGCTGCTCCTTAAGTTGAGAACCATCAGCTGACTCCAGTTGGGTAATGAACACTTACTGATAGAAAGTTCTTTCATTTTAATGACTTTATTACAGCCATGCAATTGCTGTCTCTCTTCTTTGCTAAAAGAGAAGTGCAAGTCCAAGTGCACCACAAGATAACACAAGTCTTCCAAAAAGACCTTTTTTATTGTCAGGCTAAAAGCTTGACACTTAAGGAATGCACATAAGGCTCAATAAATAAGTTTCCTTCCCTTCCTAAGGTCTTTTCACCAAAACCAGACCATTTATTCTTCATGGATAAAGTAGTTTATAACTTTATTGTTTCTGACTGTATTAGGCAGCACTGAAAGATGTTCCTCACCTCCTGCAGTGTATCAGTTGCATCGTTCTAGAGTAAAGATGCCTGTGGAGTAAATTAACATATGTCATAGACAGTGATGTGGTGGCCAGAGTCCTGGGGCAAAATATGGAGCAACTGAGACTAGCAGCAGAAATATTTATTAACACTAAGCATACTCCTGAAGATTAAATTTACCTGTTCTTTACCTGGAACCCATTCCAAATGATGGAAGTTTGAGACACTTTGGCGAGAAAGCAACATCAATATACTGAAGATCATTAACAGCAAAGTTGTTCAAGACTCCAAGACAAGGTGTTCGGATCTTGAAATCAAAATTATCATTGGCTTTATGCTGGAGCCACCAGTATCAGTGCTGTGTTTTCCTTTCCTTTGGGCACTGTCTTAGAGCATCTGACACTACTAGGATCATCCCACAAAGGAATTCACACTCTCTGTATAAGAGAATCTGAAAATTCAAGTTGCTGTTCCAGAGGTTGATGAGACACCTGAAAAAATCTTGGACCACCCTGTTTTTCCATGTAGCACCCAAGCTGTCAGTTGTCTGCATCATCTTAAATGAGTGTTAGGATGAAGCAGAATTCTAGTCCACTGATAGGCAAACTACTGTCTGCTGCAGGTTAATGGGTGTCCAAAACCCCTCAGTCCAGAAGGGAGGAAAATATTTCATTTTCACAAGAGGTAAAGATGAAGGAACGTCCATTTGCAGATGTTGTGTAGGATTTGACAGTCTGTCTGTGAAAAGGTGTTAAACTAAGGAAAAATACGGTTCTCTATTGAAGCAAGCAGCCCTTAGAAGGTTTGCTTTGTGGGGAAAATAATATTGACAATTAGGTAACTAAGTAAAGAGAGTTGATAGAGGCTATTTCTGAGGTGCTAATTTTGGTAGATAAAAAGTGTTTGAATAGAGCAGAGCCACTGAGCAGACCTCTCCCATACTGTATAATCTGATAGTTTAGTGTTGCTCATAAGTCTTTAACAAAGTTCAGGTGTAAAAACCAAATACAATTTCTGTCATTAAAATATATTTCATACTAGTTTTGGAAATCTAGAAGCTAGTGACCTGAAGGCAGTATTGTAGGCTGGCACAGAGTCAGAATCTCACTTCAGGGAAAAGGGAAGACATGAAGAGTGACAACTTTATATATTGTTACAAATCCTAATTACTGATATAAACCTATAACTTGCCAAAAGAATACTGCTATTTTTTACAGACAATGATAGTGTTTACTTTTGAAAAGGATATAGCCTCACTATGTGGCATTAGCACTAGAGAGAAAATACTAGTCAGAGTAAAGACATTTAACTTGGGATCATGTACTTTCTGTCCAGTCTACTGCACACAGATCCACATGATAACTTTTTCAACAAACCAAATGAGAAGAGTCTAATAAACACTGCATTAGAAACACATTCTGTCCTTCCGTGTTGTGAAAAGCATCAGTAAGAAACATCTTCCTTTCAGAAGACTCTCTCAGTAGGATGCATACTGAGGAAGATCATCATCAACTCTCAAAAGCCACTGAGGTCTAAGTTCCCATTGGCCCAGAGTATATGTTCCCTTGAAAAGATAAAATTGACTCCTCCAAATCTATGGAAGAAGGAGAGCTTTTGATTCTAATCTCATGCAAGAGATGGTGGAAAAAAGTAGGAAAGTACAAGCCAAATGAGTACAGAGATCTTCTGCAGATATCAAGGATGGTATGAAGGAAGCAAAGAAGAAGAAAGCAGTTATGGCCCATACAATAATTTTGGCACTCTGGCACACAAACCAGCAAGGATGGTGCTGTATGGAAGAGCCCTGAGGCTTGCTAGCAGTCTTCCACAGAAGCCTGTGCTAAGAGGAGAAAGAATATGGCCAAACACTGACTGCTGCCAAACATCTTGGGAGAGTCATATTTTGTGTAAGGATGGCCTCACTTCCTCACATTCACAGCCCAGATGTACTACCTCCAGAAAAAGAAAAAAAACCCCAGAGCAATGCACCATCAAGAGGTACGAACTCAGGTTTGAAAACCAGAAATCCCATGCTTGTGATGTGTTTTAAGGACAAAGGTGCTTTTATGACCAGGATGAAAAGTCCCTGGAATATTACCTGTGAAAGAAATAATCTGTGCAGCTCATGAGAGGAGGAATATACTAGAAACAGGTAAATTCACACAAGGCTATATGATAGAATAGTTCAAAGCATGACTTCCATAAATATCATTCTTCCATTACTGCTGTAGGTTACAGCTACATTCAAGCACCAAGTACACACAGAAAATAACACATGGAAACCACCGTATTTCATAATGTTAGGTCAAGACTGCATATGCTTAGTTTACGATAGGCTAATAATTAATGATATTCCAATATGCAAGCTAAATAAAAAGAAAAATTTACAGTGGTGAAACTTTTTGCCAAAATATTACCAAAAACCGTGATTTTAATAGAGCTCAAGAGAGACCAGATGACTACAGATGTATAACCAAAAGAATATCCTAATGTTTTCAAAATCAAGACAACTTTTTTTTTATTCAACTATTTCTTGGAATGAGAAACTGACTTAACATCTACAGAGCACTCCAATACCAAAATAAGGTCATCTGACATCTTCTGTGCAAGCCTCCCACACCTTGATGAATGTAACATAGCAGATCAGAATCTTGCCAGACAGTAGAATTATGGGGTGTTAGGAGATGTCATGGTACTTGAATTCAATGGAAATGCTATCAAAAAAACAAGAGGAAAAGCTGCCTGGAAAGTGTCAGCCGTTGTCATCTTCACAAGAGACTAAAGTGAAAATTGCAAACCAAAATATAATCCAGAAGTGCTTGGTTGGCAGCTGCAACTACACTTATCATCAAGTTTATGAAGTCAATAATAAAAGATTGCCTAAAATTAGAAAAAATGCTGCAACCTTGCTAATTCTCTGTAATATTACAGAAGAACTTGCCACCTGAGCCATGTTGTTAAGAAGCACAAACAGCACCAGTGCCTGCTGAAGAACAGAATTCCAACACGTTATGTTCAAAGAAGTATTTTGCTCTGCTTTGTCTTTATTGGAACACATTTTAGTTTCAGAAACTGCCCTAACAATCAAGCCCTTTCAAGAAACTCCTTTAAAAATACAGAGACTTAATTTTTTCACTTCCAGATCAAAATTATGCATAGTTTTCAGACAAAAAATCCTAAGAAAAATAACTCTGAAACTACTGCTTTGTTATCTCTTTTACTGTGATTTTATATTACAAAATAATCAGTTTTAACTAAATGAAGATACTAAGACAATTATCCATAGTAACAATCAGACTCAGAAAGTCTCTAAATATGTTTTTATATATATATATATATAAATATATATATATGTTTCATCTGGGAAAAAACATCCAGATGTACTGAAAAATTCTAAGAAGGCAGTTATACTGATTAGTATGCAGACCTTCTGGTCTCAATCAAGAAAATAAAATGTATGTGTGGGTGAGGCAGGCAGAAGAACCACCAGGAACTGAACTTTCTTGCTTCGTGTGATCCAGGAGTACTTGACAAGATTTTGGCCTCCTGTATGCCAAATCTGATTTCTGAAGACACTTGGATGCCAAAGGCATCCCGTGGAATCAATACAAAGAAAAATCCTGGCTCTGATGAAAGCTCATTAAAAACCACCAAAATATTATTAAATGTACCACAGGATCAACTTTGTGCTGACAAACAGACTGCAACTACTGCTGCCAAGGTCTAACAGTTTGTAAGTTCTGTCAGAGGAAATAAATGTTTTCCTATTCTCTAGTTTGTTTCTTTTAAAGGGATGCTAGCTTGCAGCTGAGAATCTCAAATACATAAACATTACTATGTTGACAAATAATGCAGCAGTTGCATTCAATACATCTGAACCACTGTAAATATAAGTATATACATTAAATATAAGTAAATACATTCCTTTTGAGGAATATGAGGAAAGGAATCGATCTCACTTTTATGTGCCAGTCAGTCACTCCAATGAGGCAATCTGATATAATACCAGCACTTGCAAATTGAGTATTTAGCATGATAAATTGCCTTCTGAAAGATTAGCACTAAAGACTGTTAATAATGTTCCAAGTGCTGTATAGAAATACTAAAACAGCTAAACAAAACACCGTTTTAAAATACTTATTAAATTCAATTAAAAATGCAATCCTGATTAGGGTAAATAAGAGATCTCTAGATATGCTACATCTAGGCATTTCTGAGCAAGGAAAACAAGAAAAAGAGATGAAAGAGTTATTGAAGAAGAAAACTTCTGTGAGAATTCTTTGCTGAACAATTCTTTGCTGCTTGGTTTTTTGTTTATTTTTTTTTAAAAAAATTACTCCAAAGTTTGACATAGTTTGCCATTTCAGAAACTGGATCTGTATCTTCAATATGCATCACCAGTTTCAATAGAGCTGCTTCAAAAATGGTTCCCAGTCAGCTTGACAGAGGGTGACTGCATGAGGAAGTTATTTCAGAGGAACTCTGCCATGCCTGTGTGGCTGCAACAGTTACCAGAACTTACTTTGTTCATATTTTGTTTGAAATGGCTCTTCCTTCTAGGAATGGAAATATATAAACAGTCACCTAACATTTTAACAAAGTCTTCAGCATAGCAATACTTGGCAATTTTCCCCCCGCTCTTTGAAAGCTGAGTTTACAGAAGAGCCTTAAGCTCTTGGGTGTTCTCTATATGATGTAAAAAGTTGATTTTGGATTCTTAAGGGAAAGTTCCATTCAACTTTCCCATATTTATTCCTTCTGGATGAATAAAGTAACTGAAAGAAGTGTTATATTTTAGAATTGTATAAATTTTGGAAATTCATAGAAATACATTGTTTCTTGGTAAGTCATCAAAAACTGTCGTATGTATATACATGCTTTATGCAACTCAAGAATTATTTTACTTTCAGAATTTATTTTTATATGATGGATAGAAGCTCTGCACCAAACAGTGACCTTCTAGAGATTCTGAGATAACATTCTTGATGATAATGTGAACAATACCATAAAACCACAACTCTATTACATTCCCAGCATAAGCTTTTAAAACTTTTATCTGTAGAGGTCCACATTCCTTCTCTGACCCAGCCCCTGGAGGAGCCTCTTTCTTTCCTAATCCTCCTCAATGGTTGTGAGGAAGACCAGGGAGACTGATCTCCTAAATTATGTTTCTGTGGTGTAGGTAGGTCCATGTTAAAGATCTGCTAACAGTTAGGTAGAATAATATTTATTTCTACAATAACACTTTGATTAATTGAGCTGGTGGATTTTATGATAAATATTCAGTCAGTGTTGTGAGTATTGCAATTTTGAGTTTTAATTAAAAAAAAAAAAAAAAACACAACACAAAAAGGCAATTATCCAGACAAGTTTAAAAAAAAAACCAAGTTACTTTGCAGCTGGTTCTCTTGAGAACTGCTGCTTAGCCAGATGGGCAGGTGGTCAGCCACAGATGTTATTCTGTAATTGCAAAATACTGCTTCAGGATGAAAAACATCTCACTTGAGCTACAGTAACCTTCTATGACTGTAAGCACGTCGTGTGATCCTATGCAGTCTTCTAAAAACATGTAAGGGGGTCATAGAACGTGATCTTATTTAATGACCCCATGAGACACCTATTTTTAACTATTAATTAATTTTCATTATTCCTTGCCTAAAGATTTAAGTGTGAGCCAGAGGCTTCATACTCACTTCACAATATAGAGAAACCCACCTAAAAAAACCAAACAAAAAAACCTGAAAACCTTACACCTTTAAAATTAATAATAAGACATTGCCTTGCAACTTCCAGTGTGATAGAAATGATCTGCAGCAATTGGATAGTTTTTCACTCATTTACCTATATATATATGTATCATTCATTAGCAGCTCAACTTCAGTGAAAAACACTGTGAAACAGCAAATTATTGAATGTCCAATAAAGCTATATTTTTTATAGTTAAATGATACTGAAAATAAATTATCTAAGGACTATAATCTGCCTTGAATTTGCTCAACAATAAAATGAAAACTTTTTTGGAAGAAAAAGTATCAGACTTCATTCCAATATTGGTAAACAAAATTGTACTTTCTAGAACATACAAATATAAGGATGCTGATTTGGATCATCACTGTTCAGAATAGCTAAAATATAACATCAAAATGGAGGTTCATTATGCATGTGTTAGAATAACAAGCTTTTAAAAGTAAAACAGAGGAAAATCCATGGGGAGACCAGAAAGTTAATACAATGCTCTTTATATGCACTGATAGTTTCACATTGCAGTCACTTGCTGAATTCAGAAAGTTCACCTTCATTTGCTGGGCTGCAAAATTTCTGCTTGCTATTCAAAAGCCTGCACAATGTATGTATTACTACTATTATTCTTTGGTTTTGCAAGCTTTTTATATCATATTTGAAACAAAAAGGAAAATAAAATGCAAGCCTGTGATGACATGCATTATTGATTTATAAAGTTTTAAAGCCTACTCAATTCTCATTACAGAAGAGGCTAAAGAGTAACCTAGCTGCCTTGCAGGGAACTCAGGTTTTTGTTTCCCAGAATATCTCTGTTAACTGAAAGTCTACAATTTGTGCAATTTGTTTCAAGTTAACTATACAGATCCATAAACTGATGAGTGACAAAGCCACATGAACTAGGATTTCAGTCTTAATATCTAGAGGAGGAAGATTTAGGACATCTTTCTAAGTCCTCTGAAGATAAAAATTCCACCAAATAAATAAAACAAAACAAAAATGCAAGCTGTAATGTTTCGTCTCCCTATCTCCTAAATAATTTTTTCCCCATGTTTCAGTGTGCTTAGAATTCACTGAAGAATGGAGTTCAGGAGCCTGGAATCTTTAAAGGGGTCTGGTGGGTGGTTTTAATTCCAGTCATGAGCTGTCTCTCACCAGCTGCAGACTTACAAGCTGAAGTGTTGCCTTAATTTAACAGAGTTTTTTGGCAGAGATGTTCCTTTCTGCAATATCCTATACAGCAATGGATATCAAAATGAGGGACAATGAGACCAACTTAAGTAAAACTTCCAGGAAAGCCCATAAGATCACCATGGTGGTAAATAGTGAGAGGAAAAAAGATTTCTCTTGCTATGGGAGGCACCCAGAAGCCACAGATTATTAAACAGGTTTAAGTAAGCATTCTTGAGGGTTTTTTTAACTTTTGACTGTGTATAGAAGTGGAAATTCTTGCTTTTTGCAGTTGGCCAGATGGTCCTGACTCATTCTGTCAGTCACAAGGCCAAAATTATTTTCACACTAACAACAACAAAACCTTGAAGCCATAAATTTTTTCCCTCAAATACCCCCTGCTGAAAAATTTGTGAGAAGTCATTTGTTCCCTTAAATCTTTCAAGCTTCTTATTTTTGATCAATGCCTTGACTATAAAAAACCTGTTTCTGTTAACAGAGCTATGCATATATAGCTTATTTATCTATTCCTTTGCCAGAAAATTGTACAGAAGGCTTCAAAGTGTTGTTCCAGTTTGTACTTGAAGGCACTGGTGCAGACAAGGTTCTCAAACAGCAGCTACCATGAATCTCAAACTCTTTGGGATGATTTTCAAGGGGCAGAGTGAAACAGAAGCAACTGTCCTCCCCTTTTATCACTCTGCCACTTCCTTATCTCTATAAATGCAGAGATAATAAAATAATAAAAGCACTCCAGTAACCAACTCAAGCAACAAATTACTAAGACAGGTGCTCTGATGATTATTAATTGTCTGTAGTATGTATATAATTCATCCTTACTTTGTATTTATAATGTATAAAATATAAGTGTATAATATTTAATATGTATAAAATATCTATAATATAAATACTTATATAGGTAAAAGTCTTTCCTCTTCAGGTAGCCAAGACAAACCTAAGGCTAAGGATCCATTCTTCTCTGGTCTTGTAACATGCAGCTAGGATTCCAAAAATGTCAGTTCATAGGATTAAAAATGTACCCATGTCTTAATAGAATCAAAAGAACAACTTGCTCTCTCAATGCAATACAAATTGCTGTTTAATGCAGACTAAAAGTCTAGTTTGAATTATCGCAATTATTGCTGTTCTGGCTTACATTCATTTGTGTCAGAAAAACCCTGCAGAAATCTGCCAAGAGAAAAATAAGATACCATTACTTCTATTTGAAGTATAAACTTACATACCTTGGCCTCCGAAATGCTAGACCATATTGTTGGCAAGCCAGTCCCACAGTGGGAGTATAAACAACAGGCATGAACCTTTCAATGTCAGAAGACAGCACTTTATAGAAAAGCTTTTCATTTCGATCCTGAAGACTCATTAGTAGAATATACCTGTGGAGAGTTACATATAATTAGATGGGCATCAAGCAAACACATAAAGTAACTTCAGAAATACAAAGGTGCTTAGGTAATTAATTAAAGCTATGTTTGTTCTACAAAAGTCTTTTTCTAGTTGAGAATATTTCAATTCCTCCGTGTCTTAATAGCACAATTGGTTCAGACACAAAGGAAAACAAATAGGTTGAGACAGAGAAGCCGAAACCATCACAAAGTTGACCAAGTCTCCATAGTCAGGAAGCTAATCCCTCCCAGATATAAAACACTGCTGCAGCTGAGCCTTAGCTTTGTCAGAATCTAATCAATACATATCAGTTGTTCCACATGAAATGAGAACATCATTAAATAAATCTTAAACAACTTTAGGCTCTAGCACAAAAACAATGAAACTAAAAATGTCACGTTTTTTCTGCTCTTGCCTCAATACACATTTCTCTTAAATCCAGACTAGTACTTCAAATAAATACTTCAACTGAATACTGTAGAGCAAAGCTTACATAAACAAAGCACATGCATATGGCCTTTTCTCTCTGAAGTCTATGTCTGTGATGGAATTTGCACTGTTTTATCTCCTAATGGAAACTCACTTTGATTGCATTTGAAGTTTTAAAAGGAGAACAATGACCAAAAAAAAAATCAAATAAATAAGAATGAAAAAAGTTTATGCTTATCTTGACCTACTTTTGACTGCCATCACTCTATTACTGAATAAATACACTTTTGCTCCAAGATCCCAACCAGGAAGCCAAATATCAATGCTGAGTATGACAGATGGGAAGAGTCTGAGTGACTTTATATTAATTGACATAGGTACAACTCTGGTCATTTTGTGAACATGTAATATTTACGAATTTGATGGTTCTAAACTTCACTTCCGGAGTGTTGATCAGAAGGCTACTTTTCAGTGGCAGGTATAAAATCTCTTCTTCCATGGCACACTACCTTGCTCAAGGGTACCAACTTCCTCAAAAATCCTTTCTTAAGGGGAAAACCAAAATGCTTCATCCTCAGTGTGGTGTTAGTTATAATGCCTTAGACAAAAAGTATGCACCTTCTAGTAACATCCAAGTAATTTACATAATTAAAAGCACTAAGTAGTTTTCAGCATTATGTTTTAAAAAAGCTATACTTAAAGTATTTCATGGTATCCGTCACTGAAGCTCATCTTTAATTGAAAACATAGTGAAAACAAGCAATAAACCACTGAGAACAATCATTTGTTCTAAAAACAGGGAGAAAAATATTATCTGTCCTCAGACAATGAGTCTTGAATTAAGATTTCAGGGAAGAGTTTCAGAGGAGGAAAACTTAGGTCTGGCAAGTAAGACCAAAGGGACTGCCAAGCATTCAGATTTCAGTATGTAACTTTCCCCCCCTTGCCTTTACTTTGCCTAAGAACTGTTCCTGTTAGTCTGCTATTACAAAGGCAATTAAATACAGTAGCAACAAAAGGATGTAAAACAAATAGCACCCAAAATCTAAAAGAAAACTAGCATAACAACTAGAAAACTGTTGATAATTTCTTAGGATAACTGGCATTGCATCACTGGCATGCATTTTACAAGACAAAATGGAATGGTAAAAATAACAGCCCACAGTCTGTCTCTTCTTTTCCTTGCAAAATACGAGAGCAAATGCAGGAAAGTAGGAGGAAATACTATTATTTTTCACCTTTTTAACCTTAGCTTCATTACTTTGCAACACCAGTATCTATGAAGAAATTCTATAAAAGATGGTGCACTTAAAGAAAAAAACAAAACAACAAACCATTCTCTGGAAAAGTCACCTTATGACACCTCTTGTAATGTTCACACATCCAGAATAATATTTTACCAGTGTGATTCTTTAGAGAAAGAAATGTCCAGACAGAAGATGTGTTGGTGTCAAGAACAACAGCTTCAGTGTCAATACAGAGCAAGAAGACAATTAAGAACATACTAGGGGAAAAAAGATCAAATTACTTGCAGAATCCATCACAGCTTTTCCAAATTAAGCTAGAAGAACAGAATTATTTCCTGTTATTGGCCTCCTTTTTGCCAAGCATACCAGGCAATATATTTGCTTCTGTTTCACATTCGTTTTCCGTATGAACTCTTGATAGTGCAGAGCACAGCAATCCAAAGTCTGGAAAGGAGTCTCAGCCCTGCCAAAACATGTCCTGCCACAGTACTATCAGCTTGGCTTTGTGAATCTGCACACCCTGTCTCCAATCAAAACCAGAGCAAGTTACAACCCTGCCAGTCTAAGATGCTGCTATTAGTGTTCCATAAAACAATACTCTTCTGTCTTAAGGTATTTAAAGGCTTCTGCCTCTGCAATATTCAAATACTTGTACTACATCTTTTGTATTTGGGCAGAAACCACACAGATACACACCCACTACCAAATCCTAGCCCTGGGAAGAAAACAATAGCTGCCCTTTATCTCTTTTCAATCATTGCTCCTATGAGAGCAAAGACTATGCTAGATGCATAGCAGAAGAAATGTGGCTTTTCCTAGAATTAATACCTTTACATTCAGTAGAAGGCAGCAGCTGCATGCTCTTATGCAAGGTTGTCCTTGAGCACCTGCAGATACAGGGAGCACTGAGATTTATTTAGTTTTTTCAAGTTCCAATTAAAATAATCAGTATCTTCCAGCACTCTCCATCAACAAATGTATTCAAGAAGCATCTGCAGCAGGCTCACAGTCACTCCTCCCTTTAAAGTGTTTTGACACAAGTATGAGTACTGGAGATCTAAGTACACATATTGCCTTGAAGGACAGTATTTCTTTCATTCAAAAAATACTTCTGAGCTCACACATGTGTCATGCACATTGTTCTCAGAGCAGGTTCTCTACAGACATCCTACAATAAAAATTTCAGATGGTTGCCTTATGACCACAGCTGTAAATTACATTTTGCACGTGCAAGTTTTTGTACACTCAATTCACACGAGTATTTTATCTCTGCAAAGGGGTCCAAGGTGTCATTGTTGAGTCTTCAAAGGAACTATCTTCTGAATGCAAATATTACCAAGCCTTTCAATCAGAGGACTTATACATAAACCTAAACATAGAATGCACAATTAATTTTATTTTACTGAAAACTGGAGAAAACACCAAGGTGAGATAATGTCCCAATAATGTAAGAGGAAAATATTTTTTAATCAGAGCATAGCATGACATGAATAGCCAACTAAAGCCTGCTGGGTGTTCATCCAGAATACAAATATGATTCGTTAAAGAAACAAGTTCATTTGGGGGAAACTGTGGATTTATATAATTTGAAGTGCTTAAGGGCTAACCTGATTTCAGTTACACAAATTTGTATTGATCAGTGATTACCCCTGAAAGCTTATTTCTTAATTGCTATGGACCCAAGTTATAAAATCAGAGAGCAGCTGAATCTGCAAGGGACCTCTGGATATCATGTCATCCAATCTCCTACTCAAAGCAGAGTTAACTAGAGCAGGTTGTTCAGTCAGGTTTTTAATATCTCCACGGAGGGAGAATCCAGCCCAAAATTATAAGATGGAGACAAACTGTTTATTCAGACTACAAGGGGAAGGAGAAGATAGAAATATCTGCACAAAAAATTATGGTTAAGAAAATGCACCTGTGACACGCAACAGAAAAAGACTGGAAAATAAGCACTGTTTCTGAAAGTTTTTCTTATGTTAATTACTAAATTCTTAATTTAAGTATTTTGACTAGTTATCACTGAGAAAAAAGCCCAGCTTCAATAGCTTAAGTTATTTCTATGAACCAAAAACTTACTACTTTTCTCAGATGAAGTACTTCACTAAAACTCTTTTTAACACCAATAAATTTGTACTGCAAAGTGGCAAAGTATAATGTAGCATTTATACTAAGTAAGGCATTATACTAAAAACTGGCTTTATGGCAAAAAATGGCAAGCTACAGTCTGATCCTCAAGATGTGTGGATGTAATAGTGTGAGGCTTGCACTTCCGTCCTAAGAATGCCAGGTCACAGGACTGGGAAACAGATTTCTTCCTTACCTAGCTATATATTTCAAAAAGAGAAAAGGCAAAAGAAGATTCATAGATGGAAAATAATTATACTGAGGGATTTTTAATTACACAAAGATGTTAAACTTAACAGAGACAGATTTGGAAAAAAAATATCTAAAGCAAATGGCTTCTCAAAAAAAATTTTTTTTAAATTACTCATTTGTAAACTTATTTTTATTTATACTTGTGTGCTACTTGTGTCTATTGTATATGGAATAAGCGTACTTTTAAAAGAAAAACAAAAAAAACCCCAACTGTTCCTTTCCTCTCCCATCTCTGAGACAGATGGATTTTTCTTTTCTTTCTTTTTACCATGATAAAACAAGTCTTCTGCAAAGTATTCCCACAATATTGAGAGACAGTTATTTTTATTTGATGATTCCCATTGCAATCAAAATGTCAGTATATGGTGGTTTATTGTGGTTCAAACCACACAGCATGCAAACTTGTAATACTCTGTCATTTAAATTTGATAGATTGTTTCTTTTTTACTTTCCTGCAGAAATTTTTCATTTTGGCCAACAGCCATTTAAATATGCCCCAATTTTTTTTATTAAAAAACCCCAAAATATTTAAGATTTTGAAATACTGCTACTCTCTTCTTCAACTAAATGTAGCTAGATCTGTAACTTTCAGCCTGTGATGTTTTGAGAAACGCAAACTGTTTTCTCCTATGAACTGATGTAGGAGTAAAATTTCTTAGCTAGTTAAGAACCAAATACAACAACGGGGTGAAAGGCCTTTTTTATTTCTGCTTTTAAGTTACAGGTGAGCAGAAATGCCAGCAAGTCAAGTAGAAACAAACAAACGAAACAACCTCAATGTCTCAAATGTCTTGAAACACATGAAAAAACAAGCTGTATCATGAGGAAGGGGTTACCTTCAAGGCAGAGTTAAGAGGAACATGGGGGTAGAAGGGCAATGACAGTTTTCTCCTAAGGTAGTGTCAGTGCTTGGAGCAAGGGAATATTACAATTAAAATTAAGGATTGATTTTTTGAAGAAAGTATTCTAGCAAATGTATATATCCACTCAATTTAACCTGTGCTGCTAGAAAAAAAAAAAAAATAAGGGACTCATAGCTTGATAACTAGGATAATGTTTCATATCCATAGTTTACCTGTCTAGGTCAGATGTCAGCCTCTCAAAATTCTTAACAATAGCAACAACTTGGGCATCTTGTCCAAGAAAGCAGGGTGGCAATAATCCATGAATATTCAACTGTTGCCTCTCCTCCAAGGTAAAAGCCATGCCCTGAAAGAAAGAAAAAATTTAAAAATGTACATATATTTATATATATGAGAGATATTCCTTTTTAAGAAAATTCTACAACAAAATATAGCACAGGTAAATCAAGAATCAGAAAAGCCATTCAGTACTAATCAGAACTAACAATTATGTAATTATTTCGCAAAAAGGTTTTTTTAAGTCATAAGAGAACAGGCCATCCCAGCACAGAATGAGTTAAGGTTTTCTGACACTGCAAGATTATTACCAGCAAAATTATTAAGCTACATCTGAAAGGAACAATATATTCTCACTTACTCATTTATCTGGCTAGATGGATGATGTTAATTTTCTGTGTAAACATTATGCTTTTAAAATTTGGAAATTCTTCCAGATACTGGTTATCTCAGATGTTAATGTGAATTTTTAACAGAACTCTGCAGAACAATAAACTTATCGCTATTGTTTTACAGTCAAAGAGCCTGGTCCAGAACCTAGTGAAGTCAGTCAACATGGACATAGCAAACTCAATGCAAACTTACTGTACTTTTCAAATTCACACTGATACAGAAAGAAAAATCCATACAGATTTACTGAATTTCCTTATTGCATGCAGAAAAGACATTTTAAAGTATTTAGTTTAACATAACATAACATAAAGTATTATGTTATGAGGACCGTCACACACGGCTTAACACTTAAATCCAGCTTGTGGCTTGACAGAGACAGCCAAATAGCTGCTTTTTAATGAGGTCTGTCTGTCCAAAACATCTTCAAAAAGTTACCCAGGCTATTTAACAAAGAGCAGAAACATGACCCTGGGTTTAGCAAACTCATATCAAGAACTAGTATCACACTGCTGAAATTTCTCTTCTCTTCCCTCTTCCCTTCCCTTTCCTCCCCTCTCCTCTTCCCTTCCCTCCCCTCCCCTCTCTTACCTCCCCTCCCCTCTCTTCCCTCCCCTCTTCTCTCCTCTTCCCTTCCCTCCCCTCCCCTCTTCTCTTCCCTCCCCTCTTCCCTTCCCTCCCCTCTTCTCTTCCCTTCCCTCATCTCTTCTCTTCCCTTCCCTCCCCTCTTCTCTTCCTCTTCTCATCAGACCTGTGACAGTTCTAGGCTATAAGGAGTATCAGAGCACTTTGCTCCACATAGGACCTTTGAAACCCAAGCATTTATTTCACACTCCAGTCCCTGGGCTGGTGGCTCTCCTCCAACATCACACCTGCCCTGCTTCCACTCCAGAACCAGTACTGGCAGAGCTGGAAGTTATCTTTGAGGTCTCTCTTAAGTTGGCACTAGAAATGTCTACAATGTTTATGATATGCTTACATATAGCTTTAGCATATTCAAAAGTTGATGCACTGGATGCTAAATGGCATTTATTACTCTACCAAGAAGAGCTGTGTGTAGCTGTGTACACACACACGTGAACAAGCTCTAAGACAGCTGCCTAATATTCTAAACCCATCATACAACTATATACAAAACATTGTTTCTTATGAAAAAAAAATATTTGAGAAAATATCTTGGGAGATATGGAAGAGTTAAAAATAGCAATTTAATGCTTCTGCATTTATACTTCTAAGGTACTTCCACAATTACCTCTATAAAAGTACTTTGAAAATTTCATGAGACCATTAGAATAGCTGGGTCAACAAATGATGGGAAAAACTAGTAAAGCATGAGTGCAAATACAAAATGCATCCTTCTGTGTACATCTGGGCTGCTCCTGCCTTTTTGAGAGCATAGATTCACAATCCTATATAAAAATGGCTCTGCTGCCTCTGGATAGCACCTAGTGAGTGATTAATTCATACCTGTTAGTTTGATTACCTGGGCAGGCTTAGTTTTATTTTTTGTTTTAGAAATACTATATATAAGACTTATTCTTAAAGAACAAAAATGTACTATAAAATATTCCCATGTCTTACTAATCTATGCTTCTTATATAAATTTCATTTAAATAATTTTCAAGTGTTCACGTGTTATATCATTGTTCATAGGAAAAAAAAAAAAAAGAAGACTTCAAAGTGCACAAGACTTCAAAGGTTTCCAAAAGTGTACAAAAACACGGTTTTTTTCCCTATATGAATTTTCTGTGGCAGATAGATCATGAGTCTCTTCAGCACACTCTGAAAGATGGTGGAAGAAAGGTGAGCCAACATTCCTCATGAGTTTATTCAGAGCTGATCTCTCTTACCTCTACTAGACGTTTTTGGCCTACACCTTCTATGTTACACATGGTTTTAAAATTCTTTAATTCACAGATATTATCAATTTTTCAAATTTCTACAATAGAATGTTAGTTCTTCTCTTTCTGTATGTGCTCAAAAGAAAAGAATGTTCACTAAAATCTACCTCCTGACAGTTCAACAAGAGAAGGCCATTTTATGCAATAAATGTAGGCTATTTAATCTGTGCATAATAGAAAAAGTTCAACTACATAATTCTTGTGGAATTTTTCCAGATTTCTTGTACTAGCTTCGGAGGTACTTTGTTCTACATCACTTCTTGCTTTCTCCCGTTTGAAGTGTTGTTTCCCAGCCATCCAGCAGAGAGGGCTCTCGGTCCAACTTGTTTTACATGCTCCTTTCTTTCTCTTCCCCAGAGCCGCATTTCGTGCACACCTGGATGGAAGAGCCTTCCATCACCTAAAGTACACCCCAACTATAATAAAAGATGAGGAGATTTTTATTTTGCACTCCACGTTACAAATAAATTGTCCAAGAAAAACAATAACCTAAACGCAGCATAAGGGCATGAGACCACAACCATAAGTATTAACCTTTACCTCATTTGTTTTGCTTTATTCACTGTTCTTTTTCAGCCACCTCTATCTTGCCTTCTCAAAAACCTTTTGGTGGAACTCTTGGGTTGGGGAGTTTTATTGCTCTTTTGATACAAACAGCTTCTCATATACTCACAGTTGTACGGAAAGCTGAGTTGTTTTTTTTCATTCTCAAGTTCAACTCAGTACATTTAATTCTGAATTCATCTCTCACAGAATTACTTTGGTTGGAAAAGACCTTCAAGATCATCAAGTCCAATTGTTAACCTACCACTGACAAGTCCTTAACTAAACCATATCCCTGAGTAATATGTCTATATGACTCTTAAATACCTCCAGGGATGGTGACTCCACCACTGCCCTGGACAGTCTGTTCCAATGCCTGATAACCCTTTCAATGAAGAAATTCTTGCTAACATGCAATCTAAACCTCCCTTGGTGTGCCTTCAGATCATTACCTCTTGTCCTATCACTTGTAAGTCTCTTTTTGTAATGTTGTCAAGTTTTGTAATTGTAGCAGTTTTCTATTACTGCACATTGCTCAGTATTCCATCATTATTTATTGTCTACTGTTTTTATCAACTCAGCTTTTAACTTTGTCCTCTGCCCAGCCTCTCTCTTCCCCCAAAATCCCTCAACTACAAGGTTGTTTTAATGAAATCACCCACATAAATTCTCTTGTTCGGTTGCAGTACTGAAAAGCCAGAAAAGTCAAACAGCGTATCATCTTGTATGAGATACCTTTTTCCACAGGCCTTTGAATTCTCAAGCAATGCTTGAGAAGACAGAGAGCACATTCAAAATATTTCAAGAGCTGTCTCAGCCTCTGCTCAATCAGCAGAGACAAGTCTTATTTATTAATACAAACTAGATTGTATTGACATAGCTTTTGCTCAGATAGCATATTTAAAGGTCCTCTAATTCCTAACAGGAAGGAAAGGAAGGAAAGGAAGGGAAGGAAGGGAAGGAAGGGAAGGAAGGGAAGGAAGGGAAGGAAGGGAAGGAAGGGAAGCAAGGGAAGCAAGGGAAGCAAGGGAAGCAAGGGAAGCAAGGGAAGCAAGGGAAGCAAGGGAAGCAAGGGAAGCAAGGGAAGCAAGGGAAGCAAGGGAAGCAAGGGAAGCAAGGGAAGCAAGGGAAGCAAGGGAAGCAAGGGAAGCAAGGGAAGCAAGGGAAGCAAGGGAAGCAAGGGAAGCAAGGGAAGCAAGGGAAGCAAGGGAAGCAAGGGAAGCAAGGGAAGCAAGGGAAGCAAGGGAAGCAAGGAAAGCAAGGAAAGCAAGGAAAGCAAGGAAAGCAAGGAAAGCAAGGAAAGCAAGGAAAGCAAGGAAAGCAAGGAAAGCAAGGAAAGCAAGGAAAGCAAGGAAAGCAAGGAAAGCAAGGAAAGCAAGGAAAGCAAGGAAGGAAATCTAGAAGTACAATCTCTATTCTACAAAGAACAAATCTCTGGATCAGTGATCTAAAATACTACTACAGAAAAATCACAACCTATAAAGTATTTTGGAGTCAATAGGCAAGCAAGTTCATCATTGTCAGAGTCCATCAAAAAGTGAAAAAAACCTCTCAATTACAAAACCCATTCTTTAGATATTTTACTTCTAAGTCAGAAAAATGCAGCAAACCAATTTCAATAGTATCAAGAATGAACGACCCAAATCTGAGGGACTCAGATATGCACAACATCTGCTGTCATGGCTGGAAGGAGGAGAGCTGGCTCTGTGCCACCTCTCACAACCTCCCTCTGCAGCAGCTGGTAACTGAGATGTGCAAAAGAAGCCAGGGACTGCTTTGCCAGACAGAGCTCTGAGAAAATCCCAGAGCTGACTGCAACACAAGTCTCCTCAAGATGTCAATCAAGACAAATGGACTTAAAGAACCTTGCAATTCCACAGTCAATAAATAAATAAATAAATAATGGAAAAGGAAATGCAACAAGGCAAATATTTTTGGCTGAAAAGACCAAAATATTCTCCACTTACTGGAAAATGTTTGGAGTCTTTTTCCCCTTGAAGATTTCCCAGACAAAAAAAAATGAGTGGCATAGCTACTAGCTGCCAGTCCCACATCCTCCCATACTGTTCACACCAGATAAATTCAGGGTAAATTTCCAGGGTAAATTCAGCTGCAGAACTAGAAGCAGTCCTCAGGAAAACATGATCTCTGGTATATAAAACTATTTGAAAACAATTCTTTTGCTGCTCAAGCTCTTGGTTTCAGTAATTTTGGCTTCTCATACCACTATTCCAATACTGTTGATGAGGAATCCACATAAAAATTAAACTATTTTATTTTGCTTTATTTTCAAGAAAAATTCTCAGGCTGAAGAAGCAACAAAGCACATGTTTAATACTGCTAGGTATGGACTACATTTAATATCAGAATATTAAAAAAAAAAAAAAAAAAAAAAAAGCCAAACCTACAACCCTTCAAAATTTTACACAGAATTTTTTGTAAAATCTCTATGCAAATAGAACACACGTGAATCTTATCTTTAAGCTACACGTAACTTTGTAATGATCTGCAAATCCCTTTGAAATATTCTATATAATTTGTAGATTTGTAAACATTTATAAATGCTTTACAAGCATTTTCCCTCCATTTTGAATCTTTACTATCCAAACATGACTTCTGAGAAACCAGATAAATACTTTAAATACCCCAGGTCCAACACTCATTACAAGGCACAATATTGCAGGAAATAGTTAGAATAACTAATGCAAGCACATGCTGTGTAATAAACTCGTTCTGCTGGATACAAATGTGGTTCATGGCAAGGCACTGGGGTTGGAGCACTGCAAGTGGCTAAAAATGTTAGTGCTAGTTTTTCCACTTGTTCTTGTCATGGCTGCCAAAAAATACTAAAAGCACAAGCAACTAATGCAGCTTTCTGGATTAAAATTTCTTCTGCAGTCAGAATGGTCACACAAAGTACTCCTGCAGGTAAGGAAAAGAAGTAAATTCTTTTCTAGTGGTGCAAATTTGAACAATTTTATTCCATCAGTGGTTTTCTTTTGGACCTAAAGGAAAAAATAACCCTGCAACCTGTCGATTTACATTAACTTAGAGATCCAAATTTCTTAAGATGATGTGCTGTAATAACTATAAGCAAAACTGAATAGCAGAATTCAATTTTTATTAAAAAGAAATGGAGATTATTAACATTTCAGAGAAAAAAAATATCCTTTTAAATGGTATTCATGAAGACATGGGAGAAATGACATTTACAATTACAGGTTTGTAGGAGGAAGGGATATGATCACATGCAGAAAGTTACCACAACTTTCTGTTGCAATCCTCTGGGAACCCACACAGAAAAAGCTCAGAGAAATTTCAGGAGCAAAGAATATTAATAACCATTTGTAATGCAAACATTATCTAAGGTAGTATTAGTCTGCAAGTTGAAAAGTTAGCATTGAGACAGAACTGGCATCTTTCAAAAAAGTACAGTTATCTTGTCCCAAAACTATGCTCAGAGCCCCAGGTGGGCATCTAGTGAGGCAGCTGTGGATTTTGGATTTAGTATACAGTATAAGTATACTGTATAAAATCAGCATAGAAGCTGGTGATTAACAATCCAGTCACTTCTTAGCCAGAGCAACAGCGTTGTGTTGTCTTTACAGGCACACAGGCACTTTGACCTACAGCTGAGATGCATAAAATAGCAGTGAAACTTCCTATTAAGTGCTTGCACTGGAGTTTGAAAATCCAGCCACATAGAGGTAACTACTCTGGATGGGACAAGAAGGGAGAAAGCCAGAAAAGGAAAACTCATGAAGTGCAAACAGCAGAACCAGGTTCAGGTAAAGCCCTTATGCTCCCTTTGAGACACCAATATGGACAGGTGTGCATCAGAACTTCAGACTGAGAGGCAAAATGAAGGTAAAGGACCAAAAAAAATACACTATAGTTGACAGTCACAACATTGACTGTAGAGAAAAGAACTGTCCTATCTTCAGTTATAAAATGCCAAAATGCACTGGTTTTGGTTCACACACATTTTTTAAAAACAGCTTTTTAACAAGTATTTATGTTGAAGAACTCTATCCTGACACTTGTAATTTCAAAGCTGCTTTTCTAGTGTTGTGATAAATCTGCTGCAGCATGTTTAATGCATATTTTTTCTAAAGATTCCAGTAAAGCTGAGAGACCTGAAGTATATTCACAGCCTGATTCCAAGTCCATAGGATTTTCAGAAGGAAATTTAGAAAGTCAAGTCAACAAGGGAAACTGAAACAAAAGTCAAAACCAGTTTCCAACAAATAAAGCACAAATAAATTCAGTAGCTAATAAACATGCCCATGAACTTATGACTCAAAACAAATGCAGATGGCCAGGAGGAGATCAGACTTCTCTTGGCAAATTCATCATGGGAATGTGTGGGCAGCTTAGCAGCCTTGCAGTGAGCTGATACGGTCATTGCATACACGCATGATTCAGACCAGCACATTAGAAATGACACATCACAGCATTCTTATTTTAGGAATCTGCCTTTAACCTACTGTAAACAGTTACCTGAAAGTAAGCAAGAAAACCTATTGTAAGAAGCTTTTCTTTTTTTTTTTTTATTTTTTTTTATTAAACATATACACTGTAAAATCTTTTTGAAATCTATAGTCTCCTCACCTTTAGTTTGTGAAGGCTGTATTACACAAACAGCAGACAATAAGCTGAACAGTAAAACAAGTCACCAAGATAATATAAAAAAATAGACTGCCAGCTGTGGTCTAATGTAAGACAGGACTAAATCCATTTAGACACTAAATTTAGGTGTCGATTTGCAATCTAGATACCTCTTTATACTATTAATATATATTTTTATGTATTACTATTACTATATATTAACTATTTATACTATAAGATTTATACTATTAATTAAAATTAAATTACTTAAGATTCAGCTCACCCTGGAACAGATACCTTTGCAGTCAGCAATCCAAATTGCTCCAATGACTACGTTGACTACAGACCAAACTCAGATTTGCACACATAAGCACCTGCTGTCAGCTGGGAGGAGAAAGCAATTTGGCACAGTTCATCATGGCAATGATATCAACTATAAATCAACTGCATAGGAGACCTGCACAGCAACAATACTCCTCTCCATCTCCAGGGAGCACCCATTGCTCATGTGCAATGTACATGTGGGCTGCTACATCAAGCCCCAATCATCCTTTTGATTCCTCAGTCCCTGTGTCCCATTAAAAATCCTGAATCCTTCATACTCAGAGCAATTTTTAATCTCAAAGCAACCAAAAAACTTGCCAGAGCTGCACCTGTATGCTTTCAATCAAAACTAGCTGTCTTAAAAGCAGGTTTCATGTAATTTTAAAGACAGAAAATAATTTACAAATTGCAACACATCAGGGGACAGAAACACTCAGCACCACACTTCCCAAACTCAGACTTGTCCATCTTACTCCAGCTGAAATGATGAAGCTGCTCTGGGAGAGCTGTGTTAAGAGTAAGATCTTCAGAGATGTGTAGCCTCTCAATTTCTGTATGCAAGCAACTACTCGGCAGCTCAGCAGGCATGAGCTGGTGCTAACATGCCATACAGAGCTCCATGTCTGTGGAGGAATAAGGCTTCCAAAACACAGGAGGCAACATGGTACCCACTGAGAAGCAGTGTGTGAAGTCTCCTGGGATCTGCAGAGCTCCAGAGTGATCATGCTGCTGACCACTCAAGATGTGACAGATTCAGGACAGCAAGAGTCTCCAGCTGTGCAAAAGGCCCACGGCACATGTTCTTCTCAAGTTGCTCAGCTCAGGCCACATCTACAAAGGTGGTGGCTGCTGAGTGTAGACAAGGACTGTGGAGAGAGAGCTGATGAAACAAGGGCCCCTGGGGGACTTTTGGAACACCCAGTACAAAGGTTGCACCAGTACAAGTCTGCTTCCCAGCCAAAGAGGGAGGCTGCCCTTCCAGCTGCTGCTCCTGCCTGGGGGTTACAGCAAATGTGCACATGAGCAAACTGCACAGTTGTCTGCTATTCATACACAACACTTTGATTCTGTTAGTAATAGCAGCTAAATTAACAAGACGCCTACTAAAAAAATATTGGTTGTCATCTGTTTCTCCTCTGACTTGATCTCCTACCAGGGACATCACACGAGTGTCAAGAGCCCTGTCTCAGCTCTCTTGGTTGCTGCTAGCAGACAAAACCAAACAGCAGCATGAAACAGATTAAACTGTAGAGCCAAAAAAGCTGAACAAATATTCAGGTTTTTGGCTTTGTTGGATTATTTTATTATTTTTTTTTTTTTTTTTGTCCCTGGCTATTTCTGAGCTATTTTTACTATTTTAAAGGTCCCTTGGGATGTACTAACCCTCAAAGATGTCTACATAGGAAAGCTCTGGCTGTGGGAACCATTCTGCGAAGGGACAACAGCAGTTTACAACATCCCATTCAAACTTGTTGAACAAGTTCTTATGATGATGTAAATTTTCAACACAGTTTACCTATACTAAAATTAAAAACACAGGTCATAGGACACTTGAGAGCTCTAATGCCTTGGATCAATCATGGTAACAAAAATATTCTTGTTAATTACTGCATTTGTCAATATTTTCTGTCTTCTACATGTACCAATGTGCAGTTGTGTGCTTATATAATTTATAGCCACAGGAACTGAAAATTTAATGCATGATAGTGAAATTTTTCAAAATAAAGAAGTCAGTAAGTTTTATTAGACCATATCTGAAATGCTACTTAAGAAATAAACTTCTGTAGTAGATGCTGTGAATCAGTACTGGTATAATTCTAATCAAGGATGCCTGTGATGCTATCAGTGGAAGAACTACGTGGAATCTCTATTTATGGAGAGATTTAGATGAGCAAAGTACCAGTTGCCATGACACATATTGCTAACCACAATTTTTCCAAAAATTAAGCTAAACAAAAAAATTAAAGCTCTCTAGCCTTAATAATTTTAGAAATAAAGTAGAGTCTCCAATCATGCAGTCTCCAATGTGCAATATTTACATTTGCAAAATGAGGTGGTATTTGAGTCAGTCATGGTTTCCATGTAGGTAGAAAAGGAATTTCAGTGACTGCCAAAAATTCCATCTGTTTAAAATAAGTAGTTAACCAAATGCAGGTTAGAAAGCCCTGAAAATCCTGAGGGGACTTGATAAATCTGATATACTTTACAGATTCTACTGTTGCTTTTCAGAGACTAAACAAATTACCAACTACTGTCTTCTAGGCTTCTGATAGGACTAAGCAACAAATTTCTCTTCATCAGCATGACAAACAATTAACACAAATATTATAACCACTACAGCACAGAGCTGCTTAGAGGAAGGCAGAGGCCAACCTCAATACTGTGGTCTTTGCTTCTAGTACTTCAGTGGTATAAATGAAATCTAAAGAAAGAGCCTAAGACAATGCAACACAAAAGGACATGAGCAGAAATAAACAGCAGAAGGCATACTCCTGCAGAACTACTGCAAAGAAGGTGCAGACCTGAAATTTAGGGGGAAAATAAATAAATAGATTAACAAAAAAGCTTTCCACATACTATGGCAACTCAGAAGTGAATCTTTCCTCTGATGAGCACACTACTAAGTGTCTACTTGGTTTGCAGTTGCTAACACACAGGTGCCTGACATCTGTTTTTCTTCCAGTTTCATCCTGGGTAGGTGTAGTGCTTTTCCTTGATCACAGCTGCTCCTACGTGTGTGGTCCCCAAACTGCAAGAGAAACTGCATTAGAACTGCTTCTTCCACACCTACAACAGTCCGAGCATCATCAGCTTGGGAGGATTCTCCCTGTTCCATCAGTGTGGTGACAGGGAGACTGGCCAGCCTGACAAACCTCAAACTGACAGCCCAGGGCACTGAAGCTTGCAAGATCATCATGTAGATCACCAGGTTACTCGTGGGTGGTATCCTCTCATCGTGCCTAAAAGTTACATGTCCACTTGAAATTAGCCCTCTGGGCACTGTCCAGAGACTATGGAGAAGGACTGAGTGGGACTCCACAAGGTAATCCTGTCTCTTTTTTGGGTTACAATGTGAACAACTATTTCAGACTAAATCCATGAGATAGAGACTTTCCATTGCCATAGATAATGCAGGATTTCTATTTCCACCTGTGAGTCTTTTGGTCACACAGTCACAGCATATATTTCATTCCCATTGATCATTTCCCATTCTATGAACTGAAACTCTTCCTTTTATCATCTCAGTCTAAGAGCTGATAATACATATATGTATGCATGAAAATGGCAAAGTCCATTCAAGCCCTTTGTTTGGGGAGTTTGCTTCATCCAACCTTGGCATTTGTTCTCAGAATTTGGCAGTCCATTAAAACCAAACTAAAGCAACATAAGAAATTTACACCTGAATGCATCTTATTTATAAGCACAGCCTTAATTCCTGTCCAGTAGGAAGGTATTTGTTCCATTTTTTCCTCTAACAATAAGTATCCTACTTTCAACATTCTAGTAAGACTTCCTTCCTGCTAAAAAGTCATTGAAAATTCTTATTATCATAAAGACATGTCACAGTAAGAATTAACAGAAATTTTTTACTTTGTGGAGTATGAAAAAAAAAGTTTTCATGTTTTAAAATTCTGGTTTCAATAGGATTTGTTTTGATTTTGTCACCTAAAACTGTCATTTAACCAGATTCAGACAGAAAGCAAAGTCATGCAACAGTCTTCCAGAGTATGGAAAAAGTTTATTGAAGGAAGATTGCCACTAATGGCAAAAAAATTCTATTTAAAACAGCTCTACCAGATGGATTCATACAGCTCTTCTTTTGCCAAGATACACCCTGTATATCAATTGTATCTGCTTCTAATCTGCATAGAAAAGAGCAGAATGAAATACATCATGGAAGAAAGTGGGATAAAATGGGATATATCACCTTTCTTTTTATTTGACTGCTCTCCAAAAAGAGCTAGACTTATCAAAGTGAATACTAAATTAAAGAAAAGTGACTATTATGGAAATAAAATCTGAATGGTAGTTAGGGAAAGCAGCCAATATAAAACCATCTGAATTTGCTATCATGCACACAAGAGCTCTACCTGAAAGAAAATTCACTAAGGTGAAAAAATGTCTAGAAACCCCTCCCAGTAGACCTGATTCATTTCAAGCTGCTGCCATTTTCAAAGCAAACCAAAGATTTACTCTCCCTTTTATCCATCTGTAGCACTCCTTTTATCCACCTGTGGCACTTACAGAAACTCAAGTCTAAAACAACATGGAAAACAAAACAAAAAACAGAAAACACAAGAAAAAAAAATAAGCAAATGATTTCATTTGCTGACACTGAAAAATATATCCTGGCACTGAACTTGAAAGAAGCATGTTTCCACTCTTCCCATTTTCTAGTACCTAATTACACAGCCTTATTAGAAGCTTTTTCTAGCTGCATAACTGCTGTTTTTCATAAAGGAAACTATGGTGCCAGATCTACCACTTGTAAAAAAATGCAAAAAAATACCTTGTTTAAACCTGGTTAACCTGGAGCAGGCATGAAGCATTGCCCTTGATGTAATCTTGTTCTGGACATGCTGACCTATGAACACAGCATCTACACAATGTAGTATGAAGCAATTGGTAATTCAGAAGAGGAAGTAGTTTCGAGATAAAACAGCAAAACACAACATTTTCAGGCTAATAGCTAAGTCATTTCAAAAAAACAAACAAAAAAAAGGAAATAAAAAACCCAAACAACAAACAAACTGTGACAGATAAAAAATAGTTCAGACTATTTCCTTATAAGTCTTCATCTTCTCAGGTTGAGAGAGATGAAGGAACATCAATTTTCATCAGTCTCACAACCAGTTAATTACAAAAAATTCTGTCTACTTCCTGAAACATGTCAATAATCCACAGTAATGTGAACCAGACAAGTAACATCAAAATTAAGTGCTTTTCAAGCAAAATTGAACAAAATAATACAGTCATGCAACCAACTCGGAAGATGGGTTCTATTTGTTTAACTAACTCCATCCACATTACAAATTAGTACACTAAAGTTATTTTATTACTTCCTAAAGTTTAAACAATGTATTACTGACTGTAGAAGACAGACACATGCAAAAAGGTCCATAAATAACAAGAACTATATGAAAAAAGCAATCCTCTCCACCAAAGCCCTAGCTGAAATCTATGGCAGTGGATCCACTCGAGCAACCACTACTTCTAGCCTTAACCTCCCTGGACACCCAAGGGAAAGCTTCCTTAGGGGCACATTATCTTTTTGGACATTGTTAAACGAAACTTATTGGGATTTGGTTGTTTGACAAGAAAAGTGCAGCCCCTTCTTTGCTCTTCTTACTAAATTAAGTTTAATCTTCACCAGGTACCCGATGGTTTGAAGAGCAGCTGATGGAGAACAGGAAAGCACAGTACTTCTAGTTCATCCAGTGTATGCAATGTAGATGAAGCTATTACTGGGGATTTTGTTTCATTATTTTTACTATTTCTACATATATTTGAGAGTATATGTTCTTTCCAGTCTGGCAGTAGCTAAACTTCAAAGGTGTTTGTCCCACAGTTATGGGAATTCCCACACAAGTATGTTACAGATCTGCACTGTCTTCAAGTGACAGAAATACAGAGATACGATATCAAAAAGAAACATGAAAACCCCAACATTTTTACATCAATGCATGATTTTCCCTGAGTGTCAAGTTTTGCCTTTAAAAGATGAATCACAATAAACAGGCTCATGAAATTAAAAAAAATATGCATACTTATCTTCTTGATTCCAACAGCAAGACAAATTTAACCAATAGAGTTTCAAAGAGCCCAAACAACTGATATTTAGCTCAGTGCCCCAAATTGCTTGTTTTGGGGTTTTAGACAGCTTAGGGTAAAAACTTTAAATGGAAAAGTATACCACATTCACAGTTGTTGTCTATACCTTGACTGCCTATCTTGTAGTAACACACAGCCAGACACTATTCAGATCATTTCACATGAAGGCCCAGAAGGAGCCTTCAGATGTTCACAGTCACTCCTGATGACTAGGTACACAGAGCTTGATGAAAACCTAAATATCTTTTGTTATTTCACCATTGGTCCTGACAGTTTTGCCAAAGGTCCCACTGTTTGCTGTGCAAAGTGGGAGTGGCAAAAATCCAAACCAGCATGGCTGGTTTTGAGATGGACAAGTCCGTCTTTCCTTTCTCCAAAAGGACTGCTCCCCAAAGTAGTTTCTGGAGTTAAACAGAAGTGTCAGTTTTAAGTCTCTCAGCATGGCAAAGCAATTGTTGAAAGGAAAAGATTTCTTTCATCAGTACTGGCACTCAAAATAAGACCATATGTCTAAGCTATAATATGAAAAAATTTCCAATGACAGCTTATTTTTGTAGCAGGAAATGTAATTCACATAGACTGAACTTTAGGATCTGTTTACAGGATTCATGAGAAAAACTGGTTTCCTGGTAGTAAAAAAAAACCAACAAACTTCTCACTGTTCACAGGAAGTAAACTTTAATACTACAAAGTCACAAGTCTTCCTGGGGACACAGACCCCATTTAGTAATGCCTATCTGCCTCTCACAGCAGCCAAATGAAGTATCTGACTTTTCTAGGGAAAAAAGAAAAAGAAAGAAAGAAAGGAGAAAAAAAAAAAAAAAGAAGAATTAAAAAAAAGTAAAAACAGGAAAGGCACAATAAGGAGTTGCTGGGAGCTGCTGAAAGAGCACAACAGAAAACAAAGGGAGTGCAGAACTGAAATGATGTGACTGAAAGCAATGGAAATGGAGAAGGGAAGCAGAAGGCCCTAGCAGATGAGGAACGAAAAGCCAGCTAAGCAAGTGAAACAGTAATAGGATTTGTTTTTCTATGAATAACAGAAAGAGCTGAAAGGTAAAAATAATGGACAATATAGAGCAAGTCCAACCTGTGCATGGAAACACTGTGATTAGGAAACAGGCACGAATGCAAACGTGAAGGCTGGAGAAATCCAGCTCAGAAGAACACAAGAATGAAAAAACAGGTGCTGCAAGTAATTGTGCCAGTAATTGGGCTGCAGCAACCTACTTCACACAAGACACACACAAAGCACCTGACTTGGCTGTTTGCTCTTAAATACACCAGGTGGAAAGCTTAAATCACACTGCAAAAGGTAACATTTCCTTTCCCAGGCAGGGGCTGTCAGCCCCAGCAGAACAGGGAGTGGGCACTGCATTGGAGAGCAAGGGGAAAGCTCTTTGTCAGCACTGAAAAACTATAACCTAGGGAATTAGTGTTTATAGTGATTATGGACACTCACTAAAATTGGAATTAACAGCCCTGGCCGAATTATTTGTTCCCACCCAGTAATCCCAATCTAAGCTCCAAATCCACTAGTATATCCACCTCTGAACTATCATCACAGTATCTTGACAGAACAAGTATGCATGTAAAACTTTCCTTTTACACTCACACACACCCTCTCAGGCTGACTATACATCCCAAGGAGCTGAAACAATTCAATGACCCTCTGCTCCCTTCCTCTGGGCAGCACGAAGCACATCTACTGACTCCAGGAGCAAGAGCATTATCTCCGATTTATTGACACAGGAAAAGCAAAAACTTTCTGAAAAGGCACAGCAGGAATTATTCTCATGTGTTTCACTATCATACTGGGATTTCACAAGGATGAACCCTGAATCCCAGTTGGCTTTCAGTTGGAATTACAAATCACACACTTCGAGGGTAATACCAGAGTCCTTCCAACAAAGGGAGGGTACTTGGAACACATCATCCACTGGGAAAGCACCTCTCAGCTTGGCAAGCTCTTAAAGCTGGAATCTTTAAATTACTGTGTTGAACCAGAACTATTTACTAGTTGTCCTCTGCAAAATGAATGTTTTGTGGAAGGGTTTAAACAAGTCTATTATTAGTAGTACTACAGAGAACAACAAAAAAACCCTATTAGATACTTTAATTTCTTCCATACATGGGAGAATGAGCTGAACAGCATTTAGAGATTCCTAACCTTTTATACGCTAAAGTAGGGACTCATGATGTGACAGGTACATATGCAATTCAAATAAACACAGATTACTGTAAAATTCTAGATTTGTGTGCACAGATCCCACAACATTTATCTTTGTTATACATACAGACATATTCTTTACAAAACAGGTAATTTCTTCCATAGACTACACAACTTGCCAAATAAGCATCTTCTAGTAGAAACAGCAAAAGGAAAAGGCAATTTTAAAGTAAAAGTAATTAAGTCCCAAAATTTTTGCTTAGGTTATTACCTATGACAATACAGTATCTGATGTATGTAATTTCAGAAGTGTCAGTGCCAGCCAAATTAAAGATTTGTTACCTAAATTAGGTCAGAAGCACTTCTTGGTTTGGCTCACATTGCTCTGTTCTCCGTTTCTTTCCTAGAGGATCTTGTACTCAAAACTATGTCAAGTTTGAATGCCTTTTCCTTCTTTGCTATCAGTTACACTGTTAAGGAAATCTACCTATTGAAAACCAAAACCCAGTAAACTCACCCCTTTCTAAGAGGAATTCTACAGTACAGGAAATCCAGTCTTTCAGAAATAAAATATTTTTGTTTGCTTCAAAATAACTGTACATGGAAACACATAGAATTGGCAAAAGTCAACCAACAAAATCCCAAATATTTCAGCATACTTTCTAACTCATTAAAGCCAAACTACTATCTAGATATTTAGGTATCTTTTCACACATTTCAGACACAACAGTACTATGAAAGTCACCACTGTTTATTCAGTTTAAGAAATAACACTTATTTCTTTCTGATCTTTGTTTTCCATAAGCTTCACAAGCATTTGTAATGATTTTAGATGTATGATCTAACTTTAGGGTTTTGGTGGACTTGTTTGGGTTTTGTTTGTTTTGGTTTTTTTAATTAGGAAATAGATTGGTAAATTCCATAAATAATACTGCAAGAAGCTTGGACAGAACATAATCCAAGTAACACATTATTATAAAAGACCCCCCTTGCCCTGCACTGCCCTGTAAACCACATGCTGGGTTCTGAAATGGCAGACTAGGAATGGATAAATTCTGCTTAGGTTAGCACTATTTGATAGATAATTATCGTTGGAGAGGGAGCAGGGCTAAACTGGTTCTGTTGTTCAATTTTCCTTCATTTTTTTTTCCTTCTAGAGAGAGGAAACCACTAAAATACATCACAGGCTTTCTTCAAAATTAGATGCCAAAAAGCCCAGATGCTAGTATAAGAGTTTTAAGGAGCCACAGTTCATATGCCCTATGTATGCTTGTTCTTACACATACAGATATTAACTGAAATAAATCCATTTGTTTTCTCCTTTGGCTCAAAAATGTTTTAGTTACAAATTAGTAGTTGTAATGAACTCTCAAATATTTTCCTGGCAGTCTAAGTCCACAGTAAAGTAATTATAAGCTTAATTTCTGAAGTGTTTGATTTAGCAAAATGTTTTTGTTGATAAAATGTCCGTGAGAGATATAAAAACATGGATGCCAAAACTTTAAACCTTTGATAACTCTTCTAAAAGTAGAAAGAAACACACTATTGAGCCAGAAGATGGACAGCTGGGAAACTGATATGGAAAAAAAAAAAAAAAAAAGAAAGCAATTTCTGGGATTAACTTCCTCTTGCAGCATCCAGCCTTGCATATATGTATGGCACATGGCTGTATCAAAATGCAGAGGTTGTTTTTAACCAGACAATTTACATTTCTGTAAATTCTCTCACTCATAAAACCAGCAAGGACATACCTAACAGCCTGAACCATCCTTACTTATTTATATCAGTTTTCATAGCTCCCTAGAAGTCAGATGTCCATATATCATGTGTCCATGATCACTTCCAAGATTCCTGGACAACTGAATTTCCTATTCAAGCTTGTGGTGTGCTAGCAGTGTGACCCACTTATTCCATGGATCATCAGTGTGCCTCCAAGGATGGAGATTCCACTTCTCTCCAAGCAGCCTCCCACTGAACATGACCATAGAACCACAGAATAATTCAGGTTGGAAGGGACCTCTAAAGGTCATCTAATCCAACCTCCTCCAGTAAGCAGGCACAATCCTCAAGTTAATTTTTTTCCCCTCGTAACTGTTTCAAATTTCCCATATTCCAACTTGCCTTCTTTGCCTCTCATCCTGTCACTATGAGTCTGCATTTTCTCTACACCATCCCAATAGGTGCTTGTACACAGAACAAGGTACCCCAAGTCTTCTCTAATCTGAGCAAACCCAGCTCCCCCAGCTCCTCCTCATGCATCCCACGCTCCAGCCCTCTGACGATCGATGCTGGTGGCCCTCCACTGGACTAGCTCCAGCATTCCCATGTCTTGTAGTGTCCCAAGCTGGATGTGGTACTCCAGATGTGGTCTCAGAAATGCTGTATGGAAAGGAAACAGCACTTGCCTTGATGTGCTGGCTACATTCTTGCTAACAAGCCCAGTTTACAGTTGGGCACCTTTGCTGCCAGGACGCTCTGGTAAGTGATGTTCAGTTTGTTCACCAGGTAACCCAGGCCTTTTTCTGCAGAGCTGCATTCCTGGCAGCTGTCTCCCAGCCCATAGTGCTGTACAGGGTAATTCCATCCTAATTCACAGGGCTGCTCATCTGCCTTTGTTAAAGTTAATGGAGTTTCTGTCAGCCTGTTTTTCCAGTGTTTCCAAGTTACTCTGAAAAACAGCCTGCCTCCTAACATGTACAGTCCTCAGGACTGCAGATAGCACAGTCTGTATTATCATACAGGCTATTAATACAGATGCTAAATTGTTCAGCCCTTTGTGTTTTAACCACACTGTTTCATTAATAGAAATAACTATTTTACTCTACTTCCCAGGGGAACAGAACACTTGAATTTAAGTGGAGCATAAAAGCAGTTGTCTCGGCTAAGTAAATACCTCTCAACGTTGCCCCCGAGTTCTACTTTCATACAAGTAAAAGCCAGAACAAGCCATGTGTAATTTACTCCACTGTGATACCCAAGTGAGAGTCTCACCCAGAATCAGCAGCAAGTATAAGAATTTTTTCAGACAGAAACCAAATCAAATTGCTGTAGTTTGCCTTTTCTTGCACTAGGAAATAAGTCTCATGAGTTCTCTGTCCAATAGGAAAGAAAGTTAATAACTGTTTGTGATTTTTTTTAGGAATGTAAATTGCTACACAGTCCCTCTTAAAATAATACCTCTAACCTATGTCATCTTATTTATTTTGGATTTTGTGTGTTCTTTTAGTTTCTCACAATCTGCTTCCTCAAAGAGTTGTTTACTCTTTATTTTATCTAATAATAAATGATAAAAGGGATTGTTCTCTCTTTCTCTTGATAGGCTTCTCTTTTGTTGAGACCTGTTTTCTCTCCCTATCTTCCCTGGACTGTATCCATCCTTTCTTCAACCTCTACTACTCTGTGGTCCTCAGAAGGGTTTTCTGGATTATGGGTGTCTTTAACTTTTGGTTGGTATTCTTTCTCAATAAAGATTTTTAAAAATTGAAAGGATCATTCTTCAAAAAGGCAAACAAACAAAAATGTTGCAGAAATATTTGTTCAACGACAATAAGTATTTACTGTCACATCTGTATTTTTGAAATAAAACAACAGGTTCTAACAAATACTTCCTCTTCTATCTTCATCTTTTTCTAGACAGGACCTAGCAGCTTATTGTTCAGGGGGTGAATACTGCAACAAAGGAAAGAATATTAAATACCTTTTTTTTCAGTTTAAGACCAATTTTTATAGTTAAATCTACTACTTCTCCATGGGAAACTTTCAGCTGAATTTATGAATGGTGAAAGATTAATCTAACCTCATTTTCTCTAATTAGCAATCTCATTTTATACATGGTTTAATGGGAATTGCCCATGGCTGGTAGTCTCTTCTTCTTTGAACTGTCCTAAACACAGATAATATTGTTTCTAAGTTAGATCATAGAAATATTTATAGCACCAATGTGACTGTTTATGTTTGAGCATAGCACAGATAATTAGATACAGACAATTTTTTAAAAAAATTATTATTTCTACTGTGTGTAGCCATCTTCTTTTTGGCAATTTAGAAACAAAATGTACAGTCCAACCTTGTCAAGAAAGATATTGCTGGAAGGATATTTTAGGTCAATTCTCACAGTTGGACAGCTCTTAATATAAAAAGAAACAAAATAAAAAGCCAGTGGACGCTACTACAACATTAAAGTACACAGATTCTAGAGGATCATCAAAACCACAAATATTCTGTTGTTATGCAGATGGATTTTTCACAGTTCAACAATAATTCAATAATTCCCTACAGTATCTGCTGACTGATTAATATATCTCTAAGCTACACTGAAGGACTACAGAAAAGTAAATTAGAATTTTTGTTTTTGTTTTTTTCTATAACCACTACAGATGGTAAAAAGTTTCAGTAATGGAGCAAAGAAAGAGAACCCCTCTCTCACATTGTTTCAGCTTGAGTTTGACAGATACTAAGACCTGGAGGACCTCTACACATGCTCTTGTCCAACGTAGGAGAGTTCACATTAAGTCAACAGAGATGGTTACATCAGGACGGATTAATGTGAAGGAAGCATCACACTAGCTAAGTCGTGCAACACCCCCGTGTACTTGCCAGCAGAACACTTTTAATCAGCTCATGTTCATCAAGACAGTAGCAAAGCTATGCTGATGAGAAACCTCCTCATTCAGGCATACATCCCACCTCCATGAGAGCTGCCTCAGCACAGGCTGCATCAGCGGCTCTGTTGCAGCCCTCCACAAAAATCACTGCGCATCCCTCCTCCAGACAGACATCAGCAGCAACTCTCCACATCATTACCAAAAAAAGAAGTATGGCTGCTTAAATAATTTTGGTCTGTGTGGCTTGTTTCTCCTGAAAAGTGCAAGTAGCCCTTTAAACACATAAACACACCAAAAACTGCACCAGTCTGGTGACCGATTTGTAACAAGATTTGTACCAAATGAAATGGAAACTAATATATAAACCTGGTTAATACACTACTGTGGCTGAAATTAAATGCCTTGTTATTCTCCTTGATGAGGGAGAGCAGATAGCAAGGTCACACAGGTCATTTGGGAAGCAGGGAAGGGGAAACGGATCATCAGTCAGGAAGGATGCTTCCACTCACAAAATAGCATTTTGTGAACAGAACACACTCACAAAATAAGGTGATTCTTGCATGCACTTCATCAACTTTCTCATGTAGAAATACAAGAGAAAACATAACTACTTTTATAAAAAAAACTTTCTGGAGCCCTTTCAGGCTGTGACACATTAGGAATCCTGAATTATACTATTTGTATCCTGCCTTGGTTTTGAAATTTACCTCAAAATCCTTAACAAGACCAGCTTTATATCCTAAAAATGAACCTTTTTAATTTTTTTCAGTAGTCAGTAGATTAAAATAAATTGTTAAGTAGCTACAAGCCTCAGACTTTCCTAAAAATCCTTGACACTATACTGTGGTTATCTGGTCTACAAATCAACATGATTTGCTTTTGTAAGCATAGGCTATAAAAGGCAGAGTGCTTATAACTTGGATGTATCTTGCAAACCTATGTATCTAAGTGCCTTAATTAAGATGTCAGATATTGGTGTGGAAACTACTCCTACATGAGCATGGTGTAATGCAAATGCTGTTTTTCTCTTCAACAGAAGAGAAAAACATCACATTCTTTTTTTTTGGTGTACTTGTTATATTTCTACTGACACATTAACATAAGCAAGAATAATATAATTAAATTATTCTGAATTGTGCAGTAAAAGGGATTACATATGACTCAGAGAACAACTGCAAATTGAGAAAAAACAGCCTATAATTCCAAGTGGAGCAACAGCAGCAGATTTTGGCTTTCTCCCTAAAAAGACATTCCCAGCCAGTAGAGATTCTGGCTCACCAAGATGTTTGTGCTATTTCTATTCCATTAGCTTTGATTAGGTCACGTGCAGCACCAATGAGTCTTCTTTATTGTTAGCCAGACTTTACGGTTTATCCTTATTTCTTAAGTTCCATAGCTACCATAGCTCCAGAAGATGAGGTTTTTTTCCAGTTACCAAAACTACCGAGCCTTTAGAGATCCAGCCAATTTGAGCAGGCTAAGACCACAACTTGGCAAGTGGTCAATTAGCTGGTCAATGCCATGGAAGTCACTCTGAACTTCCCTGGAAGTAGACAGCAAATTCAGCAAAGTGTCAGTGCAACGAGGCAAGATCTTCTCAGGAAGCCAAACATAAAAGCCCATAAGCAGCCCCTATAAGGAACAGGTCCACCATACTCTGACTTGGTTTAATTCTTATCACGTGTAGTATTTTGAAGTTGTCCCTGCTCTATGGAAAAAGCTGGCTTAGATAAGTTCCAGGGGTCCCTTCCAACCTCAATTATCCTGGGTCTCAGTTTGTAGGCTATTATCAGGGCATTCAGAAACCACTGAGAACCCAAAGAAACTTCAAAGCTGTAAAACAACTTTAAGAAAAGTCACTGGCATGGAAACACCTCGTAGCTGAAACTAGATAAGATAAAAAGGGAAAAAAAAAGATTCCAAAAATCAGAGACACAAATCTAGCAAGATTAATATGAATTACCCCCTTTTCCATCATTTAGGACAGCAAGATAGACCATCCCTTCTGTCTGGCTTAAACTCTCAGCTACAGCAACTTATCTGTAGGTAGCTAACCAGTAGAGTTTCAAGCTGTCTTTGGTAGCTTTCATATTTATTTAGTAACAGAGGTAGGTCCTACTTTAATAATTCACTCAACTGGAGCAAATAACTTCCAGTTGGTGTGGAAGCTTTTCAGGCTTCCATTCTATGTCTCCTCTGCAGCACACTTGGACCATGGCTTGTAGTTTAACTTCCATGCACTAAAAGCTCTGGAACATAAATACACTGAGGAAAGTGAAAACAACTGGGGCATGGGGGTGGGGGGCAAGGAAAATCATCACAGCAAATTTGCTCTGTAGATGAAGCTAAAAGGTTTTCAACCCAATAATTAAATTTCTTTAGTGATGATGGGATTCTCCACTTTGTAGTTAATAGGAGAATTTCTTGAGATTGATATTAACAATTTTGCCTTAGAAACATCTCCAGATGGCCTTCTCTGAGGGCCCAGCAGAGCAGGATGGCATGAGAACCACAGAGTTCTGCTAGACCTTTCCCCTATAACAGCTATTTACACAAACAGAATGAAACTCTAAAAAGAAAGCACTGCCTTGGCTTTGCCTGAATAAATAATCCCCAGCTTCTTAAGGAGTTGCTCTAGTTGCACTCTTATTTTCTTTACAGAGGTGTTGATAGCTCTTTGAAAATTCCACAGACAGCAGCAGAGGACCCAGAGACACAATAGGGTCTTTTTAATAGTATTCCAAAACTTTTACCATATTTCTAGGAGACTTGTATTCAGCAGAATTTTACACAGAGGTCATGTACACATGCTATGTGTATGCAGGTATTTCTTCCTCCTGCTGCTCTTTACAAAGGGAGAATATAAATGCTCAGCTGAGTAACTAAAATCTCTGACTGTAGAAACCAAGAGTAATCAAGTATCAGGCTGACAAACTTTCCTGCTACTTTGAGTACATAGAAAGAAAGTCCCCTGTTTGTTATGGTAGCTTTCAATCTCCTACACTTCTGGAAGATCAAAGTGAAAAGACACAAAGAATCCAGGAGATTACTGGAGAGTATCAGAGATGTGAATTTAGAAATATCATATTTATATGTAAATAGTTGTACAAAGGACTTCAAGTACTTGATATCTGAGGACACTGTCATCTTTGTCCCCCCCTGCCTTTGCTAGGGGCCATGGTGTTTATAATAGCCTAGTTTCCATTACACAGTGAGAACTGTCTAATCTTTCATCAAACTAGTATAAAATAGTAGCACTTTGCACTTGCATATTTATCAAATTCATCAATTAAAATTACCTATGTGCTCACATAACAAATAAATAAGCACATTAAATAGTAAAAGCTACCTTTATAGCACTTCTTGGAGAGAAGAAATCTTCTGATTAGAAATCTTCTGGGGTAGCAGATTTTTCTTCTCATTTCTCTTCCCTGGTTTGTTCAGGGAAAGCCTTATTCTCTCCCCATATATTTATACATTTGAAACTCGAAATACACAGTTACTAGAGGTTGCAAGCAGTTTTATTTTTACTGTTATATTTATACGTATCAAAGACTCATCCCATTCTAGTCTCCTCTATATACTTATTCTTCACTTCCCCACAGGCTTTGAGCAAACATGCTCAGCTGTGCAAAATACCAGTAGATTTTGAGCATTTTTTATAAAGTCAGATCAGCTTAATTGGTATATGCTTTTTCTGCTTAACTGAAGCAAAAGCCCAGTAAAAGGCATCAATAAAGCAGAGTGAATTAAATAAAGGGCCACCAAGATGATCAGAGACTGAAGCACAACCCCTCTTAGCAACTGATCTTGTTCAACCTTGAGAAGAGAAGGTTTTGGGGTGACCTATCAGCAGCCTTCCAGCACCCATGCTAAGGCTATCTAGAAGACAGAGGCAGGCTCTCCACAGCAGTGCATGGCAGGAGAACAGAAGACACCAGCCATATAATAAAACAGAAGAGGCTCAGACTGGGTTTAATTAAAAGAAAAATTCCTGCTGTGAGCACAAACATATACATAGGTTGCCCAGAGAAGATCTGAAGTCTCCATCCTTAGAGGTTTTCAAGACATGACAAGACAGAGACCTCAGCAACCTGTTCTCTCCATATCTGACCCTGCTTCAAGTAGATGGTTAGACCAGAGATCACCAGAGATCCCTTCCAAGAGGAATTACCCTATGGTTTTGTAGCAATATTCCACTCACATTCCCTTTAGTAACATTGCAGGCTCCTTCCACTAAGTAGCATTCAGAGAGTGATCTTTATAGTTTTAGGGGAAAAAGGATCTTTCAAGAAGCATCAGTTTCTAGCACCAGACATTGGGAATAACTGGATACATGTTAAGAAATTCTAGGTGCTTTCATTTTAATTAGCTTGTATTATTATTGTTGCTGATGTTATTCTTTAAGTCAGGCAGGGTTAGAAAATGAACACACTCACCTTGGTTTCACACATCAGTGTGACCCAGTTGAATCTGGGCCAAAGCACTGGAAAGCCTTATTGAGATGGACCAACTGCAGTGAAGTAAACAGACACCCAAAAAATTATCCCCCCAAATTAAACTAATATGCTCTGACAAAACTTACTAGACAGATAAAATGTTAGAGCATAGAATGCAGAGCAGATTCACAGTAATAGATGCAGTTTCAGTTTTCTATACTGTGTCTAACTATGGCATTACTGCTCTATTCTCCACATGACATCTTCACCTATGCAAAGTGATGAAGTGTAAGTAAAAGGCCAGTACAAAATAAATGGGGCTTTTGTGCATGTGCCATGTTTCCTTATAGTATCTGAAAGGTTATTCCTGTGTACTGAAGTAAATAGACGCATGTAAGTATTTTGAGAGCTAAAAAATGCTAATCGTTTTTTTATTAACTCAAGAGTTGCACTGCTGGCTATTTGGAGCACAGCCAGAGAAGCATTACCTTTCTGTAGCTACTTTAGTTAAGTATTTTCAGAATTAGGTTCAAAGATATTAATTCATCGTGTAGGCTTTCCATCACTACTGAGATAACAGAAAACAGTAATGTATTTTAAAATAACAAAATTATTTCAAAATATGTAACAATTAGGATACAATTCAATATTTTAACATATTATTATGTTAAATATATTATGAAAATAATATGAAATATATTGGAATAATATGAAAATAAATTTATTTTGCTAATTGTTAAACCTTCATCGTTATCTTTCAAAACTAATGTTGTTTTGCTATGTATGCTACAGAAGTGTAATTTCTAGAAATACCATTACAATTCATAAATTAAAAATGTGTGCAGCACCTTCTGTCTGGAGGATACACATGTACACATTGGATTTACCTTATTCTAGAATAGAAAATAAAAAGTTTTTAAAGACAGCTATGAGAGCAATAATCAGTTTCACTGCATAAGGTTTGGAAGGAATTTTATTCAGCCTTTTGACATTTTCTGTGCAGCACATTTTCTCTAGGCAATCAGTATCAGAATCCTAAGTGTGTGAAAAGTTTATTTCAAATTTGTATCACCTCTGCCTATCCGATAACTACCAAAGTCTTCAGATAGTTTAATATACCCTTGGAAAACATTCTTCATTCACATCATCACATCAATTTACATCTATGAGACCTGACTTACACCTTCTTGAAGAAATGAAGTTTCAACAAGTTAAAAAACTACTGAGTAGTGAGGTGAGGTGAGCCTAAGGTTGAAAGACCTTTTCTTGCAGGAAGTATTGATCTGAGCTATCTCAGGCATGGAGCTGATAAATACTGCACACTTTCTCACCTCCTCTCACTCAGCTGGAATGGATGTAAACCTTAACAGTGCTGCCAGGAGCAGGAGGCTTGGAGGAGGCAGCCAAGGGTCAGCTACCACTTCATCTAATTGGAACTAATCTGCATGTGGCACAGCAGGGCCTGAAGCCAGGGGCAGGTTTAGCTACACAGATGAATGATTTCTTCCTGCTTATTCAGGTCTTCCTTTTCCCCTCAGCCTTTTGCACTGACTACAGTTTGCAGCCCTGTCTGCTGGATTTTCATGGATCTAGGAAACTGTACATGCAGGAGACTGCACATCCACTAACACCTTCTTTACCTGTAATTGCACTGTGACTGAAGGTAGAAGGACATGGACAAAACATGGCAGGACTGTACAGATTAGTATTAGGGTTTGCTTAACGTGACTTTAAAAGAAATAGCAGCCTGCTGACTGATAACTGCAAAAACTAGATGATTCTCTCCACCAAGGAAAGAAACTTGTAAGTAGGAACTAGATCATAGCAGTATAAAGACAATAAATAGTAAAACGTTATTCAAAAAGACTAATCATACAAGACCATCTACTTTATACTAGTTTTCACTCTCCAAATTTCACAAATGCTGCTTGTCTTTTCAGATGAGAAAACTAAATGACTTAGATTTACTAACCAAGTGCATGACCTAGTTTCCAGTCCAGTGCCCCATCTACTACAGTATTTTGTCTCTCTTTCTGAAGTAGAGCTCACTAATTAAAGGGGGAAAAAAATGTGTGCACTCATTATATTGTTCTGAAGTAAGGCACAGAAAGCCTCAGTCAAATGTGTAAAGATTTGTGAAGCATACCCCAAAGCAAACCAGAAGGGGCGTCTTGTTAGTCACATACCCTGGCTAAATTGCTAGTGGAACATTATGACAACAGACCTGTATATTCCTATATTAATCTAGTTTTCTTACCTGTGTTTTACCCACTACATCCTTACTGCAAAATAGTTAGGGGACTCAGTAACTACAGAAACAAACAAACAAATTAATTGCTATAATCTACACAAGAGTTGTTTAGTAAATAAAACTAGTTTGAAGAATGTATTTCTTTACCCTCCATATTATTTATATCTATGAATTACACCTCAGAAGGCAGAACTCACTTTTTTATTTTCTGCTTTGAGTTTATCCCTGTACTCCAAGAAGTATGAGAGCTGGGTACCTCCAATAGCCTGGCAGGAGAGCAGAGGCTCCAGTTTCACACAAACTCCTGACCTGGAACACTTTTGCTCTTCTGGCAAACGCAAGGCCAGTTGCTACAGGACAGAGCCAGACCAGTTATGTTTCCCCAGGTAAGATGCAAAGTCAGATGTTCTGCTTTTCCTGAGCTTAGACAAAATGGTCCTTTCAAGTAGCTGCTGAGGTCATGTGGTGAAAGCCACCCTCAATGCAGAAAAAAAAGCAGTACAGCGAGTAAGACACTTTTTCTGATGCCTCCTTACACAGACTTGTTAACATTTATTTATCCTCACCTACAGCCAACATATTTAGTTCAACCCTGCAGTGTTCTAAATGTATGAATTCATCTGCTCTATATAAAGTATATATATATAAAAAAATTAAACAGAACTATAAAGTATATATATAAAAAAATTAAACAGAACTATCAAGCTATTTTAAGGGTCATTCCTTATTTCTTTACCTGACCCTTGACTGACCTGATAAATAAACAGCCATTCCAAACCCATTATCACATGAGCAATAGGAAGGCTTTATCCAGCCTTCATGTACAGAAATCAAGACAATTCGTAAACCTCATCCTTAGAGATTTTGGCATGAAATCTTGTCTTAACAGAATGCAACACAAAAAAAGATAAACCACACTGCTTGTATGCTCTCCTAAGACTGCAAAGATTGCATGCCTTAAAGACATACATTTGCAAGCTTTAAAAGACGAACAACAGATGTTTTCATGTCTAGAAATCTCTTAAAAATACTACCTCAAGCTATACACATTAGCTATACACAGAAATAATAGAAAGTTCATTGACTTCATTAATAGATACTCACTACACACAAACTGCATAAAATTTATTCTCAGAACTTCAGTGAATATACGGTGTGGAGGAAAAGCTTTGAAGCAGGGAACCAACTTGTCTTCATTAGGGCTGAAAGTCTTAGATGAAGTCTGTAAGACTTCTCCCCTAAGATGAAGAGAGGGTGTCACTGAGCTTCAAAAGGGAACTGGCAACATCTCAAGGTGGAGATGTGTTGCAGTCAGGACAACTGCTCTGCTTGGGCTCCAGGCAAGAGCAGGTTAAGAATTTCAGAGAAGCTTTAGGAATGAAGACCTCAAGCAGTCACCTGCAACATGTTCTGAGGAAGACTGAAAAAGCCAGGCTGAGGGATGAATGAACTGCTGCAAGATCTCAGCCCTGCAGAAGGCCCAAGGAGAATCCCAATCCCCTAGCAGAAGGCACTTCATTCCTCTCCAGACTTGCTCTGAGGACATGACAGACTTTTAACAATGGCTTATGCCTTGGCAACATCTGAACTACATAAGCCTCATGTCCTTAAGGAATTACTTCAACTATGGCTACAGCACAAAATCAAGACTTTGAAATATATAGCACCTTCAGTTTGCCTATAAATACCAGCAGATAAATTTACCTTCCAATAGCAAGTATGTCAAAATCCAATAAGGATTTTATTCCATGTATATATTACAGACTAAAACTGTAATATAGTTAGTATTAGAGTTCAATATGCTGTACTAGATGAAATTTTAAATTTTTTTTCATTAAATTACTCTTCTGCTTCACTTAGAGAAGCTCAATTGCAATTTTAAAAACCTTAATGATGGTAAAAATTTAACAAAACTTAGAAAGTCATTTCTAAAAATTCTGGAACCACAGACAATCAGCTACCAGCTGCTGAAGTACTGCAGTTTAATATCTTGCATTTTTACCCTCGCTTAGCTAACTAGATAGAATTCTCTAATACTATCAAAGTATTCTCTACCACAGTATTCTCTACTACTAGCAAAGACAGAGTGGAGTAGCATATGTGTAAGGAGCAGACATGCAGGAGAATCATCAATATCTTAAAAAAGGCATCTACCTACCAACTAATACAGAGGCTTTTTCCACTTCAGGTGCACTGCTTCTGTCCAACACCTCCAGAAAACCAACTCCATCATACAGGATTTGAAAAGATTCAAGCCAAATCAAACCAACATTTAGCACTTTGCAGACTCAGATATTCTTAAATTTTACTTCAGCAACAGTGTTCTCATATTCTGACTTCTATCTATAACTATTGATCTCTTTTGTAATGTTTAGGTAAAGAGGCTTTATCTGTCTTTCATAAATACACCTACACACACAAATCTGCTTTCTAAAGTCAGATAAATGGAGGAAGAAATTGGATAATCAGCTAGAGACTACTGTGTATAGTATGTTGCACTGGAAAACCAGTAAGACATACAATATAAATAACCACTCATTTCCAGGACAGATATGAAGCAAAAATATTTTGGGGAGTCATTAGTGAAAGCCAAAAATATTTTTGTGAAAAGGCAAGGAAAAGGGTAATTATGTATTTCTTACCAATTCTTACTCTCCTCTTAAAAAGCAGTGATTCTGTACTGTCCTACCTCCAAGCCAAAAGCAAACTTAAAAGTGTATCATTCACAGTGGACAAGAGCAAGACAGCTAAACTATAATACCCGTCTGAACTGGATGACAAAATACTTCATAGCATCTACTCTGTTCCAAAGATACACACAATTTATTATAAGACAAATGGATCTAAAACACAAATTCAAGACTAAAGACTGAGTTTATTTAAGCACACTTACACTGAACCAAAGGTGTCTGAAATTTCTGAAACCACTTGCAGGGATTTTAATGTATGCACAAAAAAAGAAAGAACGGTGACTTTGGTTTCAATATGGACTTACTAGAGAAAACAGTTTTTCTAAGTCAGAGATGGGTAACAGTTGCTATTTGAACAAAGCAAGTAAAAAACTTGTGTATAAATATGCATTGATAAAATGCATTGCTCTCTATGCCTCATTTATATTTTAAGAGCAAAACATTCATGCATTTGGTTTCTGAACTCCTATACCAGATGAGTACATCCTGACTTATTTCTACATCTTTGGCTGAAAGCCACAAGTATTTAAAGCATAAGAATTATAATGCTTTTTTTCTTTCCCCTCCAGTTCTACATTAGGTACTCTTTATTTATGTATAAAATGTTTACTGTGCACTTCCTCTGCTTCCTCTACATTGTAAACAACCCCAAGTCCTGCATGGAGTATTGTGTTTCACACAGGAATAGGCACTAACAGTATCCAAGTCAACTACAGACACTGATTTCAATAGAAAGTATGCAGTGGCTGCAAGAACTGCCTGCAGGGTGCCTTGTGACCTCATTCTTCTGAGACAGGATTTGTTCTTCCTGTATTATGCAACAAATGATATTAGCAAAGCCTGAGCTTTGAAAAGACTACAACTTGTTTTTCTATGCATGCAATTTAGGTTGTTTTAACTAACTCCTAAAAAAATCTACACTTAAGAATAATAATTCTAGTATGAAATAAACTTGAAGATATTTTAAAAATAGCTTTCTCCACAGCTTTTTTCTTTTTCTCTGAAATCACCCAAAGATATGGCCCTTTAAAGCAAGCCATGTTTATTACTCAAAACCAAGATACTATTTAAAATTTAAGATAACAATATAGTCTCTATAAAATTGGAATAGCCAAAAGCATTTCTCTTGAGCACTATGAACCATACTATTGACTCTAGAAAAAAACTGAATATTTTTAAAAGGGAATTAATGAGTTTCAATATGCTTGACAGCAATAATTTACTACTAGCAGGTATAATGCTACTTATAAAATAGCAATTGAGGCAGAGAAAGGGGAAGGTAAAAGAAAAAAGTGACTGACATAAAAGTTTGACCTAGGCAGGCTACACAGGCTGAATATTATCAAAACTGATATAACAGTATTCCAACAGCTTATTAAACTAACTCTTAGAAGTTTTCCCCTACCTTGCTTGATTTTCTGCATGACTTTGATTGTTGGGTTTTTAAAATTTTTTTAAAGATGAACAGACATATAGCACATTCCAAAGAGCTCCTACAGTTGCAAGTTCAGAATCACAAACCAATTCACAGTTATTGAGAGTAGGGCACCCATAATAAATATGACATCTTAATAAATCAACTGGGTAAAGGAAGATTTCTTATGTGTGCAAGCCCTTCTAGGCAGCGGTGCTGCTGACTCTGCACCACAGCCTCCTCCATGAATTGGTAAAGCAGGATATTCCAAAGAAAAAATTCACCCTCCACCTCTGACTAGAAACCATCAGCATCTTTAAATTAAGATTTTAATTCCTATGTCAGATAAAACACTGGAAGGACCAAAGCCTTTGAGTGGTCTCTGACAAGTTAATGCATAAATCTTACTACTTCTACCTTACCATTAGGAAGCTAATCCAAATCCCATCTATCCAGTCTTGCAGAAACACAGCAACTGTTTCAAGTTCATCTGCAGCTTTGCTGTATAAAATTTTGGCTACCATGTATTACAAATTGGTAATCCTACAACATTGTATTGCCTTTTTCCTTTACCAGATTTAGCTCCTTGACAATGGAGATAATTACTGTAAAACCATTCCCAATCACCAGCCTGGCCTGCACTGTCCTGACAAAAAAATGGAGAAAAATCCTCCATGGAAAAGTACGTTCAAACAAAGCTTAACTAACTACTACTGTCAAACTGTATTGCTGTTTTTAATCATAGCAAAGGAGGGGGTATACCAGTGTGATCAAATATACCACTATTCACTAAAGCCAAGGGATCCTTAATTTACATCTATTTATGATCTTATTAAACAACGCTTGAAACATCTCAGTGCTACTGTGGTATCACAGCAACCATGCAAAGAAAAACACACACAATTCTTCAAATTCATTTCCATGATCTAAAGCCTCCTGGCTACACATGTTTGCACAGGAGCCCACATGCACTTGCTTCAGGGGGAGAGATTTAATTCAGTGCTGAATGAAGATGATGAACGTGTAAAGATGAATGGCCATCCATTGCTCCCCAGCTGGCACTTAAGAGATTCTTCTGACACTGCACCTGTGCACAGTGAAGGGAATTGGTCTGCTCTTTACTTTAAAAGCATTCCACTCTATCCAACATTATAATTAGGAGAAAGTGGGGGGAGGGCAAGGCACACAACAAACAAACAAAAAATCCCCAAACCCATCATAGGTTTCAGCCCATGTTATATGTCCCACTCCTACTACTGCTCACAGAAGACAGGATTTTCTTTCTTTGTTTCAGGTACATGGGACTGAACAGACTATCCTGTGCATCTCATTGTACAGGCACACAAACCAAACCTCGTTCTCCTCTCTGTTCTTTGCTCCCCCTTTCCATGCTACCCTTCCAGACAGAGTGAGCCACAAAAGCAAATGTCTATTTGCTTCAGTCAAGGGAGCACAGAGGACACCTTTAGAAGAGCTCTTCAGAGTGGCAGAGAGCACAAATCACTTGCTACAGGTGGCTGAAATCTCAGAATTGCATCCTACAGCAAATGATGCCTTTGATGCTTCTTCAAAGCAGCTGCTTTAGTGTAAAATTCTCTAATGTAAACTGGAAAAACCTAATTGAAGTACCTGATTGAAGGGTGTTAATACTCTATTTCAGACCTGTATCAGTACCTTATTTAACACAATGGCAGGGGGTCACTCAGCCATCAGAGCCTGGAGCAAAGAGATCTTTGGTGAAACCACACATCAACCCCTTTGGGCCTGGGCTACAGCAGCCATGAGCAAGTCATGTACCAAGTACAGAGCTCACCTGAGCAGGTAAGGAAGGAAAGGGAAAGGCAAGACAAAGCAAAGATGACATGGTTTAGCTTAGGTTAATAATAAGGTAATTAACAGGTTAATAAGAAACATTGCTGTCACACACATTTCACATCCTCCTCCCCTCAGAGGGAAGCAGGGCCAGGGGAGAGAAAATTGTGCCAGCTGTGGCCACAGCTTCTTTCTTTTTCAGGGACAGCTCAATGCAAGAGACTGATTCAGCAGAATTGCATCTATACAAGCAAAGAGTGCAAAATAAGAACTTCTGTACTCTGAGACATTCTTCCTGGAGAAAGCAGGAATACCTTCTCCATTTTATTTTACCTAGACAGAAGTACAGTTTCTCAGTGAACTCTTACCCTACTGATTGCCAGCATCAACAAGGATGATAAAAAACCAACACCCAAGTTCTGTGGCCAGCATTTCTATAAAACCTATTGAAGAAAAGCCACTCTAAATACACAAATCCTGTTTGCAAGGTGCTCTGTGCCAGGATTAAGGTTTCTATTCAAGTAGCATTTATAACCAGTGGGTGTAGGATTCCTCAGTCTAAAGAAAACAGGTCAACTTTGTGCTCAGTTACTGAGGCTCACAAGAAAATTACACAACTGAAAAGTGCTTTTAATGCCTGACACAGCTTCACAGCAAAACAATTCTAGGTTTCAGCTTCTTGTAACAACTCATGCCACTGTCCAATTCTACTACTGCTATATAGCTTACTACATAACTTCTCCTACATGTTATTTGCTTCTAATTCAAGTCACAGAACTGTGTTCCAAACTTGCTGTCTCAGCACTCTATTTTCATAACTGCAAAAAAAGAACTGGAGGCCAACAGGAAGAAAAGAATTTAACACCAACCAGAGCAACTTACCTACTGGCTGAGAAGAAAAGCAGGAGAAGGTAATGAATGCTGCATGCTGTATACATAAAATATAAGATGGCAACAAAATAATCTGATGCAAATACTTTGTTTTTTTTACAACTTTTATTTATTAACAGCACGTATGACAAATCTGCCTTGAAGTAAGAAATGTGGGGAAAAAGCACAAAAATAATTTTTAAAGCCTCTTTACACGAACATTAAATAAAAGCTCTCATACAAAAAGCATCCTGCATCACAGCTTTCAAAGACACCACTGATTTGCTTTATGTGCTAGCACAACAACTATAAAATTTACTCATGCCATAGACCAGAAAAATAACATGTTTTTACCTATCTGAACTGCTCTGCTAGGTGACTTTATGAGGGAAAAAAATGGAAAATATTATTGCTAAAAACTTCAAAGCTGTAAAGGGCAGATAGGAAGTCCAAGACAGAGTCATTGGCAACTATCCTAAAAAAAAATTCTCAAATGATACCTTTACTTCTACATAGAAATGGTCATCTTTCCAACCTAAAAGATGCTATCCTACCTACTATCACTTGATATGAAATACCCGCTTGCAATATCAAGTAACCCCCCAAAATTCAATTTTAAAAATTAATACAGATACTTCTAATATGCCATTTTAAGGACTTTTCTTCCTCCTCCATCCTAACCTTCATCAGTTTTCTTCCCAGAATATCTATCTACAGCTAAGTAAAAACAACACTTAGTGAGCACTTATCACTCCAGAGAACCCATCCAAAGTACAGACAAGTTTAAAATGTGAAAATATGAACATTAACAATGGTAGAAAAAAAAAGACTTCTATTGCTTCGTGTTTTACAAAGGAATAGATTTATTTAGAGGAGCTTCTTAAATGTTTCTTCTCTTTTATTCATCAGATATGGAAAATCTCACTGGAACACTTCTTATTTTTTACTGAGGTTTGGGTTTTCAGGCACCTGTTATGGGATCACCAACAAATGGCAAAGTTGTAAGACCTTTTTTATATGTCACTCACATAAATCATGGGATTATGTTTTTGCAAAATCAAAGTTTATTTTACTGAAGCAACTAGCTCTCTACAGAACAAAACATAACTATTTCACAAGCATACTGCTCCCACTGCTTGAAACACAGGGGCAAGAAGAGTTCATGCTTCTCTCTAGCCAGAATTTCACTTGAATTAAAAAAAAAAAAAAAGTTCAAAATAGGTTTTTAGTAAATTAGTGCACATAGCATGTGCAATATGATAGGAAAGACAAACATTCATATCTTAATAACCCCCTAATAAACTGCTCATTCCACAGTCTGGAACTAATTATTCTGAGAAGCTATCACTAGAGGTATCTTTCACTCTTTCAATCCCCCTGAGGGATCCAGTTTGGCCACTGTCAAAAGCAAGACATTGGGATAAATGGATCTTTGGTCGCTAGTATAGTTCTTGTATAGTAACCCCATGGTGAGTTAACAGACTGACAGCCAACTCCATCCATGAGGATGCACTAAGATTCAGGGGCTTCACACACAGAGGGTGGTAAGGACAAAACATCAAGACCTTGGCAGGTGAGATTGAGATTGGGAGATCTCAGATAATCACTTGCTCCACCAGTCTGTTCTGAAATTCTCCAGTGCTTTAGTGAAACTCTAATAAAGAGAAAGGGGGAAAAAAAAAAAAAAGGGACTAGACTAACAGTTTGCAAGCACATTATACTCAATAATGATGATAGCAGTTGACCGGGGGGAGGGATTAAAATCAATCAGCTGGGGAGGAAAACAGAGCTCCCCAGCTCTGTTTAATAGAATTTAATAGAATCACTTATTTCCTGAATCACTCAGCAAGAATATGAAAACTGCCTGAAAGCAAAGCACTCCAATGGTGAAGTTTCTCAGTAAGGGAAGCACTTCATCTTGGTATTGAGATGTGTTTGTGTATCTTTACGTCCAGCTTCTGAAAACAAGTAGCTCAGGGGAAACTATGATTTGCTTCAACATTATTAAAAGGTAAATTAAAGATGAGATGAAAGCTTAGTCTTAAATGATTTGTGTGCTTTAGGATCAAAAACTCATATATTACTAAAGCATAAATGAGATTTATGGTAGGAGTAGAGCAAATTACTTTCACACTTCTGTAACTCATCAGCTTAAAGAGCACAGAACCCTCAGCCAAAGGCTTCTAATGCAATCTGGTTTAGCGAAAAGAAGTGAAACTGTTTGTTTTCCTTGTAATTGCTATTTACAATGTGTTTAGTTGCCTGAGGGCAACTGAGGAGAGTTAAAAAAACAAACAAAAAGACTCCAACAACGCCAAAACTCAAACAAACACCAATTACCAAAAAGGTTCCAAATCTACTTTTGTACACTATGGACCTGAAAGCTCAGACAATAAATTGAATTGTGATTACTGTCCACGGACTTGGACACATGTCCTCAAGTAATTAAACTCACAGTGTTACAATCTGCTGCTCCTCATAACTTTTGATGCATCACTGCTGCCGAGATGGGACAGACTACAGAGTGACCTTGTAAAAGCAGCCAGGGTTTCCTATTGTAGGCAAAATGCCCCAGCATGGGCAAAAAAATAAATAAAAACACAAAAACGCCAAACATTTTTATTAAGCTGATGTTTGACATTTTTGTGAGTTACTTACAAAGTAAAGCATAAAATATTTAAAAATAACATTGCCTAGGGGCTTCAACATACCTCAGCACTTAGTGTGTTCTGGAAATTTTGCCACCCTGGTAGTAGTAGGAGGCAAGTGAAAAAGAAGAAATTTGTCTATTTGCCCTAGCATTCTCACAGCCCTTTCTCTCAACAGCCATCATTAACAAAAAGTGATGGATGCAGTGAGTATGCAGAAATCCAGCTTTATTGTTGGACGAGTAGGGTACTAAATGGAGACAGATATTTTAAAAAAAAAAAAAAAAAAAAAAAAAAAAATTCTAGCTCCTTCTTTCTTCTTATATCCATTTTTAAAGGTGTCCAAGTATAAATGGTTCCCTGTAAAATTTTCCTTTCAACTCATCTGAGAAAAGGAAGGCATTCCTTGAGGATGCAAGCTCTATGCTTCTACATATTGCAGCATACTTCAGATTTACCTGCTTGATAGACCAGTTGTCTTGGCCTAAGAGATGCTGAAAACATGATTGGTCTTATTTTTCTAGCAGTCACTGCTAGATACCACTACTCTGTACTCACAGTCTACTTTTGCCAAGTCTGTGCAAATAGGACTATTACAACTGGTACCACAGCCAAAACAAAGTGCTGATACTGAGGAACTGCAGCCCTTAGAGAGGGCCCAGGAGATTGCAGAAAGTTCTGGCACTTCTGCAGAACTGCAAACAATCCCTGTACTTTAGAATCATTAAAGGAGATATTTTATCTACTTCACATTGCATTTTCTGCAATCTGATATTTGTTTAACAGCCTTGGCAACAGCAAGTGAACTAGGAGGACTAGTTCATGTCCTTAACCAGCATGCAGGCTGGCCAAAGCTATCAAACATGTTGGCACTCCTGAACATACTTGATTTTATTGCCCATATATGTGTATTTGACAACAGTACAAATAACCCTCCCCAATATATATGCATCTCTGTGTGTATTGATACAGTAAGGTACAATACATTCACACCCACCAAAAATCACCTGTCTAGAAAATTAGCTTACCCATTCTTCACCAGCCCAGCACGAGACTCTCCTCACAGGCATCAAGACCACAGATTTTAGCTGATCTTTCCTAGCATCAACCTCTGTATTAGCTGGGTAGGTGTGCCTAAGAAAAAATTATTTTTTCCTGTCTCTCTGCTGTACAGTACATATGTGCTGTATATACCACAACTGAGGGGGCAGGCCCAGGCCAGAAACTCACCTCCAAGTGTGCTGTTCAGCTGCAAGATGTATGATGCTTGAGGGGAAAACATACCAATGAGCCTGCTTTGCCTCTGACTTCTCTTTATAAAACATATCTCAGAATAAGTCCCATTTAAAAATTTATTAGTTTTTCTGGTTATTCCGAATAAGACTTTTTCCATGAATACTGCAACTGCTTAGAAGTAATCCTAAGCAAAACTGTCTTTCATTAGTTTCTTCTCGGAAGTTTGTATTTTGGTTATTTTTCCTTTTACCTGACCTCAGGAGACCTTCTCAGGCCTACACACACAGACATAAGACAGCCTCTGAGGGCTGAAGACTAATAAAAGCACTATTCATGTAACTAATAGATGGAGCTTTTACTTATGAGTCAGCATATCCAGTAATACTAGAGATGTAGCTTTTGTCAATTTATACAACTTGGCAATAGGTAAAATGACTATGTAACACATTCTAATACGGGGATACAAGTTAGAGCACCAAAGCTAACCACTAAAATACACAAAAAGAACAGAGCTGCGACTAAGGACTTGCCCAAGGCTTCATGTGCTAGGTGTGGTTTATAATCTACCTTTTACTCTACCTATTTTTCACTTCGGCAGCAAATCTACAGCCTGTCACGCCAGCAAAGCATTTTACATATGGAACTTTGGGTCTTTATCAGAGCCACGCAAACACTTACTCAGCCTTAATTTTTTTTTTTTTTCTCGATTAATTTGACGTGTTTATAAAGTTTTATCGTGCTGATTACCATTCTTAAAGGAGTTAGAGCTGCGGTTAAAAGGTTGTCCTGTGCTACAGCATCTCTTAGAAGCTGAGTTGAATGTTACATCTGCAGGTGAAATAATGGCCCTTTCCACTTGCTAGAGAATCAAGCAAGTGACAGACAGCACCAACAGGGAACCAGGTGGGGCTCCCCTAGGGAATACAGCTGGAAAAGAAGCAGGTTACCGGGAGCAGGAAATCCCAGCAGAGCGGCACAACTTTCAGCAGCATCCTTTCCCCACCTTGCTCCTCTTCTCTGAAAAGGAGGGGGATGACGCCGCTATCCGCACCGGGCTCGGCGCCTCGGGGACCGGACCGGACCGGCGGGACGGGTGCGAACACCCTCCCGCGGGCCCCCCTGCCGCCCCGAAGGAAGAGGAAGCACCGCCCGGCCCGCAGGAAGTACCGCTGCCCCGCACAAGCCGGCACACCGGCCTCCCCGCCACGGCACGGCCCGGCCCGGCAGCCGCTGCTCGGGGGCGGCCCGGGGGCTCTGCAGGCTGCGACAGGTGCTGGTGCCGGTGGTGGCGGCGAGAGGCCGCCCGGCGTCCCCGCCGCCTGGGGCCCGGCCCCGTCTCGGCTGGCTGTGCCCAGCCCTGCCAGGTTTCTCCGTCCCCCGCGGGGGACCGGGGCGAGAGAGGGGGGTTCCGCCCTCGGCACACAGAGACCCCGGCAGCCCTGGTTCTCCTGGTCCGCCCCTACCTTGTTGAGGTGGGGGTCTCGCAGCACTTCGTAGCCCCTCTTCATGGTGAACTGCAGGGGCCGGCCGGCGTCCCGGCTCTCGCCTGTCTTCCGTGCTTGCATGGCGAGGTGAGGCGAGGCGAGGCGAGGCTCACTGCCGTCAGGTCTCTGCGGGAGTGAGGCGAAAGCGGCGGCGGCTCCTCCTGATGAGGTGACCGCCCGGCGGGGTGGGATGATCCTGCCGGGAGGGAGGGAGGGAGGGAAGAAGGGAGGGAGGGAGGGGGCAGAGCCGTGGCAAGGCACCGCCGCCAGGAGGGGGGTCACCGGGCCGCCGCAGCCGCTGAGTCACCGGCAGCTCGGCGCACCCCGGCTGGGCGGGCGCCCAGGTGCGATGGGGGGAAGCTCGGGGTGGGAGGGAGGAAGGGGGGGGGTACGGGCCTGTAGCCCGCCCCTCGCCTTGGAGTCCTCGGCGGCGGGGCTTGGCCCGGTTCGGGGTTGGTAAGGGTCTCTTAGACCGCCCTGCCTTTCACCGCTTCAGAGAGCTCCCTCCGGGGGGCTCCGGGCCCGTTAGGAACCGGCCGGTCTGTAATCACCTGCTAGAGGGGAAATCGCAGCAGTGTTTTAACCTCATCGCCACGGGTGTTTTACAGCACCTGGCGTCACCCGGTGCGGCCGCTTCGCTCTGACAAGTGACACGCTGTGGGACCGCCGAAGGACCTGCGAGGCACCGGCCCTCGGGGGGGACCCTGTGCCCCGGCTGAACCCCCGGGACTCGGCCACACGCAGAAGCTGGGCCCGAGAGCTTTAATATCGAGCCAAGTTTCGCTTTCCTTCTGCTATTAAAACGCCTGTGAAACCCAAGCTTTCCTGAGGTGGCTGGGCCGCATAGCTCTGTACAGTCAGGAGCCATGTGTTTGATGTCATGGGGTGGGAAGGGGGGGGAGCAGTCTGCCGGCTTCAGCTGTGCTCTTTGGGATGGAGAGCAGGTGTTCAGCAGGTCCCTACCGCTATCCCTGGCTTTTGTTTGCTATAGGTTTGGAAATCGTTTGCATACGGCCCCTCGTGTGCTGTATGGCCGTGGCTTTATTTCTCTAAATCCAGGTGTGTACGCAGAAATAATTTCCGTATGGACGCCGTAGTCCAGAAATTATACAGCTTGAAATGTGTGGCTAGGAATACACTTGAGGATAGAGGGTTTTGCTATCTGTTGTTAAGCAGAAAAAAAAATTAATTAAATAAATAAATAAAAAAATCTTGCAGCTCTTTTCAGCTTTTCCCATTTAATCTGTAAGCCTTGTATCCATTCCACTACCTCTTTTTTTGTTTTGTTTTGTTTTGTTTTATAAAGAGGCTCCAACAGGATCTGGCCTTCTCCGAATTTCCTGTTAAGGAGCACCAAAAAGTTCATTTGGGGTTAATTAACAAAGGAAAGTTGGAAGGGTTCCAAGTTTATATTTCTGGAAACTTGATTTGCAAGTTAGCAGAAAATTCCGTAAATAAGCTTCACCCTCATTCCACCATCTCAGAAAGTACTATGGAAAGCAGTAACAATAAAAAGTTTTGAACAAGCTTTAAACCTGGAGTCTTTGTGTCTAATTATGCATCCTTCCTTGGATTTCTCTGGATAGCTCAATATCTATGTACCCAAACCCTGAACATTATCTTCAGTAGGTATCAGGGCTATCAGAATAACGTTTCAGGTCTTAGTCATGCATAAAAAGCAAGGCAGAGTGTTTTTCCTTTCTTTGTGGGTACAATGAAACTACCCTGATAGAATGCTAACCTGAATCCAACATTTTTGTCAGAGAGGGAGCAATGTGTACTGACGTAATTTTTATCCTCGTGTTGCAACACTGCCTATAAAAAAAACTGATTTATGCCAAAAGTCACTGAAACCACTCTGAAGTACCCATTCAGGAATCTGACCCCTGCTTAGGACTTGTCCTGGCTCACCTTGCCCCGGTTATAAAAGATATGCAGTGAAACACCTAATTCAGGGGGGGGTTGATTGAATACATATTTTTTATGTAATCAGACTTCAGAAAATGTTTACTACAGTGTTTCAAATACAAATTAATTACTCCCTCTTTTCCTAAAAATAGGTTTTATTTCTGTTATGGTCAAACACTGATAAAAACAAAATCTTAAGTATCTGTTAGGATAACTGTGTCCCTGAGTTGTTAGAATGGCAATAGATCTTTTCAGTTCAAAAGAGATACCAAAGAAAAAAGAAAAACTGGTGTCCCCTGTCACCTGTACAAGTCTTCCACCTGAGGCGTGGAATATTTTAGCATTTAACAGGATTAGTACGGATTTCCTTGTCCAATTCTGCTGGTGGTGATTGTTTTCCTTGCCAGTGTTTATAACCTGAAAACTTTTTTGTGCATTTGTATTGCCTCTGCAGAGTATCTTTGAGCAAGAGGAATTTTAGGGTCAGTCTTACAGGACCGCACAATATTTGAACCACAAAAACAGTCCAAAATGGGCCAAAGGGGTGTTCAGCAGTTACATCTGCAGTCAGGGGTGGTTATTCCAAAAGAGGACTGCATTGCACCAATAGAAACTGTATTACCAGAATGTAAATAAAGCCTTTGTAAGTGGCCAGAGTATTTTGTTATGGCTGTGTACAGGTATTTTTGCAAATATTAGCCCTCATTCAGATAAATTATTAGTGAGCACTGTACATTATCAAGGTGTTTCTGACAGAATATACAGTGGTTTTTGGCCTTCTTGCAGACATCTAATTCTGTTTCTCAATTGATTTCTATCTACACTTTAAAGACACCTACTTGTGATTTTTTCCTAAATACCTATTGTTACACTTTCCTTCCACCCCTTATATTCTACAGTTCAATGAATTAATATGAAATCTTACTGATAGTTTCTTGTCTCTCCCAAGTCTCCTCAGATGTACTTTGGATATATGAAAACCTCTATTTGAAGTATTCCTAGGAAAAAAAAAAAAAAAAAAAGACTAGAAGGAACACTGGTTGTCTAGTGCACCTTTGTATCTCAATGCAGTGTTAAAAAGCTCCAATAAATAAGACTTTGTACAATCTGCTTTGGCAAGCAGAGAGAGAGGTACTGGAAAGAAGGTATTTCCTTTTTGCTGAAGTAATTAATTAAGATGACTGACTCAGCTGAAATGTTTAAGAACAGAACTTGAGAAATGTCCCTGTGTCAAGCTGTGACTGATCAGATGATTTGGACCCCCTGAAACCATTGTTTGAACCCACTGTTGAGTCTGAGACCTCCATATGGAGATCCTGTGGCACTAGCAAGGGTTTTGCTTCCAGGGTTACTGGTTTGCAAAAAGAGAGAGGGAACTCCATAGTACTGACGAAAACATCTAATTAACCACTTTTTTTTTTGGGTGTCACTTGTAATTCACACCTGAGTTACCCCATGGAGCTCTGTAGTCAATCTGTTACCAAGTGACGGTGACTACTGGGCACTGACTGTAGGTTGTGGTACTTCAGCCAAGGCCTTGCCAGCCCATCTTTGTTTCACATGTTGTACCAATGGCAATTCTCTTTATACTTCTTAGCACAATGTTTGCTTCTTTTGCAATAGTGCCACGCTGTTTAGTCATGCTGGGTTTGTGATCTCATATGACCCTGTGTCCTTTCCTGTGGGGGATGCAGCCTGAATAAGTTGACAATATAAAATCAAATTTGGCAGAGGCCCAAGATTAGCTTCAAAAAAAAAAGTGAATTGTTTAATGGTTTAAAAATAGAAATGAAGCATATTTAAAGTCTCTATTATGTAAATGTTTTTAGAGTAGCATTAGCAATCCTAACTTGTGCTTGGTACGAAGTTCATACCAAAATGAAGTTCATTTTTTGACCATTGGGAAGTGTGTTTTAAGTTAGTTAAGCTGAAGGAGAAGCAAAAATTAAACAGCATAAGCAGTACAAGTTTACTGTTTAATTTCTATAACTTTTTATTATCTTAAAGTGTTATTTGTAACACAAAGGTAGATTTTTTTTTTTTAGCTTTTACTTTAAATGAGACAATGCACTCCCAAAGTTAAGAGGGGACTATAATGGTAGTTTTGAAATTCCCAAAATGCCAGCACACTCTGAGGTCACCACCAGCCCCTGACTGTCCACCTTGCCCAGGGCCCAGCACCCCATTTCAGTCCCAGTGTCTGGCCATGGCCCCTGCTGGCCTGGACCCTGACCACCTCTGGGCTACCTTCCCAGTGGCCTCAGCTGGCCCCATCATGATGGACTCACTCAGCAATCACGGGGCTGTACCTAACCCTGGTTACCCTCACCAGGACTGACCCTGCTTTATCTCCTCAGCTCAACCTGGGGCCAATCTCAGCAGACCTCAGCAGACCTGGACTGAGGGCTGCTCCTGGCTGTCCCCAGCCTGCTCTCCTTCTTCCCTGGGGGTGGTGGGACAAAGCCTGACTGGTGACACCTTGCCATGATGGCCCCCACTCTCTCCTGGCATGACAGACACTGAGAAGGCAGAGCCAGGCTCTTGCCACGCATGAGCATCTCAGTGCCAAGGGGTGACAGTAGCAAGGTACACCTGGAGAATGGCCAGTTGGGCTTTAAGCATGACATTTTCCAGTGGAAAGGTGGTGAGCACCGGGGCAGGCTGTCTAGAGAGGTTGAGGAGTTCCATGCCTGGAGATTTTCAAAACTTGACAAGACAAGGCCCTGAGCAGCCCAGTCTGGCTTGGAAGATCAGCTTGTTTTGAGCAGGAGATTAGCCTGGGTGGACTTCAGACATCCTTTCCATCCGGGACTGTTTTGTGATTCTGTGGGTAGTACACTGCTGAGAATGAAAAATTCTGGCATTTCTATTGGAATTTGATCACAGCCACAAAAGGGCCTTACCTTCTGATTTCACCGTTGTCCTCTGATCTCGCTCCCCTATTTCTTTTTTTCTTCATAGGCTTATATCTGTTTGGCCAGTGGGATTTTTACCCAGAACCATCTCCATGCCCTTCACACTTTAGCCCTTTCTTGCTAGGATTTTGTCCTATATGCCTTAAATCTAATTAAACTGTCTGTCTTCAGCAACTGGTGGTAAGTATCTTAAGACTCTACAGTTTTGTAATCTGATGGTGGATTAACAGAAAAACTAAAAATTTTTTGTATACCATATACATAAATATATAAAAATATAAGAAAAACAGCAAAACTGCATGTGGCCATTTTTATTAGTTGACATTACAAGGTCCAGGCATTGCAGGAAAGAAGCCATTGAAAGCAATGTGAATACTGATTGAAGCACTGTGGGAAAGTACTCAGCCATACATAGCACTAGTAGCAACTTCCATCAGCTCCCAAGGCAGCTGTAAATTAGGGAGAGACATGTAGAAGTAGCTGCATGCCAATATAGCCATTTATTTGCACTGTACAGGACGGGGTAGAATGAGAATTTGATTTTTCCACATGCCAGTGTTACTCTTTTACATTTAGACCGTGTCCTTCTTATACTAAACCTGGCACAAGACAAGTAATATATATATTTTACAGTGCAGCATGTTCTCAAAAGATATTCTGACCCAATTTAGGATTAGTGGAGATTAAATAATGTTCAAAGTAAACATCCAAAGTTTGGGTTTTTTTTTCAGTATTTATCCAAACAGTGCAGAGTTCTCTGAGATTTTTTCATTTCTTAAAATAAATAAATAATTAAAAAAATTCTAGCTGTAGAGGCCTAGCTATTCACTGCATATGTTGTCTTTTTCCACACAAGACCTAATGAGAGCAGTAATAGATTTCCAGAGGTGATCTAAAGTGCTTCTATTTTGAATATGCAAACACTCCAGAGCCCTAAATGACCCATATAAAGGCATGGAAAATCACATTCCTTCCCTTCAAACTATACAATATGCTTGAAGCAAATCTTCCTTGAAAAATCCTTTTAAAATTAATTTCCGGAGTTGGCTGGTGATAAGGAATGTAAAATACTTCTAGATTCCCCAGTCTGCTTAACTGAAAGATATGAAATCTTGATAGAACTATCTTTTCATCACTAATGAAGGCAAATGGCTTCATTTAACACTACACATAGATTTAGAAATTTAGATGTGCACGCATAGTTGCAGCTTAGATATTTTACAGATGATATTAGAAGAATGTTGAAGATTACTAGAAATAAGTTTTTTTAGACTGTTGGTTAAGTGTCCTGGAATAAATTTTTCTTGGCTTCATTTTAGTTGTGCTAATAATGAATTTGAAGCTAAAGATATTTCAATGCCAAAATGAAGTTATTATGACTTTATGGTATGATTATAACTTAAATTACTGTATCAGATGTATGTTCCAGAAACAAGAGTTGTAACTCTGTGAGACTTCTTCCATTGTTTATAAAAATGGGATGATTTCTTTCAGTCCTGCCAATTAGACATAATTCCAAACAACTTCAGCACCTTTAGGATAATTTTGGAATATTATTAGTGAGTGTACTTCCATTGTTTGCTTCCATGTTTATGTCTGGCACAGTGATTTTAATGGCTTAGCAACTGACAAAGCATGCTGAGAAATTTTCCTCTTTTAACTAGCTCCTCTCTTATGCAAGGGCAGATGATTTGGGGAGCCTGTGAAAGGTTTTTTCTTTTCCACATGCTAATTACCATAAATATTTTTAAGATTGTCTCATAAACTCTCCTTTTTCTTTTTCTTTTTCTTTTTCTTTTTCTTTTTCTTTTTCTTTTTCTTTTCCTTTTCCTTTTTCTTTTCCTTTTCCTTTTTCTTTTTCTTTTTCTTTTTCTTTTTCTTTTTCTTTTTCTTTTTCTTTTTCTTTTTCTTTTTCTTTTTCTTTTTCTTTTTCTTTTTTTTTTTTTTTCCCCCTCCAAAATCATTAGCCATGTTAAAAACAGACCTTCTGAAAAAAAGGTTGGCAGGAGCTCAAGTGCAATCCCTGGTTCACCAGAAACCCTTCCTTATGCAAAGGCAGCTGTGTGGGGTCTGTTCCATGCAGTTCAGTTGCCAAAGCACAGGAGATTTAGCACACGAGATTGCAGCAGTACTTAGGTTTTTTATGTACAAATCATTTATACAAGACCAATTAAAAGTTAAAATTGGTTAAGTCAGCAGGGAAGGATGAGGTTTTGAGATAATAAATTGCTACCACTCGGCTTTAACCAAAGTCTGTAGAATAGATGGAAGGAAGGAGTCATCACTGGCTATGATAACAGGTTTGGAAATGTCTGTAAGAGGCCTGAACAGCTTCATCATAAGTATCAAACAGAAGGGAAAAAAATAACATTGTTTATAATTTTACCAAGTTTAGCACCTAAAAGATCACACTTGTGTCAGGGCTCATGAATAAGTCCTCAGAGATGATTCTTTTCAGCTCATACTTCACTAGAGGGTAAAGAAGAGCATTTCTCTCCAACCAATTTTGAGGTAATTCTCAGCCTTACTATTACTCAGACGGCAGCAGTCAATGTTCCATGAATTTATTCACTGATAGATTTGTTTAACTTGCCACCCAAAGATCCATTCTGTTCCTCTCTATAGAGGCCATCAGAGTCTGGATACTATAGTTCTTATGGAGTGGTTATGCATACCCTAAATTCATAATATGGAGCTAAGAAGTGTATAGAATAGACAAACAGAGCTTCTTTACTACACAGATAACAATAACTTGCCATACCAAAAATCCAGAAGAATGCTGTGTTTCCAAGACAATGTTTTGAAGATGAACTAACCTGGTCATTTTGAGTTTCGACAGCATTTTCCAAATAGCACTATGTCCTTTAATAGAGTTAAGATTATAACTTCTGAAACTTCATTTGTAAAAGGTCTAATATTATCTTCTGTTGTGCCAAAGGAAGGAAATAACAGAGACTTTCTTTAAGCAGCAAACTTTCTGATTTAAAGTGGTCATGCAGGGGATAATTCACTAGTACTATGTATTTTCAGTTACAGCAGAATGATGACAGTTTCATAAATAATGTGGCGTTGTTGCTTCTGCATAGCAATTAGTTAGTGGCCTACTTCAGATGAGAGTTTCAGTGTTTTATAAAATGTCCAAAGAATAGCTGTCCCAGTTAGCATAATTAACTGCAAAGGACAATTCAGGGGCACAATTTATTTATTTCAGAAAATGTTAATCAAAAAATAAACAACTTTGGACTGAAAACAAGCTCTAGGGAGAAATACAAGTAAATGAGAAATTCTAGTTAGAGTAAATGGAATGGAGTGATAAAAATATCTCTCTATATACAGCATTAGATATTTTACCTGGATATCTCACTTAAGCTTGTGAGCTGTTTTATTGATTTATACTTGTAAGAAGCAAGAAGAGATTTTCTGAAGAAAAACATTACTCAAAACATGGTTAGGAGTATTGCTGTAAAAAAAACAAATAAAAAAATTAAATCCCTTAAAAGGTTTAATCATGAGACAATACATTTGTCAACAATATGTCAAAATAAAGCTACATACTACTCCTTGTTTTTCTATCCTACCACTACTGCTTGTAGAAACTTCATAACTCTTTAAGGAATATTCACACCATCGATTTCCCATATGCCATTACCTAAAATCTCACAATCTCTATTAAAAGCATATTATTTTCAGCAAATCCTGTCTCTCTGGAGCCCAGGCAGTCTGTGCTGCCTCAAAAGGAGGACACTGCTAGGGGAAAGAGAATAGCAGAGTTAACTGCTGAAATGGGATGTCTTTAAGAGTACCTTTGAAGCTCCCACACTATTATATGCCAACATTAAAGCATTTTATTATCCTCCACCACATGAGCACCAGAACGTGAGCACAGAAAACATCTTTCCCTGATTAACTGCCTGGGCTCAGCCTAACTGGGACTGTGCCCTCAGGTCTACAGCCACAGAACCAGCATGCAGAAACACTTGTAATCACCCTCACATAGATGTAGGGCTCAGTGTGCCACAGTCATATGGAAAATATTAACCAAAATGATCAGTATCCAAATTATTCTATGGGCAGGAAAATCTTGCATTCACTTTATCTAATGTACAAGTCTAAATTATGAGACCTGTCATCTTTGATGTGGCTAAAAGGCCATCTATCACAATATCCTGTTTTCAAGAGCATCAGGTTGTGTGGTTTCTTTGGGAAAAAATCATAAGAAACATAGGATTCCTTGGCATTCCCTCTGAATTTATGGCAATAATTTGAAGGGACTTCCTGAGCCAGTTTGCAAGCAGGCCACCACATTTAATAGGCATGGATTTTTTCTGATTCCTTTTTAACCCTCTGTGCTTTCTCTTTTTGCATTCTTTTGACATGTGTTTCCTAGTTAACTACGTATTGCTTCAAAATGTATGGTCATGTGTCAGCTCTTGTCTGATAATTTTATTGGATGAGCCCTACTTTGCAGTATGAGAAATGGTAAATAATCATTACATACTTACACTGCTCTCAATGACCAAAATGTAGAGAGCTATGTTTTCTTCCACTGCACTAATTTATTTTCCAAACTGAAGTCTTAAACTATTTAAATAGTTATTTTGTACCCCAGCCCACCCTCTATGCTTTTTCTAGTTTTTGCCAAAACTCTTTGGAGCTGAGATGACCATTAATCCAGATGGTGTCTGAGATGCAAGTGTAATACATATTACTTTATAAAACATGGTCATAGTCTGTCTTTTGTTTTCAGTTTCTGTGTACAAATAGTTTCTAAATCTGTATTCACTTTTCTTACTGCCTCTAAGATTCTGTGCCAGTTTACAGATAATTATCCACAATGACTCAGTGGCCTGTTGCCTAAGGGGTCTTAAGTAAATTAGAGTAATCCACTGTGTGTTTGTACTATTTGGATTAAATATCATCTGTTTCATTACCCTCTCACTTGCTATTGCAAGGGCTTTTGAAACTGCATCTCACTCCACCTCCCTCCTGCAGCTGTAAGCTTAAAGTCAGACTTTCTTATGCTGGGCTCTCTGTCAGAGGTCACAGTTTCACAAGTCAGGAAAAAACTTCCTCAAAATTCTGCTGGCATGCATATTTTCTGTAGTTCTTGGAAAGGTTCTCATGAACATGCCCTGATGGGGAACAAATGCTGTAGGTGTTGTTATTTGTGGCAACTGGATTATTGGCACATAGGTAGGTAGGTTTGTTCCCTACTTAGTGTGAGGTCCTCATTCTCTGGAGGCCAGAAGCTGTCCTATTTCTGATGCCATAATCTTTGGTCAGACTAAAAAACCTCCATTGCCACGACTGTTTTAATGGATGATTGGTCAAGACTACTCAGGACTGCAGGAGAACTATACAGTTTGCACATAGCCATCCTTGGGAGCACAGAGACAACTTTCTTCTGCAGTTATCAGCTGCTCAGACATTTTGCAAACGAACAGAAGTTTAAAGTCAACATAAAAATGATCCTGCTGTATTGTGAGAATTCTCTTGTATTAGAAGCACTGGCCTACAGAGGGGCTGTTATGAATTTATTGCAACCATCCAACATGCCATGAAGAGGTAGTTACAATTTTCAAACCTTGTATGTTGTGGTCTCACTAGGTGCTCATTCCACCATAAATTTATAAGCAGGAACAGATCACAACTCTTTACTGGTTTTTGCCTTCACAGAAGTTGAAAGGAGCAAATAGAAAACTGAATATGAAGAGTTTTGATAAATACCTTCAAATACATCTGCATGAAAGATAAGAAAGACTTCCTGCCATGAAGACTGGTCCCAAAGCAAGTTGAGTTAGTGTGTCACAGCAAGTGTGGGTTATGTTCCCAGAAATTATAGCACAGCTAAGGTGTCATGGGTATAATTTCTAGTAGATACTTGCTTGGTAATTCAGGCTCTAGGTGGTGGATGGGGCCTGAGGAAGCCAAAAAGATATGTAGGTAGTACTATTAACATATGTTAAACAGAAATGTCAGTATTCTTTATCACATGAAGCAGTGCTGCTGCATCATAAGGAAAGAGACCTTGCCTCCTAAAAATCACACCTAAAGGTGGTGGGATTTTTTTCCCTTTTGTTACCAGACTAACTGTTAATTAAAAAAAAAAAATTAATTACTTCCGGTGTAAGAGTCACCCAAATTATTTTTCTTTGATTATACGATGAGATGCAACATCACGTAGTGAAATATAGGTGGACTGGAAAGAAATTTTGCAGAAGGCAGGAAATTAACATCCATACAGTGCATCCATGAAATAGATAACTGAAGAGCAACACCTTTCTCTGTAGTTTTTATTCTTGTAACTGACTAGATTTTTTTTTGTAATGAAATTATACTACATACTGGCTTTGATGTCTCTGATTGTGTGTGCCACAAAACTGAGCTAATTTTATTTCTTTCTTGCTAGAAATATATTTAGACCAACAGAGTCAGAATCCAGTGGGCATGTTTGACATGGATATCAAAAGGAATAGTTTGTTCTAAGAATCAGCTACATGGGGCATCTAGACTTGGGGCTTTCAACAAACTGTACAGCTGAAAGGAGAAGGTTAACTTTCCTGTATTATGAGCTGTTGATTTTTACTTCCTCTTAAATAATATACAGGTTCAGATGGCATAAAGTGGTTGCTCTTAGGCCAGCTGTTGATATGTTCAGTTTTATCTACAAGGGCATTTTATGGTTAGACCTGGAACAGAAGCTGTCAGAAAGATAATCATAATCTCAGAATAGCACCACTGTAATTTCTGTGTCCTAATAAACATGACAGTACAAAGATGCAATGAGACCACATGTTTTAATAACATGTGGCCTTTGCAAAACATTTAATCTCTTATTTTGTAAAGGCCAAGTGAATAATCTTCATGTCACCCATCTGGAAATATGTAGCTGCACTTTTTAACTTTCATTTTGCAAAACATTAGACTGAGTAAGTAAGTGTCTGTAATACAAAGTACTGAGCACCCTAAATATCTTTTGAGCCTAGGATTATTTTAGAACTGAGCCTTTAAATGATTTAGCAGCTTTCCTAGGGAGTATTTTAATGATGGAGCTTTGAGCAACCTGGTCTAGTGGGAGGTGTCCCTGCCTATGGCAAGAAGGTTGGAACTAGGTGCTCTTTAAGGTCCCTTCCAACCCAGATCATTCTATGATTCTATGACTGTTCAGTTACTATTTAATTTTCTGGACCCTCATATCACGATGTGTTAGTCCCTGCCTCCCTGAGTTTTAAAACTGAGATCCTTATCTCACAAACATTTGTATGAAGATTATATTTTATTTATGTGAGAGCTTCCCATTAAGCTTCCACTGAGAAAAATTGTGAGAAGAACCTGCTGAGCTTCAGCCTGCTGGCAAGTGCACTACAGAGGTCTGGTTTCATAGAGAAAAAAAGTTGCCTGCATTTTAAAAGGGTGTGAACCTTCCAAGCTCTCAGGGAATGTGCAAGTTTATGTTTGGATAGCCCAACAACTATGCATATAAATTGTCAGGGAAAATTAATGAATGGTGCATGTGCATTATATCAAACATCTTCGTGTGTCAACCAATATTTTCATATCCACCAAAGTGTACATTCCTTAGTGAGGGCTATATACAATGAGATACATTTAAAGTTTAAAAAGTCACATCAGTTGAATGTATCTGAATGGAGAAAACAGTGACCCACTTTATTAACTGGGAAGCATTTTTTGTATTCAGTCATAGATTGATTAAAGAAAGTGAAGGGATTTGTGATCAAGCAGTCATGAGATATTTCATAGCAGAATTTAATTTTGAAGTTTAAAAAAATAAAATGGAAGTGCTATCTCAGCCATGGCTTAAATTTGTTTCCCTCAGCCATTTTTTTTTTCATGGAATCTATAGTAATATATTTTTAAGAAGCTGTATCATGTTTTATATATGAAAAATACTATGAATGAAGTATATATCCTTAATCTTGTCCATGGATTCCATGCAACAACTGTAAATCTCCCATTTCTTCTTCATTATTTGTTTCTGATGACTGATATCAATCATTTCATATTGGTTTTGACATGGTAGGTATTCCTTATGTCCTAAAGTTGTTAGCAGCTGTCTTAATCAGACCCAAACGATTACAGCTCTTGCCAGCATTGATGTGCCTCTCAGTTCTCCCTTTCCACCCCAAGCCCTGTTATTTCAGATGGGGTGACGGCACAGCATGTCCCATAGGTTTAGCCTCTGAATCTTCTCCTTTACACCTGTAGGTGGCATTGGTACCAGTTTGTAGCACGACGAGCCTTCCCTGATGATTCTGAAAAATTGTTTTGGTATCTCAATTTCTCTCAAAAGACAATCCAGATCCCTGTGGACACCACAAATTGAATTCAGAATACAATAAAAACACTCTGCATGAAGCGAAGATTTTAAATATGCCTTTATATCCAGCTTTTTTTTTTTTTTTTCCCCTGTTAACTGGCAGCCTGCTCATTTCCAAAATCAGTGATCCCATCTCCTGCAGAGGCTGCCTCACTGCCAGCTCCCTTCTGCCAGATGCTGAGAGCTCTGGCCCTCATTCCATCTTTAGGTACTTAGCTGCTGGACTAAGACCAGTGTCTAACACTTTACAGGATAAAGCTTTGCTCCAAGAAGGATCATTCATTCTTTGCTCCTGTCAGATGATCAGTTGGAAATAAAGGAGTTAATCTGTTCTTCTTGATTTGGTTGTCTGGTAGGAGGGAGGCTGTCAGGCTGGACTGCAGGACAGGCTGTTCCTGAAGGACTGCATCCCCTGGTAGGGACCCACGCTGGAGCAGTTCATCAAGTGCTGCAGCCCTGGGGAAGGACTTGTGTTGGAGAAGTTCATGGATGGATGTCTCCCATGGAAGGGACCCCAGGCTGGAGCAAGGCAGGAGTGGGAGGAATCTTCCCCCTGAGGAGGAAGGAGCAGCAGAGCCAACATTTGATGAACTGACTGCAGTCCCCCTTCTCCATCCCTCTGTGCCACTGCAGGGGAGGAGGTAGAGAAATCAGGGGTGAAGTTGAGCCTGGAAGGAAGGAAGGGGTGGAAGGCTGGTGTTTCAAGATTCATTATAATTTCTCATAATACTTATCTGAACTGACTGACAATAAATTACATTATTTTCCCTATGCTAAATCTGTTTTGGCCATGCCGTTAATTGCTGAGTGACCTCCCTGTCCTCATCTCAATCCACAAGGTTTTTCTGTTTATTTTTTTCTCCCCCATCCCACTGAAGAGAGGTGTGATAGCATGGCTTTGGTGGGCACCTGGCCTCCAGCCAGGGTCAACCCACCACAGCCAGTAAGAGGACACTTTGTAAGTGCAGTCTTTGGGCACAGGACAAGAAAGCATTTGTAATGTTATCCTGATAATCTGTAGAGATTTGAAATCCTATTGTAGTTTCTGTATCGTTAGTTTTATTATTTGATTAAAGTCCAGCAGAGCATAAAGGATTACATTTGAGTGAGGATGAATGATTTACAATTAGTTAGAAAAAATAAAGGTATTAAGGAATGTGCCAGGTTCATTTATTTGACAAATGAGTGTAAAGCTACTTACAAAACCACTTCAAAATACAGCAGCAGCTGGATTGTAATATATTTTGTAGGAGCAATGGAGAAAGTAATTAGTTTGAGAACTGTAAAAACAATGCCAGGGGGTATAGCTAAGATCTAGCTCACTAAGAATGCAGTGGCTGACTTCCACCACACTTCCCAAGTTGTGCTGGGTCCTTCCCATGGGCCTTGTGGTGACAGTCAGTAGCCCAAGGAATATGCAGGTACAAAAGATATAAGGACATGACATATTTGGGAGTTAGGGTATGGTTCTGTGGTACCCAGGCTGGGGTTTATACAAAGGAATCACTGTAATTCATTTGTATTACAATAGCTACTAAAATCCTTTACCTTGTTTGATGTTTTTAGATGGAGGGGCCAAATTCCAAAGACGCAGTGCTGTAAGGATTTGCTGTGTAAAAGAACTTCTTCGTAACTTACTGGATTTTCATCTTAAAGATTAAACAAAATTAATTTATTGAATAGCTGAAAAGGTCTTTTTTAATTCTCACAGCTTTCTGACAAAGAGGCCTTGCAATGGAAAAAGAGTCTAAAGTTAACCAGAAGTAAGATGCTGACTTTCTGAAGTGCAAAAATTCAGGCCATGAGCATTCATCCCATGTTGCCTAATGCATTGCTATGTTACATAGGGATTCAATTAAGGAATAAATTGATAGTTTGAAATGGATGGATTGCAAATGCCAAGCTTTCAGAATGTTCCAATTTAATGTCAATATAGCTACAGTAATGTTGATATCTAGCTTTTTTAAACACTATGCTTTCTTAATTTGTTTATATTGGCAACATTTATTATTTCACAGTAGCATAAGAAATGCTTAGTGGTAACTGATGTAAGGCATTTGCTGTCTGTTTTAATTTGATGATGATGTTGCTGTATCAACAACCCCAACAGCATAATGTGCAGCATTGCAAATGTAAAGAAACAAACTGTTCCAAAAAGTCTAATTATGCAGATTTATGTCTTTAGATAGTTGCTAGCTTGGGTTGTTGAGTTCAAGTGTTCATACATGTACTATATCTATCACACACTTCACATAGTTATTAATTGCTTGTGTTCCAAACATCTGGCAGTTTGAAGCATTTTAGTTAAAACCCTAAACTTGGAAGAAAAGTGATCGCTAGGCTTCTGGCCACCCTGAAGTGGGAAGACAAGGAGATAAAAACCCTTACAGCAAATAATATTGGATAATTTCTATCTTCCATTAAGGACAATGTAGCTTTTTTGTTGACATCAGCACAGAGGCTGTTATCCCAGTATCTGGGATTTTTTGAAGAGTCTTCTTAGCAGATGGGAAAGACATGCAGATTATGGGAAAGGCTTTATAAATGGAAAGTAGATCAACCCTTTAACTCATCTGACAAATAAACAAACCATGTTTTTCCCACAGAAACTTCACAGACAGTCCCTGCACTGCTATTAATTTCATTTAGTGCAGTGTTCTTCAGCCACAGGGTCTGAATTCATGCTTTTCTTTGCAGGTCTCATGGCATGATGATGGTATTTATAATAGCTCCCTGAAGAAGTCAGCACTTCCACATCAGTCCTTAGCTCTGCTGGGCACTGTGTTTCCCACAAGGAGCAGAAACACCTCTTTTATTGTTAAAAGAGCAATGTCCAATAAGTACCTGTCCAGATAACTTCCTCTGAGAGATGCATTGGGTTTTTTGTTTTCTTTTTTTCCCAAACTTTGCTTTAAAATTCTCATTATTAAAAAAGATAACGTGATAGAGGACTTCAGCTAATGAAAGAATTGTCATTTACAGCAGACGTGAATTGAGGGAGTCCAGGGTCTAATCTAGTGTCTGACTCCACCCTCCCATATCCAGCTTTTGCCTAAACTGGCAGAAGCTCCCCTTTGCATCAGAAAAGAACACAGGTTCTGTTTCTCCCAGAACTACACCTCTCTGTCCCTGGGGGTGATCAGGGGAACTTTGGGAGGATGCAATGAGCCATTCTTCTGCTTGAATGTTCTGAGACTTAGAGGTTCTGGGGTTCCTAAAATGCAATTGTAGATACTATACTGAATGGTGCTAATAATCCCCATCCACACAATGCTCCAGTGGTTACAGAAGCTACCAAGCAATTGGCAGCCCTGGGGTCACCTCTCTTCTCATCCTGGTGGGACTTGGCTGATGGCTCCATGGTATCTTGCACATCTTCTATGTCCCGCAAGAGTGGAGCTACTGAAACTGTGCTGCAAATAGGGCCGTGGAAGACAGAGAGCACCTTAGTGTTCCTTCAAGTTCAGGTACCACAGAAGAGGACTCGGGTGGACCCGCAGAGGGCAGGATTCTTCCATCTACAGCTTGATCTAAACTCACTCCAAAAATAGAGCTCATTATGTTTTGGTTTTTTTTCAGTTGGAATGGAATTGCATGAGAAGCAAATACTTCAGTTCAAGACTCTGGACCTTTTCACTCAGAAGAGCACTTAAATAAATAAGACTACTTGAACTCTCTCAGGTCAAACCAAAGTCCACTTAACTCTAAGCACAGTCTCCACATGTGCATACTGAGCACATTAAATACATGACAAGCAGGCAGCTTCCTGCAGCTCATGAAGGTGAATAAAAGGGAGCACAAGAAATAAGCACTGGTGTCCTACTGAAATGCTAACCTGCACCCCTCAGAGAAGCATATTTTGTGAGAATGGATGGCAAAGAGCCAGAACTGCTGGAGGCAATTCCCTATGAATTCATGGCATAATATATGCTAAAAAAAAAAAAAAAAAAAGGGCTCTTTTTCACATTTAAAAAAAATATGGTGAATAGTATCTTCTGTGGAGCTGCATCTTCAGGATTCACAAGATCTCATCAGCTAATGTGCCTTCTGTAGAACAACAATGAACCCCCTCCCTCTGTAGCATCCAGGGCTGGTCTTATTACCTTTTTCCACTTTTGAGAAAATTTGCTGAGATCATTTGCCTCAGTTCTCATGTCTCCTTTGAGAGAGGTGGGGTTTTTTGTCTAAAATATGTCAATAGGCATCTGTCACTGTAAAGAAAACTGTGCTCTCTGTCTCTTTTTTTGCTGCCATCAAAAATCAAATTAGGTTAAAAAACCAGAATGGTGGATTCTAGCAAGGACTGCAGTGACACTTCCCAGAGTATTCTCCTGAGTCAGTTCTGGCTCAGGAGCTAGCTCAGCTAGAGGAGGTGCATTTACATTAAAAGCTGGGAGATTTTGATTCCATATGTTTGTCCAAAACACTTTTGATTTATGTGAACTTTTATTATCCACAACATAATGTGGCAGAGAGATTCACAGGTTAATGCATGCAAGGTTGCTTTTTTTAATTAAAATTTTGAATCTGTTACCTTCTTGTTTCATTTTATGTTGCTGATACTGAAAAAGTCAGTGAGAAATCATTCCCAATTTCCTATCTCTGTTGATACACAGGATTTTGTAATCCTTTATCTTTTTCTTCTAGATCAACTGTTTCCCAGAATGAGTTTTCCATTTTCTTCTATTAAACCTGGTTGACACTTTGCATCCTCTTTGTTTCCATTCTGTTGTTTTATTATATTATTTCTGAGATGGATGAAGAGAACTGCACACTGTGTTCAAAATGAGGAT